>BSBM01001976.1:0-742495 GCA_027924585.1 Larix kaempferi
CATGGATTGAAGCCACCTTCATCCATGTGCCAATAGTATATTGAGTTCACCCCCTTGGTCTACTCATCTTGTATCCACTTGGGTATGTTTTCACAAGCATGGGTATGCCCCGCCTCATTTGTATATGTCATAGATTAAGATCTAAATAAACTATCTTACCTATCTAAGTAACAATAACATATCAACATGAACATAAAGAGACCAAGAAAAGGAGAACACCAAATATATGTGGTTCACCAAATTGGGATACGTCCATGGGAAGGGTTGCATCTTCCATTAATATGAAAAATATCTCAAGATTACATGGCATTCCATCATACACTGTGGTGTACAAATGACATACATAACATGTGATGTGTTGATGAATTACAATCAACACATATGTAAAAGGGTCTCCTTCACCTCTCTTATATACTAAGAGGTTTGGATTACAATACATCCTATAATACATGTGGAATAAAATGAATTTCCTCCTCTTTATATAGAGAATGGTACAAAGGATATAATTACAATGATGCATGTGGGGATAACTCTATTTTATAACATTAGAGTTATGTTATGCCTTTAAATGATATTTTTCCAATATATCACATAAGTCACCATTATATATTCCAACACTCTCCCTTAATGATGAATGAGAGAAAGAATACAAATGGAAGGAAGGTGTAAACACCCCAACATCCACCATAATGACAACTTCCAGAATGCTCCATAAGATGTGAATAAAACACACTTCACCTCATGGATTTGATGAAGACAACATCCGCTTCTCATTGAATCATGAAAGTGCACATGAACCAGGTTGTACAGATGAAACAAACATGTGATGCAATCCACCAACAATATGCCTAGATCTAAAGAGAAGCCATCATGGCTACTAGATCCACAAGATACCTAGATCACCACAATAATCATCACAACCATAACTGTTAGCTGAAGAAATCTGATATAACATCCACGCCAGTGTACATATACCTTCTGATAGATGGTACAACTAAAACATGTGGCTAAGAACACCACAACAGTGTACAAAATACCCAGATGGCCAATATGCATGTAGATAGCATACATTCTTCCAATCAAGGTGCAATATCTATAGAAGACCTTTAAACATCGAAGAAACAAGACCCCAATGGTCTATACATTGAAAATGATATCATACAGGATGAACATCGTGACTTTAACAATAGAATATGGATGTCCATCATACAACATTACTTAAATATGATAGAACATGATAAAATTCAACATTACATTTCTTCTTAAGAGGAACCAGAGATCCGAAACCAACATATGCTTAAACAAGGAAGGAATAACAGAACCAAGCTATCCCACAACATGGATAACAAACCTGCACAAAGGAAATTCCAAGAATAAAGAATATAAAAAACATGAAAAGCCCAAAAGACATAAGATATGATAAAATGACATTGCTCAAGAACATATAAATAAATGATGTCGGCTTCTATGCAAGACCATATAAATTTGAGCAAAATATTATCAAAAAATGACATGATAAGTTATGATAAAGGAGATTGGAGCATAAACATGAGTTAGCATAATAGATACCAAGATAGAATAATGAGACCAAGATTTCACTTAAATATATGAAAATTTAGTCCATCAAGCAACTAATTTTAAGCATAGGTGCATTTCTTATTAGTATGATGTTAATATGCAAGAGATGAATGCCCTGAAAATGTCAAAGCTTCCATTTAGGAACGTTAGAGAGAAATAGGAATAAGATAACCTCTGCAATCATAAGAATAGAAATCCCATTGCAAAAGAAAAAGGTGCTCATGATAAATATTTCAAGATTATAAGATTTCCCAAATCCATATAAATATTGAGTAAAAGATGATCAAAATAAACATGACATGATATATAAGAAAATAAATCAAAATGTTTAATATGATCAACATATAGCAAATTATGATCAACTCATGATATCACTTATAAAAAATTAGAAATGACAAGTCACTAATGGTCTTAATCATGGGTTCATTTCTTGTTAACACTATGTAATATGCAAGAGATGAAATGCCCTGGAAATGTCAATGCTTCCATATAGGAATGTTAGAGACAAATAACACAGGAACTAGATACAATCTCTGCAATACATGAAAAAGAAACTACATCCCAATTAAAGAACTTATGACAAGCCAAAAAATATGATATCACATAGATTCAAAAAATAGACTTTACTCAAGAATTTAATTATCAAGAGCATATAATGATCATAAAGATATTACTTATAAAATGATGAAATTGCTTTTTACACAAAGGTCAAGCAATAACATAAACCAAATAATGATAAAAAAGATAACACAAATAAAAGCTTCATTATCATGATTAGAAGAGTGAGACCAAAATAATATCACTTATATATAAAAAAATATAGTCATTAAACAACTAAGTCCTAAGCATAGGTTCATTTATTGATGTCACCATTACAATACTAGAGATCCATGCTCCTGAAAATGTCAAAACATCTTCTACACAAAAGAAGGTTACGAGACATAAAAAAGAAGACATCCTCTATAAATATGATGAATCATAACAAAAAATCCTAATGCAAAGAGATCAAGAAGCTCATGACAAGAATTTCAAGATAAGATATGAAACTTTTCCAAGATAAAAAACAGAAACTTTACCTACAGCCCTTAGAAAAGGTGCCAAATAAAGTCACTCGCGGGTCTTCCAAAGTAAACTCGCGTACTCGCGGGTTATGCACAGAGAATACGTGGGTTCGCAGGGTCTGTAAAGGAGAAAGACATAGTTATGATTGGAAATTCTGTGGGTATCTGTATAGTAGGGTCGCGGTTATGCCAGAAGCACTCGCGGTGGTCCCTATATAGTGAAGTCACAGTTATACTGAAGTAAACACGAGTTCGTAGTAGAACAATCATGAGTATGGTCATAGCACATGCGGTTCTTTACACTGAAAGTCATGGGTTTGCAGTATACTCGTGAGTCCACAGTAGGGAAAGTCGCGGTTACCCACGCTATTCTGCGAAGCAAAAGTCGCAAATGTAAAGTTTTAGGCCAAAAACAGTGTCGAAACTGCTGAACACGAAAACTTGCATAAAGTCTAGAAAACTTGGACGAAAACTTTCGATATGATAACCAGAAGATAGATCTCCTTGAGGAAAAGCCAAAAAACATATAGATCTACAAAAATAACATCAAGAAACCCTTGAAAATATTCTGCAAAAATCTATACAACAAGGTTAGGGTTAGAAGTAAAATACTGCAGAAACATGCCCAGATCTGAAGAGAAGCCTAATGGCTACTAGATATAAAGAAAATATACAAGAAATAAACATGTCCCAAATGATAATAGTTATTGATGAAAGCTATAGAAGGTTCTAGATCATAGCAACTAGCTCTGATACCATGTCAGAGATTAAGATCTAGCTAAACTAGCTTACCTATCTAAGCAACAATAACATATCAACATGAACATAAAGAGACCAAGAAAAGGAGAAGACCATATATACATGGTTCACCAAATTGGGCTACGTACATGGGAAGGGTTGCATCTTCCATTAATATGAAAAAGATCTCAAAGATTACATGGCATCCTCACATATGCATCACATCAAGCTCCATCATACACTGTGTGTACAAATGACATACACAACATGTGATGTGTGATGAATTACAATCAACACATATGTAAAAGGGATAAATGAATTACAATACAATACATCCCATAATACATGTGGGATAAATGAATTTCTTCCTCTTTATATAGAGAATGGTTACAAAGGATATAATTACAATGATGCGTGTGGGATAACTTTATTTTATAACATTAGATTTATTTTATGTCCTTTAAATGATATTTTACCAATATATCACATAAGTCATCATTATATATTCTAACAGTATAAAACATATTCTTTGTTCCATATTTACTAGCAATCTTCCCCAGGGAAGGAACCTATTCGTCCACACATGCTTTACAGCTTTCATGAACACTAGAGAGCACAAAAGAAATGATGATACATTATCGTCCCTATAGTAACCTCCGAACCTCATACACCAAGGGGCATATGTTAATGCATAAATATCACACACATATGAAATTTTCTCAATTCACACAGTAAGGTGTCATTAACATACAACATGCTTCCCTCTAAATACATCCTCATCGTATCCAAGAATCAATATGAGTAAATAAATGCTAAAGAAAAGTCAAAAGACAGGACCGTGCAACCTAAACTATGTTTAGGTGCGTGAATGCGCATATTACCAGTTATGTGCCCACGTGACCCATGCAAGGATTTTCCTTGGATATCTGTGCGACTATCAAAACAACGGGATATTCAACCACCAGTTACACATTTAAAGCTCATAAAATCCCATCACCAACACAAATTTAAACTTGTCTTATCAACACGATGGATTAGCATTCAATATCCTCCATTGTGTACCCTGAATCTAGTTCATGAGGTGATGGGGTTCACAATTGGATCTAGTTGTTTCTTGGCCACCTATTGGCCTATAAAAGGAATCCACGGACATGCATCTTAGAGGAGAAACCAAGACCAAGTTTATGCTGCAAAAATTATATTAGAGTTTCCTCGTAGCCCCATCTCTTTCATATTTTTTTGCATTCTCAAAGCTCTCTTGCCTCCTTCATTCCTCCTTCATTCAAGGGTCAAGTGATTCTATCCATCACCCTCTTGTTCCCTTTTATCTTTTCAAGTTGTTTTTCTTTTCACTAACAAGCCTTGAAGGATCTATGCTGGGGTTATCACATTTTCTTTATGTTTCTAAATATTGGGCCTAGTCAACAACCTCAATGGATTTCTCCCAAAGTGGGAGAGGTTGCACACCTTTGTGCATAATTTCCCACAACAATGATCCATCTTCTGTTGAAGGGGTGGATAATACCACTCATCTAGTTTCGGTCGTTGATTCCTCCATTTCTCAATATTGTCTAGATATATTTATGCCTTTGGATGAGGCCATCTTGGAAGCCTTACCTAGGCCTAAAAAACCCTTGGAAGATATGCATCATTGTTCATATTTTCTTCCAGCTCTGGATAAGATTGATAATGGAGAGTTTCATGTTAACTTTCCTAGAGATGGTAATCATCCATTGAACCCTTTGGCTCAATAGGAGATTTATGTCGAAGGTAATATGGCCAACATTTCTGAAAACAAAAATTATCAATATCTTGACAATGATCTTGACTTCGGTTCTATATGCCAAATATTGTTCACCGGGTAAAAATAAAATTGGGTTTCACCTGCAATATGGACTTTGGTCATCTATTATATCTTTATTTTTCTTCAAGAGAGAATGGGAAAATGAATTGGGAGGCACACTATACTCAATTAGAAAGGCATATCAAGGTGGATAAAGCTAAGATTCAAGTAGTGGAGGATCACATAGAGCACCAATAAGAAGTTCTATGATTATTGAAGGATAGCTTGAATAGGATGAAACAATAAGATAAACATCATAGTGAAAGGAAATTTAAAGTGGGAGATTGGGTATTTTTGAGGCTACAACCATACAAACATATTTCCTTCAAGCCTCAAAAGAAGGACAACAAATTAGCACCAAAGTACTATGGTCCCTATAAGGTGTTGCAAAGGATTGGAAGCATGACTTATAAATTGGAGTTACCACCAACTTCACATGTAGATACAATTTTCCATGTTTCTTTCCTAAAAAAACGTAATTGGTGACAAGATCTTAGTCTAGAATATTTTACCAGAGATTGATGAAGAAGGGAAACTAATACTAGAACCTAAAACAATCATTGAGAGAATGATCAAGAAACTACTAAATTGAGCAATTATTGAGTACCTCACCAAGTGGATGAACTTGCCAATAGAAGATGTGACATGGGAAGATGAGTTGTTCAATGCAGAAACATCCAGAGTTAATTAAGTGTTGAGGACAACACTTGTTTTGGATAGGAGGGGCATGTTAATCCCTATATATTGTGATATTACATTTCTATTATCATATTTGTATTATCTTTATTAGTTGGATATGACCCTAATTATGTAGTCTCTAGAATGGTAATGGTACCCTTAATATATATATATATATATATATATATATATATATATATATATATATATCAAGAAGATCTAGTTGTAACCATCTCATAGTATCTTATTTTGTATATGAAATACAATGTAAAGGAGGTTTCCCCCTCAAAGATGTTCGTTATTCATCTTTTTTATTGCATTCTTAAAGCTTTGGAATACTGTATCTTCTTGTTTTATGCTATTTTATGGGAATTTGGTGCATAACACCTGTAAATGGTTAGAGGTGGGTAATTTGGCTAAGCATGTGAGCAAATGGGTTGTGGGTTGAGAGAGAAAATCATCTAGTTTTTTCCTTCACCTCAGTGGCCTCATAGCCCGGCTTGGGGTGGTATCTATAGATAATACCTACGATTGGGTGGAAATTCGCTCTTCAACAACCAACTGCTTGGATCTTCCTTGTTAAAAGATAAGTATTGTCTTGTATATGAATGTGGAATGATTTTATTTTCATCATGTGATGAATATGCTTGTTTATGCATAAATTATGTGTAGATAGAGTTCCAAATTTCGATGTGTTTTCCATTTTGAAAATGCACATGCATTTCTTATTTATAAATTGGTAATATGGCCCATGGGGTGAAATTTATAAGCTTGAAATTTGTAAATACCCCCTCCTATGGGTTGGAATGATGGATGGGGATGTGACAATTTCTATACCAAGAAAGTAGGATTATTCTTTGTGTTGTTGACCGTATTCTTATTGGTATTGAACCTAAAATTTTAAGCTATATGAAATCAAGCCTTAAGAAGGAATTTGAAACCACTAACTTAGGATATTTTAAATGGTCTCCAAGTCTTGCAAACCCAAGAAGGAATTTTTCTTTCTCAGACTAAGTATTATTATGACCTTCTTCGTCACTTTCACATGGATGATTGTAAACCAACTCCATCTCCCTTCTAGTATGGAGTCAAAATTATTGCCACTTGCACTACACCGGAAGTAGATGCCACCTTGTGTCATAATTTTGTTGGTAGTCTTTTATACTTGAGTTACATCCATCATGATATTTCCTTTTTTGTTGCTATTGTCGCTCGATATATGCAAACACCCCATGACAATCAATACAAAAAAACAAAAATGATACTTTAGTATATCTAGGGTACAATTCAGTTTTCTAATCATGACAGTGAAAGGGGGACTCTTTTGTTGGTTGGTTTACTGATTCAGATTAGGATAGTGACCCTAATGATTACAAGTCTACTACATGTTATGTTTTTAGTCTTGGTTCTGTACCTATCACTTGGACTTGTAAGAAACAACAATATCTTGCTCTTTCTTCAATAAAAGAAGAGTATAAAACCACAATTAATGCAATTCAAGAATCCATATTGCTTCAATAGATCCTTCCATAGTTTGGATTCTAGCAATAGCATCCGACTACCCTATGGCATGACAATCAGAGTGCCATCAATCTTGCCAAATATCTAGTTTAACATTAGTGTAAAAAATACATTGAGCTCAACATGCACTTCATCAAAAAGATTATTCAGGATCACATTCTTCAAGTTCTCTTTTTCCCTACAGATGACCAGGTTGTAAACATCTTCACAAAGTATCTTACAAAAGTGAAGTTTTCTAAACTTCGATCTATGTTCAAAGTTGAGGAATTTTTCATTAAGGGGGGATATGCTCTAATGCCTCCTTCTTTCTCCTATTTGTGTCACCTTTGTAAATACTTCAATACTATCTCAGGTTTTTCTTAGCAGGTGATGTTAGGATTTAGACACTTAGGAGTTAATTAAGATCAACCTAGTCTAAAGTGTCTTTAGGTGAAGCGTGTTTATTTAGTATGCATTAGTATGAATTTGTACTTATGTAATATGACAGTCACGATATGTTATAAACATAGAGTGATTTGAAGATTCATTTTCACCTTGATCTTAACAACTATTGATATGTGGCTTAGCACCTGATTTGTCCATGATCTCTATTTAAAGAGCATGGAGAGGCATTGCTTGATAATTGACTGTGAGAAACACATGCATAATAATATTTATTTTCCCATTAATATATTGCCTCAATTAGCTATTTTATTAGGGTTTTGGATTGTTTCCCTGTCTAATGGTTTTAACCATGTAAAACATTAATGTGTTGATTTGTGATTTGTGATTTGTTTGTGTGAGTGTTTTCTTAAGGTGTCCATCCTTGTGTAAATACCATGTTTTAGTCGAACATAGAGTGAATCTAAAAGCATTTTATAATTTATAATCTCAAAATTAATGGAATACATCCTATCGTATCGTCCTCGTAGAAGGTCTCTCCCGCATTGAGGGCATGGCTATGAATAGGTACCTTATGTACAAGAACAAGATAAACAATATGGGAGACAAAAGGATTCCTAAGATTGATTCAAACTCTAGTTAAAACTACGAGAAACTTAAGTAAGGTTGGCATAAACATGCCAAGGAATAGAAAAATCATTGCGGAGTCAAGGAAGATTTCACTCTACAAAATAGTGATAATAATGAACAACCTTGCACAAAACACTCCAAGTACTTCCCCATGATTCACGGATGGAAAACAAGGTAAACATTCATCCTTGATAACAGAGCCTAACCTTGACGTGATAAAAAGAGTTGAACCTGTTACCTCTCCAAATTTGGGGGTAGAGTTCTTATGTTTGGCTCACAACAGCTTGAGCAAACTCTCGGGGCTAATAATATTAAAAATATTATTACATCTAAATTTAAGGAGAATTTGTGGAGTGATAAAGAATTAGAGAATAAGAAAAATTAAGATACCATAATGATGTGATCAACTCTAATCTAGAAGATCAAAAATATCTCTTTTTTTTTAACTAGTGTAAAGAAGAAAATGAATATTGCTGAAATAAGAACAAACTTTCATGAGCTCCATAGTAAAACAAGGCATTGGACGATTCCTAAAACATTGTAGGATGAAAGAATGTGACACTAAGAGGGTTGAGGATGAATATCACTTTTTCTTAGAATGGCCTACGTACACACACATTAAATCGCAATTCCAAAACATTTGATACAATATTGACCTTCCTAACCCTTTAACTCATCACAACTATGGTGATCTATGAATGCCTCTCTTAAAGCTTTTCGAGCATACAATTAAAATTCTAAAAAAAAAGTGATTCCTTCCCTTTTTTAAGGTCTGATAGATCAAAATTGATCTAAATGGGCAGTAATAACTATCATCGTCAATTAAATATATACATTAAGTATAATGTCTTTTACTATATTGATTTTTTTTTCTAAATTTAGATATAAAAAATGTAGTCTAAACGTTATATGATTTGGAATTATTTTTGTTATCATCATCGGAATTTGACTATACATTCTTTGATCAAATTGTTGTTTTTCACTACATAAATCGCATTTTGAATGTATAAATAGATTCAATGTCCTCAACTAACACATCACTATTGCAACGCCATGTCAACCATTTAAATTTACAAGTCTAACCAATTTTTTGAATTTTTAATAAAATTTTAAATAACTATGGCAGGAAAAGATATATGAAGTCCAACCCTCACCATATTAAACTATTGCATAAAAAATTTCCTAGATCAACGAGTGGAAGATTTTCTAAGTTAGTGCGGTATTTTCTTTCCTCACATAGATCGAACTAAGAAACATATAATAATCACCGACTTAGTATCCACTTGCATGGAAGGTGTGAATAGTTAATAACGTGTTATCACTCTAGAAATTCTTTAAATAATATTAAAAATAAAATGTTTTTTATACTAATGTTTGACTATAGATATTTGAGAATTTGTGGAAAAGTTGTGTTTTCGTTTGGAAAAGAAAGTTATGATTGATATACCAAATCACTTGTTCTCCTCATAAAACATGGTGGCGAATTATTTTATTATTTCAAGAGGCAATATGGATGTTGGTAGTTGACTATACATTCTTTGATCAAATTGTTGTTTTTCACTACATAAATTGCATTTTAAATGTATAAATAGATTCAATGTCCTCAACTAACACATCACTATTGCACTACCATGTCAACCATTTAAATTTACAAGTCTAAGCAATTTTTTGAATTTTTAATAAAATTTTAAATAACGATTGCAGGAAAAGATATATAAAGTCCAACCCTCACCATATTTAAACTATTGCATAAAACATATCCCAGATCAACGAGTGGAATGTTTTCTAAGTTAGCACGGTATTTGCATAAAACATATCCCAAATCAACGAGTGGAAGGTTTTCTAAGTTAGCATGGTATTTTCTTTCCTCACACGGATCGAATTAAGAAACATATAATAATCACCGAATTAGTATCCACTTGCATGGAAGGTGTGAATTGTCAATAACTTGTTATCACTCTAGGAATTCTTTAAATAATATTAAAAATAACATGTTTTTTATAATAATGTTTGACTATAGATATTTGAGAATTTGTGGAAAAGTTGTGTTTTCGTTTGGAAAAGAAAGTTATGATTGATATGTACCAAATCACTTGTTCTCCTCATAAAACGTGGTGGCGAATTAGTTTATTATTTCAAGAGGCAATATGGATGTTGGTAGTTGACTATACATTCTTTGATCAAATTATTTTTTTTCACTACATAAATTGCATTTTGAATGTATAAATAGATTCAATGTCCTCAACTAACACATCACAATTGCACTGCCATATCAACCATTTAAATTTACAAGTCTAACCAATTTTTTGAATTTTTAATAAAATTTTAAATAACGATGGCATGAAAAGATATATAAAGTCCAACCCTCACCATATTTAAACAATCGCATAAAAAATATCCTAGATCAATGAGTGGAAGGCTTTCTAAGTTAGAGCAGTATTTTCTTTCCTCACATAGATCGAATTAAGAAACATATAATAATCACCGAGTTAGTATCCACTTGCATGGAAGGTGTGAATAGTCAATAACTTGTTATCACTCTAGGAATTCTTTAAATAATATTAAAAATAAAATGGTTTTTATACTAATGTTTGACTATAGATATTTGAGAATTTGTGGAAAAGTTGTGTTTTCGTTTGGAAAAGAAAGTTATGATGGATATACCAAATCACTTGTCTCCTCATAAAATGTGGTGGTGAATTATTTTATTATTTCAAGAGGCGATATGGAGGTTGGTAGTTCACTATACATTCTTTGACCAAATTGTTGTTTTTCACTACATAAATTGCATTTTGAATGTATAAATAGATTCAATGTCGTCAACTAACACATCACTATTGCACCACCATGTCAACCATTTAAATTTACAAGTCTAACCAATTTTTTGAATTTTTAATAAAATTTTAAATAACGATGGCAGGAAAAGATATATAAAGTCCAACACTCACCATATTTAAACTATTGCATAAAAAATATCCCAGATCAATGAGTGGAAGGTTTTCTAAGTTAGCTCGTTATTGTCTTTCCTCACATAGATCGAATTAAGAAACATGTAATAATCACCGACTTAGTATCCGCTTGCATGGAAGTTGTGAATAGTCAATAACTTGTCATCACTCTAGGAATTCTTTAAATAATATTAAAAATAACATGTTTTTTATAATAATGTTTGACTATAGATATTTGAGAATTTGTCGAAAAGTTGTGTTTTCTTTTGGAAAAGAAAGTTATGATTGATATACCAAATCATTTTTTCTCCTCATAAAACGTGGTGGCAAATTATTTTATTATTTCAAGAGGCAATATGGATGTTGGTAGTTGACTATACATTCTTTGATCAAATTATTGTTTTTCACTACATAAATTGTATTTTGAATGTATAAATAGATTCAATGTCCTCAACTAACACATCACTATTTCACTGCCATGTCAACCATTTAAATTTACAGTTCTAACCAATTTATTGAATTTTTAATAAAATTTTAAATAACGATGGCAGGAAAAGATATATAAATTCCAACCCTCACCATATTTAAACTATTGCATAAAAAATATCCCATATCAACAAGTGGAAGGTTTTCTAAGTTAGTGTGGTATTTTCTTTCCTCACATAGATCGAATTAAGAAACATATAATAATCACCGACTTAGTATCCACTTGCATGGAAGGTGTTAATAGTCAATAACTTGTTATCACTCTAGGAATTCTTTAAATAATATTAAAAATAAAATGTTTTTTTATACTAATGTTTGACTATAGATATTTGAGAATTTGTGGAAAATTTGTGTTTTCGTTTGGAAAAGAAAGTTATGATTGATATACCAAATCACTTGTTCTCCTCATAAAACGTGGTGGCGAATTATTTTATTATTTCAAGAAGCAATATGGATGTTGGTAGTTGACTATACATTCTTTGATCAAATTGTTGTTTTTCACTACATAAATTGCATTTTGAATGTATTGAAATAGATTCAATGTCCTCAACTAACACATCACTATTGCACTGCCATGTCCACCATTTAAATTTACAAGTCTAACCAATTTTTTGAATTTTTAATAAAATTTTAAATAACGATGGCAGGAAAAGATATATAAAGTCCAACCCTCACCATATTTAAACTATTGCATAAAAAATATCCCAGATCAACGAGTGGAAGGTTTTCTAAGTTAGCGCGGTATTTTCTTATTGGTTGTGGAGCCAAATCTTCTAGTCTCATAGATGATATTGTCTTAGCCGTGCACCCAGAGGACTATACACTCATTCCCCCCACCTTGGGGTTCGGGGGCAACACCCCCGAGAAAAAGTTTTGGGGTTGTTTTTGCCAACAGATTTCGGGCCCATGGTTTTGGGTAACCCGTGGTATTTTTCCATTGTATTTACCTTATAAAAGAAATACATTGTAACACGGCTAGGGTTGATGTATTGGGTATTATGCATTGTAAAGATCTATGAGATCAAGAAAGAGAGACTGTGAAACAGTGAAGAGGAAGTGCAGTGACTGTGCTACAGGTTGTATCCCTTCACTTTGCTGGATGGTATAATAAAAAGGACTGGCAACTTCAGTGTGGACGTATCCCATCTTAGGGTGAACCACGATATATCTGTGTCTCTCTTGTAATGTGTGTGTGATTATATTTGCATTTTTGTTTATTATTATTGCTCTACGATCCTGTTTTTCTAACAATTGGTATCAAAGCCAAAGGTCTATTTGGAAAATAAACTTGTAGGAAGCTAGGGTTTATGGTTTGAGTGGGAGCAATGGCAGAAGAAGGAAAGTTTAAGGTCGAGAATTTTAACGGCCTAAACTTTTAGTTATGGAAGATGCAAATGGAGGACTATCTGTACCAAAAGGATCTATTCCTACCGTTGGGAGGAAGAGCAAAGCAGCCAGCGACTATGAAGGATGAAGAATGGGAGGTTCTCGATAGAAAGGCTCTGGGAACAATACGGCTGAGCTTGGCTTCGTCGGTGGCTTTTAATATCTCAAAAGAAATGACAACGAAGGGTTTGATGAGCGCACTGGGTAAGCTGTATGAAAAACCATCGGCCTCTAACAAGGTATTTCTAATGAAGCGTTTATTTAATATGAAGATGTCTGAAGTTGGATCTATTATTGATCATTTAAATGAGTTTAATATGGTTACAAATCAACTAAGTTTTGTAAGTGTGAAATTTGATGATGAGGTTAGGGCTCTTCTAATCTTGTGTTCATTGCCATAAAGTTGGAATAGCTTGGTCATGGCTGTAAGTAACTCTATCTCTGGTTCAAACACCTTGAAATTTAATGATTTTATTGGTGTTATTCTTAGCGAGGAAATGCGAAGAAAAAGCACAAGTGAGATATCAGGTAATGCGTTGACCATGGAGAGAAGGGGAAGAAAAAAGGAGAGAGGAAAGAGCCAAGATAATCGTGGTAAGTCTAAAACGGGCAGATCCAAGTCCAGACTAAGAAAAATAGAGTGCTGGAACTATGGAAAGAAAGGGCATCTGAAGAAAGACTGCAGATCTCTAAAGAAGAAAGGAGATGCACAGCAGGAAACTACCCAGGAAGCAAATGTAGCAGGTGATGTGTTACAAGATGCTTTGATTCTTGCATTATATAATACTAGTGATTATTGGGTAGTAGATTCAGGGGCTTCATGTCATGCTACACCCCATAAGAAATACTTTCATGATTATGTTCCAGGAGATTTTGGGCATGTTTTATTGGGTGATGATGAGCCACGTAAAATTGTTGGAATGGGTAAGGTATGGATAAAAGTTAAGAATGGAACTGATTGGCTATTGAAAGATGTTAGGCATATTTGTGCTATGAAAAGAAATATGATCTCAACAGGACAGTTGGGAGATGGAGGTTGTCTATCTACATTTGGAGAAAAGTGGTGGAATATCACTAAATGATCAATGGTGATAGCGAAAGGAGACAGGGTAGGTACGTTGTATTTATGTCCTCATAATACTGACCATTCTATCTCTTTAGCTTCTGCAGGAACAGATAGAGCATTGTATCATCATAGGCTTGGCCACATGAGTGAGAAGGGGATGTAGATTCTCCACTCAAGGAAGTTGCTTCCAGATTTGAAGCAGGTAAGTTTGGAATTCTATGAAAACTGTGTTTATGGAAAACAAAAGAGAGTCAAATTTCTCAGGGTTGGGAAACAAAAGAAGAATGAGAAGTTAGAGCTTGTGCATACTGATGTATGGGGACCGGCTCAGGTACAATCTCTTGGTGGCTCTCATTATTATGTTACATTTATTGATGATGCAACTAGGAAAACTTGGGTTTATTACATTAGATAGAAATCTGATGTGTTTGCTACTTTTAAGAAGTGGAAATATTTGGTTGAGAATGAGAAAGGAAAAAGGTTGAAGTGTCTCAGATCTGATAATGGAGGTGAGTATTGTGGCAAGGATTTTGATAGTTACTTACCATGGGATTCGTAAACAGAAGACAGTCCCAGGAACACCACAAGAAAATGGTTTGTCTGAAAGGATGAATAGAACAATCATGGAGCGTGCAAGGTGTATAAAATTGCATGCAGGGTTTCCCTTACAGTTTTGGGCCGATGATGTAAATACTGTTGTTTATTTAATAAACATAGGACCTTCAAGTGCTTTGGATAGTGGTATTCCAGAGGAGGCATGGACAGGTAAAAAGGTAAACTACTCATTTCTGAGAACGTTTGGTTGTGAAGCATTTATCCATATTGATAAAGATAATATAACAAAGCTTGAAGCTAAATCCAAGAAATGTACCTTTATTGGATATGGGGTTGATGATTTTGGTTATTGCTTATGGGATTATGAAAATAACAAAATCATTAGGAGTAGAGATGTGATATTCAACGAAAAGGTCATGTATAAAGATCAGTTGCAAGGAAAGAAACAGGAAAAAGGAAAACACAGAGTACACAGTACTTGATGAAATTAAAGAAAATGAAGTTCCAAAGGTGCCAGAAAATCAAGAACAGCATCAAGTGCCTGAAACTCCTGCAACTGCAAGAAGATCTACCAGGTTAAGTAGACTCCCTGAACGATACTCTCCTTCAATGTATTATTTTTTAATGACTAATGTTGGTGAAACAGAATGTTATGAAGAAGCAATGCAGGTGGAAACTAAAAAGAAGTGGGAGCAAGACATGAATGAGGAGATGGACTCATTGGTAGGAAACCAGACTTGGGATCTGGTTCAGTTGCCTGCTAGTAAAAGAGCATTGCAGAACAAATGGATTTACAGATTGAACGAAGAAGAAGGAGGTAAGAAGCAGTATAAGGTGAGACTTGTTGTAAAGGGGTTTGCACAAAAGAAAGGTGTATATTTTGATGAAATATTTTCTCCTGTTGTTAAGATGACTTCAATTAAGACTATGTTAAGTCCAGTGGCGGTAGAATATTTGCATCTTGAACAGTTATATGTAAAAACAGTTTTTCTCCATGGGGATTTGGAGGAAGAGATATATATGCAGCAACCACAAGGGTATGAGGTCAAAGGGAAGGAGGATTTGGTATGCAGGTTGAAGAAGAGCTTGTATGGCTTGAAGCAAGCTCCAAGGCAATGGTATTTAAAATTTGACATGTTTATGACAGAACAAGGTTATAGCAGATGCCATTTTGACCACAGTGTTTATTTCAAGAAGCTAGACAATGAAAGATATATTATCTTGTTATTGTATGTGGATAACATGCTTGTTGTAGGGTCTAACATGCAGGATATAAATGTACTCAAAAGAAATCTAGCTAATTGATTTGCGATGAAGGATTTGGGTGTTGCAAAGCAAATCCTTGGTATGAGAATAACGAGAGATAGGAAAAATTGCAACTTGACATTGTTTCAGAGTGAGTACATACAAAAGGTGTTGGAAATGTTTAGAATGCAGAATGCAAAACCAATTAGTACACCTTTGGCTAGCCATTTCAGTCTAAGTAAGGAAATGTGTCCCAAGACATAGGAAGAGACTGATTACATGTCCAATATTCCCTATCAATCAGCAGTTGGCAGCTTGATGTATGCCATGGTGTGCACAAGACTAGATATTGCACAAGCAGTGGGAGTTGTGAGCAGATATATGAACAATCCAGGTAAAGAACATTGGAAGGCAATACAATGGATTCTCAGGTATTTGAGAGGTACTACCACTCATGCATTATGTTTTGGAGGTTCAGACACTGTTCTACAGGGATATGTTGATGTAGATATGACAGGTGATAAGGATAGCAAAAGGAGCACCACAGGGTATGTGTTTATTGTAGGTGGAATAGTAGTGAGTTGGATTTCGAGATTGCAAAAGGTTGTTGCACTTTCAACAACGGAAGAAGAGTATGGTGTTGTTACAGAGGCTATTAAAGAGATGATTTGGTTGCAGAGGTTTATGGAGGAAGTGGATAAGAAGCAGAAGGATAGCAGGTTGTATAGTGATAGCCAGAATGCCATTCATCTTGCAAAGAACTCAGCATTACATTCCAGGACTAAACATATACAACTCAAGTACCATTTCATATGCTCTGTTCTGGAAGATGAACTGTTGAAGCTGGAAAAGATACATACTAACCAGAATCCTGCAGACATGTTCACAAAGGTAGTGACCAGAGAGAAATTGAGTTCTTGCTCGATTTCAGTTGGCCTTCTAGCATGAAGTTTGTAATGTCCCTTGTTAGAAATTTTATTAAAATGGCAATTTTTCACTTTTTTCCCTAGTTAGACCTTTGACTAGTTTTGATCTCTAGGTCCCAAATTTGCCCCAAATGGTCCCAAATCTTTTGAGAAGGTATATGAATGATATTAGAACATAAATATGTGTTTCAGTGATGCCTTTAGAACTTTAAAATACTTCTGCAAATCCTCTTTCAATTATGGCCAATGTAGGGAACTTTACTAGTAATTTCCCTTTGACTAGTATTGGTCTCTAGGTCTCGAATTGACTCCAAATGCCTTCAAATCTTCAAGGAAGGTGTATGAATGATATTAGGAGTTGAATATAATTTTCAGGTATGATATATGGCCACCAAAATACCTCTGCAAACTCTATTAATATTCTGGACCAAGTATGCAATTTTACTAGTAATTTGGGGTTCATATCCCCCTGGGGTAAGTACTGAAAATGGCTTCCCAAATGCCTCCAAAGCCACTCAAATTTCTGAACAGAGGTAGGGAATGTATTAAGGATGTTATTAAGGTCTCATGTGCACCATTAATTGATTATTATATCTGTTCCAACCCTCTCCCATTCAACTGCAAAAATCACCAATTCGACCCTTTGGGAAATGGCACTATTTCTTCTCCCAATGCAATTAAACTGAGTAAAAACACTTCAAATGCTCAAGTATAGTACATGAAACTTGTAAAATACATCCATGAAAGTCCATTAATCACAAATGCATCAGAGAATCATCCATTAATTCGAAATCATCATCAATACATTGGTTCACAACAAAGTAGTGGGGAAATGGCATTGTTCTTCCATTAAAAATGAGATTTATACATTTCTACTTGGAATTTCAACCTGAAAAATTCTGGAGATGAAGAACAGAGTATTTTCTTCATATTACAAAATAAATGGGGCATTAGAATCTCCCCTAAAGAGTACAATATCTCACCAAAAACGCATCCCTCAAGGATCAAGAATATGCCATCAAAACTGGAAATGGTTGAAGGAGTGAGCTTCAATAGAATAAACCATGAGCTGCCCTGTAGCTTACACCTGCAAATAAATACTCCATTAAATCTCCAAATTAAAGGTCTAAATGGCCTTTCCAATTTCCAACTTGGATGGGAATCTTTCACCCTTGAAATTTCCTAAGGCAAGCAACTAGTCATCCACTAGCTCTCCCTCTTCACAAATGCAATTGCAAATTCTACAAATGATCAAAATATGGTTTCATTCTTTTTTATTGACATTTATAAAGTTCTAATGTCCTCCATGGGTCGAATTCCTTCTAAGAGACTCATGCCAACTCAAGTTGGGAAGAGATTCCAAAGAACGCCACTTGTACAACAATTCCTAGTTTTTCACTTCCACCAAATCACATGTGGAAGCATCTTAGCTACCCTAACACCCTTGAGCGCCCTCTTGGAGTCTATTTTTATCCCTAATATGTCATATATGTCATATGTCAGCCTTCATGTCTGATTTGTGTCATAGGTATCATAGCATCTTCATCATTGTTGTCATAGAGCTAGGGAATCTAGCCCAAGTGTCTCACTAGCTCCAAATTGCCTCTTCCTCTTTCATGGGAGTTACTTTTCCCCTATATTTCGACCTTGGATGAGTCATGCCATTAATAATACCTTTTGGACTCCCCCAAGTATGTTACCATTCACCTTGAATTCAAATTGGTGAGAGAATGATGCCAAGTGTAGTGGGAAAATCTAGCCATATGTGGGTCCCACTTCCTCCATGTGTCTTCATGATCAAATTCCACTTTGATTTTCACTTGTATATATTTATTTAGCTCATTTATTAAATATTTATGCCACTCTAATGTTCAAAACATCATTTATTATCCTCATTATTCCAAATCCCAAAGCTTCCACCCCAACCCTAGGAAACTAGTAATTTTCCTCCTTGGCAATTATTTGACCTTTAACATCAATTTTACAAACTCTAATGAATATGGCCAATGTTATTAGGCCATTGTGACCCAATTCCAAATTTGGGACATGACAAATCCTCCCTTCCCAATATTGCTTGTCCTCAAGCAATTTCAAACATGGGTGTTGAAGAACCTGCTTCCTGTATAATTCTTTGAAGTTGCCATTGAATTGCCCAACCTTGAGTCTTTGAGTTTCCTTGAAGATTTTAGAGAGGAACCACCATGCTTGCTGCTGCACTACTCTGATAAAATTCACTTTAGTAAGTGGGAAATCCATCTCCCATACTGCTTATTTCCCCCCAAAAAATTCAAACCAATGAGACAAAAATTATTTCAGGGTCCCATCGCTTGTATTGCACCCCAACAATTAAAAGTGCTCTCCAACCCATACCATCAGATAAGAGGATTCCTGGATCCCATTTTCTTGTATGCATTCTTCCAAACATCATGAGTACAAAATATATATCATCAAAGTACATAACAACATAATGAAAATGTACATCAAGAAGATGTTTCATCAAAGAATCATGAAAGTGTTTATACTTCCAAGTAAGTAGACCACCATTTGCTAGGTGCATACAATCTTCAAGTGACCAATCAAATCTACTCCAATGATATAGGTGAGGATCCCATGTTCGATAGTGCTGCTCCAAAAGAACGTGATATACATCAAAATATTCAGCCATGCATTCTTTCATCCAAGAAGTGAATGAAGAATCTCCACTAAAATCTGAACCAAATAATGAGCAGGAAAAACAAGGAGACTTCAAAGGACTCAAAGAAGTCTCATCCATACATCCATGAGGATATGTATCATCATACTGCTGCAATTCTAAATAATGAGGTGTTCTATTCATGTCATCATCAAAAGGAGAGGTAGGAGTTTCATACCCCTCATGTGGCACCAGTAGAAAAAAACCTTTCACCCAATTTTCATCCCAAAGTGATGTGGCTGGAAAAGAAGTGTGGGGTGAAGAATTATGAACCAAATTTAATTCTTTACAACTCTTACCCATTGAAATATTTAATTCATCTTCTCCATAATTGGCTGGTCCAACTATTGTGAGATCATGTACCTCTTCTAAGGCATTGCATCTCTCTCCATGAGGCAACTCATAATCCCTTTGAACAAGGACACGTGCTTGTCCTTCTTCTTGTTTTAGTGTAGCATCTTCAAGAACCTGCATATCAATATGTACCTCATGTTCCACAATTACATTAGGTTCCTCTTTTGTGACATAAATTATTTCATCATTTTCCTTGAAAAGAGAACCATTGCTCATTATTTTTTCCGAGTTGCTTCCAAGTTCACTAAGCAACAATTTGAACTCTTGAAAGTATTGCCTCCACTTGTATTCAAAGGATGGTTTAAGTAATTTTCTAAACTCCTCATTCTCCTCTAAGGTTCCTTTCTCATCCTTACTCATGGTGACCAATGAATGCACTTCTTCTCCTACTTCTTCCCTTTCACCAAAGTACATCAAGTTTCAGTTTCTAAGGGTGGTGGATTATTTCTTTGAATCCTAGTCTTCATTAATGTTCTACCACATCAGGTGCCAAGACCATGCTCTGATACCACTGCAATGTCCCTTGTTAGGAATTTTATTAAAATGGCAATTTTTCACTTTTTTCCTTAGTTAGACCTTTGACTAGTTTTGATCTCTAGGTCCCAAATTTGCCCCAAATGATCCCAAATCTTATGAGAAGGTATATGAATGATATTAGAACATAAATATTTGTTTCAGGGATGCCTTTGGACCTTTAAAATACTTCTGCAAATCCTCTTTAAATTCTGGGCAATGTAGGGAACTTTACTAGTAATTTCCCTTTGACTAGTATTGGTCTCTAGGTCTCGAATTGACTCCAAATGCCTTCAAATCTTCAAGGAATGTGTATGAATGATATTAGGACTTGAATATGATTTTCATGTATTATATATGGCCACTAAAATACCTCTGCAAACTCTCTTAATATTATGGACCAAGTATGCAATTTTACTAGTAATTTGGGGTTCAAATCCCCCTGGGTTAAATACTGAAAATGGCTTCCCAAATGCCTCCAAAGCAACTCAAATTTCTGAACAGAGGTAGGGAATGTATTAAGGATATTATTAATGTCTCATGTGCACCATTAATTGATTATTATATCTGTTCCAACCCTCTCCCATTCAACTATAAAAATCACCAATTCGACCCTTGGGGAAATGGCACTATTTCTTCTCCCAATGCAATTAAACTGAGTAAAAACACTTCAAATGCTCGAGTACAGTACATGAAACTTTTAAAATACATCCATGGTAGTACATTAATCACAAATGCATCAGAGAATCATCCATTCATTCAAAATCATCATCAATACATTGGTTCACAACAAGGTAGTGGGGAAATGGCATTGTTCTTCCATTAAAAATGAGATTTATACATTTCTACTTGGAATTTCGACCTGAAAATTTATGTAGATGAATAACAGAGTATTTACTTCATATTACAAAATTAATGGGGCATTAGAAGCTCCCCCAAAGAGTACAATAGCTCACCAAAAACGCCCTCCCTCAAGGATCAAGAATATGCCATCAAAACTGGAAATGGTTGAAGGAGTGAACTGCAATAGAAGAAACCATGAGCTTCCCTATATCTTACACCTGAAAATAAAGACTCCATTAAAGCTCCAAATGAAATGTCTGAATGGACTTTCCAATTTCCAACTTGGATGGGAATCTTTCATCCTCGAAATTGGCTAAGGCAAGCAACTAGTCATCCACTAGCTCTCCCTCTTCACAAATGCAATTGCAAATTCTACAAATGATCAAAAGCTGGTTTCATTCTTTTTTATTGACATTTATAAAGTTCTAATGTCCTCCATGGGTCGAATTTTTTCCAAGAGACTCATGCCAACTCAAGTTGGGAAGAGATTCCAAAGAACGCCACTTGTACAACAATTCCTAGTTTTCCACTTCCACCAAATCACATGTGGAAGCATCTTAGCTTCCCTAACACCCTTGAGCGCCCTCTTGGAGTCTATTTTTAGCCCTGACATGTCATATATGTCATATGTTAGCCTTCATGTCTGATTTGTGTCATAGGTGTCATAGCATCTTCATCATTGTTGTCATAGAGCTAGGGAATCTAGCCCAAGTGTCTCACTAGCTCCAAATTGCCTCTTCCTCTTCCATGGGAGTTACTCTTCCTCTATATTTTGACCTTGGATGAGTCATGCCATGAATAATACCTTTTGGAATCCCCCAAGTATGTTACCATTTACCTTGAATTTGAATTAGTGAGAGAATAATGCCAAGTGTAGTGGGGAAATCTAGCCATATGTGGGTCCCACTTCCTCCATGTGTCTTCATGATCAAATTCCACTTTTATTTTCACTTGTATATATTTATTTAGATCCTTTATTAAATATTTATGCCACTCTAATGTTCAAACATCATTTATTATCCCCATTATTCCAAATACCAAAGCTTCCACCCCAAACCTAGGAAACTAGTAATTTTCCTCCTTAGCAATTATTTGACCTTTAACATCAATTTTACAAACTCTAATGAATATGGCGAATGTGATTAGGCCATTGTGACCCAATTCCAAATTTGGGACATGACAAAGGTGAAGATGATAAAGTTGCCAATTCCAAGGTCTAGCAAGTATAGCAACGGTGGAGTTGTAGTGATCAGTCTCCAAGTGGGAGATTGTTGGTTGTGGAGCCAGATCTTTCAGTCTAATAGATGATATTGTCTTAGTCGTGCACCCAGAAGACTGTACACTCATTCCCCCACCTTGGGGCTATTTTTTCCAACAGATTTCGGGCCTGTGGTTTTGAGTAACCCATGGTATTTTCCCACTGTATTTCCCTTATAAAAGAAAGACATTATAACATGGCTAGGGTTGATGTATAAGGTATTATGCATTGTAAAGATCTCTAAGATCAAGAAAGAGAGACTGTGAGACAGTGAAGAGGAAGTGCAGCGGCTGTGCTACAGGTTGTAACCCTTCACTTTGTTGGATGGTATAATAAAAAGGACTTGCAAATTTAGTGTGGACGTAGCCCATCTTGGGGTGAACTACGATATATCTGTGTCTCTCTTGTAATGTGTGTGTGATTATATTTGCAATTTTGTTTATTGTTATTGCTCTGCAATCCTGTTTTTCTAACATTTCTTTCCTCACATAGATCAAATTAAGAAACATATAAGACTCACTGACTTAGTATCCACTTGCATGAAAGGTGTGAATAGTCAATAACTTGTTATCACTCTAGGAATTCTTTAAATAATATTAAAAATAAAATGTTTTTTATACTAATGTTTGACTAGATATTTGAGAATTTGTGGAAAAGTTGTGTTTTCGTTTGGAAAAGAAAGTTATGATTGATATACCAAATCACTTGTTCTCCTCATAAAACGTGGTGGTGAATTATTTTATTATTTCAAGAGGCAATATGGATGTTGGTAGATGACTATACATTCTTTGATCAAATTGTTGTTTTTCACTACATAAATTGCATTTTAAATGTATAAATAGATTCAATGTCCTCAACTCACACATCACTATTACACCACCATGTCAACATTTAAATTTACAAGTATAACCAATTTTTTGAATTTTTAATAAAATTTTAAATAACAATGACAGGAAAAGATATATAAAGTCCAACCCTCCCCATATTTAAACTATTGCATAAAAAATATCCCAGATCACCGAGTGAAAGGTTTTCTAAATTAGCGCGGTATTTTCTTTCCTCACATAGATCGAATTAAGAAACATATAATAATCACAGAGTTAGTATCCACTTGCATGGAAGGTGTGAATAGTCAATAACTTGTCATCACTCTAAGAATTCTTTAAATAATATTAAAAATAAAATGTTTGATTATAGATATTTGAGAATTTGGGGAAAAGTTCTGTTTTCGTTTGGAAAATAAAGTTATGATTGATATACCAAATCACTTGTTCTCCTCTTTAAACGTGGTGGCGAATTATTCTATTGTTTCAAGAGGCAATATGGATGTTGGTACTTGTTTAATGGGATCCTAGGGTGAAGGATATGAAAAAAAACATAGATAATATAGCAAATGCTTTATGACATAATTATTTCAATAAATAATATAGATGTTGGTAATAGTTTTTTTATAAGGAAAATAGATCATAATTTTTTATATATTAAAAAAGTACATTCTTCATGACCGTAATTGACCTCATACAAAAAGTGTCATATTGTGGGTGTGAACAGGGTTGGAATTTGTTTTTTTTATTTTAACCTTCACATAAAAAAAAATCGACGTTTTAAGTAGATATACTCCCTCATCTCAAGACGTTTTTTTAAAATTACGTTCTTCATCAATTAACATATATTTACTTTTTTATATTAATTTTAATTTAAAAACTAATTTTAAATAGTCAAATTGTTAAAAATTTTAAAATTTCATATTATAAAATAAAATTATTTAGCTCATTAAATCTTGAAACTAAATACCCGTTATCAAAAAACATTAAACATAATAAATGAGTATGTGTGTTAGACATTATGACTGAGAAACATTTTATTTATTAATTTTCATGTAGACATGTAATAGTTTGGAAGTTGTTGTTTCAATATCAAGTTATTTGTGATTGATTTCTAAAATATATCAATAGTAAAATAAATCAAAAAATAATTATAAAATGTAATTTCCAAATCTATTATAATGTTCAATTATAAATGAATTTTTACTATACAACTAAGTGGAAGTGAGACAATTTCCTAGTTTGTTGTCAATTAATTATTATAAAAAACTAATTCCCTCTTCACAATAATTATTATAAAATTAAAATTCTCTCTTTACAAGAAACTTGATGGATAAGTCCACTTAATAAATATATTTACAAGTCTTCCTATTATAAAAAACTAATTCCATTCTTCACAATAATTATTATAAAATGAAAATTCTCTCTTTACAAGGAAATTGACGAATAAGTCCACTTAATAAATATATTTACAAGTCCACCTAGTAATATAAATCACTTAAGGACAATACCAACTGTTGGCCCGGTTTTGCAACCAGGCTTAGTGTGTTGGCTGTTTTCTTGGGAAGACCCGGGTTTTCATGAAGCGCAGCAACAAAATCCCTTGGCGCACTGGCCCTCTCGGCAACGAGCTGCGCAGTAGCTCGAGGTCTCACCCGAAGTGGCTATGGGGGGCTAAGGAATCAGGTTTCCTTAACCGTGGTGACGCGGAGATTGTGCTTCCTTTTTCTGGTTCCTCATATATCGGCGGTCCGACTTTCCCGCAGTCCCCTCGGCGCAACTGCGCGGATTCCTTCTTCTCTGGCGCAGAAGGCAACTAGTCCTTGCGTCGAAGCGCTAAGTACCTCCTCGCCCTGCGCAACTAGCGCAGTATCGCAGTCCTCGATCGCTGCAGCGACAGCGCTCCACCACTTCTTCAATTCTTAAAACACTTATGGCTATCAATGGACCTTCCCAAACTCACTCAAACCGTCACAAAGATAATACAAGAGTTTTGCATACACATGTAATGAACTTAAACAGTTAATCATTCACGCAAACATTATAACAAGTGGAAATATGTGAAGCTCCTCTCCTCGAGGAAAACCACGTCCTCGGGAGTGTTATATTAACTAGAAAAGGATAGAGTTATACAATATGCTGCGCACACAGCTGCAGCCTTAGATTCTTACAGGAAACTCCACGCACACAGCTGGGAGCCCTTCTCTCAATCTGGTCTCTTCTCTTCAGAGATTACAAAGGCGCAGACGTCACACAGACTGTCTGGCAACTCAGGGATTAGCTCCTCGGCTATCCGATTCTACTCTAGTTCTACCCACTCAGTAGAAATACTTAGCAAAGGATAATCAACACATGATCTATCCTCGAGACTGCCTATCTAACAGTCTAAACATCTATCTATCCCGAAAGTATCTAACTCTTACTCTCTAACTAACTAACTAACATCTACCCATTACAATTATTCATATATATAGGTGGCCATGGCGGTCACACCCTTACAAAACTGTGGGCCTTTCCCAACAGTGATTCCCAAAAACCCTAACCACGCACATGGCTAGGTGTACTGTAGGCGCCGCTTGCAGTCATGTCGCCGCTTCCTGCAGGCTCCTTGACTTTCGGCGCAGATTGTGGGTATGGGCGCTTGTCCTTCGCCTTCAATGCTCTGGTCCGTTGCTCCTCCTTGATCCGAGCAACCATAACTTCTGTACTTAGCCTTTAAATGAGGGTAGCCGAGCCCTCTACTCCATCGCCTTATTTATTATGGTAGCTGAGCCACCTTCATTCTTATATGACGTGCGCGCGAGCTCCGCGATTTTTGGTCCGTGATCTTCGCTGAGCTTGTCCATCTGGCACCGTACTGCGCACCGTCTCCTTCTTGCCCAAAACTTAGTGCTTGTCCCAAAATTAGCACTTTCCTTCCATACTTGTGCTTTTTTCCCAAAATTCACAGCTTTACCGTAGCTACGACCTAGGCTCCAACAGGCCCCTAACACTCACTTGTGGCTCGCCCTCGAGCCACTCGCACTGGCGTGGGGTCGCTTGATTTGCGCATCTGCTTTTGCTTGTGTCTCCGCGAATGTTTTCTTCCACTTTGCAATAGCGGAGTCCAATTCATCGACACACTCTACAGTTGTCTGCACCGTTTCTGCGGTTGCTTCGTCTTTAGTGATGGTATCAATGATCTCCTGAGATTCAGCAATCTCTTTGATTTTTGTCTCAACCTGGGCAACGATTTCAGCATACTCATCCATGAATGGCTGAATGCTGTTGGTGAGCTTCTCATCTTCAGTTCTGAGCTTGTGCAGTTGCTGCTGCATTTTGCGCACTTCGCCCATTTTCTTCATTTTTGGTAAGCCTGTTAAGGCCTTAGCTTCTTCATTCAAAACAGTGAGAGATTGTTCTGCAGCTTGCACCTGTTCTGACAGTCCAACTTTAAAAGGGAGCTTCACAAGCTCCGTCCAAGCTTCCATAGCTTGGCTCATCAGGTTCTCAGCTTCCTGTACTCGATCTTTCATCTGCGTGGAAGTTCTGCTCAGTGCTTCAAATTGTACCTGCGCATCATCCGTAAGATGCGCAGCAACGCGAGCTTCTAGCTCAGCGATCTGGGTTCTATGGCCTTCAGCCATAGCAACTATTTCTTGCTCCAGGGTTTTCTCCCTTTCTCCAATAATTTGAACTTTTGCAACCAGAGGGAGGTCTGGTTGAATCTCGCAAGCCGGCAATTCTTGGGCAATCTCATCCACTGCGTTTCTGATATCGATGTCTTGCGCCTCATAAAGTGCAAGTTTCTCAGATACATTCTTATGGATAGCCTTCAATTCTAACTCCTGCGATTGCAGTCGTTGATTTTCCTGGAAGGTGGAGAGCTCTCTAGCTCTCAGCTCAACAGAAACTTTCTCATGCACAAGCTGTAGAGTCTCTATAGGAATTAAAGACAAATTTATTTCTACAGGCCGAACTGAGCTTACCTGTAGTGCATCTAGCGGATCTGGAAGTGTCATGCTAGTAGGGGGAATATGCACGACAGTATGCCTTTCTGCGAGTACTTCAACTCGCTCAGTACTTGGAATTTCTTGTGGCGCCTGCGAAGTAGATGCTGGCGCATGGGTCTGCGCAACTCTTCCTGCGAGACCTTTCAGTTCTACGAACTGCAAATCTAAAGCACTTCTGATGTAAGCGTGCGCATTGCGCAGCTCACGAAATTGCTCGTGTAGGTACTGGTCAATCCCCGAGGGAATAGCCTCAGCGGGATGCGACACTTTTTGCTTCTTGGTGGCCGGTTTTGTGGAGCCTTCATCACTTCTTTGCTCACAGGCTTCCTTGCCCTTATCCTTCTCTTTCGTAGCGGCGGTCGGCAGCGCGGATGCGAGATCGGCGGCCTCCCTCCACTCATCCGACCAAGACTTGATGGTTTCTTCAACATCCTCGGTAGTCATTCTGTAAAGGCCTAGCACCCATTCATCTGGAATGCCGCAAGGGTGGAGGTAAAGTTGATGTATGTCGGCAGTAAAAGCCAACTTTCCTTCATATAATGTGGCTGTCTCCTCGCTCAGCCTTGGCATTTCTTGAATGGTATCTCGGAGGAGATAGTAGTACTCACAAAAGACAGCGCGATTCATCTTGCGCTTCACGGGATTAGGAGAATCCCAGAGGTTGATGTAGCGCATGCCGGCAACCTCTCCTGCGCGGCACGAAAGGAACTGAGTATTCGGGGGCTCCTTCCACCCAACGAGAGCGCATAAAATTAGAAGCCAGGAAAAATGGAATGATTGGGATGCATTGTCCTGCACATTCAGGCAATCAGCCAAGAAAGAATTCAGCAGGAAGAGAGACCAGTTGTACTGCTCTCCCTCCGCAGCTGCGATGGCGAGCTCCACGACGGCTCCGGTAACTTCCTTCGGTCGGCACTTTGTGAGAAGTCTGCCTGCAAGCAGACTTCCTATAAATCGAAGTGCCTCATCTTCTACTGTAGTGAGGTCATAAGCCCGACCTCCTCTTGTCAAGTTATACTTCTGCACCAGCTGTGAAGCTAAATTTTTGTCTTTGTCCTTTCCCACAAAGTGAATATTGAGATCCTTACCAGCCTTAGCTAGACCGGTGATGCGGTGAATTAAATCAACATTTAGATCAATTGGCCTCCCGAGCCAAAGGTAACCTCCATGAACACATGAGAGCAGCGTCTTAACAACTGCATTGACTTCGTTGCTACGCCCAAAGTGCGGTAGCTTCAACAAATTCAGCAGTCCAGGGCGCTCAAGATTTGTTGCAAATCCCTTCGGGATAAACTCGTCAACCTTTCTGGTGGGATTATGCACTACATTCAGATATCGATCTAGCTGGAACTGAGGATACGTCTTATAATCTCCGAGGTTGAAATCAGAAAACTTGACCAGTGGAATGTGTCCCAATAGTTTCCCTTCTACCCGCACACTAGCCGGTAGTGGCGGTAACGGAATGGGATACTTTGCATTCTTCGGGATCTGTACTTCTGGCGCATCATCTGGACGCGGCGGAATATAGTTCGCCATGGTCGCCAACGGCTCTGGAACAGGTTCTTCTGGCTGTGATGGCGACGCTCTTGTAGCCGGAGACTGTCTGGGATCCTGATAACCAGGATGTACATAAGTCGAAGCCGTGACTGGAGTAGTCATGCCGAAATCTAAGCCTCGGCGAAGGAATTGACGAACAACTTCTTCAGTTGACAGGTTCTCCGTCATGAATCGATGTAGGGAACAAAAAACTTTGGACAGCAAATGGAGGACCTTCGTAGGATATGGACGCTGAAAACAAGGGAAAATACTCTGCACAACTCGGCTCTGAAAACAATAACTTGGATTCGTAAACAAGATAGCAACTCGAGGAAAATAACCCAAAAATTATACAAGTGTAAGGTATTTATAGCCAGAGGTGAGTAAATGCGACCAAGTGGGGTTACGTAGCTATAGGCGGCTATAGATGAGTTGACAACACGCTATCCTCCTCGCTGTAGGGGTGCATTTAGTGTGATTGATGGGCTCTGACAGCCTTCCGGGAGAAGCTAATGCTTTCGGCGCCTGAGTTAAATGCAAATCTTTCGGAGATCAAGCCGAATCCGTCAGAACGGCTAGACTTAAATAGCGGACTTATCCTTCATTTATTCAGACGCGGCTACATAACTGCTGTAATTCAAAATTTCCGGCGGGTCATTTCAACTTAGGGAACTGTGCCTCTAGGGGTCCACAAGGAGAACTCTTCAAGCGGTGAATTAACACAGGGAGCTCCGCAAGAGCGATAGTTCAACGGTCCGGGGAGAAGCTTCACAAGAGCGCAACTATGTTCGCTCCAACCAAACTTTAGACATGCGCGGATGTTTCTAGGAACTGCGCAGGAAGCCGGAGACTGAGTCTCGCAACTTTCGTGTAGACTGAATGCGGTGCCTCTTTCAACTACACTGGGCATCTGCATCTCTTTAGCAATATATTAGGTCGACAGAGCGGAGTGGCCGTCGCGATAAAGCTTGAGCCGACTCCCGTTGATCATTGTAGGTAGTAATTCTCCATCGAGCTTTGCAAGCTGAACTACGCCTCCGTCTGTTATTTTTATCACCTGAAAAGGGCCTAACCAATGTACACGAAACTTGCCCGGAAACTTGATGAATTTACTATCATAAAGGAGTACCAAGTCTCCTTCTTCAAAGTGTTTGTGCTTAATGTGCCTATCATGCCAAGCTTTCTGTCTTGCCTTCTGTACCTGTTGATGGAATCCGGCTAAAAGTCGGTCTTCTTCTAAGGCAAGCAGTTGCGAAAGTCTTTCATTCATAGTATTAGGATCTGTCATTTCTGTGATTTGCGCAATTCTGAGACTGGGAATAATGTATTCCATGGGCATAACTGCTTCTTGTCCATACACCAAACTGAAAGGTGTGTGACCTGTTAGTTTCTTGCAAGTGGTTCTATAAGCCCATAATACAGTTGTGACTCTAAGGTCCCAATCATCTCTTTGTTGATTACAGATCTTCGTCAGGGCATTCTCAAGAATTTTATTGAATGCTTCCACCGTACCATTAGCTTGAGGATGGTAGGGTGTACTCTTGTGGTGATTAATTTGAAATTCTTCAGTAAGGGCCTCTATAGTCTCATTGAGGAAATGTGTACCCTGATCGCTCATGAGAATCACTGGACATCCAAATCTAGTGATAATATCTTCGAAAATGAACTGCGCGACCGTAGCAGCGTCGCAGTTCCTAACTGGCTTCGCCTCAGCCCATCTGGTGAGGTATTCAGTAGCTGTAATGATGTATCTTGCGCCAGTTCTTTTTCCTGGTGGGTTAATAGGTCCTACAAAGTCAATGGCCCATTTATCAAAAGCGCGCAGTGTAATCTGGGGTCTAAGCGGCATTTCATCTCTCCTTGAGGGTTTTCCTGTTCGCTGGCACACATCGCAACATTTACAGAACGCCTTAGTATCCTTGTGCAATGTCGGCCACCAAAGACCTGCAGCTAATATCTTTTGCGCGGTCGGCTTTCCTGCGAAATGGCCTCCTGCGGTACCTGAATGCGCTTCTGCGATGATAGAGCTCTTTTCATGTGGTAAGATACATCTGCGCAAAACTTCGTCAGGGCCCAGCTTATAAAGCTGGCCTGCTATCAAAGTGAAGTCTGCGGCTCTGACAACAAGTTGCTTCTTCTGCTGGATTGTAAACTCAGCCGGCGCTTGCCCGGTAGTGAGAAACTCAAGAATATCATAATAATATTCATCTGCTGCTTGAATAGAAAACAACTGTGCGTCAGGCAGATTGTCCTCCAGACTTGTAGGTTCCTCTCCTGACTCTATCCTGGATAAATGGTCAGGCCCTGCATTCAATCTGCCTGGCTTTACAATGACCTCAAAATCATATTCTTGAAAGAGCAGTAGCCATCTGCAAATTCTTCCTCCTAACACTGGTTTATTGACCAAATATTTCAAAGCAGAGTGGTCAGTGTACATTTTAAAATGAGCGCCTAGCAGGTAGTGTCTGAATTTCTGTAGGGCATACACCATAGCTAATCCTTCCCTTTCTGTAGTGGTGTAGTTCTTCTCAGCTGTAGATAGCTTTCTGCTGGAGTAAGCAATCGGGTGATCAATACTTCCTTCTCCAGACTGTGTAAGCACAACCCCCAATGCTATGGAAGAAGCATCAACATGAGCATGAAAAGGTTTTCTCCAGTCCGGGAAAACTAGAATAGGCGCTGTGATCATCTTTTCTTTAAGTGTGTCCAAGCTCTGTTGGCATTCTTCTGTCCATTGGAACTTCGAATCCTTTTTGAGCAATCTTTCCATAGGCGCTGTGATCTTTGCATAACCCTTGATGAATTTTCTGTAGTATCCTGTATGTCCCAATGTAGTGCGCAATTGTTTAACTGAGTTGGGCGCAGGTAAATTAGCAATGATGGCAACCTTCGCAGGATCCATCAGGAGTCCTTGTCTGCATACAATATGTCCCAACAAAATACCAAAGGGCGCACAGAAGATACATTTTTTCAAGTTAAGGGAAATCTGATGCTGTCTACATTTTTCTAACATCATGCGCAGATTTGCAATATGGTTCTTTAATAGGCCAAATACAGTCCAGTCATCAAAATAGACTTCTAGAAACTTATGAATGAATTCTTTAAAAACAGCAACAACAACTCTAGAGAAGATAGCAGGTGCGTTTTTAAGACCAAAGGGCATTACCGTATACTGGAATGAGCCCCATTCAGTTGCAAAAGTAGTCTTGTGGCGGTCGTCCGGATGAATTCTGATCTGATGATATCCCGAAAAACCATCAGTGAAAGAGTAAGCCTCTTGTCCTCCAACATTATCAAGTACTTCGTCTGTGAAAGGAGTGGGAAATGGATCGTGCGCTGATGCATCATTGAGTTTGCGCAAGTCAACACAGATTCTTATTTCACCTTTCGTTTTCTTTTCTTGGACCACCATAGGACTAATCCAATCGCTTTCCTCTACCGGTTCAATAATACCTGCTACAAGCATCTTGTCAATTTCTTCTTTGACTTTTTCTTTATAGCGCGGGTTCAACCTGTATGGGCGCTGCTTTACTGGCTTGGCATCTGGTTTCAGAGGTATGCGCATCACTCCTAAGTCTCCTAGGATGCCTTTCATTTCTGTGAACTTGGTAGGAAAGATATCCTGGTAGTCACGCAATAATTCTGAAACATGTCCAACAGTTTCATCATCCCAATAATCTCCTATAGAAGCAAACTTTGGTTCAGCTTCTGTACCAATGTTAATCTTCTTGAGCTTGATGTGTTCTGTGATGGCAGGGATATCAAGCTCAGGACCTTCAATATTGCGCGTCCCTTCTGATTCTGGGATATTGATGTTGCGAGGATCGTCCTCCTCATCTTCAGCGGTGAAGTTATAGCATTCCAGGGCATGTTCTATCTGGACAGCCCAATCTGGTTGGGAATATTCTGTTACTAGACATGGTTCAAATACCTTCTTTTTAATATACTTCAGAGCTTGATCAATACTTGGATGCTCTGACTCAAAACTAAAGGTAAGTTGAAAACTTTCCATCATTAGAGGCCAAGTAAGAGTGCCTTTGCGCAATTCTGTTTCAGTATACCAGTTCCTTGGAACTGTATCCAATGTGTGGATGAATAGGTGAACCCATTCATCTTGCGGAATATCTGACCATTGCTGAATGCATGCTTCAATGTGTGACCTGGGGTCACTCTGTCCCTCATATTTGCGTAGGGCTCCAGTCGTAGCGTCCTGAAATCTGCGCAGTATCAATCTGCGACAGTCTTGCCATGTATGAATATTCTCCTTATGCGCAACCCACCATCTTGCGGGTGTGGCGCGCAATGCTACATCCAGTGCCTGGATGCGCTGCTGTTCTGGAAGCTTTTGTTCATATTCCTGTATGAATTTAGTTACTTCAGTTGAACCATCAAAAATTGGAGTGTCAGTTAATTCTGTGCCAATCCATCGAATGGATTTAGTCATCATGGCGCAACGCCTTGCAGAAACCTCATGTAAACGATTCTGCCAGTTTTCCAATCCTGCATCTGAGTCTGATGTGCACGAGCTATCGCATCGCCAGCTGATATGGCCATCTGCTGTGGGGTTGACATAGTCGCTGTGGTTAGTAGTCATTTGGTACAAACTTTCCATGTGGCGCGCTTCCTCTTCTGCGCGAATGGGTTCTACATACCTTGATCCTTGAATAGGATCAAGTGGTGCGATGACCCTAATCTGGTCATCCTCAAAGGTCATCTGTCTTTTCTTCAAGTTAATGACAGCCAAATTATCAAATGCCCAGTCTATTCCTAAAAGTGCTGGGTATGGTCTACTATCATCGAGGATTTTGATTACTTCAAAATCTGCAAAGCTTCTTACTCCTTCAATATCAATAGGTACATTGGGTAGTCTGCCCAATGGAGAGACTCGTTGTTGATTTGCGAGTCTTAGCTGGATAGGGGATCTTGTAAGCTGAGGGCTTCCCATCTGTTCCCATGTCTGCATAGTGAGAACATTGGCTTCTGAGCCCAAATCTAACATGACTTCGTCCATTTCAAATGCTCCAATCTGCGCTGTGAGCCTCATTTCTTTTCCAGTTCTAATGTGACTCCTAATCTGGTGAACAGCACACTGTGGTGTGTTTGTCGAAGCAGACTGTTGGCACTGATCCAACAGGTGTTGGAGTTCTAGAGTTGCCTTTTCATTACGCAATAATTTTAAACATTGTCGCAGGAACGCATGAACACTGCCTAGTGCATGCTCCTCGTCAGGTCTTCCAGCTGTAGTGGCCTGTTCTTGTACCAGGTTGTCTTGTCTTAGCACTTGCGATCTTATATTGTTCTGCGGAATTGCGGCAGAACTTGAAGCTCTTGGATCTGAGAAATACTCTTGAGCTTGCTTGAATGCTTCTTTTTGCTTCTGCAGGTTAAGTGGGGCTGGTTTAATATTAGCATGGCGCACCCATTGCGTCGCTTGCTTTCCCATTCCCATCTCTTGCGCACCAGTGGTTGCTCCACTGCGTGTCACTATATTAACTGTAGGGTCTGGTTCTCTTTTTTCTGCTGCAATCAACTGAATATTCTGATTGACCTGTGGGGTCTTTGCTTGCATCTTAGCCTGTAACTGAGGGCATTCTTCAATGATATGGTCAGAAGATTTACAATACCTGCAGAGGGTTGTAGGATTTTGGCAATCCCTAGCAAAGTGACCTTGTGCTCCGCAATTATAACAAGTGATCTGTCCTCTTCCGCGACCAAAATTTGTTGTGCGTCCACGTCCCCTGTAATTTCCTGCTCGGGCGTCGCGGGTCTGGTCATACGGTGGACCTGCTGTGGGTCCTTGTGTCTCTGCTTGTACCCTATAAACATCATGCTTTCTTTCTATCATAAGGTCATATGCTCTACAATTGTTCTCATCATGACCTACTGATTTACAGAAATTACAATATAGGTTCTTTGGAGTTTGTACATATTTCTGAAGTAAGTGACATTCTTGTGGTCTATGACCTCTAGTTCTACAGATTTCACACCAAGGCCCTTGTGCCTGTGGTAAAGGGTTAGGTGCTCCAGTTGCAATATAGTCTATGAAAACGGGGCAATGGTCCTTTGAATGACCTTGGGCTTTACATTTTGTACACCAAATTTCTTCCTTAATCTCCTTGCCTTTCTTAATATCATGCACTTGCAAGGTTAAGTTTGCTAATTGGTTCTGTAAATGCGCAACATCGTTGCTTGTTCCCGCAATGGGCGAAGCTTCTAGTTTCATAGCCATCTCTAGAGCTTGTTCCTGAGTATTGAGATTCTGTTGCATAAGAGGAAGCCTAATGTGTGGAAGCAGTGCAGCAATGAACCATTCTTTATGCTGCTGTGGTGCAAACTCGAAGCTTACTTGATCTATCAAGGCTTTGAACTTCTGATCAAAGTCCCATACTGATTCTGTAGGTAACTGTTTGATGTCTTTGAGCTCTGTTATACACTGTGATTCTGATTTAGGTTTCTTAAATTCCCGAATCATGGCATTTCTTACCTCAGCAAGCATTCTATTCTGTGCTGCTGAGTATTTCATGAACCAAGTCAAGGCTCTTTCTCTTAGTGTGGTTGCTAACTGAACCAGTTTAACAGCATCATCATTAATTTGCTTAATTGTCCAAATGGCTTCACATAAGAACCAGTGCTTCTCAGGGTCTTCTATCCCTGTTCCTCTAAAAGTTGGTAGCTTCATGTCATCACCCATCCTTCTTGTGCTAGGTTGAGGTGAGGCTGCTGTAGCAGTGCTTCTGGGCTGGTTAAAGAAAGGTGGTACAGAGGTACTAGAAGTACCGTGTGGGCTACTAGAAGATGTTACTGCGGGGTTATACTGAGCTCCGTCTGGTTTTTGAGGTGTAAAGGGGTGATAAGGGATATGAGCACTCCCTTGTCTTTCTATATGGCTTGCTCTAAGGACTTGGCTATTGTCTGGGCTAGACTCAAAAGAATATTGGTCAAGGCCTACTTTATATCGTTTTCCACTACGAGTGCAACCAATAAGTTCAGGATAACTATCAGAATCTACGGACATTACTTGTCTATGCTATTCATCAGAAGCAATACATAGCTTTCCTTTTTCATACAAAAGCATTTTAATCCATAAGTTCAGAGAATTTAAGAACTTACCTCTGTGTACTTGGAAGAAATTCCTCTCAGCTTCACTGAAACTCTTTCTTGTGTCTACTGCAAACTCGGTGATGAAACCTATCAGTAGACTATTCAACCAAAAGTCTACTGCGCGGGACACAGGATTGTCTATCCGCTTCACAATACTGACTAGCTCAGGCGTCCAAGCGACGGGTCGATCAATATGCACAGTAGGTCTAGAATCTGCTAACTTGGCTATCCAAGCGTGTAACTCCAGTGCGAATGTAACAAAGAAAATTTCGTGAAGGTCAGTATAAATATACTTCTGTAACCAGTCTTCTGTTTGGAGCGTAGAACTTCTATTTTCTTGTTCAGCGAACTCTTTAGCCTTTAAATCAAACCAGTCTCCAATTTCTTTAGCTGTAGGATTCCAGTAACACATTTGTTAACTGAGCAAGTCTCAGTGTAACAGAACCTTGTGCTGGCTTCAGCAACAATCTCAGACGTCGCGGAAATAGTAAGTCTCACAGCAGCAAGTCGCAAGACAACGGAACCATTTGTTGGCTCAACAACAAGGTTCAGAGCAACGGAAGTGACGTGATCAAAAAGTCATAAGGCAACGGAACCATTTGTTCTCCTCAATCTCGCGCGTCGCCGAAATAACAAGTCTCACAATGGAACCATTTGTTCTGAGAAGTCGCAAGACAACGGAACCATTTGTTGGCTGAGCAACAACCTTCTACGTCGCAAAAATAGCAAGTTTTAGGCACGCGGCAATGGAACCATTTGTTGGCTGAGCAACAACCTTCTACGTCGCAAAAATAGCAAGTTTTAGGCACGCGGCAACGGAACCATTTGTTGGCTGCTTTCTTGGGCAGACCCGGGTTTTCATGAAGCGTAGCAACAAAACCCCTTGGCGCACTGGCCCTCTCGGCAACGAGCTGCGCAGCAGCTCGAAGTCTCACCCGAAGTGGCTATGGGGGGCTAAGGAATCAGGTTTCCTTAACCGTGGTGATGCGGAGATTGTGCTTCCTTTTTCTGGTTCCTCATATATCGGCGGTCCGACTTTCCCGCAGGCCCCTCGGCGCAACTGCGTGGATTCCTTCTTCTCTGGCGCAGAAGGCAACTAGTCCTTGCGTCGAAGCACTAAGTACCTCCTCGCCCTGTGCAACTAGCGCAGTATCGCAGTCCTCGATCGCTGCAGCGACAGCGCTCCACCACTTCTTCAGTTCTTAAAACACTTTTGGCTATCAATGGACCTTCCCAAACTCACTCAAACCGTCACAAAGATAATACAAGAGTTTTGCATACACATGTAATGAACTTAAACAGTTAATCATTCACGCAAACATTATAACAAGTGGAAATATGTGAAGCTCCTCTCCTCGAGGAAAACCACGTCCTCGGGAGTGTTATATTAACCAGAAAAGGATAGAGTTATACAATATGCTGCGCACACAGCTGCAGCCTTAGATTCTTACAGGAAACTCCACGCACACAGCTGGGAGCCCTTCTCTCAATCTGGTCTCTTCTCTTCAGAGATTACAAAGGCGCAAATGTCACACAGACTGTCTGGCAACTCAGGGATTAGCTCCTCGGCTATCCGATTCTACTCTAGTTCTACCCACTCAGTAGAAATACTTAGCAAAGGATAATCAACACATGATCTATCCTCGAGACTGCCTATCTAACAGTCTAAACATCTATCTATCCCGAAAGTATCTAACTCTTACTCTCTAACTAACTAACTAACATCTACCCATTACAATTATTCATATATATAGGTGGCCATGGCGGTCACACCCTTACAAAACTGTAGGCCTTTCCCAACAGTGATTCCCAAAAACCCTAACCACGCACATGGCTAGGTGTACTGTAGGCGCCGCTTGCAGTCATGTCGCCGCTTCCTGCAGGCTCCTTGACTTTCGGCGCAGATTGTGGGTATGGGTGCTTGTCCTTCGCCTTCAATGCTCTGGTCCGTTGCTCCTCCTTGATCCGAGCAACCATAACTTCTGTACTTAGCCTTTAAATGAGGGTAGCCGAGCCCTCTACTCCATCGCCTTATTTATTATGGTAGCTGAGCCACCTTCATTCTTGTATGACGTGCGCGCGAGCTCCGCGATTTCCGGTCCGTGATCTTCGCTGAGCTTGTCCATCTGGCACCGTACTGCGCACCGTCTCCTTCTTGCCCAAAACTTAGTGCTTGTCCCAAAATTAGCACTTTCCTTCCATACTTGTGCTTTTTTCCCAAAATTCGTAGCTTTACCGTAGCTACGACCTAGGCTCCAACAGGCCCCTAACACTCACTTGTGGCTCGCCCTCGAGCCACTCGCACTGGCGTGGGGTCGCTTGATTTGCGCATCTGCTTTTGCTTGTGTCTCCGCAAATGTTTTCTTCCACTTTGCAATAGCGGAGTCCAATTCATCGACACACTCTACAGCTGTCTGCACCGTTTCTGCGGTTGCTTCGTCTTTAGTGATGGTATCAATGATCTCCTGAGATTCAGCAATCTCTTTGATTTTTGTCTCAACCTGGGCAACGATTTCAGCATACTCATCCATGAATGGCTGAATGCTGTTGGTGAGCTTCTCATCTTCAGTTCTGAGCTTGTGCAGTTGTTGCTGCATTTTGCGCACTTCGCCCATTTTCTTCATTTTTGGTAAGCCTGTTAAGGCCTTAGCTTCTTCATTCAGAACAGTGAGAGATTGTTCTGCAGCTTGCACCTGTTCTGACAGTCCAACTTTAAAAGGGAGCTTCACAAGCTCCGTCCAAGCTTCCATAGCTTGGCTCATCAGGTTCTCAGCTTCCTGTACTCGATCTTTCATCTGCGTGGAAGTTCTGCTCAGTGCTTCAAATTGTACCTGCGCATCATCCGTAAGATGCGCAGCAATGCGAGCTTCTAGCTCAGCGATCTGGGTTCTATGGCCTTCAGCCATAGCAACTATTTCTTGCTCCAGGGTTTTTGCCCTTTCTCCAATAATTTGAACTTTTGCAACCAGAGGGAGGTCTGGTTGAATCTCGCAAGCCGGCAATTCTTGGGCAATCTCATCCACTGCGTTTCTGATACCGATGTCTTGCGCCTCATAAAGTGCAAGTTTCTCAGATACATTCTTATGGATAGCCTTCAATTCTAACTCCTGCGATTGCAGTCGTTGATTTTCCTAGAAGGTGGAGAGCTCTCTAGCTCTCAGCTCAACAGAAACTTTCTCATGCACAAGCTGTAGAGTCTCTATAGGAATTAAAGACAAATTTATTTCTACAGGCCCAACTGAGCTTACCTGTAGTGCATCTAGCGGATCTGGAAGTGTCATGCTGGTAGGGGGAATATGCACGACAGTATGCCTTTCTGCGAGTACTTCAACTCGCTCAGTACTTGGAATTTCTTGTGGCGCCTGCGAAGTAGATGCTGGCGCATGGGTCTGCGCAACTCTTCCTGCGAGACCTTTCAGTTCTACGAACTGCAAATCTAAAGCACTTCTGATGTAAGCGTGCGCATTGCGCAGCTCACGAAATTGCTCGTGTAGGTACTGGTCAATCCCCGAGGGAATAGCCTTAGCGGGATGCGACACTTTTTGCTTCTTGGTGGCCGGTTCTGTGGAGCCTTCATCACTTCTTTGCTCACGGGCTTCCTTGCCCTTATCCTTCTCTTTCGTAGCGGCGGTCGGCAGCGCGGATGCGAGATCGGCGGCCTCCCTCCACTCATCCGACCAAGACTTGATGGTTTCTTCAACATCCTCGGTAGTCATTCTGTAAAGGCCTAGCACCCATTCATCTGGAATGCCGCAAGGGCGGAGGTAAAGTTGATGTATGTCGGCAGTAAAATCCAACTTTCCTTCATATAATGTGGCTGTCTCCTCGCTCAGCCTTGGCATTTCTTGAATGGTATCTCGGAGGAGATAGTAGTACTCACAAAAGACAGCGCGATTCATCTTGCACTTCACGGGATTAGGAGAATCCCAGAGGTTGATGTAGCGCATGCCGGCAACCTCTCCTGCGCGGCGCGGAAGGAACTGAGTATTCGGGGGCTCCTTCCACCCAACGAGAGCGCATAAAATTAGAAGCCAGGAAAAATGGAATGATTGGGATGCATTGTCCTGCACATTCAGGCAATCAGCCAAGAAAGAATTCAGCAGGAAGAGAGACCAGTTGTACTGCTCTCCCTCCGCAGCTGCGATGGCGAGCTCCACGACGGCTCCGGTAACTTCCTTCGGTCAGCACTTTGTGAGAAGTCTGCCTGCAAGCAGACTTCCTGTAAATCGAAGTGCCTCATCTTCTACTGTAGTGAGGTCATAAGCCCGACCTCCTCTTGTCAAGTTATACTTCTGCACCAGCTGTGCAGCTAATTTTCTGTCTCTGTCCTTTCCCACAAAGTGAATATTGGGATCCTTACTAGCCTTAGATAGACCGGTGATGCGGTGAATTAAATCAACATTTAGATCAATTGGCCTCCCGAGCCAAAGGTAACCTCCATGAACACATGAGAGCAGCGTCTTAACAACTGCATTGACTTCGTTGCTACGCCCAAAGTGCGGTAGCTTCAACAAATTCAGCAGTCCAGGGCACTCAAGATTTGCTGCAAATCCCTTCGGGATAAACTCGTCAACCTTTCTGGTGGGATTATGCACTACATTCAGATATCGATCTAGCTGGAACTGAGGATATGTCTTATAATCTCCGAGGTTGAAATCAGAAAACTTGACCAGTGGAATGTGTCCCAATAGTTTCCCTTCTACCCGCACACTAGCCGGTAGTGGCGGTAACGGTATGGGATACTTTGCATTCTTCGGGATCTGTACTTCTGGCGCATCATCTGGACGCAGCGGAATATAGTTCGCCATGGTCGCCAACGGCTCTGGAACAGGTTCTTCTGGTTGTGATGGCGACGCTCTTGTAGTCGGAGACTGTCTGGGATCCTGATAACCAGGATGTACATAAGTCGAAGCCGTGACTGGAGTAGTCATGCCAAAATCTAAGCCTCGGCGCAGGAATTGACGAACAACTTCTTCAGTTGACAGGTTCTCCGTCGTGAATCGATGTAGGGAACAAAAAACTTTGGACAGCAAATGGAGGACCTTCGTAGGATATGGACGCTGAAAACAAGGGAAAATACTCTGCACAACTCGGCTCTGAAAACAATAACTTGGATTCGTAAACAAGATAGCAACTCGAGGAAAATAACCCAAAAATTATACAAGTGTAAGGTATTTATAGCCAGAGGTGAGTAAATGCGACCAAGTGGGGCTACGTAGCTATAGGCGGCTATAGATGAGTTGACAACACGCTATCCTCCTCGTCGTAGGGGTGCATTTAGTGTGATTGACGGGCTCTGACAGCCTTCCGGGAGAAGCTAATGCTTTCGGCGCCTGAGTTAAATGCAAATCTTTCGGAGATCAAGCCGAATCCGTCAGAACGGCTAGACTTAAATAGCGGACTTATCCTTCATTTATTCAGACGCGGCTACATAACTGCTGTAATTCAAAATTTCCGGCGGGTCATTTCAACTTAGGGAACTGTGCCTCTAGGGGTCCACAATGAGAACTCTTCAAGCGGTGAATTAACACAGGGAGCTCCGCAAGAGCGATAGTTCAACGGTCCGGGGAGAAGCTTCACAAGAGCGCAACTATGTTCGCTCCAACCAAACTTTAGACATGCGCGGATGTTTCTAGGAACTGCGCAGGAAGCCGGAGACTGAGTCTCGTAACTTTCGTGTAGACTGAATGCGGTGCCTCTTTCAACTACACTGGGCATCTGCATCTCTTTAGCAATATATTAGGTCGACAGAGCGGAGTGGCCGTCGCGATAAAGCTTGAGCCGACTCCCGTTGATCATTGTAGGTAGTAATTCTCCATCGAGCTTTGCAAGCTGAACTGCGCCTCCGTCTGTTATTTTTATCACCTGAAAAGGGCCTAACCAATGTACACGAAACTTGCTCGGAAACTTGATGAATTTACTATCATAAAGGAGTAACAAGTCTCCTTCTTCAAAGTGTTTGTGCTTAATGTGCCTGTCATGCCAAGCTTTCTGTCTTGCCTTCTGTACCTGTTGATGGAATCCGGCTAAAAGTCGGTCTTCTTCTAAGGCAAGCAGTTGCGAAAGTCTTTCATTCATAGTATCAGGATCTGTCATTTCTGTGATTTGCGCAATTCTGAGACTGGGAATAATGTATTCCATGGGCATAACTGCTTCTTTTCCATACACCAAACTGAAAGGTGTGTGACCTGTTAGTTTCTTGCAAGTGGTTCTATAAGCCCATAATACAGTTGTGACTCTAAGGTCCCAATCATCTCTTTGTTGATTACAGATCTTCGTCAGGGCATTCTCAAGAATTTCATTGAATGCTTCCACCGTACCATTAGCTTGAGGATGGTAGGGTGTACTCTTGTGGTGATTAATTTGAAATTCTTCAGTAAGGGCCTCTATAGTCTCATTGAGGAAATGTGTACCCTGATCGCTCATGAGAATCACTGGACATCCCAATCTAGTGATAATATCTTCGAAAATGAACTGCGCTGCCGTAGCAGCGTCGCAGTTCCTAACTGGCTTCGCCTCAGCCTATCTGGTGAGGTATTCAGTAGCTGTAATGATGTATCTTGCGCCAGTTCTTTTTCCTGGTGGGTTAATAGGTCCTACAAAGTCAATGGCCCATTTATCAAAAGCGCGCAGTGTAATCTGGGGTCTAAGCGGCATTTCATCTCTCCTTGAGGGTTTTCCTGTTCGCTGGCACACATCGCAACATTTACAGAACGCCCTAGTATCCTTGTGCAATGTCGGCCACCAAAGACCTGCAGCTAATATCTTTTGCGCGGTCGGCTTTCCTTCGAAATGGCCTCCTGCGGTACCTGAATGCGCTTCTGCGATGATAGAGCTCTTTTCATGTGGTAAGATACATCTGCGCAAAACTTCGTCAGGGCCCAGCTTATAAAGCTGGCCTGCTATCAAAGTGAAGTCTGCGGATCTGACAACAAGTTGCTTCTTCTGCTGGATTGTAAACTCAGCCGGCGCTTGCCCGGTAGTGAGAAACTCAAGAATATCATAATAATATTCATCTGCTGCTTGAATAGAAAACAACTGTGCGTCAGGCAGATTGTCCTCCAGACTTGTAGGTTCCTCTCCTGACTCTATCCTGGATAAATGGTCAGGCCCTGCATTCAATCTGCATGGCTTTACAATGACCTCAAAATCATATTCTTGAAAGAGCAGTAGCCATCTGCAAATTCTTCCTCCTAACACTAGTTTATTGACCAAATATTTCAAAGCAGAGTGGTCAGTGTACATTTTAAAATGAGCGCCTAGCAGGTAGTGTCTGAATTTCTGTAGGGCATACACCATAGTTAATCCTTCCCTTTCTGTAGTGGTGTAGTTCTTCTCAGCTGTAGATAGCTTTCTGCTGGAGTAAGCAATCGGGTGATCAATACTTCCTTCTCCAGACTGTGTAAGCACAACCCCCAATGCTATGGAAGAAGCATCAACATGAGCATGAAAAGGTTTTCTCCAGTCCGGGAAAACTAGAATAGGCGCTGTGATCATCTTTTCTTTAAGTGTGTCCAAGCTCTGTTGGCATTCTTCTGTCCATTGGAACTTCGAATCCTTTTTGAGCAATCTTTCCATAGGCGCTGTGATCTTTGCATAACCCTTGATGAATTTTCTGTAGTATCCTGTATGTCCCAATGTAGTGCGCAATTGTTTAACTGAGTTGGGCGCAGGTAAATTAGCAATGATGGCAACCTTCGCAGGATCCATCAGGAGTCCTTGTCTGCATACAATATGTCCCAACAAAATACCAAAGGGCGCACAGAAGATACATTTTTTCAAGTTAAGGGAAATCTGATGCTGTCTACATTTTTCTAACATCATGCGCAGATTTGCAATATGGTTCTTTAATAGGCCAAATACAGTCCAGTCATCAAAATAGACTTCTAGAAACTTATGAATGAATTCTTTAAAAACAGCAACAACAACTCTAGAGAAGATAGCAGGTGCGTTTTTAAGACCAAAGGGCATTACCGTATACTGGAATGAGCCCCATTCAGTTGCAAAAGTAGTCTTGTGGCGGTCGTCCGGATGAATTCTGATCTGATGATATCCCGAAAAACCATCAGTGAAAGAGTAAGCCTCTTGTCCTCCAACATTATCAAGTACTTCGTCTGTGAAAGGAGTGGGAAATGGATCGTGCGCTGATGCATCATTGAGTTTGCGCAAGTCAACACAGATTCTTATTTCACCTTTCGTTTTCTTTTCTTGGACCACCATAGGACTAATCCAATCGCTTTCCTCTACCGGTTCAATAATACCTGCTGCAAGCATCTTGTCAATTTCTTCTTTGACTTTTTCTTTATAGCGCGGGTTCAACCTGTATGGGCGCTGCTTTACTGGCTTGGCATCTGGTTTCAGAGGTATGCGCATCACTCCTAAGTCTCCTAGGATGCCTTTCATTTCTGTGAACTTGGTAGGAAAGATATCCTGGTAGTCACGCAATAATTCTGAAACATGTCCAACAGTTTCATCATCCCAATAATCTCCTATAGAAGCAAACTTTGGTTCAGCTTCTGTACCAATGTTAATCTTCTTGAGCTTGATGTGTTCTGTGATGGCAGGGATATCAAGCTCAGGACCTTCAATATTGCGCGTCCCTTCTGATTCTGGGATATTGATGTTGCGAGGATCGTCCTCCTCATCTTCAGCGGTGAAGTTATAGCATTCCAGGGCATGTTCTATCTGGACAGCCCAATCTGGTTGGGAATATTCTGTTACTAGACATGGTTCAAATACCTTCTTTTTAATATACTTCAGAGCCTGATCAATACTTGGATGCTCTGACTCAAAACTGAAGGTAAGTTGAAAACTTTCCATCATTAGAGGCCAAGTAAGAGTGCCTTTGCGCAATTCTGTTTCAGTATACCAGTTCCTTGGAACTGTATCCAATGTGTGGATGAATAGGTGAACCCATTCATCTTGCGGAATATCTGACCATTGCTGAATGCATGCTTCAATGTGTGACCTGGGGTCACTCTGTCCCTCATATTTGCGTAGGGCTCCGGTCGTAGCGTCCTGAAATCTGCGCAGTATCAATCTGCGACAGTCTTGCCATGTATGAATATTCTCCTTATGCGCAACCCACCATCTTGCGGGTGTGGCGCGCAATGCTACATCCAGTGCCTGGATGCGCTGCTGTTCTGGAAGCTTTTGTTCATATTCCTGTATGAATTTAGTTACTTCAGTTGAACCATCAAAAATTGGAGTGTCAGTTAATTCTGTGCCAATCCATCGAATGGATTTAGTCATCATGGCGCAACGCCTTGCAGAAACCTCATGTAAACGATTCTGCCAGTTTTCCAATCCTGCATCTGAGTCTGATGTGCACGAGCTATCGCATCGCCAGCTGATATGGCCATCTGCTGTGGGGTTGACATAGTCGCTGTGGTTAGTAGTCATTTGGTACAAACTTTCCATGTGGCACGCTTCCTCTTCTGCGCGAATGGGTTCTACATACCTTGATCCTTGAATAGGATCAAGTGGTGCGATGACCCTAATCTGGTCATCCTCAAAGGTCATCTGTCTTTTCTTCAAGTTAATGACAGCCAAATTATCAAATGCCCAGTCTATTCCTAAAAGTGCTGGGTATGGTCTACTATCATCGAGGATTTTGATTACTTCAAAATCTGCAGAGCTTCTTACTCCTTCAATATCAATAGGTACATTGGGTAGTCTGCCCAATGGAGAGACTCGTTGTTGATTCGCGAGTCTTAGCTGGATAGGGGATCTTGTAAGCTGAGGGCTTCCCATCTGTTCCCATGTCTGCATAGTGAGAACATTGGCTTCTGAGCCCAAATCTAACATGACTTCGTCCATTTCAAATGCTCCAATCTGCGCTGTGAGCCTCATTTCTTTTCCAGTTCTAATGTGACTCCTAATCTGGTGAACAGCACACTGTGGTGTGTTTGTCGAAGCAGACTGTTGGCACTGATCCAACAGGTGTTGGAGTTCTAGAGTTGCCTTTTCATTACGCAATAATTTTAAACATTGTCGCAGGAACGCATGAACACTGCCTAGTGCATGCTCCTCGTCAGGTCTTCCAGCTGTAGTGGCCTGTTCTTGTACCAGGTTGTCTTGTCTTAGCACTTGCGATCTTATATTGTTCTGCGGAATTGCGGCAGAACTTGAAGCTCTCGGATCTGAGAAATACTCTTGAGCTTGCTTGAATGCTTCTTTTTGCTTCTGCAGGTTAAGTGGGGCTGGTTTAATATTAGCATGGCGCACCCATTGCGTCGCTTTCTTTCCCATTCCCATCTCTTGCGCACCAGTGGTTGCTCCACTGCGTGTCACTATATTAACTGTAGGGTCTGGTTCTCTTTTTTCTGCTGCAATCAACTGAATATTCTGATTGACCTGTGGGGTCTTTGCTTGCATCTTAGCCTGTAACTGAGGGCATTCTTCAATGATATGGTCATAAGATTTACAATACCTGCAGAGGGTTGTAGGATTTTGGCAATCCCTAGCAAAGTGACCTTGTGCTCCGCAATTATAACAAGTGATCTGTCCTCTTCCGCGACCAAAATTTGTTGTGCGTCCACGTCCCCTGTAATTTCCTGCTCGGGCGTCGCGGGTCTGGTCATACGGTGGACCTGCTGTGGGTCCTTGTGTCTCTGCTTGTACCCTATAAACATCATGCTTTCTTTCTATCATAAGGTCATATGCTCTACAATTGTTCTCATCATGACCTACTGATTTACAGAAATTACAATATAGGTTCTTTGGAGTTTGTACATATTTCTGAAGTAAGTGACATTCTTGTGGTCTATGACCTCTAGTTCTACAGATTTCACACCAAGGCCCTTGTGCCTGTGGTAAAGGGTTAGGTGCTCCAGTTGCAATATAGTCTATGAAAACGGGGCAATGGTCCTTTGAATGACCTTGGGCTTTACATTTTGTACACCAAATTTCTTCCTTAATCTCCTTGCCTTTCTTAATATCATGCACTTGCAAGGTTAAGTTTGCTAATTGGTTCTGTAAATGCGCAACATCGTTGCTTGTTCCCGCAATGGGCGAAGCTTCTAGTTTCATAGCCATCTCTAGAGCTTGTTCCTGAGTATTGAGATTTTGTTGCATAAGAGGAAGCCTAATGTGTGGAAGCAGTGCAGCAATGAACCATTCTTTATGCTGCTGTGGTGCAAACTCGAAGCTTACTTGATCTATCAAGGCTTTGAACTTCTGGTCAAAGTCCCATACTGATTCTGTAGGTAACTGTTTGATGTCTTTGAGCTCTGTTATACACTGTGATTCTGATTTAGGTTTCTTAAATTCCCGAATCATGGCATTTCTTACCTCAGCAAGCGTTCTATTCTGTGCTGCTGAGTATTTCATGAACCAAGTCAAGGCTCTTTCTCTTAGTGTGGTTGCTAACTGAACCAGTTTAACAGCATCATCATTAATTTGCTTAATTGTCCAAATGGCTTCACATAAGAACCAGTGCTGCTCAGGGTCTTCTATCCCTGTTCCTCTAAAAGTTGGTAGCTTCATGTCATCACCCATCCTTCTTGTGCTAGGTTGAGGTGAGGCTGCTGTAGCAGTGCTTCTGGGCTGGTTAAAGAAAGGTGGTACAGAGGTACTAGAAGTACCGTGTGGGCTACTAGAAGATGTTACTGCGGGGTTATACTGAGCTCCGTCTGGTTTTTGAGGTGTAAAGGGGTGATAAGGGATATGAGCACTCCCTTGTCTTTCTATATGGCTTGCTCTAGGGACTTGGCTATTGTCTGGGCTAGACTCAAAAGAATATTGGTCAAGGCCTACTTTATATCGTTTTCCACTACGAGTGCAACCAATAAGTTCAGGATCACTATCAGAATCTACGGACATTACTTGTCTATGCTATTCATCAGAAGCAATACATAGCTTTCCCTTTTCATACAAAAGCATTTTAATCCATAAGTTCAGAGAATTTAAGAACTTACCTCTGTGTACTTGGAAGAAATTCCTCTCAGCTTCACTGAAACTCTTTCTTGTGTCTACTGCAAACTCGGTGATGAAACCTATCAGTAGACTATTCAACCAAAAGTCTACTGCGCGGGACACAGGATTGTCTATCCGCTTCACAATACTGACTAGCTCAGGCGTCCAAGCGACGGGTCGATCAATATGCACAGTAGGTCTAGAATCTGCTAACTTGGCTATCCAAGCGTGTAACTCCAGTGCGAATGTAACAAAGAAAATTTCGTGAAGGTCAGTATAAATATACTTCTGTAACCAGTCTTCTGTTTGGAGCGTAGAACTTCTATTTTCTTGTTCAGCGAACTCTTTAGCCTTTAAATCAAACCAGTCTCCAATTTCTTTAGCTGTAGGATTCCAGTAACACATTTGTTAACTGAGCAAGTCTCAGTGTAACAGAACCTTGTGCTGGCTTCAGCAACAATCTCAGACGTCGCGGAAATAGTAAGTCTCACAGCAGCAAGTCGCAAGACAACGGAACCATTTGTTGGCTCAACAACAAGGTTCAGAGCAATGGAAGTGACGTGATCAAAAAGTCATAAGGCAACGGAACCATTTGTTCTCCTCAATCTCGCATGTCGCCGAAATAACAAGTCTCACAATGGAACCATTTGTTCTGAGAAGTCGCAAGACAACGGAACCATTTGTTGGCTGAGCAACAACCTTCTACGTCGCAAAAATAGCAAGTTTTAGGCACGCGGCAACGGAACCATTTGTTGGCTGCTTTCTTGGGCAGACCCGGGTTTTCATGAAGCGCAGCAACAAAACCCCTTGGCGCACTGGCCCTCTCGGCAACGAGCTGCGCAGCAGCTCGAAGTCTCACCCGAAGTGGCTATGGGGGGCTAAGGAATCAGGTTTCCTTAACCGTGGTGACGCGGAGATTGTGCTTCCTTTTTCTGGTTCCTCATATATCGGCGGTCCGACTTTCCCGCAGGCCCCTCGGTGCAACTGCGCGGATTCCTTCTTCTCTGGCGCAGAAGGCAACTAGTCCTTGCGTCGAAGCGCTAAGTACCTCCTCGCCCTGCGCAACTAGCGCAGTATCGCAGTCCTCGATCGCTGCAGCGACATCGCTCCACCACTTCTTCAGTTCTTAAAACACTTATGGCTATCAATGGACCTTCCCAAACTCACTCAAACCGTCACAAAGATAATACAAGAGTTTTGCATACACATGTAATGAACTTAAACAGTTAATCATTCACGCAAACATTATAACAAGTGGAAATATGTGAAGCTCCTCTCCTCGACGAAAACCACGTCCTCGGGAGTGTTATATTAACCAGAAAATGATAGAGTTATACAATATGCTGCGCACACAGCTGCAGCCTTAGATTCTTACAGGAAACTCCACGCACACAGCTGGGAGCCCTTCTCTCAATCTGGTCTCTTCTCTTCAGAGATTACAAAGGCGCAGACGTCACACAGACTGTCTGGCAACTCAGGGATTAGCTCCTCGGCTATCCGATTCTACTCTAGTTCTACCCACTCAGTAGAAATACTTAGCAAAGGATAATCAACACATGATCTATCCTCGAGACTGCCTATCTAACAGTCTAAACATCTATCTATCCCGAAAGTATCTAACTCTTACTCTCTAACTAACTAACTAACATCTACCCATTACAATTATTCATATATATAGGTGGCCATGGCGGTCACACTCTTACAAAACTGTGGGCCTTTCCCAACAGTGATTCCCAAAAACCCTAACCACGCACATGGCTAGGTGTACTGTAGGCGCCGCTTGCAGTCATGTCGCCGCTTCCTGCAGGCTCCTTGACTTTCGGCGCAGATTGTGGGTATGGGCGCTTGTCCTTCACCTTCAATGCTCTGGTCCGTTGCTCCTCCTTGATCCGAGCAACCATAACTTCTGTACTTAGCCTTTAAATGAGGGTAGCCGAGCCCTCTACTCCATCGCCTTATTTATTATGGTAGCTGAGCCACCTTCATTCTTGTATGACGTGCGCGCGAGCTCCGCGATTTCCGGTCCGTGATCTTCGCTGAGCTTGTCCATCTGGCACCGTACTGCGCACCGTCTCCTTCTTGCCCAAAACTTAGTGCTTGTCCCAAAATTAGCACTTTCCTTCCATACTTGTGCTTTTTTCCCAAAATTCGCAGCTTTACCGTAGCTACGACCTAGGCTCCAACATAGTGCTATGGGCACCTGCTAACTAGTAGCAGCAGTTTCAATGGAAATAAATAACAATAAACTAATTAAACAAGACTAACCATGGATCTATGCAAAGATATTAAGCAAATAACAAAAATAATTTAAAATCAAGAACACGATAATGTAAAATAATGAATTTGTATTGAAAGAATGGGGCAAGCAAGTGCTTGCGGAATCAATACCTCTAATGATGAGGTTGAATGGCTCCAAGGATGAGCAACTCCAATCTCCAATGGTCTCTTCTCCAATGTGGTTTGCAAAGGCTAAAATGCTCAAGGGAGATTTCAGCAGCATAAGGATGAGATAATGGATGGATGTGAAATGAGGAGCCCCTACCACCTTTTTATAGGTTTTGGTGGTGGGAAATACCATTTGTGGTTTTGTGGAAACCAAATGGTATTGATCAACATGGTTTAGGTACTTTTCCTTCCTTTTTCCTTTTTTGAATAAAAATAATATTTTAATTCCCTTTTTAATATTTTTGGGGAATTTGGACCCTTTTTGAGGGTTTTTTTATGATTTTCTTGGAAAAATAATCTTTTTTAATGGAAAAAGGGGTGTACTAAGGTCTTTTGGTGACCTTTTGTTGGTTTCAGAGGCTCAGATGGTGGAAAATTGGACAAATGGGTCATGTGAATAAGGGAATGAGCTAGTGAGCACTTTTTAGGTGTTAACAGATTGCCCCCTGATGTGTGAGGGCAGGAGCTCATTGTATGGCCGATAGACATCATAGTTCTTTTTGTCCTTTTTTCTGGGGTTTAGGGGAGAGAAGAGACCGGTTGGAGACTGGAGCCACGGCCCTTGGAAGCTGCAAAAACAAAAATATTACATAGCCTCAATATGAATGAGGTATAATCTCTGATAAAGGACGAGGCGGGCATTCCCATGCTCGTATCAAGACTTATACAAAACAATTAGTCCCAAGAAGGGGGATCTAATACATAAAGAAATATATTGGTACATCATAATGGTCCAGGGGGGACATTATTTTGGGATGTACGCCTGATCATAAAGGATCTCAATGACTGATACACTAGAATAACTGAGGAACTGCTGAAACTGAAGGTGTCCAACATCTGTAGGGACTCAAAGACTATGAGTCATCTCTGATAAATGATGTAACTGTATACTCAAGGGAGCATGAAACTGGGGTAAATCTGAATACTGTCGCCATGCACAACCCGGATATCTATAGAAAAAATGTAACTGGTTTTATCTATAGGAAGACTCTCAAATGTGGAGGAGTCAGGTGGTATCCGGGGTCTTCGACTAATAACTGAACGGACCAATACCCTGTGCGAGTCTCAACGATGCGATCAAGGTGTTGAAGTCGAGCATGTGAGAAACAACCATTTGGAGAGGCACTGAGGATTCCTCTCGAAATGATTCGTAGGCACTCATCATGAATGGTAATGAGTCCAAGACACAGGGACCTCTAGGTCTATCCTCTGGAATCAATGTGGTTGTCGTCGACAGAGGGAGACCAGCAACTAACAAGGCAATGATGTTTCCTTGATAGGAGCACGAGGTGTAGACCTGAAGTGATGTAGTACTGATGGTAGGACTGACATACTTGTGGGGATGGGAAATAACTGGGTCAAAAAATGGGTAGACTCAAACTTCCTTTGTTCAGAGCATGATGACATGGTTGACCTGGCAGCGTAGGGGACTGACTTGTAGGTGTAGGGATCATTGCTTTGACTGAATGGTATATATTGAATCTGGGGGAGAGGACGAGCTGAGAGGTGTCGTCGAGGAATTATCAAGGTGACATACTGCAGAATACTCTGAACAAAGGCGACCGAAACGGGGAAGCTGCCTAATGAGTAGATGTGATCTGTCGTGGCGCCAAGAGGCACCATTGATTCCTTCTTCGTAGTTTTAATGAGCTCCAAGAAGGGATAAAAGTGTGCTCTGAAATGGTACGGTCCTGTGGATTTTATGAGCCCAAGACGGCTCATGCTCATGGTTGCTTTCATGTTTAGAGAGTCTGAAAGCGGTAAGTGGACTCTATTGGTGTTTCTTTTTCGTAAATTTAGTCTCCAAGGCCCGAAAAAGCATAAAATGATGCGGATGGAGAACTCTTCTAGCCGATATGACTAGAGTATACATTTTTCGTAATTAGTCTACGAGGTCCGGAAAAGGGGTAAACTTATACCAGGTAGACGCCCTTTCAGATACGTTTAGCGAGCATGAAAGGAAGCAAGATTGCTCGGCGATCTTTTCATTGTTTTAGGAGTCAGAAAAGAGCTTAACAGAAACTCCCTAAGTGCCTTTTTCGTAAAAGGGGTTGCTCGGCCCGAAAAAGGGATAAAATTATACCGAACAAAAATGGATTGACGAGGGCGAGAAAAGGTCTCAAGCATCGTCATCAATGCGGAAAACTGGATCCGGTGACATAAGGATTGTCGAAAACGGAGAACGGTCGATGTGGCACGCAAACCGAGGCTATGTGGTGGGCATGGAAAAAATGCCCGAAAACTCTAAAGGTGAGAGCGAGAAATGATCTCAAGCATCATCACGGGCGCGGAAAAACTGAATCCGGCGATATAAGGCATGTCGGAAACGGAGAACGGCCGATGTGGCATGCAAACCGAGGTGACGAGGGGGCGTGGAAAAAATGCCCGAAATATCTAAAGGTGAAAGCGAGAAATGATCTCAAGCATCATCACGAGCGCGGAAAACTGAATCCGGCGATATAAGGCATGTCGAAAAAGGAGAACGACCGAGGTGGCACACAAACCGAGGCGACGAGGGGGGCATGGAAAAAATGCCCGAAAAACCTAAAGGTGAGAGCGAGAAATGATCTAAAGCATCATCACGAGCGTGGAAAACTGAATCCGGCGATATAAGGCACGTCGAAAACGGAGAACGGCCGATGTGGCACGCAAACCGAGGCGACGAGGGGGCATGGAAAAAATGCCCTGACAATCGGGACGTGATAGCGAGAAATGATCTCAAGCATCATCACGGGCACGGAAATATGAATCTGGCAGTGCAAATGGTGCGAAAAACGGAGGTCATAAGGACTCCGGAATGGTTAAAGGAAAGAAATAGGTTAAAAAATGGCTACAAATAAAGGTGATCTCACCAAGCGAAGGATGCAGTGGTGGGGAGAAATGATGACCTGTGGGGGCAAAATACTAGGTGTATCAAATCAACTGAAATATACAAGTGACACGTGACCTCAAAAATGGTTGAGATCACGAATATGAAAAAGTGAGCAGGGTTAATGACCTGCCCGCATGCTATGTGCATGGGGTTTGTGATTGTGGATCACATATGTGTTGGTTTGAACGATGGGCTCATTGAGGTGTTGAGATAGAGATGATGGGGAGGGTTCAAAATGATTGATCATGCCGCCTATCCCGGGGTCGAGGTAATCTATTATGCCCCTTAACTCAGAGGTGTCAATGTGGTGCAGATGTTGTCTCAGAGAGAGATCAATAGGGCATTGAGCAACTGTTGGTGGGGTGTTATACCATGAGGCTGTGGGTCGTGGTGGCATACTGAAGTGATGATATGATGATGGGGGATTCCCTTTGTGGGGTGGATGCCCCCAGTATCTCCGACGAGGATCACGATGATGATGAGTAGGCAAGGTTTTGGGCATGCCCCCATGTTGTGGACATGTGGTTTCCTGGTTGATTTGAAAGGGTTCAACCTGTGTGTCAAAGGGATCAATGGAAGGGGCCGACCGGACAGAGGGGTATCCAGTGGAGATCGTATAAATGGCGGGGTCAAGGCCAGGCATTTCGGTATCTGACCAAGTAAAGACATCAGTGAATTCTTGGAATAGTTGTTGGTATTCTCTGATCTCATGCTCACTGTGGGAGGTTCCTAATGTGATGGTATGAAGGGCACCAAGTGGGTCAGAGATGTCAATGTGGATGACGGAAGAAATATCGGCCATGGGATCTGTTAACCAGTCGATTTTAGTAGGAAGGAAATCCTTGGACTCAACCACGGATTGGGTAGCGGTGGTGGATGAAGTCTCTTCCGGGAGGAAGTATGGACGATGGTGCATGTCTTCCCAGGGATAATCAAAGGTAGTAGGAGTCTCGAGAACCTCTTCATCATTGCGGGAGCTTTGAGTGGTCAAATCGAGTGATGAGGTAGTGGTAGTCAAAGAGATCATGTAGATGGTGTTAATCTCTCCAGATGAGGATGATGCGGGAGGGTAGATCTCCTCGATAGTAGGGGGTGCCGTCTCTAGGTCCAAATTGTTCATCTCATAGAGAGTTGCTCTATAGTCTGGGATGTCAGGACAGTTGTGGGAGTAGTGGCCGTAAATACCGCATATCGCACATGGGTGGTTGGTACGCAGTGATTTATCACGAGGCATGGGGTTTGGATCGAGCTTGACCACCGGGATGTTGGGGTCGTCGTCCAGCATTTGCATGTGTTCCTGCAATGCAGGTAACTGTGGGCACTGATGGGTTGGATGGCCTAACTCATCACACAACGAGCATTTTGGAGGAGCACAAAATACGGAGGGAGGTTTAACTGCCTTGGGTGGGGGAACCGCAGTGTATGGTTGTGGGCCTCTGCCCCTAGTGGGCCTGACGAATTGAGGGGGATTCATCGACGACGAAGGAGTCGTGATACCGGGAGGTGGTTGGGTAGAAGTAACAATGGGTTGCACCGGTTGTAGGATGACATTTGGTGTCGGTGGAGGAACGGGAGGCGTAATATACCACACGGGTAATCCCAATGTTAACCCGGGGAGACTAAGGGTAGCCATAACCGGGGCGTTTACTACACCCGAAGGAGGAAATAGAAAGGGGATTGTGTGGATAGGTGTAACACCGATGTGACTAGGGACCAATGGTGGTTTGGGTAACAAGGAGGGTTGATTACCGGGTGTTTGTGAAAGAGTGCAGAGGTTAGCGACCTGGGTCTCCGGTGACGATGGTGGAATGGCCTGGAATGTAGAGGTCATCGGCGCCTCGGAGTAAAGTCTGGGTCCTATTGAGGAAATGAATGAGGTAGTTGCACCACAAACAGGTTGTTCAACCATGGGGAGAACATTTTCAGGTGTGGCAGGGGCCTTGGGATCGTAATAGGTGAGCTGGTCGACCTTGACCACGCGTCCCTCATGGGGGAACTGCATGGTGCGAAATACGGATGAGGCAACAGCCCGCATGGCGTACATGTAGCTGCGACCAAGTAAAAGGTTATAGTCTAGTTGGGCATTGATGACCTCAATGTCAATGAGCACGGTTTTACCTGCCAGCTGGACAGGGACATTGGCTAAAAGACCTTGGGGTTGAGCCGAACGGCCGTCATAAGCTCGTAATGCAGTGGTGGACTGCTGGAGAGTAGGGGATCCCAACTTCTGCCAAACGAATGTGGACATGACACATGTGGAGGCCCCTTCATCGATAATGCACCGATGGATGACAAGATTCCGAACAGAAACAGAAACTTGGAATGCTAAAGAGGAAGGCAGGCGGGGTTCAGACTGGTCTGAATCGAATGCGATCAACTGTGAATCATTGGGGTCAATGGCGCCAATGGCAGAGAGCAAAGTTTTGCGCTATGAAGGACAATTTTTCAAAACTTCTAAAGCAGACATGGCTGCAGGAGACTGGGCTAAGTCGTCGACAATGTTGTAATTCGACGCAACGCGAGCATTAGGATTACTATTGATGCGACGAAGTGGGAAGCAAGGTGCTTCGGAAGCGCCATCAAGTGGAGCCGGAGGTATACGTAACGTTTGATCTGTGGGATTAACGTTAGTGTTTTTGTCGGTGGGAGGGGCTTCAGAGGTGGAGCCATATTGGTTCCGACGGGTTTGGAGGTTGGCAGCGGCAGTCGACATCATCAACAAATGGTGAGTACCTGAATCGAACATGGGTTGATCAGGGGCTGCATAAGTGATCTGCTGTGGTGGCACGTTGCCCTGAGGGGGGGCTAACGGCTGAGTGTTCACTACACCCTGGTTTGGAAAGGGGTTTTGCAGCACCAAGGGTTGATGTTGAGGTGGTGGAGGGTTGGGTGGCGGCTGAGGAGCCGCTTGCCCTTGATGATGTGCATCGTTGGTCCAGAGTTGCCGAGCTCGCTCCAAATGTGGGCAAGAATGCGTGTAATGACCATAGACCCCGCAGATAGAACAAGGGTGGTTTGTTCTGAGGTTATTATTTCTAGGCTGCTTAGGATTCCGATCCGGATTGCGGTTGGGAGGAGCAGCATTGTTATTCTGCGGAGGATTGGGAGGTGGAGGACCTTGCTGATGTTGTTCGTTATTACCGCGGTTATGACCTCTACCACGGTTCTGTTGCGCACCTTGGTTGCGCTGGTTGTTTTGGTTCTGGGGCTGGTTGTGCTGTGTGTACACTTGCCCTTGAGCAGTGGGAGGATTTTGGTTCGCCGCAGGTGCAGGAGCAGGTTGTGGTGGATAATAAGCTTGTGGGGCTGGAGGTGGTCCAATGACCTGCTGGGGTTGTTGGTAACCCTGAGCTATTGGAGGTGTTGGGTGAGCTACCGCAGCATGCTGTGGATAGTACACTGGTTGAGGTGCAGCTGGGGGGGCATATGCAGGTGGTGCATGACCAAAACACTGAGGTGGACATGAAGGTCCATGGGTATGATGGTGATGTGCCATGGGAGCATATGAACTGGTTGCTCCAAACTGAGATGTAGCCCGCAAAAGGTCGGGACCATGGATAGGATGTATAATGGAAAAGGATTGGGGATGCGAGGCCATACGACCAATGATGCCATCAGCGGCATGGGATGCCCCCGGCGCATTAAGTTGGGATGACTCACCCCGAGGGGCGTCTGGAATAATGGTATATAGATAACCCGATTGGGAGTAAATGAGATCAAACTGTTGGGCTTTGAGGATGGCCTCTTCTTCAGACTGGGGTCTTTCGGATGCCACATCCATCGCAATGAGAGGGAGAAGGGATTTTAGAAACCAATCTAGGAAGATACGGTCATCTAATTTGATTTTGCAGAGGCTTCGGCGTCGACGCCACTCATGAATGTGGTCAGTGATGTGGGTGGCCGTATTCTGTCTGCAAGACAGTAGGATCTCGACGCCCGCATCATAGCAGACAGGTAACTGAAAGAACTGCAGGAAGGTCGAGGCAAGGGAGGTAAAGGTGGCATGCGTCCCATGGGGCTGCTCGATATACCACTTGGCTGCAGAGCCAGTGAAGGTGCGTTGTAATAGACGGAGGCGGACAGAGTCGTCCACTATGGAGTTGGAGGAACACCATAAATGGAAGGACATGATATGGTTTTGGGGGTCTTCACCTGCCTTGCCCTCAAATTTAGGGATGTCAGAGGGGAGTTTGGTGGGCATGTGAGGCCACACAGGATCGTGTCTAATGGGGTCATTTGTGAGCCTAGCTAAGTCTGGCAGGTTCAGACTCGCCATGTATGGTAAGCTAGCAGGTGTGGTGACTGGAACTGGGACGTGCCTAGTCATTGTGGTATGATGTAGGGGTCCAGTAGTGCCTAAAGGTATGCTAGGTATGGAAGGTATATGCCCTCCAATAGGTGTAGTCTGGTATGGGCCAGCGCCTCCAAGTGCAACATGGGTTACAATTGGGTTAGGAATAGCAGTGGGGATTCCTGGGATAGGGTTTGTGGAAACCAGAGGGGGTGTGACCCCTATGTTGGGCATACCCATAACAGGTGGTGGCCCTGTGTTGGGAATTCCTAAATGTGGAGTGTTGCCCATGTTGGGCATACCCAGGGGGGTGGTCGTTGCCATGGATGGCACTGCCGCAGAAGGGTCTGTGGATATCTCACCTATGGTGGTGGTAAACAGTGGATCAAATGGTGTTCCAGCCATAATGGTGGTTGGTGGTAACTCTGTGGGGTTTTCGGATTCTACCTCCAAATCAAATGTGACTTGAGGTGTGTCAGAATCGGATGACTGTCTAGTTGATTGACGATGTGTCGAATCAAGGGATAGGGCTCTGCGTCCGTGACGTGGAGAGACAAGTGGACTAAACTCTGGGAGTTCGCCCTGTAGACGACGAGAGCGTCTAAAATTCTCAATGGTGAGAATTAGGTTTTTGTATAAAAAATTTGTTTAAGTATCAGGTGGTGATATATATATAAAAGACTCAAAACCCTAATGCAACCAAGGGTGCAAGAAGGGGAGTGAAAAAAGAAGGCTCTCAGGCCAAAAAATCAACCTCAAAAAAGGCACTTATTCTAGCAGCTGTGCTACAATAAGTGGAGGAATGGAACAACTGGTCAGAATACCAACATGCAAACAGCTCCTAGAAAAAATAGGTGTAACTAGACCACAGGTAGGTTGAAATCATGCAAACACCTAACTAAAAGTATTGTGACTCAAACAAACGATATCCTCTGCAAGGTGATGAAATCCAAGTCAAACAATATGAGTGCTGAGACAACGGCTAGATATCCCCCTACCGAGAGGGACACCGGGTAATCAATCCTAAAGACAAGCTACTAGGATACTCCGTTCATGACGCGTCGAGAAAAGGTAAATCTGTCGTTTGGTCCTTTGATCGCAATATCCCAATACAGGGATATCCCGAGAACTGCGAATGGTAGCCCTTCGGTTACTGAATGGATTTCGGTATTCCACTCACGCTTCCGGAACCATCCTCGCGACTTCAACCCTCCTAGGGGAGAGGCCTTCCCACAAACCGGTTGTGACCGCGCCAAAAAGTACTAAGAGATTTTAGCTCCCTAATTGGACAACTTCTATGTCTTAGATGTAATAATTGAGGGGTGTTATTGGAACACCTATCCCCCCAATACTACCTAGCTACAAGAGTTCTTTTAGTGTTCCCCAAGTGGGGTTAAAAGTGTGTTGAAATTAGGGTATGTTTTAAGGCTTAATTCAATTAAGTGATCGAGTGAGTGCACGTGAGGTGTTTGTAAACTGAACTTGAAAAAGGGAAATGCTTTACAGGAAATTTTCAAAAAAACAAGGGAGCTTTTGAAAATAAAAAAGCAAATACGACTTTTTCAAATAAATTGAAATTAAATGCTTTGCAAATATCAACTCAAAAAATAAAGGATCCTCTGAATTATGAAAGCAAATAATAAACTTCTTTTAAAGAAATAAATGGACTTCTTTAAAAGAAATAAATGGACTTCTTTTTTCAAGGAAATTGCTAAGGGCAAGATTTTAAAGAAGTAAACAGGAAAATTTTTAATCTAGATAAAAATGCAAAAATAGATCTTTCTTTCAATTGATGAAAATTTTTAAAAGGACTTCTTTCACATGTGCATTCTAAATAGTAAAATGTTCCTATGGCTGTAAACAATGTTGGAATCTTAGTACTGTAAAATATGAGCCAAAATGGGTGAACTGAAGTGATAAATAACACTAAAATACAATATTAGATAAATTTCTATGAAAAATTTCTTAAATCTAATAGCATATTTGGATTCCTTGATCGAAAACACCCAATTTGAAAAAAAAATCATTTCAAACGGAGTTCGGGAGAGGGAGATGTGGTCGTTTGAAAATTGAGCTGCACGGCCAGAAAATCACATGGACCGCGCGAGTTTTGGGCTAAAAGTCGCGATGGACCGCGCGGGTTTTGGGCTAAAAGTCGCGATGGACCGCGCAGGTTTTGGGCCAAAAGTCGCGATGGACCGCGCGGCTTTCTGGCGCACAGTCGCGATGGACCGCGCGGAAAAAGGCCGCGAAGCCGCGATGGACCGCGCGGAAACAGGGCGCGAAGCCGCGATGGACCACGCGAAAAAAACGCAGAAAAGTCGCGATGGATCGCGCGACTGTCTGGCAAAAATCCGCGAGGCGGAAGCCGGACGCGGATGCCGAAAAACGAACCCGAAAATTGAGAATTTCGGGCTGTTAATGGCAATAGATGGGGCCAAAACCTAGAGCAGCAATGGATCTGCTGTCTAGGATGGCAGATCTATAGATCTAAAGGCTAAAACTAAATAAAAAACAAAGATTAAAAGGAAAACTTGAGATCTATTGTTCAAACCCAGCGGAGTCGCCAAAAAATGTTGGCCCGGTTTTGCAACCAGGCTTAGTGCTATGGGCACCTGCTAACTAGTAGCAGCAGTTTCAATGGAAATAAATAACAATAAACTAATTAAACAAGACTAACCATGGATCTATGCAAATATATTAAGCAAATAACAAAAATAATTTAAAATCAAGAACAAGATAATGTAAAATAATGAATTTGTATTGAAAGAATGGGGCAAGCAAGTGCTTGCGGAATCAATACCTCTAATGATGAGGTTGAATGGCTCCAAGGATGAGCAACTCCAATCTCCAATGGTCTCTTCTCCAATGTGGTTTGCAAAGGCTAAAATGCTCAAGGGAGATTTCAGCAGCATAAGGATGAGATAATGGATGGATGTGAAATGAGGAGCCCCTACCACCTTTTTATAGGTTTTGGTGGTGGGAAATACCATTTGTGGTTTTGTGGAAACCAAATGGTATTGACCAACATGGTTTAGGTACTTTTCCCTCTTTTTTCCTTTTTTGAATAAAAATAATATTTTAATTCCCTTTTTAATATTTTTTGGGAATTTGGACCATTTTTTAGGGTTTTTTTATGATTTTCTTGGAAAAATAATCTTTTTTAATGGAAAAAGGGGTGTACTAAGGTCTTTTGGTGACCTTTTGTTGGTTTCAGAGGCTCAGATAGTGGAAAAGTGGACAAATGGGTCATGTGAATAAGGGAATGAGCTAGTGAGCACTTTTTAGGTGTTAACACCAACCAATATAAATCCTTGGTTGGAATCAATGTGACATGGCAGGGAAATAGATTAAAGAAACAACTACCCATCAATACTTATTAAAAAATACTAAATAACTCATTGGTTGGAATTGATGTGACATGGGAAAATATATTAAAGAAACAGCCACCAAGCAATACTTAATAAAAAGTACTAAATAAAATTTGATGACGGTCTGAAAAATACATTAAGCGTTTTGAATACATTTTGAAAAAAAAGTTGTTTATATTGCCAAATGGTTTCAAAAAACATGGATATGTATTTGATGAGAAAAATGCCTTGTGCCTGTCAAATTCCAACCCTGGGTGTGAGCCCACCTAATCCAGTCTCGATTCTTCATTTTAAATCAAATTGAGACCATTGCAACGACTACTTCTATAGTATATTCACAGGTATAGATGTTCATGACTATGCTCTTGTTATCAAAAAATCAAGATAAGTATGAGGCTTCCCAATATGTTTAATATACAATACAAATTGTATTAGAACCCCGGTGTTCTATGGAACATCGTGTTTCTAAATTTAGTATTTTTTTTGTTTGGAAACTTTAAAAAGCCTTTATCCAACAAAGAGATTGTATGTGATAGTGTTTGGTTTAAATATAGTTAATATTATGTTTTGGGGTTTAATAAATGTGTAAAGTATGTTATATTTTTTTAAATGAGATGAGATGTGAAATAGAAGGATATGAACAATCTAAGAAGTAAAATAAAAATGGTTGAAAAAAAGAACAATCCTTTGAAAAATCAACGATACGACAGTCTATCTAACAATGAAAAGGAGAATCCTCTCGATGTTACTCGATTCATCTACGAGGGGGTTTTATAATGATATCAATTAAATTTGGCATATCTATGTGGGTAGTTATGGTAAAGTAGTGAATTCAATAGTAGTTTTTATTGACTTAAGTTGGATTTTGGTTAGATCGTGTTTAACATGTTTATTTGAAAATATATAAAATAATATTATAAAATTAATATTTTGCACATTTCAATTTCGATAATAATGAAAATTTATATTAAATTTAATGAAAAATATATTAAATTAATGAAAATTATATTTTAATTTTAATAAAATATTTTTTATAATAGTAAAAAAATTAAAAGCTTTTACAATAAATTTAACATTTGAAGTTTTTTTTTTGAAATTCTATTTTTAATTTAATTTTTTAGGAAACCATGTCATAATCCTTATTCTTTGTGTTGTTAACCTTATTCTTACTGGTATTGATCCTAAAATTTTAAGTCATATGAAATTGGTTTAAGAATGAATTTGAAATCACTAATTTAGGATATTTTAAATGGTCTCCAAGTCTTGCAAACCCAAGAAGGAAATTTTCTTTCTCAGTTTAAGTATTCTTGTGACCTTCTTCATCACTTTCACAAGGATGATTGTAAACCAACTCCATCTCCCTTCTAGTATGGAGTCAAAATTATTGCCACTTGCACTACACCAGAAGTAGATGCCACCTTGTGTCATCAGTTAGTTGGTAGTCTTTTGTACCTAACTTACATCCATCATGATATTTCCTTTGTTGTTGGTGTTGTTTCCCGATATATGCAAACACCCCATGGCAATCATTACAAAACAACAAAAATGATACTTTAGTATTATCTAGGGTACAATTCAGTTTGGTATTCTGATAGTGCAAGGGGGACTCTTTTGTTGGTTGGTTTCACTTATTCATATTGGGCTAGTGACCCCAATGATCGGAAGTCTACTACATGTTATGTTTTTAGTCTTGGTTTTGTAGCGATCACTTGGAATTGTAAGAAACAACAATATCTTGCTCTTTCTTCAATAGAAGAAGGGTATAAAACCATAATTAATGCAATTCAAGAATCCATATTGCTTCAATAAATCCTTCCAGAGTTTGGATTCTAGCAATAGCATCCTACTACCCTGTGGCATGACAATCAGAGTGCCATCAATCTTGACAAAGATCTAGTTTAACATTAGTGTAAAAAACACATTGAGCTCTAGATGCACTTCATCAAAAAGCTTATTCGGGATCACATTCTTGAAGTTCTCATTTTCCCTACAGATGATGAGGTTGCAAACATATTCACAAAGTATCTTACAAAGGCGAAGTTTTTTCTAAAATTCGATCTATGTTCATAGTTGAGTAATTTTTCATTAAGGGGGGATAGGCTCTAATGCCTCCTTCTTTCCCCTATTTGTGTCGCCTTTGTAAATACTTCAATCCTATCTCAAGTTGTTCTTAACAGGGGATGTTAGGATTTAGACACTTAGGAGTTAATTAAGATCAACCTAGTATAAAGTGTCTTTAGGTAAAGCGTATTTCTTAGTATGCATTAGTATGAATTTGTACTTATGTAATATGACAGTCATGATATGTTCTAAATGTAGAGTGATTTGACGATTCATCTTCACCTTGATCTTAACAACTATGGATATGTGGCTTAGCACCTGATTTGTCCATGATATCTATTTAAACAGCATGGAGAGGCATTGCTTGATGATCGACTGTGAGAAACGCATGCATAATAATATTTATTTTACCATTAATATATTGCCTCAATTAGCTATTTTATTAGAGTCGTGGACTATTTCCTTGTCTAATGGTTTTAACCATGTAAAACATTAACGTGTTGATTTGTGATTTGTTTGTGTGAGTGTTTTCTTAAGGTGTCCAACCTTGTGGAAATACCATGTTTTAGTCGAACATAGAGTGAATCTAAAAGCATTTTATAGATTATAATCTCAAAATTAATGGAATACACCCTATCCTATCGTCCTCATAGAAGGTCTCTCCCGCATTGAGAGCATGGCTATGAATAGGAACCTTATGTACAAGAAAAAGATAAACAACATGGGAGACAAAATGCTTCCTAAGATTGATTCAAACTCTAGTTAAAACTACGAGAAACTTAAGTGAGGTTGGAATAAACATGCCAAGGCTTAGAAAAATCATTGTGGAGTCAAGGAAGAGCTCACTCTACAAAATAGTCATAATAATGAACAACCTTGGGCAAAACACTCCAAGTACTTCCCCATTTCCCCATGATTCATAAATGGTTAACAAGGTAAACATTCAGCCTTGATTATAGATCCTAACCTTGACGGGATCAAAAGAGTCGAACCCGTTACCTCTCCAACTTTGGGGGTAGAGTTCTTATGTTTGGCTCACAACAGCTTGAGCTAACTCTCGGGGCTAATAATATTAAAAATATTATTACATCTAAATTTAAGGAGAAGTTGTGGTGTGATAAAGAATCAAAGAATAAGAGAAATTAAGATACCATAATGAGGTGATCAACTATAATCGAGAAGATCAAAAGTATCTTTTTTTTTAACTAGTGTAAAGAAGAAAATGAATATTGCTAAAATAGGAACAAACTTTCATGAGCTCCATAGTAAAACAAGGCATTGGACAATTCCTAAAACATTGTAGGATGAAAAAATGTGACACTAAGAGGATTGAGGATGAAAATCACTTTTTCTTAGAATATCAGGTATGTACACTCACATTAAATCGCAATTTCAAAATATTTGCTACAATATTGACCTTCCTAACCCTTTAACTCATTGCAATTATGGTGATCTATGAATGTCTCTCTTAAAGCTTTTCGAGCATATAATTAAAATTCTAAAAGAAAAAGTGATTCCTTCCCTTTTTTAAGGTCCGATAGATCAAAATTGATCTAAATGGGCAGTAATAACTATCATCGTCAATTAAATATATACATTAAGGACAATGTCTTTTACTATACTGATTATTTTTTCTACATTTAGATATAAAAAATGTAGTCTAAACGTTATACGATTTGGATTTTTTTTGGCTATCATCATCAAAATTTGACTATACATTGTTTGATCAAATTGTTGTTTTTCACTACATCAATTACATTTTGAATGCATAAATAAATTCAATGTCCTCAACTAACACATCATTATTGCACCGTCGTGTCAACCATTTAAATTTACAAGTCTAACCATTTTTTTAATTTTTAACAAATTTTAACCAGAAAAGGTATAAAGTCCAACCCTCGGCATATTTAAACGATTGCATTAAAAATATCCCAGATCAACGACTAGAAGGTTTTCTAAGTTAGCGCGGTATTTTCTTTCCTCACAGAGAGCGAATTAAGAAACATATAATAATCACCGACTTATTATCCACTTACATGGAAGGTGTGAATAGTCAATAGTCAATAACTTCTTATCACTCTCGCAATTATTTAAATAATATTAAAAATAAAATGTTTTTTATAGTAATGTTTGACTATAGATATTTGAGAATTTGTGGAAAAGCTGTGTTTTCGTTTGGAAACGAAAGTTATGATTGATATATCATCATTTGTTGTTCTCCTCGTATATGTTTATATTATTTCAAGAGGCAATATGGATGTTGGTACTTTTTTAATGAGATCCTAGGGTGAAGAATATGAAAAAAAACATAGATAACATAGCAAATGCTTTACGAAGTAATTAGTTCAATAGATAATATAGATGTTGGTAATAGCTTTTTTTTATAAGGAAAGAATATTATAATTTTTTTATATTAAAAAGTGAATTTTTCATAATTATAATTGATTTCATATAAAAAGTGTCATATTGTGGGTGTGAATAGGGTTGGAATTTGTTTTTTATTTTAATTTTTATACAAATTTTTTTCGATGTTTTAAGTAGATATAGTCCCCAGTCTCAAGACGTTTTGTTCAAAATTACACTCTTTATCAATTAACATATTTTTTTTTATAATAATTTTAAATAGTCAAATTGTTAAAAAATTTAAAATTTCATATTATAAAATAAAAGCATTTAGCTCATTAAATATTGAAACTAAATACCCATTATCAAAAACATTTAAACATAATAAATGAGTATGTGTATGCTCGACATTAGGGATGAGAAACATTTTATTTATTAATTTTCATGTAGACATGTTATAATGGAAGTTGTTGTTTCAATATCAAGTAACTTGTGATTGATTTCTAATAGTAAAATAAATCAAAAAATAATTATAAAATGTAATTTCCAAATCTATTATAATGTTCACTTATAAATGAATTTTTAATGTACAACTAAGTGGAAGTGAGACAATTCCCTACTTTGTTGTCAATTAATTATTATAAAAAATAATTCTCTTTTTTCACAATAATTATTATAAAATGAAAATTCTCTCTTTAGAAGAAAATTGGCGGATAAGTCCACTTAATAAATATATTTACAAGTCCACCTATTATAAAAAATTAATTCCATTTTTCACAATAATTATTATAAAATGAAAATTCTCTCTTTACAAGGAAATTGACAGATAAGTTCACTTAATAAATATATTTACAAGTCCACCTAGTAAATATAAATCGCTTAAGGACAATACCAACCAATATAACTCCTTAGTTGGAATGGATGTGATATGGCAGAGAAACAGATTAAAGAAACAACTACTCAACAATACTTATTAAAAAATACTAAATAACTCATTGGCTAGAATTGATGTGACATGGGGAAATATATTAAAGAAACAGCAACCAAGCAATATTTAATAAAAAATACTAAATAAAATTTTATGACGGTTTGAAAAATACATTTAAGTGTTTTAAATGCGTTTTGAAAAAAAAACTTGCTCTATTGTCAAACGGTTTCAAAAAACTTGTACTTGTATTTGACGGGAAAATGCCTCGTACCCATCAAATTCCAACCCTAGGTGTGAGCCCACCTAATTCAGTCTCCATTCATCATTTTACATCAGATTGAGACCATTGCAATAACTACTTCTATAGTATATTCACATGTATAGATGTTCATGACTATTCTCTTGCTATCAAACAATCAGGATAAGTATGAGGCTTCCTAAATTGTTAATTATTACAATTTTATGGTTTCCGGCTTGTTTATATTCAACGTAAGCAAACCATTTTTAAAATTTTGACATAAAATTAACAAAATTTGCTTTTTCCTTATAATTCAAAATTTTTAAATTTATTTGTTTCAAAATTTAGTATTTTTTTTGTTTAGAAACTTTAAAAAGCCTTTACATTCTTAACAACAAAGAGATTGTATGTGATAGTGTTTGGTTTAAATATATTTAATATTATGTTTAGTGGTTTAATAAATGTGTAAAGTATGATATATTTTTTAAATGAGATGAGATGTGAAATAGAAGGATATGAACAATCTAAGAAGTTGTAAAATAAAGATGGTTGAAAAGGTGTATGAAAAAAGAACAATCCTTTGAAAAATCAACGATACGACAGTGTATCTAAAAATTAAAAGGAGAATCCTCTCGATGTTACTCGATTCATCTACGAGGGGTTTTTATAATGGTATCAATTAAATTTGTCATATCTATGTCGGTAGTCATGGTAAAGTAGTAAATTCAATAGTAGTTTATATTGACTTAAGTTGGATTTGGTTAGATTGTGTTTAACATGTTTATTTGAAAATATATAAAGTAATATTATAAAATTAACATTTTGCATATTTCAATTTAGATAATAATGAAAATTTATATTTTAATTTAATGAAAATTATATTTTTATTTTAATAAAAATATTTTTTATAATAGTAAAAAAATTAAAAACTCTTACAATGATTTTAACATTTGAAGTTTTTTTTGAAATCCTATTTTTAACTTAAATCTTTAGCAAATTAAATGGTGATATAATGTCTTGTTTTAAAGTAATTAATGTTGTATTTCCTTTTGTTTCTATACTTATGTCTAAGAATAGAGTAAGGTGAAGAAAACTTGATTTTATATTATATTGTTCTTATATATGATAATAATTTGAGTGGATTTAATAGTTAAGATGTTTTTCTTTTTAGGATATTTTTCCTTCTAGGAGGCTAAAGGTGTAAATTTGGGTACGGGTAGGGTATGTACACTTTTGTAGACTTCAATAGTCAAGTCATTGCAGAGAGGGTCACTTGTTCCACAAACAAAGGGGATCCTGTATACCACTTTGGTGTCTAGCTAAGTTGTAACCTTAAAATTAGATTACTATTATTATTATTATTATTAGATAGAAATATATATTTTAGAAGTGAAAAAATGGACAAACTTAACTTTCCAGACACATTTTTTCTTTCTTACAAAGGAACAGAGTTCCTCTTTGATTTACTTATTTTTTGGAATTGCGATGATTTGGGCCTTCTTAAAGTGGGCTAAAACTCTTAACGGAAAAGTTCCATGGTGAAAGTTCTCATCAATCAAGTGGAATTTTGACTTCCGACAAAATCCTTACTGGAGTTGGGAAAGAATTTTGATGGAAAAATGGTTGAGTTTGCTTACTTTTTCCTTCTATATTTTAGTCCTAGGATTTAGTTTGATTGATAGAATTTTTTAAAAGTTTCAAGATTAATTTTCATTGGGTTTTTTGAGGTCACAGCAAGTTAGGTATGTAGTTGATGATCAATTCGCCTTCCATCTAGGAATTTTGGGGAAGAAAGGAGAGCCTTGTGAGGGATAGCATGGTACCAACCACCCCGTGCTTCATTGAAGTGTGTGATGTTGAGATGAAATTATTTTCTCAGAAAAAAAAAATTGATAGATAGACATTTTATTGAACCATTTACCAAATTGAATGACCATATAAAACAATAAATTGTATATTATATATGTCATTTTCAAATAATTAAAGTAAGAAATTATGATAATTAAAGTTATTGGTGTAGCTAAATCCCAAATCATGTGTCTGGTCTAATCAATTAGATTTAGACCTCCTTCCTATGTGTCAAAGGTTAATTTCTCTATTGAATATCTATCAATCATCTAATTGCGTGTCTCATTTTCTAAACTAGCCTTATTCTACTCCTTAGTAGATTAAATCCTTTATTATTTTAATTTTTTATATGTCAATTTGATTTCTCCATTATTTGAGAATATGTTAGACAAAATAAAATAAAGGATGGTTTAATTTCTACTTTTTCATTTCCACATGCTTGATATAACTTTGATATAAGTTTGCCTAACGTAACTTTCTAACTTTAAATTATTCTAATTTTCCAATTTTACAAATCGACTTATATGAATTAATTTAATTTTAATTGTGCACAGGAGAAAATGAATATGTGTGAGGAACCTGCAACAATTAATTGATAAAATGCAAAATATATGAGATCACATAATATTTTTATTGATCGTAGGCCACTTCGAGGGGGCAAGCTCAATACAAATAACTTCACCGTGCTTTCATTGGCCTCAACGCAAACTTATATACTAAATCTAGGCACCAATACTATGGGTCAAAACCATGGGCCAATACAAACTATGGATCAACAAATACTACGAGACGACTTACAAAGCATATGTGTCCAACAACAATATACTGACAAAGTAAAGAGAAGGGTTGACATGGGTTCCTAACATCCCCTCCCCCTTAGAAAAAGCTTTTTCCTCAAATATTTAGATGTGGAAATTGTTGTTGAATCTGAAGGAGTGGTTCCCATGTAGCATCCTCTAGTTGCATTATGTGCCACTAAATTAAGACCTATGTGATAGAGCGAGAGCGAAGATGACGAGTGCACTTATTGAGGATGGCCTCTAGCTCCAAAATGATGGATCCTTCATTATCCAGTTCTGGTAAAATAGTTTTTCCTCTGATGTTGGTGCCAAGAACTTTCTTCAGACAAGAGACATAAAATACTGGATGAATGCGGGAAGAAGGAGGAAGTTCCAATTTATAAGCAACGGACCCAATCTTCTGAAGAATCCTATATGGCCCATAGAACTTTGGAGCGAGCTTATGATGCCCTTTGAGTTTCAGGGAGGATTGCTTGTAAGGCTGGAGACAAAAAAAAACCATATCACCTGCTTGAAAAGTGCGCTCAGAACGGTGCATCCAATAGACCACTGATAAAACAACTCATGTAGACAGAACATTTTGACCTCAGAACGGATTGCATCCTTTAGACCATTGATAAAACAACTCATGTAGAAGTCATCAGGCAATCCTTTGGTGTCGTTGGCTAGTTTCTCAAATTCGGTTTGATACTCTCTCATAGTGCCAATTTGGCGAAGTTTAGTGAGGGATATTGTGAAGTCATCAAAAGCACTCGGAAGGTTATGCCTACTAGAAAGTTCGATCACTAAGAAGGCTTACTAGAATGTTTTGACTACTAGAAAGTTAATTCAATAGAAACTATATAAAGGAGTAGAAGCTGTGTAATAAGATGTCTTGGGAAGTATATTAAAATTAGATCTTTGCTCATTTGGAGGTTTTCTCCTCAAAGAGGAAAGTGTGTTGTGCAGGATAATAACTTATAGTGAGGGAAATGACACTATCAACTAACATGGGGTGATAGGTAAATACATTCATGTTTTTCATCAATTACTACGAATGGAAAGAGATTAGGATTCTGAAAGTTGTACCTTTTTAACGATGGTTGGGCCTAGCTTTCGCCTAATCTTCCACAGAGATGAACCTGCAAAACAAATCAACCTTCCTCAGCGTATCTTGATTGTAAATATATAACGGAATTGAAAGCAATTTAACATTAACTGCAATCAGATATCCAACAAAGAGACATTTCATTGGAACGGGAAGGGTATTTCCACCTTTTATTGTCAAAGAAATGTATATAATTACAGATATACCTGATATGTCCAAACACTTCTGCAACCGAGTCCTGGGCTCCTACTCCTCACAATGAATTACGAATTCCTCCAGCATAACAGCGGCTTCTTCTTCATTGACGCCCTCTCTCATGGATTCCCCTTGTATTTATGGGACAAGGCTGGAAGTTAGATTCGTGAGGTAGTTGAATTGGGAGGTTGGGGGAGTTACAGAACCAATCTCAACTAATCCCAATTCGTAATCTTAATATATTTTTTCCATTCATCTTAACATGTGCGCAAGTATCATAACAGTAAACCAGCGTTCAGTATGCAACTTTTGTTCTTTACAACTAGCGCACACATCTTTTGAGGTAAGTGCGCTGGTTTTCTTCAGAAGAACCAATGTTTAGAACGGTAGATGTCAGTGGCAGTAGTAGCGCACACATAGTGAAAACTGTAGAAAAAAATATGTTTTTCGACTAAAGATGTGTGATCTTAGCAATAACTCATCTAAGGTCAATCTAGCTCTTCCATCCATAGTGTCATTTTGTGTGATTGACAGGGAAATGTGATCATGGACTGAGAAGTGCATATTTGACCTATAACAGATTCCCCCTAATGTGTGAGGTCAGAGGGAAATGATGGCCGAAATACATTATAATTCCAATTCAGAGGAGGAGCAAGAAACCACAGAACCAAGTCACAAAAGTACCTGAAAACAACGATAAAGGTCAACGAGCAATTACAAACTTGACATCATATAGATGTTCGGTGTGATACAACATGATCTCCAATACATAACTGGGAGATGTATATATATCATGGCCACTGAAATACAAGCATGGATCCATGTCAAAGATGAGAGATCATAGCCATAACAATAAGCTAGATCTATGTCTCATAAAGAGCCAAAATTAATGAGGCGCAGTCTTTTGCAACTTGCGTGATAACATAAATATGGTGATGCTATTGGGGTCCCAAGGTCTTCATCCAAACAACCCAAGGTACAAACCCTAACCATGTGAATAAATGAATTGGAGTCGAACATGGGGGGTATCGTTTGATTACTAGTCATTGATGTATACCGTTAACAAACACGAGGGCTTCCATCAATAATGATAATGGGTCCCAAGGTACCTAGTACGTTTCAACAAGTGTGAATAAGTGGACTTGAAGTCGAACACTTGAGAAAACTATCGAATAAGAGACATTAATATATTCCCAATATCCAACAGTGAATGAAACTGCCACTGATGACTGTAATCCCCAAGGTACTAACCAAAAACTCTAAACTTCATTAAACTCTAAACTTCATTGCCAAAGCATAATGAGTTGAGGTTGATGGGAAGAAGTTTGTTGGAAGGGAGGCCTTAATGCATCCTCCATCATCCAACACGAGGAACACTCAAACGTTTGAGCTGATTTGGAGTAGGACAAGTAACAAGATGAAACAAACTGACACCAGGATGGCCTACACATGAAGTCAAGGTAACTGCAGAATGGCCGACACAGGTTGTATCCTTGAACAATGAGCATGACACAAAGTGACTTAGGTATCTTTTAACATGAGGGGAAAGTGATATAAGCCTGCAATGTAGGAGACATTACCAGACTCTCCATATGATTGGGAGAATAACCAACTGGAGGAGTAAAAAATCTGAGATTGGGTTCACCTAAGGTCAAAAACTAGAACCCAACTAAATGGTGGACTCAAATAGTTGTTGTGTTCAAGGACATGATTGACTTAGTTGCCTTTGAAACTGAAAAGATGTAAGATACCCTTCTCTTCCCTTATTCTTTTTGTTAAAAGAATATCCTTCTTGTTGTTTTAATGAGTCCAAGAAAGTAAACTCAATAGTCTTTCTTCATTTTTTACAGAGTTCAAAGAAAAGATAGATGAATACTCTATAACACTGATCTCTGGATTTTAATATCAAGCCGAGATCTGTTCTTGCTTGCCGTTGTTTTCAATTTTAAGGAGTCTGAAAAACTTAAACAATAACTCCATACACTTACTCGTGTATTTTAGTATCGAGCTCGAGTTAGTATGTGCTCGCCGATGTTTTCCTGTTTATAGAGTCTGAAAAACTTAAACAATCCTCTATATACCTCCTCGTGGATTTCGCATTGAGCCCGAGTAGGTGAATTCTCGTTGGTATTTTCATGTTTCGAGAGTTTGAAAACCCTAAAGAAGACTCCAAAAGGTCCTTTTTTCATACAGTTAGTCTCCTCACCCGAAAAAATGTAAAACAATGAGAGAAGAACTCTTCTAGCCACGTATGACTAGAGTATTCCTTTTTCATAGGTGATACACCAAGGTCCGGAAAAGGGGTAAACTTATACCAAGGTGGATGTTGCTTCAAATCCGTTAACGAGTCTGAAAAGACAACTATACTCAGCAATCTTGTCATATTTAAAGAGTCTAACAAGAGCATGAAAGAACTCTATAAAAATCTTTTTCGTAAAGTTTTAACAAGCCTGAAAAAGTAAACTCGTGACCTCTTTACCATTTTGAACGAGCTCAAAGGAGATATAGAAGAATGCTCATAACTTCCTTACTGTTTTTAATGAGCTCGAAGTGAAGGTGGAAGAATGCTCGTAGCCTCCTTATTGTTTTTAACAAGCTCGAATACAAATTGGAAGAATGCTCGACGATGGATCAATGTCCAAATGAATGGCAGATTGCATTATAGACTCTAGGAAAACTTCACCAGATGGATGTATATCATCCCAACTAGAACGCATGTCTAAAAATTTAGATGGAATCATCACTTGATTAACTGTCGGGACCCAGTCCCGAGAAGGTAAGCATGAATTCAGAGGCTTATTCTCTGTATCAATTGGACTCAAGGAACAATATGCCACATAATTTTCTTGTGGCATGGTAGTGCCTACTGGCGAGGGATATACTTGGTCTATAGTTGGGTAATAAGAGGGATCAACAAATGTCAACTGATCGATAGTGACAATGCTTTCGTTGTGAGGAAAATGCATCACACGAAAGAGCATAGACACCACAGCCTGCATAGCATATACGTAATCACGCTCGAGGATCATATCAAATTCCATATGGTCCTTTAAAACCATAAAATCAACTAAGATTGTTTTCCACCCAAAGTAACAGGTACTTGAGGGAGGAATCCCAATAGTTCACTAGGTCTTTTATCGAAAGTCAACGGCCAATTAACAATTGGAACAAGGTTAGGAAAACCTAAATCTCTCCAAGCATAAGGGGATAAGATATTAATAGAGGTTCCTTCATCTACAATACATCGATGAACCGCGTGGTTTCCAATATCAACCTTTATCTGAAAAGGTGTAGAAGAAGGAAGGCGAGGCCCAGTTAGACTATTCCAATCAAAGGAAATGATCCCAGAGCTTGGTAGAGGTTCACTCAGCACAGATGAAGTGCCCCCATTTTCAAAAACATCCGGATTGGTAATGCAGAAGACTTCAGGGACAGGTGCATCAGTCTCCGAAGGACTGATGGGATCGGTCGAAGATTGCATCGATTAGATCACTTCACTCTCGGAAGGAAGAGTGGGGTTGACCAAATATTGCATTGGTTCAACCACTTCATCAACCAAAGGTTGATCAGGATGTTGGGAATCTATAGGCGATTCAAGAGCAGAGGATCTTTCAGACATGGACCACACTCTCCGCACCTTTGGAATAGCAGGGCACAGGTGAGTAAGGTGATCTCCCTTACAAAGTTTACAAGGGAACTTTGGTTTGCATCCTATAAGCTTAGACTCCTTTACAACAACAATCCTCTCAGCATGACTAACATTGGCTGACAACTTTCCCCTAGCATGACTTGTAGTGGTTGGTTTCTCAGAAGCAGAAGACTTTTGAACTATGGACCACACTATTTGCACTTCTCGAAGTACAGGGCACAAATAGGTCAGGTGGTCTCCCTCGCAAAACTTACAAGGGAACTTAAGCTTATGTTTATTAGGTTTGTTGACAATGTCAACTTTTTCAGCATGACTTGCAGTGGTTGATTCAGTGTCTCCAGTATGACTCACAGTAACTGGTGACTTGTTATTAATATGACCAGCAATGATCAATGACGTGTCTTCAACCTGAGCAATAGTGGTTGAAGACATGCTTTCAGTATGATTTGCAGTGACTGAATTTTTTCTCCCAGCATGACCTCCAGAGGTAGGGAAGGTGTCCCTAGCATGACTTTCAGAGGCTGGGTAGGTGCCTCTAGCATGACTTTCAGAGGCTGGGTGGGTGCCCCCAGCATGACCTCCATAGGCTAGGTGACTAGGTTCAGTATGATTTACAGTGACTGAGTGAGTTCTCCCAACATGACTACCAGAGGTTGGGTAGATACCCTCAGCATGAATTCTAGAGGCTGGATGGATGTCCCCAGCATGACTTCCAGAGGCTAGGTGGTTGATCCCTTGCTTTGGCATCTTCTCTCTATTCCTCCTCCATCTATTCCTTTTAGACTATTGGTTACTAGTATTACTACTTTCACCACATGAGGTAGAAGGAGGAGGAGAAGATGTTACTAGTGAGGCAGGCATAGGGTTTTGATGCTCTTGATGTGAGGTGCTTACTTGAGAAGCATCAAGAGCATGCAAGGCATTCGAAGTGGAAAACAACCAAACCAGTAGCCCTATAGTGAATCCCGGAAGATTCAAGGTAGCCATTAAGGGAGTACCAATGTTCCCAATGAATGGAAAAGCACAAGGATCCCCTTGAACAGGGGTCCCTTGATTGGTGACCACTGGGCTGATATCCATAGTTTCTGACTCAATGGGCCATAAATCTCTAAGGCCAACTAAAAACAAGCAACACAAAGAGCACACCACTAAAAATGTCCTACAGTGATCAAAACCAAGAAAACAAAGCTAATACTCTCAAAAGCAAGTATGGGATGATGAGGGCCCAGAAAAAACCAATAGAGTATCGACAGTTAGTTACACGACGTCCAATGGAGGTCCTCTCGGTGCAAGCGTTTGAATCACCAAACCGCCCTCCCGGGATTACTGCAAAGGGTTACCTTCCGTGTCTATCCGAGGTGCAGTGGAAATAGCCTTCCACTATACTTGTGAAGAGCCCTAGGGTTAAGATACTGAGGATACCACAAATACGAAAAATACCTGGGGGAACAGTCGTCATCCTAGCCAAGATGCATGGGCAGGGTAGCAAAGCCTAAAATCCAAAAGCACCTAAAAGTGCTAGTGGACCCCTATATGTGAATCAGCTCTAGTTTATGTTCAAAAGGAAAGTGAGGGGGTATCCTCAGCAGTTCCAGTCTCACACGGCCTCGTGCTTAACTCTAGTTTGAGTAGAGCGTTCCCAAGATACTTTGATATAAGTGGGCTTTCCTAAAATATTGCCTATGCTTTCATCAATAAATGTATTTCTATTGTAATATTTTTGTTATAGCCCAAATCGACACTTCTCCGCCCGTGACGACAGTTCAATGACGACACCTCAAATGTTGATCGTTCATCACACAAAAGGGCATTATGGATGGAATATTCTTGATTTGTTTTCCAAGTGTTATGGCCTTAATCATTGCCTTATATCCTCCGCTATTCCTATTTTCACTGAAAAACCCTTGAAAGAGCATAATCACTCCCAAATATAATGCAATTTGTGATTTAATCACTCTCAATCTTTGATAAAAAAGTGATTTTAGTAAAAAATGGTAATTCCATCCTGTTAATGCCTTGAAAACTATGTAATCACTTGTTACTCTTGATTTAAGGGTGATTTTCTCCAAATAAATATGAAAAATAAATAAAATTTCTAAAATTGAGGAATTTAGGGTGGTTTTGGTAACCACCCCATCCTGTTACAACCTCCTCCTATTTGATGGTAACTATCTCCAGTCACTATAAAAACAAGAGAGGTAGGACACGAGAAGGACCTTTTTCTTAAGTAAGGTTATGCTTGAGGAATGATCTTATATCCTTTCCCTATTGTCCTGTACATTAATATCCATTCCCTAATACATTTGGAGATTGGTTGGGATCGTTGGAGGAGACAAGCAGGAGACCTAGAGTCTTGGTTTCACGAGGTGCTGAAGCAGAGAAGAGGAAACATTATACTTGTTTCTACTGTTTCAATAGAGATTTGACATTTTTCCCTCCCCAAATTCTGAGTTAATTTCATGTTTGATAAAGAAATTAACATTTTACATTGAAAGTTGATTCATAGATTCGTGTTCTTTTTTCATCTTTCAATTTATCAATAATCTTTATTATTGTCAAAAGTGTTTGAGGAAGGTTGTATTTATCGTTTTTGCAGGTTGAAGCTTGGGCAAGTTGGAATAGATTTGAAGCAGACCAAGGAGTGGGTTGGATTGTCCATCATAAACAAGGTGCATAAATCCTCTCTCCTTAATCTCTTTTTTAATCAGAATCTGCATGGTCTAAATGTGGCCATATGCATGATTATGAGTCTACTTTGCTTGCTTATAGAGTCCTCTATGTCAGTCTCCTTTATTTTAGTATGTTGGTGACCTCACCCCAGTCATAGGATTTTTTTTCCATACAACAATTTTATTATCTACAATTGATTATTGGTGTAGTAATTTTTCCATTTTCGTTCTAAAGTCTTTCTTTATTATGTTATTTTTGCTATACATTTCTTGTTCTTCTATTGGGGTACATAACATGGAGGGTTTCTCAACTCCAAGCCATAATAGTGGCTAGTAACTTTGAGTGACTCATCCAAATTTGAACCTATGACCTATGGATTTCTCATCAACAACATGCTTTGGGAGAATGGATCGATCGATTGAACTACATTAGAGATTGACCCACACATCTCTATGAACATTAAAAATACTCTAGATCGTTTTTAAATTTGAATACCAAATTGTCAGAGAGGTCAAATATTTGGAAGTGCAAATCTTTTTAGAATGCAAAAAATTGAGGAAATGTTTGCACTTCTAGAAATTTGATTCTTTTGATTTAATAAATTCAAGGATATTATTTTATTTTATTTATTTCTTTGCTCACCAATAAACTAAGTGACGTTACACATCTCTCGAATACAACTTGAGTGACCCTAATGGTTAAGAACATGTGTTTCCTCCTAGGAGGTCATATGTTCAAATCCAAAGGGGAGTAGGGTATGTACACCTCCATAGACTTTAGTAGTCAAATCACTACATAAAGGGGGATCCCTCAACACACAAACAAGGGGGTCTTATACACCAAATTGATGTTTGGCTAGGTTGTGACCTTAATAATCTTTTTTTAAGTTCCTAGCCTAGCCAGACACTAAAATTGGTGTATGAGATCCCCTTGTTTGTGGGACAAAGCACCCTCTTTGCACAACAATTTGACTATTAAAATCTAGGGAGGTGTACATACCCTAGCCCCCCTAGATTTGAACTTGTTACCTCCCAAGAGGAAACACATGTTCTTAACCATAGGCCCACTCAAGTTGTACTGAATTTTTTTGTTTTAACTGTTTTAAATGAATTAAGCTCTTTGAATAATATTATTTTCTTCGTGCAGCTAATAGCCTTTAAAAGGGATGGTGTTAAATATAACTCCGTACATGAGTATTGTTAATCTTATTAATTTTTAGTGAGGTTATTTAGATTGACTAAATTGCTATTTATTAGAGTAATATTTCTTTAATTTTTTTGGTTAAATAACCCCCAGGGTGTATATGAGTTGGCAATAGGGTGCATTGTTAAGACACTCCTTGTGATGTTTGTTAAGACACTCCTTGTGATGTTGTAGCCTTGCGTACCACAAGTAGGGTAGTGTCGATACACCTGGAAGTTATAGTGGTAGCAAACTAGAATCGACCATGTGTCATGTGAGTACAACCCTGAGCCAATTATTGTTTCCGCCAAGCACAAATACATATATGAATGACTAACCCTTAAACTATATGTTAAAAAAGAATTAATTTCATAACCCCATCAATATTGTAAAAATATTAATCAATTAATTAATCTTTTTAAATTTTGTAAGAATAATATCATTGTTTGTTAAAGAATATTGATGGTTGTGGGTATTGAATGAGTCTAGTGATGAAGGGTGGTAGGTGCACCATTGATAAGTATAATAATATTTAATGTTTTAAATATTTTAAAGTAGAGTAAGTTGATTTTATAATAAAATGTTTTTTTTTTAAATCACAAAATTATAAGAAACTTGAGAAAATATTCTAAGTAAATTAAGATTTTAAGATAATTCAAATTATATATATATATATTTTAAAATAAAATGTTAGGAAAATTTATCTAATTCTCAATTAATTTAAATTCTTCAGAGGACTTTTTTTATTATATGGATTTCTCGACACAAACACAAATATGGGATTCAAGAACTATGGAAAGGATTTCTCGATAATGTATTAATTCACACTCCTTTATTAAATACGTTTTTTCTTGCAATTTTTTTTATTTTAGTGGTACAAAGTTATTGTCGAGGTTATTTTTGAAAAAATGGAATATAATCTTCGACATAAATACTTCTTTGTGCTGTTTTCATAATATAATTTTTATTAAATAAAATAAAATTATAATAAATCTTTGATTTCTTACATAAAACTCGACCCAAATATTTAACTAATCAAACTAACTCAACAAACAAAGAATATACATATATACATACAACAATAATCTCCACCGTAACAGGAGTGTACATTTTTGGGAAAATAAATTAATAAACAACAAATAAGATTTTGATCAATACAATAGGCAGTACCGTCATCGCTTGCTTCCATAGCATAGTGGTAGCGCGTTCGCTTCGAAAGCGAAAGGTCGCGAGTTCAATCCTCTCTGCGAGCTTTATAATCTTTAAGGTAGTTTGAATTAATCCTTTTGATCCCCTTGGAAAGGGATACAATTTTAGTTGGCCCGGATGAGGGGTTTTTCAATAGAATCCGGTATTCGATTTTATTTTGTTTTTCTTATTTTTTTTTGTTTGAGTGTTTTAAATTTGTATAAACTATCAAAACTTGTATTTTGTTTTGTTGTTTCGTGTTTTAAATTTGTATAAACTATTTTGTATTTTGTTTTGTTGTTTCGTGTTTTAAATTTGTATAAACTATTAAAATTTGTATTTTGTTGGTTTTTTTTTTTCAATATTAAACTGGTATAAATTATTATTATTATTTTTTAATTTGTATACATTTTTTTTCTCATGAAATTTTTTAATTTGTATATATTAGTATTAGTACAATCATTTAATTTGTGGTTAGTGAACATATATTTGTATAATTTTTTTTTAATTTATATATATTTATATTAGAACAATCATTTAATTTGTGGCTCATGAAGATCGATAGGCCACAAGTTAAGTGTTATGAACAAGTTATCAATTACTTGTTGTTCTCTATGTGTAGTTGTAGTTATCCGTTATCTATGCCTTAGTTATATGTTATCACCCACTTTCTACAACTCATTGCTCATTATCTATGGATAAGCCACGAGTTATCCATGCATTAGCTACCAATTATCCGTCGTAACAGTTACCCAAGCAAATTCAGCACAACACCACGCATCTCTTCTAACCATTATGGTCTAACCGTTTTGCTTCGTGTCGGCTATAGCTTTTGCTCAGCAATATCGCACGTGGAGGGGATATAACATAATACATGTGTATTTAACAACATTATTACGCAGATCTGTACTCACATGCGATCTCAGGCAGGCAAAGACATTTGCTGGTAATTTCTGATTTAGTTATGCTGCTTCTGTTTCTTTTTGGTAATTTTTGATTTAGTGAGGTCAATGACCAAGAATCACAAATAGTGAGGTTTCCAAGGAGTTTGTTTATTCTTGGGCATTATGGAACTAGGAAGACAACTCTACTGACAAGCCTTTTGATATGATGGTTGTTTTTTTCCATAGAAAAATTCAACTTACTATTAATATGCGGAATAGTAAATATATCCAGCTGTCAAACCATACATAGGCAAACAATCCCTGACAGTAGAAGGACCAGGGAGAACACTGTCGAATAGACAACATAGTGTCAACAACTAGTTCAGAACAGTCCCATAAAAATAGAGCCACATGTCACTAAAGTATCCACTAGTCAGAACAGGAAGACATCCTGTAGATGGACAGTAAACATATGCCATAGCAACAAATATGTACATAACATAATATAAAATAAGTCCCATGATCAGTCGGCCACAATTACCATAGCCCATCCAAAGGCATTGACGACAGAAGAGTAACGGATAATCAAAGCAAAATACATCAGCATATAGCTAAGTTTTTTAAAAACGTTATTACATCCGAATTGAAAGTAACCCAAACAGCTGCTGAAAGAGGCTGAAATATATAAGCCGCAAAATGATTGTGAATATGGAAAAACGCCCAACAAGTAGTTGGACCCTGTGCAATTTAAGGATCATGAGTAAAAAGAATATCCTCTCGCCATTCCTGCCACATGATGACCCCCGCCTGAGAGTTAAGAGCCCGCTTGGAGAGCATATCCGCCTCCGTATTGACCTCTCTGTAGATATGAGCAAAATGAGTGTGCTCAAATTCAAGGATTAGCTTTCGAGCCGCTTCCATCCAGTGAGTGAGTAGTAGTACATTGAGTGGTGAATTGCCCCTAGCCCAAGAGATAATAGATAACGAGTCACCCATTATCACAAGTGAGGAAATCTGCCTCAAGCGAGCAAAAAATAGCAATAGCCATAGGGCACATAATTCACTCCTTGTATTGGATCCAATACCCAGATTTAGCCAGATATGGATAGAAACAGTGTTGGTAATGTGAATGGTTGCTCCCGCCCCTCCCATCCCATGTCGACCCACAACAGCCCCATCAAAGAAGCCACATGGGTACACCAGGACCGGAGGAGCCATCCGGCATCTCTTACTCAGAGCATTCCTACCACCAACAGCTCCATGAATTGAAATATATTCCTTGTGTGCAGCAAGGGTTCTATAGCAGATCCTATCACGATAAGGTATAGAGTTTTCAAATATTCGAGAATTGCGAGCTTTCCACACCTCCCAGATCATAAAGTATGGGAGCTCAGTACAACCACTGGAAAGATGGGACTAGGCATCCAGACATTCACAAAGAGAAGGATGTCTCCAGCAGAATTGTATACCAGAGATAGATGCAATTTGCTTCCAAAGATCTCGGATGAATGGACAGGAGGAGAAAAGGTGAGCAACGGATTCCTCCTGTGAACAACAAAGGGGACACCATCCCGGGCCAATGAAACCATGACGACATAAATTGTCCCAAGTAAGAATCTTATTACACAACGCTAGCCAAATAAAACATTTTATCTTGAGTGGAATGGCTAGCTTCCAGATAGTTTTATCCCACCAACGAGTCTCAGTATGAGACTCAGCAAACATTGCATCATATGCCAATTTAGCTGAAACATTGCCACAAGACACATCCCACGACCAAGCTAATCTGTCCGATGAGTCAGATAATTGAATGTTTGATTGATAAAACGACCTGATATATTCTTCCCATTCATTCCCCAAAGTACCAGTCAATCCCAGCTGTGGAGCCGAGATCCATAAAGAACGCTCATCCTTATATTGACCTGCCGCATGTGCAAGAGTGCAAAATCCATTTGTTCTGAGGTGAGTCCTTAATTCCAATGACAAGATATGTCCAGTTGGTCCCCCTAAGATTGGGTCAAGTCCCAGTTTAATGTCACGACCATTACCAGGAATCCATGCAATCCATTGTGCAATAACATTGAAAGATCCCATCATTCCATTCCAAAAATTTGATACACCCATAGTAGCAAGATGACCCAAATGAAGCCAATTTGCAATAGAAGTTTTTTTCAGGTACTTGGCTCTGATAATCCTCCCCCAAACAGAATTATCAAAGAGTGCGCGCCAAAGGCTTTTTGTATGTAAAGCCGTGACAAATAGATCTAGTTCCTTTATATTCCATCCCCCCAAGTTCCAGGGTCGAGCCAAAACAGACCATTTCATAAGATGGAATTTTTCTTGTGCTCCACCACCCGACCATAAGAAGCTGAACAACTTCCTCCGAATAAGACTGAGGATGGATCTTGGAGTTTTACACAGTGAAAACCAGTAGACACCTAAATTCTGCAGAACAGCTTTTGCCAGCGTAAGTCTGCCGCCCATGGATAAGTGGCGAAAACTCCAATGACTTATATGCATTTCAAATTGTCTAACAAGCCATGTCCAGTCATTTATCAGGTAATTAGCAGGCTTAATGAAGAAACCCAGATATTTCGTTCCAGCATCGATCTCCTTGAATTTTAAAGGCAGAACAGAGCTTATCGACAGTTCCACATCAGCCAACAAGGAATGTTTCAAAAATTGAGATTTTATATAACTGATAATCATACCAGAAACCGAGCAGAATAAGTCAAGTATCTTCTTATATTGAATCCACTCAGCAAGGATACCCATACCGAAAAGCATAACATCATCCACAAAAAGAGAGTGTGTAACAGAAATATCTCTTGTAATTTTAATGCCAACAATCAGCCCCTCCCTTTTTGCCTTATGAATGGATAGACTCAGTCCTTCAATGACCAATAGGAAAAGAAGAGGCGATAGTGGGAAACCCTGACGAAGACCCCGGGATGCTTTAAAGAATTCCGTTGGATGACCATTAATCAGTACAGCATAATTTACCGAAGTTATACAGGCCATAATCCATTTCATCACCTTCCATGGCAGGCCGATCTGGATCAGAATTAATCTCAAGAAATTCCAGTCCACCCGATCATATGCTTTCACCAAGTCCAATTGTAGGATGAGCGCATCAAGTCTCTTCTACTTTACTGTGTGAAAAAATTCCTGAGTCACCCCCACAACATCATGGATTTGACGGCCTTGTAGAAAACCATACTGCTCCATGGATATGTGTCTTGAAAGTATTGGTTTGATCCGATCAGCTATAATCTTGGAAATAATCTTGTAGACTAAATTGCAGAGAGAAATAGCCTTGAACTCATTATAATTATTCAGATGGGATGTTTTTAGAATGAGTGCCAAATAAGTTGAGTTTAATGCCCCAGAGACAGTGCCTAATTTTCGAGACTCATCCACAGCCATTCGGAGTTCCTCCCTCATAATATCAAAGAAATGGATAAATAGTTCCACCGACCACCCATCCGGGCCAGGAGATTTATCTTTAGCAAAACCCCGCAAGGTGTTTTCCACATCCATCAAAGTAACATCCATAAAAATACAGTCCCCCTCCAAATCATTAAACATCTGAGGGTATTCCTTAATAATCTTAAATTGTTCTGCCAATGCTGTGTTTTTAGGGTCACAGTAGTATTCCTGAAAGTGACGAGCTGCTTCATTCATCAATTCCTCATCCCCCCTGATCCGCCGACCCGTGTGATCATTAAGATCCCAAATGGAATTTTGCATCCTTCGAGAATCCGCGAAATGATGAAAAAACTTTGTGTTCAGATCCCCAGCTTTGAGCCATATGGCACAACTCTTCAACCTCCAAGTTTCCTCCTGAATAAGAAGAATATTCAATTTTCGGCTCTCCATTGAAGAGAGTTTTGTAGTTTCCGCTAGGCGTAGCCCAGGACCCATAGATTGCTGCATCAATGTTTTCATTTCCTTTTCTATCTCAGCAAGTTTTGTTCCCATCAATGCTTTTTTATTTTTTCCCACAAAATAGTATAATCTTTAATGGCCTTGAGTTTCACCGCCAGCTTGTCCATCGCAGATCTCTCCCCCGAAACATCTTTATGTTGCCATTTAGTTCTCATTCTCGTAGTGTATTCAACATCCGAAAGCCATGTGGAGTTGAATTTGAATGGGAAAAAGTGGTGAGAGGCCTCCACATCAAATTGTAAAATAATAGGAAGATGATCACTAATTTTAATTTGTTGTATCTAGGACCTGTAATTCTGGAAGCAATCTAGAAGAGATTCCAATATTAAGAAATGATCAATGCATTTCTGAATCATATTTTCATCCTTTCTACCATTTGACCAAGTTGGAGCCATTGGCCACGGAGCCACATCAATCAGGGAAAATTTCGTGAAAATTTTACTGAAATAGGATCCCAGGGGATCCCGCCTAGCCAAAATGCCCCAGAACTCCTCATCCCCCCATGTGAAATTCAAATCCCCAGCAAGAATTAAGTTCTCCAATTCTAGCAAATGACCCGAGACAGCCATGTCCCAGAAAGCTGCCCTATCACAATAAGGTCCATAACAATTGATAATATTTATGTTCTTTTCCGATCCCCTGATATTTCCAGATAATAAAATACCCAGAGTGATGATAGATGGATTTAGTCTCAAAACCAAAGGGTTCCAAGCAGCTAAGAGACCACCAGAAAGACCAACAGCATCCACAGTGCACACCATCCAACCCGGCTTAACTTTATTAAAAAAAATGCGGGCCTTCTCCCCGCAAACCATAGTTTCCTGAATAAGTACCAAATCAGGACTGATAATATGTAGTACGCGTTTGAGGGCCAATTGTTTGGGCAAACCCCCCACACCCCGAATATTTAGAGAGAAAAATATCATTTTCAAACCCTTGCAAGGGATTTCATTCCTCTAAGAGCCCGGGTATCAAAAGAGTTGGGGGAATCCACCTTACATCGGTCATCCTCCATCCCCCCCAGAGTGACCTTCTTGTTTTTTATGGCACTTCTCGTTTTCAATGCAGAGAAATCTTGGGCCAGTCCACCCCTATGTGCACAAATGTCTCCTATTGTTTCAGGAAGAATCACAGAGTTATTGTTATTAACATCCCCATCCGGGTTAGTGTTCTTCATACCCGAATTACCACCCAAATCCCCACAGGTCGGCTCAATCACAACCACCATCCGATTTTTGAAAAATGTAGGGATGGGCGTCTTCTTTACCATATCTGAATATGATGGAATAAGTAAAATTTTATCTATTGGATCCGATGTCATACCAGGTCCCACATTGTGACAATCTATCCCCGACAGATTTGCAGGATTATGTCCATTGGTCCCCCCCTCCCTTACATCAGAGTCAAAAGCAATCCCACTGCGTTTCGTCTCATTTTCCCCACTCACAAATACATCCGGTGCAGGGTTAGGCAGCTCAGAATCAGTGGAGATAATAATAGTCGGGGAAACGGATGTAGGTAGACCGGGGGAGACAGATAAAACTGGGGAGGAATCGAATGGGCTAATATATGTCGTTCTCACAAACGGCTCATTCTCAGAGATAGGGACATCGTTCCCAGACGATTCATTAGTAACCTGCTCAGACCCGGAGGATTTTGTTGCCATAGTAATGTGATGACGGCGACTCTGTAATGCCCCTAAAATGATTGTGGACTTTAAGGGCACTTGTCGAGTGACCCAGCGGAACAAACTTCAATAAAGTGGCCCTTCAAGTTAGGATGTGTCTTAATAAGGGATAATCACCTGATGATGTTCATGACTATAGTTGATAAATGAATTAATGAATTAAATTATATGTGTGGAGTGGGATAATTGATTGATTAGTTCTTGCTTAAATGCTTAGCCTTGATTGATCAAGTCAAAGTGCAGTAGGACAGTTACAGTCCTAGCTCTGCGACTTGGGAGGATGCAACTGAGATGTGTCATAGCTTTCCATTTTTATTCTGAACTTCAGGATGAAGTTCTAAATAAGTAGGGGTGTATGTAGTGCCCGTAGACTACTATAGACATTGAGGGCACCTGCTGAGTAACCCGATAATTTGTTTGAAACATTGATAAAATAATCCTATGATTTTATTTTGAGTATATTTAGGATTACGATTGATTGTAAATCAATGAAATAATAATATATGTGCATTTGGGTAGTTATTGTGAATGGATGATTTCATGTTGTTTAACGATTAACTTTGATATGAAAACTGTACATATGAATGATGCTTAATGACTATCTTTGCAATTGATTATGTGATTAGACAAATGAGTAATGATTGAGTAAATTAATGAAGCAGCAGATTTATAAATCAAATTGTGATTATTGAGGAGAGTGCTACTAATTTAGGTTTGTGAGAAATGTGTGTAGCTACAGGTGAAACGGTTCACCGACGAACACACAAAGGAATATGAAGGGTCGTAGAGTACGGGTAAATCACACACAGGGAGAGCGACGACGATGTCGACTTCTGATGGAATACCACGCTTGAGCAGATAAGCACTGATCCGCTCGCTCAAGAGGAAAGCATGAGGGTGTACGAGGTGGGCCACAACGGAGTTGGTCACGTACGAGTTGAGGGGGCGCGCAGTGAGAACGGACTCACTCCTCAGCACCATTAGTCCCTAATAGTGTGTAGACGGAGGATGGAAGGTAACGGCTCCTTAAATCCCTACATGAAGTTCCCACAAGTCAAAATGAAAGGATGACGGCAAAAGGGCCCGACAGTGCGGTACCCTGTCAAGAATGGAAAGAGTGGACGCAAGGACCCAACGATGTAGTATCTTGCCGAAGAATGAAAACTACGAATGACTGGACCTGACCGAGTGGTGTCATGTCGAAGGAAATGAAATTAAGGAACGGGGAAGCCCAACGGCGTGGCACTGGGGTCCTAGTGAAAATAATTGTTAAACTTAACTACATAAAAACATATAAGTTTGCACCTAGAACATTACTTAGAAATGCATTTGAATACTTTAGGCATTTGCACATAAATGATTACTTTGGCATTTAAATAATATTAAGTGTTATTTAGGCATTTGCACATAAAATAATATTTTGAGCATTTAAAATAATATAAATCCTTATTTTAGGAGCAAAGTAGAATCATAAGCATGGACACCTAGTCAACTCCACTTACACCTCAAAACTAGGAGTTAAGTAAAATATCTAGGGGACAAACATGAGCAATCTTAGGAATGATGGTGCAACTCCTAGAAAAACTGACACATGGATGGGTGAGTATTATTAAATTGGAAATTTAATAAAATATGTATTTATGCATGAAGCGACATGTGTCGCATGGAATGTTCCTTTAAAAGGAAGGCTTTGGGAATGGGTAAAGGACCTGGACCCTGGATGACTATGATAATTTTGAGTTACCTCACGACTTGTTGCTATTGAGGGTTTGGCTGGAAACTTTGGTGGGGGGGGAATCCCAAGCTGAGTTTCCCAAGTGAGTGTGTGAGCTCTACGACCCGAAGCTCGGGGGAGGCCATGCGACTGAAAGCATGAGCCTATGGTTGGGTGGCGAAGCTAACGGTTGCTTCGCCAATGGTTAAACGAGCTTCTGCTGGAGGGGCACAACGAGCGAAGCGGACGTCAAGGGCAAGCGGGATCGGACTAATGATGACGACTACTCCTCCAGCAACAGATTCAGGTATTGTGTTTTTGTTAGTTCTCGAATTTGTTAAGTTTTATTAATAATTATGCATCATCATGGTTATATTGTGTTTTAAGTTTCTAATCATTTTTAAGTAAGTAAGTCCAAAAGGGGGGGGGGTCCCTACAGACTCAAATAATTTCCATTATTTCCATTGTTTAAATCTAAAGCATTTATAAATGAAATGTCCAAATCATTTAGTGAATGGAAGAAGATAGGGTCCTGTGTTTCCAACTTACGAAACAAGGCCGAGTCAGGAGCAGGAAGGGTGGGAACCCTGTTGGAGAAGCCGTCAAGCGAGCCCGATGCATCCAACTCAATGTCGCTACCATCATCAGATGACCAGAAAGGTCCCCCTTCCTTAAGATGACCAGAAGATGCTTGTGCCTTACATTGACACCACAAGTGCCCCACCCCTTTGCAATTTGAGCAGCGGAAGGGGATGCCCCAATAGTCGATGATCTGCGAGAGCTTACGGCCATGCCAGTTAATGTGTAGAACATTAATAAGACCCAAAGAAATATCCACCTCAACAAGTACCCGACCCATACGGTGGTCAAAACCAGTAAGATGATCCTCATCAACATGAAGAAATCGACCAATACAATTACCAATGGCTTCAAAAGCCCCACGGTTCCAAAGTGCCAGTGGAAGTCCAGGAAGGAGTACCCACAAGTGCCGTAGCCGAACCGAAGCAGTTTCCGGATCAAAATCGGTCTGCCATTTCTGTAACATTAAACTACCCGCACCATAAAGCCACAGTCTCCCCAGAATGATGGAGCAATGTGATTCTTGTTCAAACTTAAAACCATACTAGCCACAAGCCATTGCGAAAATTTGTGGGGTGTAACTCAGAATGGAATTCCACTTCTCCATAACCCATTTAACAATGTCTTTTCGGTTCATAGCATGGTACGAAAACATGCCTACCAGCACCGTCATATTGAATTCCACGATTTTTTCCAGCCCTACATCTCTTCCCACCGTTAACCAGACCTCCCCAAGTCTACAAAAATATTTCTCTTTTAGCCTTCTAGCCACGCGAGAGGAAGGCACTGTTTTGTCACAGTTACCCAGTCCAGGCATCCCCCTAGCACTACCAACAGATGGGTCCGAACCTGAAGCATCAACAGGTGTCCTCCCCACAGACAGATGCCCCTTTGACGACTTGACACGAGGCGCCACCTGTCGATTATTTGAGTTAAGTGCCCGTTTCCCTTTTAGCTGGTTTTTGAAGAAAGAATCCGGTTTAAATAAACTGGCCTCCTCAATCATGAAGACCGTGATGTTCATATTGTTGTCCGCCGGGATTACGGAATTTGGCATGTTATCCCCCATTCCAGCAGCCAGAAGACACAGCACCCAAGGTTAAACTTGCAGTCACGGGTTCTATTACACACTTGGCCGACAATAAACTACTATCAGTTGTGTCACCCACAGTGCCAATGCCAACGACAGCACCGACCACAGGAGGATATCCGTTTAGACACCAACCGGCAGCCAGAAGGGAAATAAACGAGGGTATTTTTAGTAATGTAATACTGATAGTGATGTGGTCCAAACGCCGATACCAACCGCACCAATTTATAGTAGTTCCTGTAGCCTAAAAAGGTGTTAAATCCCGTCGATACAGTGATATAACCCCCCTTATAACATGTCGCTGACAACGGCTTCCAAAAATACTCGAGTTAAAACCCTTGCATCAACATTTCCGGCATCCTGTATCAGCTGTTTAATCATTCCAGTTGCCCAAACAGGCTATCCTCGAACCCTCGCCCAAACGCCTATAGAAACCCTACATCCCAGGTCGAACCCTCGCCTACCCCTCTTCCAGCCACTTGCACCATGTTGTATGTTTAAAAGTACTTATGATTGATATGATGGTTGTTTATATACGCAACGCTTGGAGTTTTAGTTTTTAATTAAATTGAATTAGACGTTTTTATAATTCATGTGAAGGTATTTATACGATGTCTTCTCATCCAGAAAGTATTATAGAGGTTTTGTTTTAGTTTTAATAGGTTTATTGTTTATTATTGTGGGTTCGATTCTTATTCTTCGAGGTAATTTAATTCTAGTTTTTCGAATGATGTATAATTTAATTATAGTTTATTCACAGGAGAAGATCAATTTTAATTTTTTTATTTTACAGTGATATTAACAAATTTATTATAATTTTGAGAAAAATATTATTTCTATTTAGATTTAGAAGAGTCAATTGCAAATTATTAAGTAATTTTTTAGAAGAGTTAATCGTAACTTATTAAGTAATTTTTTATACTTTTATAACAAATTTATTAGAAAAATATCAGGTGAAAGTGAAGAGATTTTGGTTTAGGAGTTTTTAATGTAAGTATTAAATACATATTAATTTGGATAAAAATGCATTTTAATGTATGATGTAGTTTATTTTATATTTAATGCTAATAAATAGTATATTTTATTTTGATTTAATCATAAATATAAACATGTATTTAAGGAAAAAATAAGAATTAAATATATGATATAAAGTATAATGTTTTAAATATTGTAATATTTTTTAAACTTAGATAAAGAGGAAGAATCAAATTTGATGGTTCAATTTGAATTGTTATTGTTTGAACTAACTACAATAAATAATGTTTAGTATTAATGGTTATTTTTTCTTTTCTTTTTCTTTCAGCAGAAAAAAAAAAAATATACTATTGATATTTAGAGTAAATCAAATAATACTAAGTCTATAAAAGACTTATCGATATAAATAAACTAAAAACATATCTTCCTTCTCAAAAACAACTCTCATGATTGATATCATCTTCCCACCCTAATATAAGTATCTGACAAAATCTTATAACAAAACTTAGTTACATAGTAATTTATCGATAAAAAAATCCTAACTGAACCCATATCTAAAACATGTAGGCCCTGAAATTCCTCCCAATAATAACACCTTCCTCGCCTTCCAAAACCTGTTTTGACAACTTATCCGCCAAAGAGTCGTGCTGTCGGTAGATATATTCAAAGGATATATCATTATATAACTGAATCTCTGCCTTGATTCTGTTAACAATGTAAGTGAGTCTATTAATTAATAATATATGTTTTTTTTAGATTTATTATTTTTTAAAAGACTTCACCAATAAACATGTAAAACTTATAATTCAAACAATTATTAAAGGTTGAAACATAATATATTGAAATATATGTACACTACTTAATTTTGGAATATAACTGCAAAATAATTTGAATGTATGCTTAGTGGTTTGAATAAAAGAAGGAATGAATACAAGGTCTAAATATATTCTTCTTTCCAAACAATTATAAGATTAATCTTCAAACAATGTGGATACTGACAAATTTCACATTAATTTTTTTTAATATTTTTATATGTTTATAAATACAAAATCTAAATATATTCTTCATTCCAAACAGTTACAAGATAAATATCCAAATAATATGGATATTGACAAACTTCACATTAAAAAAAATTATTGACAAATAAATATCCAAATAATATGGATATGTTCAAATAATATGGATATGGATATGTTCAAATAATATGGATATTGACAAACTTCACATAAAAAATTATTTAAAGTACTTTTATATGTTTCAATTATTAAAGGTTGAAATATAGTATATTGAAATATATGCACATTAGAATATAATTTATAATAAAAGTATATTTTTATTTTTTAATTAATTAATTTATATATTTTCTTACAAGTATGTTATTCACTAACATAACCACTTAATTTGTGGTTGATGAACATCGATAAGTGTTAAGTGTCATGAACAAGTTATCTATTACTTGTTTTCCATGCTTAGTTGTAATCACTTGTTGTCTATGCCTAAGCTACCTGTTACCTTCTTTAATTAAATGGATTGTGTGTCACTACATGTTATAATTGTTTATTTTGATTTTTGAACAATGTTGATAAAATCAGTCTAGACAGTTCACTTGTCCCATCACTCTTCAATCTAGGAAAAACATAAATGGTAGTCCATCCCAAATTCTAAGATATAAACACCTATCGATATGTGTGTATTCCTTTTTTTCAATTAAATTTAATGTGATAGAAATTTTATAAACATCCATGTTGGATGTTTCAAACATTTCTTATTAAATATTTCTATTTTATAATATTTTTTTAATTTGTTATCTTAAATTTTGTTTTTTCTTATTTTTGATAATTAATATAAATTTTTATTTTTTTAATTAAATTACTAAAAATTAAAATAAAATTAATTAAAGTACTTTGATTTTTATTTTATAATAATATGAATTAAAACACATCTTCCCTATGACATCTCGAAAGAGTTATTTGACAATGGGTGGTTGGATTGCAACCTTCCCCAACTATTTTGTCACATTATTAATATTATTTTTCATTTTCAATATATTTAATTAAAATATTGTTAACTAATAAAGTTCTTATTATTATTATTATTTACTTTTAATTGTATTAAGATATTAACATATTTAAAAATCATTGAAATATTGATTATGTTATAATATTACATGTTACAGATAAAATTTTAAAAACATAATCTTCGCATTGTTGAAATATCTTAATTTTGTTTCTTATTAAGCATGCTTTATCACTAAAAATTCAAATATTTATGTAAATATGTTTTTTAAACTAATCTTTATCCTCTTAAAATTGAAATTTCAATAGATCATGGTAGTCCACTCAATAAATAATAGTTTAAAAAAATTGTATATTATTAAAAAAATTATGTATAAAGCATGACTGGTTATTGTTAATTTTAATTTCAAGTCTACACTAAAATCAACTATTGACTTTAATATCTCAATTCAACCATGTCTAACCAAAATCAACAATGGTTCATTAAAGTTAATGATGGTTAAACAATAATTTACCATGATAACTATGGCCACATGGTTCACTAAAGTGAACCTTGGTAAATATAGTTAACCATGGTAAATAAAGTAAACTATGATTAACTAAAGTTAAACATTGACCACTAAAGTCAAACATAGTTAACTATGGTCAAACAATAGTCAACCATAGTTAACCAAAGTCATGGTTATGGTTAATTAAAGTTAAACATGGACCACTAAAGTCAAACATAGTTAACTATGGTCAAACATGGTTAACCAAAGTCAAACACAGTTCTCTAAAGTCAACCATGGTTCATTAAAGTCAACAATGGTTAACTAAAGTCAAACACGGTTAACAATAATTAACCATGGTAAACTATGACCACATGGTTCACTAAATTCAACCATGCTCAAACAATAATCAGCCTGGTTAAGTATGGTTAGACATAGTCAACTATGGTAAATATAGTCAACCATTGTAAATTAAGTCAACTATGGTTAACGAAAGTCAAACATGGACCACTAAAGCCAAACATTGTTAACTATGTTCAAGCTAAGGCCAAGCATAGTTAAACAAAGTCAAACATGGTTCACTAAAGCCAACCATGATTTTGTTGCATTTCGACGTTCGTTAAGGGTTATGTTGTATTACGATGTTCATCAAGGATTATGTTGGATTGTGACATTCATCAAAGGTCATGTTGCATTATGGCTATGTTCCTTAATATCACATTGCGATGTTCATCAAAGAGTATGTCACATTTCAGTATAATATGGTTTTGTTGCATTGTGACGTTCATTAAGTCTTATGTTGGATTGTGACATTCCTCCATGGTTTTGTTGTAGTGTGACATTCATAAAGGCTTATGTTGAATTGCGAAATTCCTCCATGGTAAATTCCTTAATGGTTTTGTCAAATTGTGACATTCATTGAGGGTTATGTTGGATTATGACATTCATAAAAGGCTTGTGTTGGATTGCGAGATTCCTCCATGGCCATATTGGATTATGGTTATGTTCCTTAACATCACATGGCAATGTTCATCAAAGAGTACATGTCACATTTTGGCATAATATGGTTTTGTCGGATTGTGATGTTCATTAAGGCCTATGTTGGAATACGACATTCATCAAGGCTCATGTTGGATTGTGACATGGATTCCTCCATGGTACAATCCTTAATGGTTTTGTCACATTGTGACATTCATCGAGGGTTATGTTGGATTACAACGTTCATCAAGGCTTCTGTTGGATTGCGACATTCCTCCATGGTCATGTTTCATTATGGTTATGTTCCTTAATATCATACTGCGACATTCATCAAAGTGTATGTTACATTTTGACATAATATGGTTTTGTTGCATTGCGACATTTATCAAGGCTTATGTTGGATTGCAACATTCCTCCATGGTATTTTTCATACACCGACAATGCCCAATATGTGACACATTAATAATGTGACATTCAACATTCACCAAGTGCTATGTCACAATATGATGTATATCAAGTGTTATGTTGCATTGTGACATTCATCAAGGGTTATGTCGCATTACGACATTGATCAAGGGTTATATGCCTAATATGACAAAGGGTTACGTCCCATTCTAAAATTAATTAAGGATTAAAAAATGATATACACCAAGAATGCCAAAGATGTGACACACTAATCATTTGACATTCGACATTCATCAGGGGCTATGTTGCATTATTCTGTTTATCAAGGGTTATGTTGCATTGTGACATTCATCAACAATTCTGTTGCATTTTGATGCTTATTAAGGGTTATTGCATTGTGGCATTCATAAAGGGTTATGTCACTTTGCGACATTAACCAATGGTTATGTCTAATTTGACATAAGGGTTACACTACTACATAGAGGGAGTATTAAGACAATATTTGAGACAATATTGTCGTAAATTGTCTCAACTTAAGACAAAAAATAAATTGTGTATTGTCTTAAACTATTGTCTTAAATTTAAGACAATAGTTTAAGACACTCACTTAAAGACAATATTTAAGACAATACACAATTTTTTTTTTTGTCTTAAGTTGAGACAATTTACGACAATATTGTCTCAAATATTGTCTTAATACCCCCCTCTATGTAGTAGTGATATAATGCAAACATTTATGATAGGGAATAGTGGAATCGAGCCACCAACCTTCCGCATTATATAATGCAGATGCTCTACCATTGAGCTAGCACCCTGCAACTTCATATACAAGAACAATATTCGTATTTTTAGAGTTTTTTTAAGAAATGAGCACAGGCATGAAATACTCATTGTATTTCACTCATTCATCTATAGTTGTCATGGAGATTGCAGTTATAATACTCATTCATCTCAAAATCAATAGATAATTTCATTTGTTCTATATCAGAATTGGGAGAAAGGAGGTGGCTTTTGTCAATGCCACTGAGAGTGGTCGATGAAAGCTTAGGGCTCATATTGGTCAATCAATCAACTTAGTTTGATTAGAGTAATGTCAAATTGTTAGGCTTAAATTGGTCCTTGGCCAATTAGATTGGTTGGTTGGTCACAGAGGGTTCTCAATCAAAGAAATGCAATTGAGAATTCAAATCTTACCAAACCCACCCTGATATGTGTGCTTCCCACCAGCCCATTATATGCACCTCAAGAATGTCAATCACTTTAATAAAAAACAATTTAAATCCACTATACATGCAATACTTAATCCCATTGGAAAATGAATCCAATAGATATTGGTCTTCCATTAAATGAATTATGAAATAGAAGGCCGAAAACAAATTAAATTGTAATGAGCAGAGTCAACTAAGGCTTAGGGACTAGCACACTACTAGCTAAGTGATTGATGACCCTATTTATGATTATCTAAAGGTGTTAATTTTAAGATGATCATATTAACACCATCATGGTTGTTTGTTTCAACCAAAAGGGGTTGAATCCATCTATAGTAGAATAAGGACGAAGTGGCAGGGCCAAAATACAATATTTACAAAACATGTTACATTTCTAGTTGAACAATATTTCACAATACACTCCATAGCCCAAAATATCCACAAGGGGTAATGGATGACCCAAAAAAGCAATGCAGTGAACTTATTTTCTCAATCCATTCATCATATTAAATCCCCAAGAAAATAATCTACATTTCCACATCAAATGTTTTGGAAATGTATGTCCCTGCTCTATAGAAGGTCAGGATTTAACAAGTCCTTCGACAGTTCCATAAACAAGCAAATCGTGTATCAAGAAGATGTTCGTTGGTATTTTAGCTACATAATGTTCCCTTTAATTAAAAATTTAACTAAAATGGAGCCCTTCTCTAAGAGCACCCTCCTACATATAGTTTCCATTTAATATAATTAGCCATCCACCTACATACAATGATTTACCATTACCTTTGATGAGAGAATAAATTTCTTCCACCAAAAAGCTACCCATATATTTGTTTCCATCATAACTATCCAGTTTCTCCAATGCCCCATTTTTCTCTGCTACCATTTTGTAATCAAATCATGTTTCAGTTTGAACAATAAAAATAACATTGTTCATAAACATGGCCAAAATACAAAAATGATGTGGAAAATGAAAATATATGAATCTATCCTGAGAGAATTAAATGCAAGTAAAATAGAAACTGTAAATCAAATAACTATATATAATTCATGAGTGAAAAAAGTACATATATTACAATACCGATCTTAGAAAATTATTTGCATATTCAACAGACTTTTTCATCTTAAAATAAAAACAAAACACACCTTATTTCGAGTCAGTATTCCATCCCTCAAAATTATACATTTTGTTGCAAATAAAGTTTACTGCTTACTATGACCTCCAACCAAAGCAGAGTAAGATTCACACCATATGTCACAATCTCTTTGAAATTTAAATGCTAGATGCCTCAGGCTTCAGATATACAACCAACCATCCCACACTGTACATGAACTATTCATATCTCCTAAAAAAATTAATATTGCACATAGATCCTAAATTCATTCCGATCATAAAGACCAAACTCCAAACACTGGAGTGTTGCAACCAGAAAAATATTCTATACCGACTTCTTTCTAAGACCACCAATACAATCATGAATTCCAGTTCTCGATACTTCTACCCTGCTAAATTTATAAGCATATAAAGGCAAAATGAAACTATATTCTTCCTTGCCTTAAAACAAGTAGTTCATAAGCATATAAAGGCAAAATGAAACAACTTTCTTCCTTGCTTTACAACAAGTAGTTCAAAATAATCCTTCATATTAATTTTTTCTTAGATCGTTAAAAAATGAACTACTCTGTAGCTTCTCTGAAGCGCGGCTAGGGTTCCCCTAGCCGCCGCCGCACTCTGCCTGTGTTCCTCTGGTGGTGTGGCCTCTGCCGGCAGCTTCTATGCGTAGATCCGTTGTTGCCGTGCGTGGGTGGTTTCTTTTTTGCAAGTGGTTGTGGCTCTATCCTGTGACAAATCGGATGTGGGAGATGGTCCTTCTGTCTGTATGGAGATCAACGATAAGCTACAGGCTTTCAAGGCCCTGGTTTAGTCCTCCAATCCGCATGTTGTGTCTCAGCCTCCCTCCAAGTTTGTGAAAAAAATAGACGAGATCCCTTCTTTGGAGCTCTCTCCCTCGGATCCGTGCCGAAAAGCGCTCATTCTCTCGGAGAAAGCCCTCATTGGTAAGTTTATAGGTTTGTGGCCTAGTCCAAAGGTAGTGGAGCTTTGGATGGCAAAGCACTGGAACCCTATTTTGCAAGGACAGGTCTCTCTCTTCGCAGCTGGTAGGGGTTTCTTTGTTTTTTCTGTTTCTAAGCAAAGAAGAACGAGATTTAGTTTTTCGCTCAGGTCCCTTCTTCATGGGCTCGAGAGGAATTTTTTAGCCACTTGGAATTTGGATTTTAAACTAGATGCTGAGATTATAGCCACTCCAGTCTGGGTAAGACTACCTCATCTCTCACTTCATCTTTGGGGGAAAATCTCTCTGGCGGACATCGGTAATAAGCTAGGGCGCTACCTGGATAGTGTAGACCCAAAAGGGGGCTAGTTTACTTGTGCCCGCATTTGTGTAGAAGTAAATCTGGAGAAAGGACTCCCAGAAGCCCTAAAACTAAATTTAGGAGGTTGGAGTCATATCCAAGAGTTGGACTACGAGCAGATCCCTTTCAAATGCAACTCTTTCCATGCTTATGGCCACTTTTCCAAAAGCTACCCCAAGCTTTCGGAAACTCGACAAACATCAAAAACTCCTACAACTAAAGAAGCAAAGTTCTAGACTGTCTCTAATCAACGCTGAAACCCCCGGCGAAAGGAGCCACAAGCTCCTCAGCAAAAGGATCCAGCGCCACAAGAATATCTTCCTCCTACAGTAGCAACCATTCTGTTGGAAAACAAAAACAGCTTCGAAGTTTTGCAGGAAGACGAAGCTCAAGAATCTGAAGCAGAGAAAGATCTTGTGCAGGGCGAGACCCTTCCAGGTCCTTCTGACCCCTTGGAGACTATCGTTGATCTCACAAAAACAGCTTCTCCAAACCTTTCTCCCTCACGTTCCAAGAAAGAGGCTCGAAATTTAGATCACAAGACTTTAGCCCTTGCAGGACTGGCAACCTTAGTCCCCACCTTTGGGTCAGAGGGACACTCTGATCCCAAAGACTTCTCAGCGCCTTCTCCCCCCCTTACTAGAGGGCAAAAGTCTAACAAAGAACGGCGGGAAAAGGAAGCGGCATCAAACATTTTTTTGGGCTCTCAGACGTGGTTGGACCCCTTCATTAAGGGGCATTTCACTTCCTCTTCTAATTAATGTTCTACTTCTGCACTCTTCTCTGCTCACAGTTCGTGAGAGTTTACTCTTGTAAGAAATTTTTGCCATTTTCTCGAAAAAGATATAGAAGCAAGTGAGATTTGTCTCCCAAGATATTCATAAGAAGGCTGACAGTATTGTTAGAGTTCAACAACCCTCTATAATTTTGTAACTTTCAAATTCTGGTTCACTAGAAAACCGCATTTTTACAAATCAATGCAACTCAACCGTTCCTGTTAAAAAAAAAGAACAAGTAGTTCAAAATAAAAAAAAAGTCACAAGAGTAAGCAATTACACAACAAGAATAATAAAGCCTCCTAACATCACACACAATCATGACTAACCTAAATTTCATTCATATCAATTTTCCTAGTCTTCCAGAATTTAGATTTGTATTCTCATCATTTTTCTTGGCCTACCAGATTTAATTTGATTAGATTCATATATTTTTTTGCTCCAATGTTCATCAAGGTCAGTATCCAAGGATTGGCTTGCAAATTTGTTTGTCCTTAATCCACCATTATGTACCAGAAACCACATAAATGTAAACCTGGGTAGCTATACCATGTAGCCACCACAAATTCATGTAAATCAATTGATTTAAAGACACATAAAAAGCATGGGAGATGAGCACAAACCACAAAGAAGATAAAAAATTTAGGCTAGGTGCAACCATGCAAGACCTAAGTAGATTTTCCCCAGCAGCATGACCTAAGAATAACTCTTTAGAGATCTAGCTAGGTGCAACCATGCAAGCCCTAAGTAGATTTTCCCCAGTAGCATCTTCTCAACCGAGGGATTGTTTCAAGTGTTGTAAGTCTGGTACATTCCATTGTAACATCCTCGAGAAGGGAGCATTTGCTTCCAAGCTAGTGATTTTAACATATCTAATATAGAGGGACCTTAAAGTGATATTTGTATATCCAGTTCGATCTTAACAATTCACTTATCTAATCAACAATAAATTCAAAGCCAAGATTATATATATAAGTTAGGAGTAAAGACAAGCTAAAATGGTGTGGGGGAAAAACAATGACAAAATGCAAGATGCAATGGTGAAATAGCTATAGCTATTTGCTAGTTCAATATTATACTTAAAAAATAACAAACATGAATAGTGCTTAGGAAAGCACTAGCTTCAATAACAATAAAAAAAATACATAAATGTAGGGCCAACTCCCATTTGGTTCAAAGTTTCAAACCCTATAGCAGTAAAAATCCTATGGCAATGTCAATGCAAAGAAATCAATTTAGGGAAAATTAAAAGTAAAAGAAAAATAAATTCATATTTCAACCCTGAATACACCCAAAATAGGAAGGGTCAATACACCCAAAATAGGAAGACCCTTGTGCACATCCATTGCCCTCTTCATCAATAGCACAACTTTGGCCCCATCACCTGGATTGAATTTCTTGTGTCATATTACAATAGAATATAGACATAAATGACACAGACTGAATATTGAACATCCAGTAATTTACAATGGAAAAAATTCTAGCATGATGTAACTCACTTATAAAATTTCTACTTTTGATAAAATCAACAACTTAAAAACCATGCTTAACATGCAGTTGGTAAACAAACTCTATACCAGCAGTGGTGCTTCCCCCTTTCTTAAATGCAGGTTTGAGTTTTCCTAAATCAGCAAGAGCAGCATTAGGACAAATGGCATCATCAATAGAAATCATCACAAGATTTTCCTCTCCAGATTTAGGATCAACAATCTTCAACACAAAGCAAGAAACACATTAAGCACCATCACAACGATTGTCCAACTACTCAAACTTTGCAAATTACAGAACATGAGTGTTTTGTACCTTAGTTTCAACTAGGATCTTATCTTTGAATTTGCCGACAGCTATTATTGCTGCTATGCACCTATAAGATTCAAACCTGAAATACAATTATAGAAGTTAATATTCAACTCCTATACCTTACCTTTGCTAATTAATTCATATTCAACTGCACAAGTATTGAATTCACTCAAATCAAAAGATTAAAATAACATCCATGTACCATTGTTTGATCCTGGTCTTGACGTGAAACTCCATAGTGCTCAGCCATATTTTCTAAGGTTACACCCATGGGAAAAAGACAATCATGTGCTTTTCTCAAAATATCAGCCTATTGCAAGAGGAAACAAAATCCATCAGTTCCTTTCACAGAGATCCTTAATCCAGTACTCATAAGTATCCTTGTGCAGGTATGCGTAATGTATATATTGTCTACCTATCTATATAGGTGCATATAAATATAAGGACAATAGTGTGCTATATAAAAGACATAGAGGAGGATGGATATAAACATCAAATTGAAATTACTGAGAAAATTAAAATCCTTCTATTTACAACATCATTAACTTCTATTGATGCTTACCCTTGGATTGACATAGCCTTCCCATGCCATAAGATTGACAGTCATTGACTCCACTCCTATGCCAATGCCTGAAGAAGACAGATTGTAATCAGAAACTTATCTAAATTCAAACATGCTATTACATCCAGTGACTAGTTACAAAGGAATGCAACACAAGTCTATGATGCCACACCACCTTGAGGACATGAGTTGCTTTGCAACATTTAAATAAAATTATGCATATTTTAGGGTATGTATCAAAATAATTATACATATTTGGATGATTATGCATATTTGGTACCATGTGTTACAATAAATTATTGATTGGATATTGATAATTAGAAAAAAAAAGGTCCCCCAAGGATGTCATAGTGTCGTTATGTTGTTGCATTCTTTGAACTCAATGCAAGAAACCTAAAAAAAATTGACATAGATACAAGTAATTTCTTAACTTCACAAGTGCAAAGGCTAGAGAATAAGGATCAACTAGCTAGGGTTAGGCACTCAGCCTCAAAGTATAATAACACTTTATCTTGGTATTGGTTGAATTTTGTTCTCAAGGTAAATGGTGTGCTGAAACTTCCGGGCTTAAGAGGTGCAATTGGCATCATAGGGGACAGTTCATTTTTCAAAATAAACCTATGCAAAATAAAAATATAAATTAAATTAAACAATATATTAGGAACTCAATCACTTTACACTTTCAGTGCAATTATTCAACTTCCCTTGCCTCGGCGTGCTAAACCTCTGAATAGAATATGTTCATATATTTTTTCAACAATTATACATTTATCACTAAATTATTTTACCTACACATAAGTCACTAAATTAACATTATTGTGACCCCCGTATGGATGTCGTACCACCCCAACTAAGAGTTGACGTATTTAACCTTTTCCATTAACATATACTTGATATTATCTCTTTTTGCAAACAAATCTCATTAGCAAGCATGCTAGACACTCCTAGATATTGCTTTTAACCATGGTTATTAAGCATCGAAATTTGTCTGATACAAGAAATCTTAGTGCACAGTATTATAATACCATTGAAAGTTATAACCTCGTGTCACAAGACCTGTAGCAACATTGTAACCAAAGAATAAACCCAATATATATAAATGATAAGCTCAATAGCTCATGAATTGATGGAAAATTAAACCACAACAAAGCAATGCTTTGTAAAACACAATGACTTATATATCCAAGGAAGAGTAGTAAGGACAACCAATAATGTCCTATGGAGCAGAGAACCATATGCCAACATAAAATGAAAATCACATTGTGTCACGAAACCCAAATAAAAGGGGCTAACTATGGACCAAACTTATTTAATATCATTAAAATCAAATGATCTGATACAACTTCTGTCTACAAAATACAACGATCTCCATGTTGAATGCTTTCTATCTACAAAATTGTTCCAGGGTTCTCAAGGAGATAATAAGGTAAAATGGTGTATTGCTGCAACAGGGAATTCTGGGAGGAACTAGAGATGGCCAAAGTGCATAATCATGTCATAAAATTATATTGAAACAAAGTTTCAAATTGCACTCTGAAATCACCCAGTGCGTAGAGTGATCGTGCACGATATAGTTATTTTCTAGCAACCTAACATTAATGTTTCTTATTTTAAACATATGGTTCCAAGGAATAGTTGGTTATCACGTCACTCTAACACATTGAAGGTCTCCTGTTCAAGTCTGGGAGGCGCAATTCATTGCTTTGAATGAACCCTCTAATATCCTTGTTACAGAGTTGGGACTGGTCATGTTTTATTTATTGTAGGATCCCTTTCATTTTTTTTTCACAGCTGGGGGTTCAAGTGTTTGCAGGTATGCTTATTTAAATATTTTCTCAAGGAAGGGTTTATGGTTTTCTAAAAGCGTCCTCATTTTGGTTTGTAGGTACTTGGTTAAACTTGTTCTAGTATGTTGCCATACCCTTTCTTTTTTTCTCACAGCCGTAGGTTCAAGCGTTTACAGGTATGCTTATTTGAGGTTTGCTCACGAAAAGGTTTATGCATTTTTGGAAGCATCCTCATTTTGGTTTGTAGGAACATGATTCAACTTGTACTAGTATTTTTCCATACGCTTCCCCCACACTATACAGATCATTGCCCTCACATTACAAATATAAGGAGCATAAATTGTCACAGGTTACAAGTTTACTCTTGAATATAGGATTGCCTTATAAACCTTAGCTGCATAGACAAGATAGAGACTTATAAATGGCTCAGAATATCAAAGTATCTTTGTTTCGAAGAATTTAAACACTTAGTAACACCATTAACATAACAACTTCTTGAACATGGTTGTTAACTCGAGAGTAAATATCCTTGTGGAACTTGTGCTTGAATCTCCAAAAGGAGACAAAATTTCCTCAAAATGATGGTAACGATTTGTATCCTATCCAACAATGTTAACAAACTATAAGGAAGTGTCCCAATAAAGAGTTACACAATCAAGGTTCTTAAGTAATTCAGATGGGGTTTCTAGGGAACCTCTAGTCCTCGGAGGTTTCAAACCCACAAAGCATGTGGATATCTAAAGCATCTGTCATCCACTCTTACATGTTTCAATCATTTAGACTTCCCTCATTAATATTCAAAGGAACAACTTCAGGAACAATTATTGCTGACAATTTAGGAAGCTAGTGAAGGCGATCTAAGAGGGAAATTTCATCACACTAGTGTTGCTTGCAAATATAGCTATAAGATACTATAAAGTGTATTTTTTTTTGGTTTGAAATTTGGTGTATAATTTCATGCCAATATCTGAGAAGGGACTAGAAGACTTGATATACAATTATGCCATTGAAGACAAATGGATATGACCTAGAACTGGTTATCTCAAGGTTAAGTTTTTGGAAAATGTATAAAACTTGGCTTATCTAAGTATGCAATAATTAGAAAGCTCAGGTCCCTTGTTCCAAATTATACAAGAGGAAGGAGCTGGACACAAAATGGTCTACCCACCAATCTATTTATTCTTGATTTACATTTGGAAGTAAGTATCATGGTTATACTTTTCCTCACTTCACAGATAGAGATCATGCATGGGATATGTCTAATTCAAAGAGTCCTGTAATAGGGGTCTTATCCATATCACAATAGAAATGAAAAGGGTTGAGCGTGTGGGTTTCAACATGTATTATTATAGGATTTGTGGTTTTACCACGATCCACTCACCCAGTACTTTAATCAATAGCATACAACCACACATGCGTGAAGCATAAATTTTACAGGTTACAATAGCATACCTTGTAGACTGTAGATGCCAAAATTATGTGTGCAACAGGTAGTTAACTCCTAATAATTTTCCAGTCTACCCACATTCACAGTTTTGTGAAAGCCAAATCGAAATCACAAGTGCTATAGATGACAGACTTAGATTCAAGGCACGTGATTAAAGAAACAGAGTATGTCCACAAAATTTGTTCAAGCAACAACATTGTTGAACTCTACTTCACCATTTTGTACATGTTGTTCACATTTCTAATCATAACACAATGTGAATACGGTTAACAAAGCCAGCTTTAATAATGCATAATAAGTAGATCTAAAAATCACCTTCATTAATAGCATAAATATAACAACACATTTCAGACCTGAAGTTTCATCTATGGCATGCCAAATTACTCAACATTTCAATCTTGTTGTTCCAATAAATAAGGATATCGAAACAACTATGAAATTTGCAAAACAATAAATAAAATATGGTTTGCAATTCAAGAATTTTGGACAGGAAAGGGTACAAATTATAATCACAAAATGAAGATAACATACAATACCTTAGCTCATCCCCAGATGGTACAACAAGTCCTTTCAATTCATACTAAGCAAGAACTCTTCAATCCATCCCAAACGTTAGCTACAAAATCCACAATCACTACAAATACTAGCAAGCAATAACAAGGCCCAACAATAAATCCCACCAAGCTACAAAAACCTCTCCAAGGAGCTCAATAACAAGCTAGCATCACAACAACTGTCCAACCCCAAACTTTGCACACTCTTCACTCACATCTCACGAGTTGAGAAAACCTAGCGCATGCATCCCATAAGCACTATCCATGTTACAAGAGTCAATACATGTTCTTTCAAAATATCCTTTACATGCTAGCATCACACCAACTAAACATATCTAGGCCATGCTATCTAAGAGTGATTCATTACAAATACACTCTTCTTCCTTTATATGTAGAATAGGTGAGGGAGTCCAACAATAAAATATGGACTAAATCCACAAGTAAAACCTAGGGTAAATCAACAAAAAAGACCAAAGTGGAGCACTACATTAAGCATGAATGCAACATGGAACGATAGGGTTTGTACAACCCACAAGGTGTTGCATCCTCCAAGTCTAGGTGTCTACATGCCAAGTGTTCTTCTAAGCAATATGGTGAATCATCCAACAATGGCTCCTCAACTCAAGGGTTCCTCCTCAACATATATATACAAAGTGGCTACAATGCTCCTAGGGTTTTGTGTTTGACCTCCAAGTGCATAACCGTCCTCCTCCAAGGTGGTCACTCCATAGGTCCCATGCACCCATCCTTCTCAACAAGTTCTCCCTTATAGAAAATGTCAAAGCACAGTGCATTCCAACTACCACATCAAGAAGTGCACCTTCCTAGCACTGATCCTATGGTAAGTATACAACCCCTAAGCTCTCCAAATGTAAGTCAACCAAATTACAACAAAGGGGGCATATGATTATAAGCCCTCCACATCACATCAAGCACTACCCTGATTAGGTGAAAACAATTCCAAAGCAACCAAATGCTAAGACTCCCCCTTTGCAAGGAAAGTGTTTTGATCAACACCAATCTTCTTCTTTTGTACCTAAACTCTACCTAAAGAGTGCAAATCTAAGTCTATTGTGCTTTTGGAATCAATCACTGATCCCAACAAAGGTTTTGGAACTGTCTCCCAAACATCACTCCGCAACTATCCTGCAACACTAGAAGGATTATCAATGGAAGAAGTAAGTGCAACATGGTTGGAAAATCTCTTAGGAGGAATACTTGCCCTAACTAAAGTTTGAGGTGCTCCTACATGTTCTTGTGCATCCGGTGATGTATATGTAAGCCATCTTGACTTATTTTTGTCCACTTCTCCAATCACCCAATTCAAGAATGTTGTCTTCACATCCATCTGATACAAAGATCAACAATAACATGTGGCCAAAGCAAGAAAGGTTCGAATAGAAGTATACCTAGTAACTAGAGAAGATGTCTTGTAATAGTAAACTCTCTCTTTTTGAAAGAACCCTCTAGCAAGAACCCTAACCTTGTACTTATCAATATTCCCATCAACCCCAGGTTTGATCATACAAACCATCTAGAACTAACCAATCTATAATCAATTAGCAATTTCCCCATGTATCTCAATTGCATCTCCTAAACATCATTTTGAAGATGCGGTTATACTCCTCCATCATGACATCCTACCATTCTTGCTCCACATATGCCTCCTCAAAACTAACCATTAATATGGGTATTACTCACTAAATATTTTTTATTAAGTTTTTTTATTGTGTGAAGTAAGAATCATGTATCATTAAGCAAGGTAGTGTGAGGCCTCTTGTCATCCATCCAAAATCTTCTTCAATCATCTTCATAGAGGGATCTTTGAATAAAGAAATTTGAACTTTACGAAATTATTTATTTATCTTTTTAGGTTTGCATTTTTTTCACATTAGAGGTTGGATGTCACTTTAATTCTATTTTAACATTAGAGCTTAGATGCCATTTTTTAATCCATTTTAGTTGATGCACATGAAAAATAGGCAGGTAACACATCTCTTACATCTCTTACATATTTTAACTGTTTCACTTGTTTTACATGCATTGAGATTGCTCAGTCTTCGTACTGGTAGTTAGAGCCCTTATGTTGCATGCCTCATTTTAGACCCAATGTCAATATTGAAAGACCTTCCTTCACTTTCTCTTCCATATTTCTTGATATCAGTTTGGGATTATCTTCAAGCCATTGTGCTCACATAGGTAAGTTTCATATGCTCCTCATCATTGCACTTTCAGCTGATATCTCTGGATCTACATGTTTTTGTTATCCAGTGCAATATCCATCCTGGAGTTTTATTTCAAATGAATACATAGAGACCTTATCCATTCCAAACGCTCAAACAAGTTGGAAAATATTGTAGTTTATACTACTCTAATTAAATTTGCAAGAATATATGTACTCACATCTTGAAATTCTGGATGTGACCCTTATAAAGTAACCCTGATATTGCTTTGTATGCTCCTGTTGCATAAGACAACATCCCATGTGAATTCATCCATAGGGAAGAATCCCTCCATCTTTACAGTTCCATCCATGGGACATAAAAATGCCTCAGTCTTCTTCAAAAATTCAACAAGTATTACAGAGTTTGGAAACCAAAATTATTTAATTTTTTTAGTTGATCCTACATCATATAATTATGTAGGGTGATCTGCTATTTAGATTTAGTAGACTATTCCCTAAATAAGTCTAAGTCATAATATGAATTTTTAGATTTGGTTTTGTTGTTATAGAGTCATCTGAAGTTTCATATTTGTTTCAGGGCCCTGCCTTTCCTTTTTTATTGGACATTGATGATACAGGTATTGAACTCATGTGATATAATGTCAAATTAGGAGCCATAAGAAAGGATGAATGCAGATAAATGATTGTAGAGGCACTTTTGTCTTATTATCATGTATCTCCTAGATTGATCCAAATGACATCAGTTGATATTAAATTATCTATAATAGTCGAAATTATTTCTTATTTTTTGTACATTAATTCTTCCTGGCAGGGCATATGTCTAAAGAAATTGAGCATGGGTTAGTGAGTAAATTAAGATTACAACTATGGATTGTAGAATGGCATGAGCATTTTATTCATTATTCATTTTATGTTTTTAGAAATGTTTCTTACAATAATATCTTTGGATAAGCCACCAAACTCATTAGGCGGTGATAGGAGTGCACAATAGGGAAGACACAAAGCACCAGCTCAATTGGTCTCAAGATTATGTTGGCTAAGCTTGTTCCAAATCTTGTTTCAGTATTTAAGAAAGTTAAAGAAGACCAGGGACAAGGGGCTTCTTATGTCATACCATCAAATGAGTTTTCTGAGTTCTATACCAATGTTCCTCTCACTCACCTTTCAAGAGTTTGTAGTGATCAAATTTCAAGGAGAAAGACCATAATTTTCTGGGTACACCCCTCCAAGGCATAACCTACAATCTTACAAATTCCACCATCTGACATAGGAATTAGGCCAAGGCCCATCTCAATTCTTTCTAACAATCCAACTTGCTTTCTTATTATCATAAGCTTTGCAAGCCTCTAATGGTGGAAATAGAATATTACTCACAAGAGTATTGATGTTCAAAAAATACTTGGTCCTCAAACGTGTCCACTTCCAACATCTCTAATAGATAAATGCTACATTTCTAGTGCAGCTTTGAGGTTATCACTATAGATTTTTGGACATTGAACACAAGCTTGCACTCTTTCATGTGATTCAACCTAAACACAAACAGAGCTATCCTTTGAAACACTGGAATAAGATATTGAACTTGACACAAGAGTTCGTTGATATGACTGTTGTTTTCAAAATAGTTTTCCCTTTGTTCTATTATGTTTTTTAGTTGTTAAAATGTGCATGACTTGGAGTTTAGAAAACAATAGGCTTGTCTAAATTTCATCCAAGACTTCATTGGTACAATAGAAGTTGCAGTTACATGAATCAGTTGAGGTTGAACATGTTTTTCTACGATTTGGAGTTGAGAACCAACTTTTGTTGGTTGACATCGAAGCCAAAAAGTGGTGTAAATATCCTACCACTAAATGAGAAAGAGAGGTTTGGAACGACTCGCTCCAAGGGTACTATGACACATCACAGGAAGGCTTTGGCATGCCATTCCTGACAAAAGCATTGGCTCCTTAAGGTGTAATCATGAGCAAAGCACAAACAACTAATGGGAGGACAACCATGTGTATGTAGAGGTGTAATAGATAATAGCAGAGAAGACATGTGAGGGAATTTGTTGTGAAGACTTCTGCTGTCACACATAAGGATTTTGGTAATAACTATGCAAGATGTCCCACTGCAACCACTAAAAGATGTAGCTAGAACAAGCAAGGTAGCAGACAACAAACTGACAATTACCAACTACTAGCCTAATGGAAAGGGTGGTCACCGCTAGCTATCCTAATAGAAATCACCCAAGGAATAACATCTTGCTACAGTATTTTGGTGGTTAATTAATTTAAAATCATGTGGTCCCAAGAAATAGAATGAGAGGGAAATATGCAAAACTTAAAATTCCTTTAGCCTGTTCCAAATGTTTCCCCAGGTAACATACTTAAGATGTTTGTAAAACTAGAAAGGAAACTATATCTATCATACTCTGATTCTATATTACTAAAAGAAAAAAAATTGTGGTCAATTAAATTAAGTATCATGTAATCACCAACAGCAAAGGGAGGAGTTGCAGAATAAGAGGGAAACATACAAAATTAAATATATTCTTTGGCATGTTTCAAATGGTGCCTAAGATAGCCTACTTAAGCTATATGCAAAACTAAAAAGAAAAATATATCTATCATAGTCTAATCCAACTAAAAGAAGTTTAAAGATTACAAAAAAGCATAAATGTTTGTGGTCAACTAATTTAGAATCATGTAATCACCAGCAACAAAAAAGAAGATACAAAATTAAACGGAAATATGCAAAACGTTCAAAACCATTTTATCCCATTTCAGAAAGAAAATCCCCAGCTTCGGTACCTTTAGAATCAGATGGACATCCTCCCTGATGTGGTGTTCTCTGGTTTTTATGTTTTGTTTTTAGTTGTTGTTAAGCTATTTTTGTTACTAGAATTACAATTTCAGTCTCCTAGTAAAGGAGCTTATCAATGTATAGGCCTCTATTAGACAACTCTCAAACCTTGTTCTATAGTCTTGTCTCCTTCAGAGACAGATATTTTGAGAGAATTGGGAGCCTATTTTCTTGTGGGAGGGATGCCTAGGTTATGTTGTATTTTGGAATTTTCAGTTAATAAAAGGATCTATATGCTAGATTAAAAAAAGACTTCTTTACAAATAACAATTTCATACCTTGAAAATGTGTTCGGCCCTATAATAAAACTCCAAATTATCCTATCATCCTCTCTAGAACTAGGCACATTACAACCATGTCAACTTGAATATGTAATTGGGAATTCTTCCTCATCAAACAAATTAAGATGAGTCATCGCACTCAACATCATATCCAAGTTAGTGAACTTTGGTACCATATCCCATAGTTTGGTGGCCCAGATTTGCATTCATCATTCTTGTGTGATAGAAGGAGAATGTTGGAATGAATATACACAGGTTCCTTAGAGAGGACATCTACAAACATTATATCTAGGACATGTGGATTGGATTCCTTGGGGGTATTGGCCCTCATATGAAATTTTATTCTGAGCACTTTTCCACCTAAATGATGGCGTTATTGTCAAACCTCTATATACATGAAAACACTGTATGCATGCCATCAAGATCCCCTTGGTCAATTTTGAGTGGGCTCTTGTCACATCCCCTTTCCATCAAATAAGTGCAAGGGAGGAAACATGACCAAACATACCGGGCTTAAATCATATTTGCACACACACAATTATAATGCAACAACATATCTATCACAAGTGGATGATGATTCAATATGCAAGGAATCAATCCCCTTCTCATGCTATGCACAGACTTCATATCAATTCCATTAACACGAATAATTATCATTCATAATTAACACATAGCAAAACAAAGAATGCACATAATTTAAACACAGAGAACACTTATCTTTGAGATGAAGTTGTCCAAACAACTGGCTATGTGAGAGCAACGTTCCACCCAACCATAGAATTCTGTCCATCCTATATTCTTTCAGCTGTGAGATCACCCCTGAGCTGGGTTGTGCATCCACTAAGGAGGAACTAGATGGGCTCACTCACAACCATGGTTTCACTCAACAACTATGCTAAGTCAACACACAGTTGGGTTTATCAAGCATACAAAAGACAAAGGAGCGAAATGCTAATCCAGTGAGCTCAACCACAAAGCTACAAGCATCTCAAGTTAATTCAAATAGTTAAGGCACCCACAATACCTACCACACCCAACACAAGGAAGGTCCCCTTCTCTGCTGCGCAGACCCTTCCCTCCAGTGCTCTTCAAGATGGGCATAGAAAGGTCCAAGCTGCTAAATTCTTGAGATTCCATCCTTCACTGGGTTTATCAAGCATTCCCAACCTCTGTTCTAGAATTCACACTTGGAATTTCTCAATTCGGTGATCAAATAACTCAATCCCGTCACTGGACTTCTGGGCTATAAAAACTGGGTTTTTTTTATGGATTTCGGGGTATCTAATGCTCTCAAATTTGACCCAAGGTTCATATCTATGGATCTCCCATTGGATTTCACTGTCAAATACCAATTCTGGGCGTTTATGGCACTTCAAAACGTGGGTTATTGCAAAGTTGAGATTTCTGGTTTTTCTCACTACTGGGAATTCGTAATGAATGAAAATGATGCTTTCATCCTCCACAATGGAATGGGAATGAGGAAGAACTGATTCTCATGAGGTAGAGTGACTTGTGGTACAAGAAAAACAGAGCCCATACTTTCCATACGAATTTTTGGGCTGCCCATGTTCCATTGAAGTCATGGACTGAATTCTTCAACAACTTCCTTACAACATAATTAAATGTCAGCAAGGAAAGTCAAATGGATTCTCACAATGACATTTGGAAACATATGGTTCATTCCCTCAACCCCCTCAGCACTCCCTAGTGGAATACACATGGTCGCTTCTCATTCGTTGCTTCCATAGCCCGTTTTGGTATTTTATTGCAATATCAAATATTTACATCATTTACAATATTCTATGGTTTAATAGCTCATGGGTAATAAAATGTCAAATGCTTGTCCATTTTAAATAAAATCTGAACATACACTAGCGGGGCCTTAGCCTTGAGCTCCATGCTAGGGAAACATACATGTATACAATATTTACATTAAAAGCCAATATTTCATAAGGGTCAAAATTGGGGTATTACAGCTCTCACGAGCTTTGTGTTGAGACCGATCACCACATCCTATGGGGATTTTCCAAGTATGCCACTTACATGAGATTGAAACTAACATACATATCATTTTTCAGAGTTCTATATACAATGAATGTTGAGAATGGTGTGATCCTCACATTTAGCTACAGTGAAATCCTATTTTTTCATTAACTCATTTGGTTATGCATTAATGTAATATTTGCTATAATAAAAGGTTATGGTTGTTAAGGCTGACCTAGTCAACTTATGGGCCCATAAACCCTATTGGGGAACCTTCCTCTTGATTTGTATATAAACACATACTCAAGAGTCATTTGTGAATCATCTTGTGATATTCTTGATTATCCTTGAGCCTGAAGGCATCAGTCTTTTATAATGTGTTTGATGTCTAAGGGCACTTATATCTTTGGTGTTCTCTTGCGATTGGGCATTTTTCTATCTCTCTTATGCATGAGTTTTTTTAGTGCTCCTGTGAATCAAATCTAGCAGTGTTGTTTGTTATCTTGGATGACGATGGCAGGCTTTTTTATCGAAACACTACTATTTTATCCATTTATTGCAGTTTTTATGGTTTGCTGGTGGTTCCCATCCAATCAATCCTTCTCTATCTCTCATGGATCTTAACATGGTCTTGAACAAAGTGAAAACCTCTTGTACGCTTTCATTGTTAGTTAGGGTTTCTTCTTGGTTGTTTTCTTGCAGTGATCAGAAATTGCAATGAAGGATTGTTCCTAACTTACAGAGTATTGTGGTTGTTTCATGGTGATTGTGTTCACTGAAGTTGGGAAACTTACTTAGGGTTGTTTAATCCTGTTTTTTTTTTCTATTTTTGGAAATCTTGTCCATAGATTGGAGGGGCCAGTATTAGGTTTTATCTGCTGATTTATTTCAGTCATCTTTTCTTCAGCAGATCCATGTCTATGGGATGGTGGCATCACTATTTTCTGTGACCCTGTAATTACAGTTTTGGACCATCTCTCTCACCTAACTCCCCATGAAAAGTGTGGTGATGGATATAGTGATTGTTGATGTACTTGCTAATTATGGCATGCTACTATCTCGGGCATGGGCTAGTAAGATTGGGGGAAAATTGTAGATGGATATGAGTTTTGCTATAGTTCCTGTGTTTGGTGGGGAGGAGAAGAGATATCATACTGCGAGCCTACTACAATAAGTTTAGTGATTGAAAATAGTGATACAAATCACAAAGGAATAAGTTGAGTAGCAAGTGAAACTCAAGTATGGCAATGCACATATCCCCTTAGTTAATCAAGTTTATAGGCTTATATGACTTCCTTGATGTTAGGGTAAGTTGGAACTTGGTAGGAAATTTGGTTCCAACAAAGAGCTCCTATCATAGACCCGACAATGGATTTGGGGGTGTTCCACCCATGGGGGCTTCACTAGAAGGCAATATAATATCACGTTCATTCATATTGCAGTATTAAATATTCATGAAAACCTAAAAATTATATTGCTTATATATTAAGGGGCAAAGGGTTTTTATTATTTAATGTAACAATACAAAAATACTTTGGGGTCTTTTTTACATGGGCAGGCTGACAAATATCCGCCAAATGGAGATTTTGGGATCATGGCCAAATGAGAAATCGGGTTGAGGTAAGGCTCGGGCTTACCAGTACGTAGGGAAATCGCGTCTTGAGGCATGCTTGAGGCTTGGGGTTTCATGGTGAAGTGGCTTTCTAGTCGATCATAGTCGAGAGAAAATGGTCATTGACAACCAATTGTTACCAATAGAACTCACCCTGCTGTTACTAATAGCCTTGGGAGGCTCTAAGCCTTCAAGGCCTGTTATAGGCCCTCGATAGGCCTTGGGGGATTTAATACCCAACCACTCGTGCCTATTACAGGACTTGGGAGGTTTAGTCAGCCTCCTAGAGCTTGTTACAGGCCCTGGGGGCTTGGATACCTAGCCCACAAGAGTCTTAGTCAGTGATTAGGGAACTGCAACATGAAATCTAAATGTTGTACTATGTGCATTGGCTCTAGTGACATACAAGAAGTGATATGGTATCTCTTCATTAGACCATTAGATGTTGCAAATCATAATAATATATGGTTGAGTAATTGCATTGTGGGTGAAGTAATGTGCATCCACGATATACATTGAAAGAAGCAAGGTGCATTGTAGAATGCATGTGGGGTCATAAGAGGGGTATCATATCAATATACTAGGTATAAATATAAAGGGGTATAAAAAATGTTAATGAAAAAATTGATACATACAATATCTAGTGAAAATAGGGGTTTTTTTAAATTGGGAAGGTATATTGGGAGGGGGTTAAAAAAAACGATTTTGGAAGATATTTTCCAATATTTAGTGAAATTAGGGGTATTGTTTCATATGCCACGATCGAACGTGTTATGATAGCTATTTATTGAGTGAAGCCCCCATGGTTCAACCCAAACTCTCACTTTTGGTGTTAAATCCATAAACACAAGTGATACCCTAGGGGAACTTGGAGAAGTTGTCCAGTGTCACCACAACAACACCCTCTAACTCTTTAGGTTAGACCCACACTAACTCAAAGGGGGAACCCCTAAGACCTTCTATACCAATGGAATAATAGCTACAAGGTATGAAAGAAGAGGCTAAAGGCACTCTTCCACTTCACTTGTTTTACTAAGGCCACTCTTCCATTTCACTTGTTTTTCTAAGACCACTCTTCCATTTCACCTTGAACCTAATGCCTAAGATTTAGCAATGTAAGATAGGGAAACCCTTCTTGTGTTGGAGTAGGGCTATCCTAAAGGGTAGTAGAGGGATGGTGAGGTGATAGTGGCCTCCCTCTTAGTTTCTCTTAGGCTAGTATTGCTATTTTTGACTTTAAATCTCACATGTTGGTGTGTGCTCTAACAAGGAGAATTCATGATACAAGGAAAATCACACACAAAATTCATGCCGAGAGTGGATTTTTACACCAACCAAGGTCCTAGGAAAAAACCAGAGGTGGTTCTAGACATAATAGTGTAAGACAAAATTTTAAAAAATGTAGACTTCCAAACAAATGCATTGCAAAACTAATGCTATGTGGAAAATTCATAGGTAATTTTGGACAAAATGACAACAAAAAGACATGAAAAAGGAGAAGGATTCCAATAAAATGCATGAAGTCACGTGATATAGAATGTGCCTGCATACAAGCTAGTAAAATGTTCCACTAGGTTGTGGGAAGCAATCTGAGGCAAGATTAGACAGCTAAGAACATTAGGAAACTAAACAATATCACTTGATCAGAGACTTAACGCTACTAGAATCCACTAGGCCATATAAGCTCAAGGAAAATGAAAAATTTGATGTCAGTCAATATCATGCATATGTGGACTTAGCCTGAGGAATCTTTATCGTCAAACAAGAACACTTAAGCAGAGAGAGTAGATAAGCATACAATTAAAAAGAACCATGAGAGTATCATCATTGGGTAATCAAAGGGCACCAAAAGGAGTTGGCACAAAAATACAAATTTTATGCACATCGGAGGGAAGCAACCCAGTCCAATGCCTCTTCAGTACGAAGGAATCAACCATCAAGTAATAAATAATAAGAATTGAGTGGATTCCAACACTTAATCTTATGCTGTAATGACCCTTTTTCAAAATTCTATTAAAATGCCAATTTTTTCACTTTTTCCCCAATTTCGACTTTTGACTAGTTTAATTGTTTTGAGTTCCAAATCAACCCAAATGCTCCCAAATCTTCTGTAGGAGTGTATGAATGGTATTTAGACTTGAATATCAGGTTCAGGGATGTTTCATGGCCCTCCAAATACTGCTTCAAACTTGATTTGTATTCTGATCAATATAGGTAATTTTGACTAGTAATTTGTGCATCAAATCCCCACCGGGTAACACTGAAAATGGCCTTCCAAATGCCTCCAAACTCCCACAAATTTATGAACAGAGGTATATAATGTGTTAATTATGTGATTAAGGTCTCATATGCACCATTAATTTATTTTTACTACTGTTCTAACTCTCTCACATTCAACAGCAAAAACCCCCAATTCGACCCTTGGGGAAATGGCACTATTTCACCTCCTAATACAACTAAACTGAGTAACAATGCTTCAAATGCTCAAGTACAGTACATGAAACTTGTAGAAGACATCCATGGCAGTATATTTATCACAAATATATTAGATAATCATCCATCCATTCGAAATAATCAACATTATAGTGTCATACATCAATGCATTGGGGAAATGGACATTGTTTGCTCATTAATCAATAGTTTTGCATACAACCAGTGGGTATTTTGACCTGAGACTTTCTGAATATTAATAACAGAGGATATGAAGCTATTACAATCATAAATATGTAATGAGAAGCTCTCTCAAGAAGCACAAGTGATCACCAAAAATGCCCTCCCTCAAGGAGCATGAATATGCCTTCAAAACTGGAAATGGTGGAGAGAAAGTGCTACACTAAACCAAACCATGAAACTTCCTGTAGCTGCTACCTACAAATAAAAAATCCATTAAAGCACCATGAAAGACCTGAGTGGCCTCTCCAAACACCAACTTGGATGGGAATCTTTCACCCTCGAAATTGGCTAAGGCAAGAAACTAGTCATCCACTGGCTCTCTCTTCACAAATGCAATTTTTCTCAAATCATCAAAAGCCATTCTCATTCTTCATTTCTACATTTTATAACCAACATTATCCTTCTAAGGGTCAAAATCCTCTCAATAGATTCAATAGATTTCCATTTAGGAAATATTCCACATTTGCCACTTGTCTCCTAGTTCCAACCTTCCATCTTCTCCCAAATTCGGTTTTGAGTCTCTTTGGCTTCTCCAACTCCCAAATTCGCCTTCCTTGAGCCTATTTTTGGCGCTGACATGTCATAGTGGTCAGATGTCAGAGGTCAGGTCTGCAATTTGTCATAGTTTTCATAGATGCTCCATCATGACTCTTTATGTTCCATGGAGGTTACCAATCCTTCCCAATTCGACCTAATATGCTCAATGACATGTGTTATGACTTACCAACTCACCCAAGAGTGTTCACATTCCCATTAATTCAAATTTGCAAAAGAGAGATACCATATATTATGAAAAATCAAGCTAGTGTGGGTCCCACCACCTCCATATGTCTCCAAAACCACTTGCCACTTAGAATTTATCTTGAATTTATTTATTCACCATATTTATTAAATGCTTGAACCCCTCTAATGTCTAAATATCATTTATTAGCTTCCTTATTACCATCCCACATGTGCCCATCCAACCTAGGAAACTAGTAGGATTGATGGGATTGTCTTACTATGCACTTATTTGAATGGGGACATTACAGTCCTCCCCACCCAAGATTGCTTGTCCTCAAGCAATTTCAGATTTGGATGCTGCAAAATATTCTCCTCTTCCCATGTGGCATCTTCATTTGGTAAGTCCTTCCATTGCACTAAATATTCTTTGATGATTCTACTCCTCAACCGTCTTTCCCGTGTCTTCAAAATCTTTTCCGGAACAAGTGTGAGCTGACCTTCATCATCCAAAGGAGGAAGTATTTCTGAAGTAATGATTTGCTGACCAAGAGCTTTCTTGAGACAAGAAACATGAAATACATTGTGGATTTTACTCCCTTTCGGAAGTTCTAGTTCATATGCTACTTCTCCAACCTTCCGCGCTACCTTGTATGGCCCATAGTACCTTGGTTTTAATTTTTCTGCTCCATTCTTTTTTAGAGATGTTTGTTTATAAGGATGCAACCTTAAATATACTAAATCATTGACCTTTTAAGGTTCTTTCTTCTCTATGCCTATCAGCATATTGTTTTTGCTTATTTTGAGCAACCTGCAAATTGTCTTTCAAGAGCTTTAAAATTTCTTGGCTCTCTTCCACCCAATCTTTAACCTTTGGGGCTCTACTATCATCAAATATAATGTCAGCAAATGTAAGTGCATCATAACCATATAATGCTTTGAAATGAGACATTCCTATTGACATATGATAAGTGGTGTTGTAGCAAAACTCACCCAAGTGTAGCCATTTTGCCCATGCTTTTTGCTGCCCTCCCACATAGTTTTTTAGGTATCCTTCCAACCATTGGTTTACCCTCTCTGTTTGTCCATCAGTTTGTGGATGATAGCTGGTATTTGGAGTCAATTGAGTGCCTACCAATCTAAAAATTTCTTTCCAAAAAGCACCCATGAATCTACTATCTCTATCACTGACAATGCTCTTGGGGAGCCCATGCAATCTGAAGATTTCTTTGAAGAAAATATCATCCAATTGTGCAGCACTAAAATATGATGTAACAACAAAGAAATGAGCAAATTTTGTCAACCTATCAACTACCACATAGATGCAATCCATACCCAAGGATTTAGGCAATCCGGTGATGAAATCCATGGAAATACTGTCCCATTTTTGCTCCGGGATGGGAAATGGTTGTAATAGGCCGGCTGGACATGTAAGTTTTGATTTGTTTTGTTGACATGCTTTACATTCATTCACATACTTCTGAACATCTTCCTTCAGCCCCTTCCAAAAAAATCTTTGCCTCAACTGTCTATAAGTTTTGAAGATCCCCGAATGGCCCGCTAGTGGGGAATCATGTGCTTCTTGCAAAATTCGGTACTTGAGCTTGGAGTTATGAACTAAATAAATTCTTCCCTTATAATATATCAGCCCATTCAAAATCCTATAATTATCATCCCCTTTGATTCCATCCAACACATCACAAGCAAATTTGTCTTTGGCATATTCAACTAGTAGCATGTTTTTTCAATCCTTGGCAATATCCATGAGAGAAAAAGAAGGCCTTCTTGACAAAGCATCTGCTACTATATTATTCTTTCCTTTGACATATTCAATATCAAAATCATAAGCTTGAATCTTTCTTACCCACTTTTGTTTCCTTTCATTTAGATCTTTTTGGGTGAGAAAGTGTCTTAGACTATTGTGGTCAATTTTCACCACAAACTTGCTGCCCACCAAGTATTGTCTGAAATTGGCCAATGCATGCATAATGGCCAGCATTTCTTTATCATAGATGGAGTAAAGTTTTTCATGAGGATGCAACTTTCTGCTCTCAAAGGATATGGGGTGTTGGCCTTGCTTTAGGACAACCCCTATTCCTCCACCTGAAGCATCACATTCCACAACAAAAGGTTTAGTAAAATCAGGAAGTGCAAGTATGGGACAACTACTCCTTACCTCTTTCATTTTTTGGAATGCCTTTTCAGCCTCTTCATCCCACTTGAAAGCATCCTTCTTAGTCAAATCAGTGAGTGGAGAAGTCAACTTGGAGAACCCTTTCACAATTTTTCTGTAGTAGGTGCATATGCCAATAAAACCTCTCAATTCGGTAATATTTTTTGGTGATGGCCATTCCAAGATAGCCCTGATTTTTTCCATGTGTACCTTCACTCCTTCTTGCCCAATAATGTGCCCAAGATACAGTAGTTCTTCCATCCCAAACTCACTTTTTGATAATTTAGCAAATAAGGACTCTTCTTGCAAGATTTTCAACACAATCTCTAACTATTGCAAATGCTCTTCCCATGTTTCACTGTAAATGAGAATATCATCAAAGAAAACCAAAACAAACCTTCTTAGTTTCTTGCAAAATATCCTATTCATACATGCTTGAAAGGTGGCTGGAGCATTAGTTAACCCAAAAGGCATGACAAGAAATTCAAAGTGGCTAAAATGACATCGAAAAGCGGTCTTTTGCACATCTTCATCTTTCATTCGAATTTGGTGATACCCTGATCTAAGGTCAATTTTTGAGAAGTATTTGGCCCCATGTAGCTCATCCATGAGCTCATCAATCCTAGGAATAGGATACCTATTCTTGATAGTCTTTTTGTTCAAGGCTCTAAAATCTATGCACATTCTCAATGTTGCATTTTTTTTCTTCACTAGCACTACTGAAGAAGCATAAGGGATAGAGCTTGGTCTAATGAGTCCCAACTCTAGGAGTTCTTGGATAGCTTTTTCAATTTCATCTCTGAACTTTTTAGGATGTCTATAAGGTGGTATCTGAATGGGTGAAGTGCCCTCCTCCAAAATAATACTGTGCTCAACCCCCCTATCCGGTGGCCTACCATGTGGAAGGTCTCTAAAAACCTTTTCATATTTTTGCAAAAGTCTCTCTATCTCCTTTGGGTGTTTGACAATATTTATAGTTGGCTTGGGAGATGTAATATGACATTCAGCATCCCATTCTATATCCCCATGCCTCAATATAGATCTCATACTATTGCAAGTTAGTACTTGATTTGGATAAGTGTGTTGCCCTCTCACAATTCTTTGTACTCCTTTTGAATCTTGGAATTTCATTTCGGGAATTTGACAATTTACTGTATGCTCTCCTATTGAATACAGCCATTGCACTCCCAAAACCACATTAGTATCAGCAACATCAACCACATAAAAACTATCAACAAAAGTATAGTTACCTATGGTGACTTGCAACTTTGGAACCCATGTTTTGCATTGCATTGTGTTGTGACCGGGAATGACAACTGTGAGCCATTAAATGGTTCAATAGGTATCTTTATTTTCTCTACCATCTCTGCATCAATGAAGTTATGAGTGGATCCTCCATCTAATAAAACTAAAGTTCTTTCTCCTTGTACCACACCTTTGCATCGGATAGTATGATAGCGAGGTACTGCTGAAAGCACTCTTGCTTTGTCCGGTGAAGGATGATTTTCTTCTTGTCTTTCCTCTTATACTGCTATCTCATATGCCTCTGCTTGATCTGAAATATGCCCATCTTCATCCATGCCCCCATCATATCCCTCATTGTCAGAAAATACTTCTATGTATTGAGCCTTTCCTTTGGTACATTTGTGCCCCGGTGTCCATGGTTGGAAGCATGTGAAGCACAATTTCTTTTTTCTAAGTTCATCCTTGTTTAGTCCCTCTTTTTTATTCCTCTCAAATGACTCTCTTTTCCAAGGTTCTTATCATATCCATCCCTTTTCCAAGGTTTATTTTCAAATTTGTAGCTAGGCTTAGGAGGAAATCTCGTTCTAGGAAGCACATTTTGGAGATCCCTAGTCAAGCTCATTGCATCTTTTAATGTAGTTGTCTTGTGGGATTTGACCAAACCTATTAAGGGTTCAGCCAAACCTTCAGTGAACAGCAATACTAATCTTCCCATAGATACATCAGCCACCTTGACTGATAATTTTTTAAAGTCCAACATATATTCGGTAGGGGACCCAGTTTGCTTCAATTGAGCTAGTTCTTTGAAAGGCAATTCTGGATCTTTTTGTTCAAATCTTTCTAGCACCCTGTCAACAAATTCTCCATATGTTTTAACCTGATTATGACCCAAGGTTTTCAGCCCATGAAACCACCATTCATTGGCATCTCCTTCCAAATGCAAAATGGCCATTTTTAATGCATCCTCTTCCAACATAGGATTCAGCTGAAAATATACATCCAATTTTTGCACCCAAGTGTTAGCAGAATTTTGAGAAGAACCATCAAAAGTAGGAAGTGACATTTTTCCAATATCACTATTCAATTATTTGTTTTGGAATGGAATCCTATTGTCTCCCTTCATTTTAATCTTTTGCATAGCATCAATGTAGTCACTGAGTGGTACACCTCTTTTACACTCTTCATTCAAATCATTCTAATCATTTACTAGTTTCTTGTAATCCAATTCAAGATTGGGCTCTTCTTTGGGTGTGAGAAATTTAGGTGCAGTATGCCTTTGTGTGATTTGAAATTCATCAGGTCTATTATGAGGTCCTGTACTTGAGAAAATATGCTCATTCCCTTTCATCTTTTCCCCTGAGTGTGAACCACTATTATCTCCTATCATCTCTTTGCCTGAAAGTTGGCTACCCAACAATTCGAAACCTTTCATCATTTGTTTATTCATATCTAGCATAACCATGGTAATTCCTTCAAAACATGGTTTTAAGGCTTCAATAAATTCCTCCTTATGTCTTAATTTTTCCTCCTCCTCTCTACCCATTGTTTTAGAAAAAAACTCTTTTTCTGCTACTATCTCTTCTTCAACCGACTTCTTCAACTACTGATTCAAAGGGTAGTGTTTTATTTGTTTGGCTTCTTGTTAATACCATCAGGTGCCAAGACCATGCTCTGATACCACTTGTAATGACCCTTTTTCAAAATTCTATTAAAATGCCAATTTTTTCACTTTTTCCCCAATTTTGACCTTTGACTAGTTTAACTGTTTTGAACTCCAAATCAACCCAAATGCTCCCAAATCTTCTGTAGGAGTGTATGAATGGTATTTAGACTTGAATATCAGGTTTAGGGATGTTTTATGGCCCTCCAAATACTGCTTCAAATTTTACTTGCATTATGATCAATATAGGTAATTTTGACTAGTAATTTGTGCATCAAATCCCCCCGGGTAACACTAAAAATGGCCTTCCAAATGCCTCCAAACGCCCACAAATTTATGAACAGAGGTATATAATGTGTTAAGTATGTGATTAAGGTCTCATATGAACCATTAATTGATTTTTACTACTGTTCTAACTCTCTCACATTCAACAGCAAAAACCCCCAATTCGACCCTTGGGGAGATGGCACTATTTCACCTCCCAATACAACTAAACTGAGTAAAAATGGTTCAAATGCTCAAGTACAGTACATGAAACTTGTAGAAGACATCCATGGCAGTATATTTATCACAAATATATCATATAATCATCCATCCATTCAAAATAATCAACATTATAGTGTCATACATCAATGCATTGGGGAAATGGACATTGTTTGCTCATTAATCAATAGTTTTGCATACAACCAGTGGGTATTTAGACCTGATACTTTCTGAATATTAATAATAGAGGATATGAAGCTATTACAATCATAAATATATAATTAGAATCTCTCTCAAGAAGCACAAGTGCTCACCAAAAACACCCTCCCTCAATGAGCATGAATATGCCTTCAAAACTGGAAACGGTGGAGAGAAAGTGCTGCACTAAACCAAACCATGAAACTTCCTGTAGCTGCTACCTGCAAAAAAGAACTCCATTAAAGCACCATGAAAGACCTGAGTGGCCTCTCCAAACACCAACTTGGATGGGAATCTTTCACCCTCGAAATTGGCTAAGGCAAGAAACTAGTCATCCACTGGCTCTCTCTTCACAAATGCAATTTTTCTCAAATCATCAAAATCCATTCTCATTCTTCATTTCTACATTTTATAACCAACATTATCCTTCTAAGGGTCGAAATCCTCTCAATAGATTCAATAGATTTCCATTTAGGAAATATTCCACATTTGCCACTTGTCTCCTAGTTCCAACCTTCCATCTTCTCCCAAATTCGATTTTGAGTCTCTTTGGCTTCTCCAACTCCCAAATTCGCCTTCCTTGAGCCTATTTTTGGTGCTGACATGTCATAGTGGTCAGATGTCAGAGGTCAGGTCTGCAATTTGTCATAGTTGTCATAGATGCTCCATCATTGGTGTCATAGGGGCCAGGGAATCTAGCCCAAGTGTCCACAAACTTCTAATTTGACTCTTTATCTTCCATGGAGGTTACCAATCCTTCCCAATTCGACCTAAGATGCTCAATGAAATGTGTTATGACTTACCAACTCACCCAAGAGTGTTCACATTCCCATTAATTCAAATTTGCAAAAGAGAGATACCATGTATTATGAAAAATCAAGCTAGTGTGGGTCCCACCACCTCCATATGTCTCCAAAACCACTTACCACTTAGAATTTATCTTGAATTTATTTATTCACCATATTTATTAAATGCTTGAACCCCTCTAATGTCTAAATATCATTTATTAGCTTCCTTATTACCATCCCACATGTGCCCATCCAACCTAGGAAACTAGTAGGATTGATGGGATTGTCTTACTATGCACTTATTTGAATGGGGACATTACAAATGCCCTAAATTCAGTAGAGAGAGTAGCTAAGCATACGAGTAAAAATAACCATGAGAGTATCATCATTGGGTAATCAAAGGGCACCAAAAGGAGTTGGCACAAAAATACAAATTTTATGCACATCGGATTGAAGCAACCAAGTCTAATGCCTCTTCAGTATGAAGGCATCAACCATCAAGTATTAAAGAAGAAGAATCGAGCGGATCCCAACACTTAATCTAATGCCCTAAATTCACTAGAAAATGAAAGCATGCCAACAATCTCAAAAGAACTAGAAGTTCCTTGAGCAAGTGTAAACCATACCCATTTAAATTCTTGAAAAGAAGCCCTAGTCTCTTTAAGTATTAACACTCACCCAACCTAAGTGTAATGCCTCTTCAGCAAGAATAAGGAATCAACCATCAAGCAATAAAGAAGAAGAAGCGAGAGGATCCCAACACTTAATCTAATGCCCTAAATTTACTAAACAATGAAAGCAAGTGACCAATCTCAAAAGAACCAGAAGTTACTTGAGCAAGTGTAAACCCTACCCATTTCAATTCTTGAAAAACAAACCTAACCTCCTCGATTATTAACACTCACCCAACCTAAAGTCTAATGCCTCTTTAATGAGAAGAAGGCATCAACCATCAAGTAACAAAGAAGAAGAATAGAGAGGATCCCAACACTTAATCTAATGCCCTAAATTCACTAAACAATGAAAGCAAGCGACCAATCTCAAAAGAACCAAAAGTTACTTGAGAAAGTGTAAACCCTACCCATTTAAATTCTTGAAAAGCAACCCTAATCTCTCGAGGTATTAACACTCACACCATTGACACATGAACATCTACAACCTTGGAAGAATGATTTTTATGCCAAACTCCCTATGACTACTACAACAATAATCTAGATAGCAAAAAATCTCTTCAATATGAAGAACTTTCTCATGCTCCACAAGAGGGACAATGCACAAAGCAACCTTACCTAAAGCAACAAGTAGTCGACCCAACTGAGCTAATACAACATATGGACAACATAGATGTTGACTTGAAATCCTATCGATCGACCTGATTGAGCTAATACAACATATGGACAGCACAGATGCTAACCTGAAATCCTAATGTTCGAAAGAGCATCCTCAAAGAACCTTTCAATTCAACCCCAACATCAAGAATCTATCCAAACAAATTTCGTTGATTTAGTTAACATGTGATGAAGATAATAACCATATTAAAAAAATGTTATTACATATTAAAAACCCTAATCTGCAAGTTAATGGATTCATGGTTCAATAATGAAGAAAATGGCATGTCCGGCCACCCACCAAAGTTGAATTCCCCTTGAGTCCTGAACAAGTGGTTGGTGCCAAGTGCAAATCCTAGGTGATTTTAACAACAAACTTAGCTAAACAGAAGTGCTTAGTTCAATAGTTTGCAACCTCTTGTGATAGCCAACTCCTTCAATCAAATTGTAATGCTTCTCTTGATTTTAAATGAGTTCAACGAAAACCCTGATAACAAAAAAATGTTCATAAATTGCTCCCAATTGTAAAAGTCACGGACTTCGAAAGAAACCTATGTATGCATGGCCAAAATAGATAAGGTGTAAAGTTCCACTTAATATTTATTCCAAAGAGTTACGACAATTCATAGCTTTAGGTTGGTTAATAGTTTAGGGATGACAAATCAATTAAAAATTTAATAATCACACAAATGTTAGATGGCTTCCTTAGTAAATGCTTAGATACTTATTAAATTGGTTGAAGAAAATAATACTATCGAATCAGAAGCCTTCTTTTTAGTGAATAAAATCATACAACATAGGTTTGGGCCTTGATAGATTCCTACCTTGGTAAAGAACTTAGTTTTCACCCACTCTTGAAATCCATGTCTTTCGTTCGCAAATAATTGTAGCCATATTGGTTCAATAAAGAGTTAACGATGGATGACAGACGAGTAAAAGAAATAAAAGGAAAGATAAGGATTTGATTTTTGGTTAGAGGTTTGTTTTGAATAGTTATTAATGTTTTATGAAGGTTAGCAAAATATCACATGCTCACCGATTTTGCCAACAAATGTTTTGGTGTTCGCAAACATTTGAATCAAATGAATTGGTTTTAGAAAGCATGCAAACCAATAATTTGGTATTAATAAACCAATATGTAAAAACATTTTTGGGGAAAAAAACCTTAATTGTGTCCATGGGCATGTTTTTTAGCCTACCTGCCTATTTACCTTCTTCATTTTTTCTAAGCCACAAGGTAACATTCTTCCTCCATCCCTTACAATAATATGAGTATCAATTTTTGGTCTTTTTAAAAAAAGGGAAAGAAAGAAAAGTCGTGCCAGGTTTGGGTATGGCAGGACCGCAGGGCTCAATTCTATGAGATTAGGTTAGGAGCCTGTTGCTCTACCAACTAAGCTATACACTTAGATTTGTTTTTTACCACTCATTATCATAGCTATAATAGTTACATTTGGCAGGAAATAGATTCTTTTAGGGACATCTATGACCTCTTTCAAGCTTTTTCTTCATACAACTGCTACTTTTATTTTATTACTTTTCTTCTTTTGCTAGACCAATTTGTTGTATATTTCCAATATATACTAGAAACTTCCTCCACTTTAACATAAGTTTCCATAATGGAAGTCTTCATAGGGGATAATTCATTACCAACCAACTGTTACTAGTGCGTATTGATATTTTACAGTAGTTGCTTGACCTGCTATTATTATTGCCATTGCATCTACTTAATGTTTCCACAACATCTATCGATTTGCAGTTGGTTGACCTACACTAAAGCTAGAAAATTATCTCTTATATGGTTGGTCTGATTGCCTTATTCCATCCAATTAAATGACTTTATATTTGCTAAAGTTGATGTTAGATAGATCAATAAATTTGAAATTCTAATAAAGAAAAGTTATAACATCTATATAAGCAATACACTTTCTTGTCATTGCATGTTTCATTATCAATATTGAGAATCCATAGAACCATCGAATCTAGTCCTGGGTATTATATATAGAATGGCCTATTGAAATTCTCAAAATGTATATTTAAAAGGAATAACTCAAATTTATATCTTGTGGGGATGGACAGGATTTTATCATAATTATGCTTCTCGTAATTTTTATCTAGGAATAGCTAGTATGATTAAAATTGCAAGTAATTACTAATTAGGTATAAGTCACAATAAATAAGACTTTTAAGTTGAGAGGAAAATATTTGAATTCAACAAATCCATAAAATTTATGTAGAATGTAAAGAAAATTTACTAAAGTAAGGATTATGTCATATTTTTAATCACTAAATATAATTAATATGGGCAAAAGAGAAGACAAGGGTTAAAGTTGGCTGCAAAACTCAATATACAATGTTAACATTAGGAATTTGGTATGTCAAGGTTTCTAAACTAGTGTAAAGTTGTTGGAAGGTCTATGTGCAATTGGATAGTTAATTGTCACGTCCCCATCTAGACCCTATCACTTTAACAATGATGTAATATTTTTATGAAATCGTGGTGAGGAGCTCAAGGCCAAGGTCCCACCATCGATTTAGTGATGCATATGATTTGCGTGCTAGCCATGCACATTGGAAATTCAAATATCATGTAATATGCATTATAATAAAAACACCCACAACTAGCTATGCAATGCAACAAAGAGAAGGGGGCATGATTTCACAAGGAATTGGGAGGGAAAACATTCAAACCCTTGAGCCAATCGGTTCAAGCCAAGTGTCAATGAGAGAACCCATCAAACCCTCAACTACCCATGTTGACTTTTGTACCCAACCATTGATTTCTCCCAAGAGTTGGTTGAGGCAGTTAATTCCTTGGGAATGGAGAGGTATGGCTGTCCAAATTCGGATATGGGCAAGCCAGCCTTCATGGAAAATCGTGTTTGTCTCCTTGGGCAAGAAAAGAGCCACGAAATTGCTCTCTATGCCATTATGCAACCATCAGTATTGCTCCCTCACGCAGCTCTAGCTGCCTGGGCCTTTTCCTCCATGGTTTTCGGGGTTTCCCTTCATCTTTTTACCTGGGAAGGGGCGTTTTTGTATTGATTACCAGTGGGGAAGAAAACAGAATGTTTGTGAGTATTCCTGGAGGTCGTTTAGACCATTGGAAAGGATCCTATCCAGTGGAGAGAAATCGGTTTTGCTCCCTGGGGTTGAAATCAAAATTCCACAGTTCGCTTGGGTGAACCACGAGTTGGGAGAGCCAATGTGGACCCTGTTTTGTGAACACCTTTGTTGTAAATGTGTAACCCTGTCAATGATCGTTTTGCTGTGAGAAGAAAGAGTCTGTTGGGGTATGGGTAATGGGTAATCCATTGTTCTGGCTTGAGCTTGAGAATAAGCATCCATTGTTCCATTGTAGCCTGATAAACCCAGCTATGGACTGGCTTGGCTTGGATGAAATGGTTAATGGGCTGTGTGTGAGCTGGAATGTTCCCTTTTCCTTGTGAGAATCATGCCCAGCTCGGGGGTAGCCTTTGGACGGACTCAGTATAAGCTGTCGAAGAGCCTATGGTTGGGAGGAACGTTGCAGCGACATAGCTAGTTGCTTGGGGCAGTTGCAAAATGAAGATAAGTGTTTTATGCCTCTATAATTACTTCTGCACTATATTAATTCAATAACTATTGATATGTTGTATTCATGAATAATGTGTGTGGATATTTTAATTCTGCTGTGCATCATAATTGATTTGTTTTACATCTGCACATTCATAATTTATTTATATGAATCTAACTAATGGGTTGAGATCATGGGAAAGCCCTAAATTTTGCATCATGCATCCTGCCTTGCATTGGTTAAATGGGTGGGTACGTGACAGTTGGTATCAGAGCTGCTGGTTGCAGCATTGGGCCTCTATGGGCCAAACCCAATTACAGTCATCACTGGCAGAAGGGAAGATTTCGAATTTTCCTGAGAGTTTTGGAAAATTTTGTTTAAGTCTGTTTCGGGAAGAATTCGGGAAGTTGTCCCGAAACTATGGAAAGAATCCGCGAATCGATCCGCAATCGCGGAAGAGTTCCGCGAACCACCCCAAAATTTGTGGAAGGAATTCTCTTCCGAAATTTGCCGAAGGAATTCTCTTCCGAAACTGCGGAAGAGTTCCGCGAATCGTTCCGCAATGCGGAAGAGTTCGGGAAATCGTTCGGAAATTTGCGGAAGAGTTCCGCAAGTCGTTCCGAAACTGCGGAAGACTTCACCAAATCACCCCGAAATTTTGGAAACATTCGGCAAACCATTTCGAAACTGCGGAAGCATTCCGCGAATGGCTCCGCAACTGCGGGAGCATTCGCCGAATTGCTCCGGAACGGAAGCATTCCGCGAATGGCTCCGCAGCTGCGGGAGAATTCGTCGAATCGCTCCGCAACTGCGGAAGCATTCGGCGAATTGCTCTGCAATTGCAGGAGCGTTCGACGAATCGCTCAACAGGAGCATTCGCCGAATGGATCCGCAATTGCGGGAGCATTCACCAAATGGCTCCGCAACTGCAGGAGCCTTCGCCGAATGGCTCCGCAATTGCGGGAGCGTTTAGCGAACCGTTCCGCAAGGGCGGCGAAAAAAAAAAAAAAAACGAGTAAAGTGACCAAAACTTGATTTTTGGATAGAAGGAACATCTGGGCTGAGAATGGAATGATTCCTGTGGGGCTCGGAGGCCATTGACAAAGGCCATGAAAGAACCAGTGAAGACCCCGAGCCCATTACACTCTGATTTGACAGGAAATGGATAATAGTGACTTTTGAAGGATGGAGTCCCGAGGCTTGACAGAAGGTCGGTTTGAGCCGAAATTGATATGAGGCAGTCATGAAGCAGGCACGATGTTAAGTTCATAATCTTGGAGCCAAAATCCAAGGGATGTGAAGTCGGGGTGAGCAAGAAGGCCAAAAAGCACTATTCCGGACCACTTTTTCGGGATTTTGAAAAGCTGGTGGACAGTAAAAGTGACCCTAGATGTGGGAATCAAAATTTTTACTGAACTAGACATTTCATATTCTCATTAAGACGAACAGTTTCCGTTAGACGAAGATTTCCCAGAAATGCACCGTTTGGAAGATAGCAATTTTTGGCCCAAAATTTGGAATTTTGGAAAGATGTTAAAAGTGAGAAGTAGTAAAACCTAGAAATTCATAGAAGATGAATGGTGCATCGGAATTAAAATCTGTGAATTGCTGAGTGTTCCTTATGATATGGACTAACCTCATTCGATAGATAAGTTTTTGTGATTCCTCATAGATTTTCTTCCACAGGTGGCTAAAGTTGGCATTCTGGACCAAAATACAACTGTGTAAAATGTGCATAATTGGAGTGAAAGTTGTCATTTTTGAAGAGATGCAGTTTCCGCACCCGATGTCGGAATGGAAAATGGAGACAGGCATTGGGAAGCTTGTCCAGCAGGGAACAATGATGAATGACCAAAGTTTGAATGAGGTCTACATATATCATAGATATTTAGTGCAGAAGAGTGCCAGCGGCTGTTTTGACAAACAAATTTTGTTGTCAATATGGGCAATTTCTACAATTGCATGATATGGAAGAGGAATTCCATGTTACAATGAGGGATCGAAAAGGGAAGAATTCTTTAAACCCCTATTTGTTATCATACTTATAATTATGAAATTGTCATATGGCATAAAAATGTTAAAAATGTAAGGGATTACATAGATGTATATGCACTAGATGGCATCTTAACAAACATTGCATAGTGCATATGGAAATGCTTGTGCCTAAATGGGATATTGCATATTGGTAGAATAATGAAGTCTGCATATGCAATGAACCACTAATGGAGAATATTGTGGTTGATAATCACTATTGATGTTGGTATTGGTTGTAGGACCAAAGATAACAAAGAGCATAGCTAAATGTGCTGAGGATGTTGTTGCATGAAGCCAACAACCTTATGCAAAAAGGATGGTGCAACAAATCTATAAGTTGGAAAAAGGACTGAGCAACCTTGGTAAGAGGCCAACTGATTAGGTAACATCAGGCGATGTTAATGGTAACCAATAACTATGCAGGTAATGATTATTGGTGCGAAATTGCATGAATGTTGAAAGAGGATTTGGTAAGATCTCTTCAACTATGTTTGAGCTATGTTGAGTTAGTTTGCATGTGATATTGAATACCGATTGGGACTGTTAACCTACCAAGCTTGGTGAGGTGTGGGTAAGTGAAGGAAATGATCCTTACACCCTATGTCTGTTTAGAAATCTCAATGCATTCATATGAATTTATATCCTAACATGTGTATGTTGGTTATGTGCTTAATAACCAAAGCAAGTGAGGACTGGTGGTCCTGATTATGGTAATGCAAGTTATATGATATAGTCATGTTTCGATCATAATATGCTTGAATGCATTGTACTCATGAAACAATGCAAGGTAGCATTGAGTAGATGTGCATTAAGAGATTTTATAAATCTTGTGATGCATTGTATGAATGCATAGGGATGATGCATATGTTATTACAAAATAAATAATGAATGAAATGATGAATTGATGATAATTCTAGGACCATTTCATGGGCTGTTATGAATGCGGGATAGTAAGTGCATGAAGAGCCCAATCATGATCGATGGGCTGCTAGAATGCTCTGTGGAAGGACAGAGTTGTATGAATGATATGACTGTGAAATAATGAGTATTTACGATTTATTTAAGTTGCATGGATAGTGTGACTATGTCTTGAAATTCTATTGTGATAATGATGCATATATAGAAAGGTATATATATTTCATTGCATTTCAAATGTTAAACAGCTGAAGGTGTTTGAATTATTGAGTATTATAATTCTGAGATCACTTCAGTGGCTGTTATGGAAATGAATGATTATGTGCGTAGATACTCACAACGTGTTTGGCTTATTGAAGTTTCAGTTTTCAGGTAGAAAAGTCTTGCGTATGGCAATGAGGATAAGTCCATAGTAAATACCAGGGATCTACCATGTGCAAAAGCCAAAGGTTATGAGAAGGTTCTCATGGTTGTAAATTTACGCATGAAATGAATCTGAAAATTGTCTAGTTTAAGTTTATGAGAATAGTTTCATAGTTGCAAATCTAATTTCTGTAGGAAAACAGAGTTACAAATTTCAGATTTGAGAATTTGCTTATAATTGCTAATGATTGTTTGGCTTATATAGAATTGTGTCAGGAGGACATGCTATAGGTGGATGTTCAGGTATGGTAGCAAGGGTGAAACCATAATGGGCAGAGTGATACCACTTACAAGAGCCAGACAATATGAGGAGAGCCTCATTGCTAAGCAAATCAATTTTTGTAGGAGACAGAATTGTAAAATTCATGTTGAATTTAATTATTAATGCTATTGATTGGTTATGGAACAATCATATTTGAAGCTTATTGCTAAATGTTGCTGACTGTTTGGCTATTTGATAAAGTGTGCCAGCATGACACATTGCAGGAAGACCATGTGTGATGGCCTGCAGAAGTCAAACTAGATGGGAAGGATCCCATGCTTTGGAAATGGGTTTCGGGTGAAACGCCATTGTAAATGTTGATAATGTCTCAGCCGAACTGCATGTTGGTAAAGCATGTGAGTGAGACAGTAAATTATGCCAAGAAGGCATGTGTGGGTTATGGCATGTGAAAAGATTGGGGTGGAAAACCGAAGGACTGTTGACTCAGGGAAGGGAGCCCCCATTCTTCACAAATGAAGAAAATATACATTTGTGAAACGAATGAGTATTCGGTAACCCTAACTAAGGATATACATGTCTGGTTATTAGATTTAATATGCAGAGCATGTTTTATTATTTCATTATTGTTCCAGACTGCTTGAGTATGATTAGGGCCTACATGGCGCACATCAGAAAGGGGGTGCACACCTTTTCTGGTGCTGGGTCATGGTAGGGTTTTCAATATTGACTACACCCTAAGGGAATGGACGCATTCTTGGTGTTTCAATACTTGATAGTGAATGCTATGAAATATGATTACAATTTTTGGGCAGCAATACTGATGAGCCTGCTTATCCTTCTTGTGCTAACAGCTTACACAAATGCAACTTGGTGTTGCACGTAAGAGGCAAAGTGAAGAAAGGGTGCTCAAGAGGACTGTATGGGCAGTGGTAACCTTTCTACGCTCACACTAAAGGACACTAGAAGGGATGGATAGGCCCGAGGAGCTGTGTTGCAGAAAAGGGGTATCATCCTTGTGTAGTGTGAGTGGGTATTGTGGGGCCATGCTAGCCTGCAATCAAGTGAGTCACCTATGGAGTTCCTGGAGGGAACCACTGGTTGCATAAGAAAAGAAGTCACGTAATCATATTATGTTGTTCATATTTCTTGATAAACCCAGTCGGTGTACTGGCTTGGCATTGGTTATTTGCGAGTTGTGGAGAAAGGTTGCTGGATGCCTGATAAAACCAGTCAGTGTACTGGCTTGGCATGTTGTTAAATTAATGCCTGACAAACCCAGTCGGTGTATTTGCTTGGCATTGGTTATTTGCATGTTGTGGAGATATTGGTTATTTGGGTGTTATTTCCTGACAAACCCAGTCGGAGAACTGGCTTGGAAATGATTGTCGTATGCTTGATAAACCCAGTCGGCGTACTAGCTTAGCATACTAATTTTTGAAATGCTTGATAAACCCAGTCGGCGTACTGGCTTAGCATACTGATCTTTGGGATGCCTGATAAACCCAGTCGGCGCACTGGCTTGGCATTGCCTATTCAGATGATGTTGTGGAGAAGCATGTGTGTTGGCCAAGCATCCACCCCACATGTGATCCAAGGCTTGTAAAGCAGAGAAGGAAACCTGTGGAGTAGCGAGGAAAATGCACAACACAGATAAGTATTCATTTTTATTTATTTCTTGTTTGGAATAATGAAGACTTCAGGTATAAGTCTTATGACAACCAAGCTGATGCACTGCTGTTTCTTTATTGGAAACCTTGGCCATTACAGGAAGCAAGGACCCTGAAAGAGCTATAAATGCTTGGTAAAGCCAGAGAGTAACTAGTTGGAGCGATAAATGCTTGGTAAAGCCAGAGAGTAACTGGTTGGAGCTATAAAATTCTTGGTAAATTCAGAGAATAGTTGGTGGGAACATTAACCACTCGATGTTGTGGAGCAGCTGGCGTGCTGGCCAAACATTCCCTTAAACAATTGATAAAACCAATCAGCGTACTGGCCTGACATTGCCTATTCGAATGGTTGTGGAGTAGCCTGCGTGCTGGCCCAACATTCATTGTTGTATCCACAGAAAATCCAATGCTTGGAAAGTGAAGAAGGATCCTGTGGGATAAAGTGAAGACATCCAATAAAGATAAGTATTTGGTTATCTTGCAACTCTTGCTTATGAATATACATGCGCATACGATTTAATTATGATTTTCTTAAATTTCTCATTTGGAGATAAACCCTATGAAAATACACTAAACATGTGAATTGACTCAATGTTTGAGTGTAGGTATTGCTGGAAGCAAGGACTATGAAAGCATCTGGAGGATGCATGTGGACATAGGACTGTCCTAAAGAGCTCAGTATGAGCAGTAACGAAAGATGGTGCTAGTGAAACTGTGTGGGTCCTAGCAGCCAAAGGTTCTATAAGCAACAATGGGGAAGGGTTCCCTAGTTGAAATCCATTAGACAGACCTTAGACACTAAAGTGTCATAGCCAAGAAAGGGCAAGTCTAGCATTCACATTGAAGTGAAAGAGGCCAAGGAGCATAGAACCACCAGTGATGGTGTGGTTCTGGATTGGAACAAGACTAAGAGGGGGAAAACTCTTACTCTTGTCTTTCCTTTTGACTGATGCATCTTAGAAACAAAGGATTGTTGAGTGCATGTCATAAATGAAAACAATTGTATTTCATTGCTTGAAATGAATTGTGAATGCTGAAATAGCCACTTTCTTGTGAAAGGATGAACATGAATGAGTTCATGCATGTGTGGGAAAGCATGAAATGTGTGGAAGTCTCATGAGTAAAGCATGGACGTTCCATGTCAATTAGGCAATTAATTGACTAATTTTAACATTGTGTTATGCTTGTCCTAACAGGAATTGCCATGATGAGTCTCAGAGGTGAGAAATTGAAAACCATTATTGCAGCTGTTACTAGCCAAATGATCGCTAGTGAGAAAAGTGAGAGCTAGTTGTGCACATTGATCATGGCAGCAGGCCAAAAGCTATTTGCTTTGGGCTGGAAATATTCCTCGGATAGTTTCCAGGACAACAAGAAAGATGGCATCCATGAAATTCTAGACTTGTGAATCAGCTAGAAGGTGAATAAAGGAAAGGGATTGCTCTGAAGCAATGCCCACCTGTAGAGATGGAAGACCAAAGCTAGCAGGAGAAGCTTGTGGATCCCAACACTTAATCTAATGCCCTAAATTTACTAAACAATGAAAGCAAGTGACCAATCTCAAAAGAACCAGAAGTTACTTGAGCAAGTGTAAACCCTACCCATTTCAATTCTTGAAAAACAAACCTAACCTCCTCGATTATTAACACTCACCCAACCTAAAGTCTAATGCCTCTTTAATGAGAAGAAGGCATCAACCATCAAGTAACAAAGAAGAAGAATAGAGAGGATCCCAACACTTAATCTAATGCCCTAAATTCACTAAACAATGAAAGCAAGCGACCAATCTCAAAAGAACCAAAAGTTACTTGAGAAAGTGTAAACCCTACCCATTTAAATTCTTGAAAAGCAACCCTAATCTCTCGAGGTATTAACACTCACACCATTGACACATGAACATCTACAACCTTGGAAGAATGATTTTTATGCCAAACTCCCTATGACTACTACAACAATAATCTAGATAGCAAAAAATCTCTTCAATATGAAGAACTTTCTCATGCTCCACAAGAGGGACAATGCACAAAGCAACCTTACCTAAAGCAACAAGTAGTCGACCCAACTGAGCTAATACAACATATGGACAACATAGATGTTGACTTGAAATCCTATCGATCGACCTGATTGAGCTAATACAACATATGGACAGCACAGATGCTAACCTGAAATCCTAATGTTCGAAAGAGCATCCTCAAAGAACCTTTCAATTCAACCCCAACATCAAGAATCTATCCAAACAAATTTCGTTGATTTAGTTAACATGTGATGAAGATAATAACCATATTAAAAAAATGTTATTACATATTAAAAACCCTAATCTGCAAGTTAATGGATTCATGGTTCAATAATGAAGAAAATGGCATGTCCGGCCACCCACCAAAGTTGAATTCCCCTTGAGTCCTGAACAAGTGGTTGGTGCCAAGTGCAAATCCTAGGTGATTTTAACAACAAACTTAGCTAAACAGAAGTGCTTAGTTCAATAGTTTGCAACCTCTTGTGATAGCCAACTCCTTCAATCAAATTGTAATGCTTCTCTTGATTTTAAATGAGTTCAACGAAAACCCTGATAACAAAAAAATGTTCATAAATTGCTCCCAATTGTAAAAGTCACGGACTTCGAAAGAAACCTATGTATGCATGGCCAAAATAGATAAGGTGTAAAGTTCCACTTAATATTTATTCCAAAGAGTTACGACAATTCATAGCTTTAGGTTGGTTAATAGTTTAGGGATGACAAATCAATTAAAAATTTAATAATCACACAAATGTTAGATGGCTTCCTTAGTAAATGCTTAGATACTTATTAAATTGGTTGAAGAAAATAATACTATCGAATCAGAAGCCTTCTTTTTAGTGAATAAAATCATACAACATAGGTTTGGGCCTTGATAGATTCCTACCTTGGTAAAGAACTTAGTTTTCACCCACTCTTGAAATCCATGTCTTTCGTTCGCAAATAATTGTAGCCATATTGGTTCAATAAAGAGTTAACGATGGATGACAGACGAGTAAAAGAAATAAAAGGAAAGATAAGGATTTGATTTTTGGTTAGAGGTTTGTTTTGAATAGTTATTAATGTTTTATGAAGGTTAGCAAAATATCACATGCTCACCGATTTTGCCAACAAATGTTTTGGTGTTCGCAAACATTTGAATCAAATGAATTGGTTTTAGAAAGCATGCAAACCAATAATTTGGTATTAATAAACCAATATGTAAAAACATTTTTGGGGAAAAAAACCTTAATTGTGTCCATGGGCATGTTTTTTAGCCTACCTGCCTATTTACCTTCTTCATTTTTTCTAAGCCACAAGGTAACATTCTTCCTCCATCCCTTACAATAATATGAGTATCAATTTTTGGTCTTTTTAAAAAAAGGGAAAGAAAGAAAAGTCGTGCCAGGTTTGGGTATGGCAGGACCGCAGGGCTCAATTCTATGAGATTAGGTTAGGAGCCTGTTGCTCTACCAACTAAGCTATACACTTAGATTTGTTTTTTACCACTCATTATCATAGCTATAATAGTTACATTTGGCAGGAAATAGATTCTTTTAGGGACATCTATGACCTCTTTCAAGCTTTTTCTTCATACAACTGCTACTTTTATTTTATTACTTTTCTTCTTTTGCTAGACCAATTTGTTGTATATTTCCAATATATACTAGAAACTTCCTCCACTTTAACATAAGTTTCCATAATGGAAGTCTTCATAGGGGATAATTCATTACCAACCAACTGTTACTAGTGCGTATTGATATTTTACAGTAGTTGCTTGACCTGCTATTATTATTGCCATTGCATCTACTTAATGTTTCCACAACATCTATCGATTTGCAGTTGGTTGACCTACACTAAAGCTAGAAAATTATCTCTTATATGGTTGGTCTGATTGCCTTATTCCATCCAATTAAATGACTTTATATTTGCTAAAGTTGATGTTAGATAGATCAATAAATTTGAAATTCTAATAAAGAAAAGTTATAACATCTATATAAGCAATACACTTTCTTGTCATTGCATGTTTCATTATCAATATTGAGAATCCATAGAACCATCGAATCTAGTCCTGGGTATTATATATAGAATGGCCTATTGAAATTCTCAAAATGTATATTTAAAAGGAATAACTCAAATTTATATCTTGTGGGGATGGACAGGATTTTATCATAATTATGCTTCTCGTAATTTTTATCTAGGAATAGCTAGTATGATTAAAATTGCAAGTAATTACTAATTAGGTATAAGTCACAATAAATAAGACTTTTAAGTTGAGAGGAAAATATTTGAATTCAACAAATCCATAAAATTTATGTAGAATGTAAAGAAAATTTACTAAAGTAAGGATTATGTCATATTTTTAATCACTAAATATAATTAATATGGGCAAAAGAGAAGACAAGGGTTAAAGTTGGCTGCAAAACTCAATATACAATGTTAACATTAGGAATTTGGTATGTCAAGGTTTCTAAACTAGTGTAAAGTTGTTGGAAGGTCTATGTGCAATTGGATAGTTAATTGTCACGTCCCCATCTAGACCCTATCACTTTAACAATGATGTAATATTTTTATGAAATCGTGGTGAGGAGCTCAAGGCCAAGGTCCCACCATCGATTTAGTGATGCATATGATTTGCGTGCTAGCCATGCACATTGGAAATTCAAATATCATGTAATATGCATTATAATAAAAACACCCACAACTAGCTATGCAATGCAACAAAGAGAAGGGGGCATGATTTCACAAGGAATTGGGAGGGAAAACATTCAAACCCTTGAGCCAATCGGTTCAAGCCAAGTGTCAATGAGAGAACCCATCAAACCCTCAACTACCCATGTTGACTTTTGTACCCAACCATTGATTTCTCCCAAGAGTTGGTTGAGGCAGTTAATTCCTTGGGAATGGAGAGGTATGGCTGTCCAAATTCGGATATGGGCAAGCCAGCCTTCATGGAAAATCGTGTTTGTCTCCTTGGGCAAGAAAAGAGCCACGAAATTGCTCTCTATGCCATTATGCAACCATCAGTATTGCTCCCTCACGCAGCTCTAGCTGCCTGGGCCTTTTCCTCCATGGTTTTCGGGGTTTCCCTTCATCTTTTTACCTGGGAAGGGGCGTTTTTGTATTGATTACCAGTGGGGAAGAAAACAGAATGTTTGTGAGTATTCCTGGAGGTCGTTTAGACCATTGGAAAGGATCCTATCCAGTGGAGAGAAATCGGTTTTGCTCCCTGGGGTTGAAATCAAAATTCCACAGTTCGCTTGGGTGAACCACGAGTTGGGAGAGCCAATGTGGACCCTGTTTTGTGAACACCTTTGTTGTAAATGTGTAACCCTGTCAATGATCGTTTTGCTGTGAGAAGAAAGAGTCTGTTGGGGTATGGGTAATGGGTAATCCATTGTTCTGGCTTGAGCTTGAGAATAAGCATCCATTGTTCCATTGTAGCCTGATAAACCCAGCTATGGACTGGCTTGGCTTGGATGAAATGGTTAATGGGCTGTGTGTGAGCTGGAATGTTCCCTTTTCCTTGTGAGAATCATGCCCAGCTCGGGGGTAGCCTTTGGACGGACTCAGTATAAGCTGTCGAAGAGCCTATGGTTGGGAGGAACGTTGCAGCGACATAGCTAGTTGCTTGGGGCAGTTGCAAAATGAAGATAAGTGTTTTATGCCTCTATAATTACTTCTGCACTATATTAATTCAATAACTATTGATATGTTGTATTCATGAATAATGTGTGTGGATATTTTAATTCTGCTGTGCATCATAATTGATTTGTTTTACATCTGCACATTCATAATTTATTTATATGAATCTAACTAATGGGTTGAGATCATGGGAAAGCCCTAAATTTTGCATCATGCATCCTGCCTTGCATTGGTTAAATGGGTGGGTACGTGACAGTTGGTATCAGAGCTGCTGGTTGCAGCATTGGGCCTCTATGGGCCAAACCCAATTACAGTCATCACTGGCAGAAGGGAAGATTTCGAATTTTCCTGAGAGTTTTGGAAAATTTTGTTTAAGTCTGTTTCGGGAAGAATTCGGGAAGTTGTCCCGAAACTATGGAAAGAATCCGCGAATCGATCCGCAATCGCGGAAGAGTTCCGCGAACCACCCCAAAATTTGTGGAAGGAATTCTCTTCCGAAATTTGCCGAAGGAATTCTCTTCCGAAACTGCGGAAGAGTTCCGCGAATCGTTCCGCAATGCGGAAGAGTTCGGGAAATCGTTCGGAAATTTGCGGAAGAGTTCCGCAAGTCGTTCCGAAACTGCGGAAGACTTCACCAAATCACCCCGAAATTTTGGAAACATTCGGCAAACCATTTCGAAACTGCGGAAGCCCCCGAGCCCATTACACTCTGATTTGACAGGAAATGGATAATAGTGACTTTTGAAGGATGGAGTCCCGAGGCTTGACAGAAGGTCGGTTTGAGCCGAAATTGATATGAGGCAGTCATGAAGCAGGCACGATGTTAAGTTCATAATCTTGGAGCCAAAATCCAAGGGATGTGAAGTCGGGGTGAGCAAGAAGGCCAAAAAGCACTATTCCGGACCACTTTTTCGGGATTTTGAAAAGCTGGTGGACAGTAAAAGTGACCCTAGATGTGGGAATCAAAATTTTTACTGAACTAGACATTTCATATTCTCATTAAGACGAACAGTTTCCGTTAGACGAAGATTTCCCAGAAATGCACCGTTTGGAAGATAGCAATTTTTGGCCCAAAATTTGGAATTTTGGAAAGATGTTAAAAGTGAGAAGTAGTAAAACCTAGAAATTCATAGAAGATGAATGGTGCATCGGAATTAAAATCTGTGAATTGCTGAGTGTTCCTTATGATATGGACTAACCTCATTCGATAGATAAGTTTTTGTGATTCCTCATAGATTTTCTTCCACAGGTGGCTAAAGTTGGCATTCTGGACCAAAATACAACTGTGTAAAATGTGCATAATTGGAGTGAAAGTTGTCATTTTTGAAGAGATGCAGTTTCCGCACCCGATGTCGGAATGGAAAATGGAGACAGGCATTGGGAAGCTTGTCCAGCAGGGAACAATGATGAATGACCAAAGTTTGAATGAGGTCTACATATATCATAGATATTTAGTGCAGAAGAGTGCCAGCGGCTGTTTTGACAAACAAATTTTGTTGTCAATATGGGCAATTTCTACAATTGCATGATATGGAAGAGGAATTCCATGTTACAATGAGGGATCGAAAAGGGAAGAATTCTTTAAACCCCTATTTGTTATCATACTTATAATTATGAAATTGTCATATGGCATAAAAATGTTAAAAATGTAAGGGATTACATAGATGTATATGCACTAGATGGCATCTTAACAAACATTGCATAGTGCATATGGAAATGCTTGTGCCTAAATGGGATATTGCATATTGGTAGAATAATGAAGTCTGCATATGCAATGAACCACTAATGGAGAATATTGTGGTTGATAATCACTATTGATGTTGGTATTGGTTGTAGGACCAAAGATAACAAAGAGCATAGCTAAATGTGCTGAGGATGTTGTTGCATGAAGCCAACAACCTTATGCAAAAAGGATGGTGCAACAAATCTATAAGTTGGAAAAAGGACTGAGCAACCTTGGTAAGAGGCCAACTGATTAGGTAACATCAGGCGATGTTAATGGTAACCAATAACTATGCAGGTAATGATTATTGGTGCGAAATTGCATGAATGTTGAAAGAGGATTTGGTAAGATCTCTTCAACTATGTTTGAGCTATGTTGAGTTAGTTTGCATGTGATATTGAATACCGATTGGGACTGTTAACCTACCAAGCTTGGTGAGGTGTGGGTAAGTGAAGGAAATGATCCTTACACCCTATGTCTGTTTAGAAATCTCAATGCATTCATATGAATTTATATCCTAACATGTGTATGTTGGTTATGTGCTTAATAACCAAAGCAAGTGAGGACTGGTGGTCCTGATTATGGTAATGCAAGTTATATGATATAGTCATGTTTCGATCATAATATGCTTGAATGCATTGTACTCATGAAACAATGCAAGGTAGCATTGAGTAGATGTGCATTAAGAGATTTTATAAATCTTGTGATGCATTGTATGAATGCATAGGGATGATGCATATGTTATTACAAAATAAATAATGAATGAAATGATGAATTGATGATAATTCTAGGACCATTTCATGGGCTGTTATGAATGCGGGATAGTAAGTGCATGAAGAGCCCAATCATGATCGATGGGCTGCTAGAATGCTCTGTGGAAGGACAGAGTTGTATGAATGATATGACTGTGAAATAATGAGTATTTACGATTTATTTAAGTTGCATGGATAGTGTGACTATGTCTTGAAATTCTATTGTGATAATGATGCATATATAGAAAGGTATATATATTTCATTGCATTTCAAATGTTAAACAGCTGAAGGTGTTTGAATTATTGAGTATTATAATTCTGAGATCACTTCAGTGGCTGTTATGGAAATGAATGATTATGTGCGTAGATACTCACAACGTGTTTGGCTTATTGAAGTTTCAGTTTTCAGGTAGAAAAGTCTTGCGTATGGCAATGAGGATAAGTCCATAGTAAATACCAGGGATCTACCATGTGCAAAAGCCAAAGGTTATGAGAAGGTTCTCATGGTTGTAAATTTACGCATGAAATGAATCTGAAAATTGTCTAGTTTAAGTTTATGAGAATAGTTTCATAGTTGCAAATCTAATTTCTGTAGGAAAACAGAGTTACAAATTTCAGATTTGAGAATTTGCTTATAATTGCTAATGATTGTTTGGCTTATATAGAATTGTGTCAGGAGGACATGCTATAGGTGGATGTTCAGGTATGGTAGCAAGGGTGAAACCATAATGGGCAGAGTGATACCACTTACAAGAGCCAGACAATATGAGGAGAGCCTCATTGCTAAGCAAATCAATTTTTGTAGGAGACAGAATTGTAAAATTCATGTTGAATTTAATTATTAATGCTATTGATTGGTTATGGAACAATCATATTTGAAGCTTATTGCTAAATGTTGCTGACTGTTTGGCTATTTGATAAAGTGTGCCAGCATGACACATTGCAGGAAGACCATGTGTGATGGCCTGCAGAAGCCAAACTAGATGGGAAGGATCCCATGCTTTGGAAATGGGTTTCGGGTGAAACGCCATTGTAAATGTTGATAATGTCTCAGCCGAACTGCATGTTGGTAAAGCATGTGAGTGAGACAGTAAATTATGCCAAGAAGGCATGTGTGGGTTATGGCATGTGAAAAGATTGGGGTGGAAAACCGAAGGACTGTTGACTCAGGGAAGGGAGCCCCCATTCTTCACAAATGAAGAAAATATACATTTGTGAAACGAATGAGTATTCGGTAACCCTAACTAAGGATATACATGTCTGGTTATTAGATTTAATATGCAGAGCATGTTTTATTATTTCATTATTGTTCCAGACTGCTTGAGTATGATTAGGGCCTACATGGCGCACATCAGAAAGGGGGTGCACACCTTTTCTGGTGCTGGGTCATGGTAGGGTTTTCAATATTGACTACACCCTAAGGGAATGGACGCATTCTTGGTGTTTCAATACTTGATAGTGAATGCTATGAAATATGATTACAATTTTTGGGCAGCAATACTGATGAGCCTGCTTATCCTTCTTGTGCTAACAGCTTACACAAATGCAACTTGGTGTTGCACGTAAGAGGCAAAGTGAAGAAAGGGTGCTCAAGAGGACTGTATGGGCAGTGGTAACCTTTCTACGCTCACACTAAAGGACACTAGAAGGGATGGATAGGCCCGAGGAGCTGTGTTGCAGAAAAGGGGTATCATCCTTGTGTAGTGTGAGTGGGTATTGTGGGGCCATGCTAGCCTGCAATCAAGTGAGTCACCTATGGAGTTCCTGGAGGGAACCACTGGTTGCATAAGAAAAGAAGTCACGTAATCATATTATGTTGTTCATATTTCTTGATAAACCCAGTCGGTGTACTGGCTTGGCATTGGTTATTTGCGAGTTGTGGAGAAAGGTTGCTGGATGCCTGATAAAACCAGTCAGTGTACTGGCTTGGCATGTTGTTAAATTAATGCCTGACAAACCCAGTCGGTGTATTTGCTTGGCATTGGTTATTTGCATGTTGTGGAGATATTGGTTATTTGGGTGTTATTTCCTGACAAACCCAGTCGGAGAACTGGCTTGGAAATGATTGTCGTATGCTTGATAAACCCAGTCGGCGTACTAGCTTAGCATACTAATTTTTGAAATGCTTGATAAACCCAGTCGGCGTACTGGCTTAGCATACTGATCTTTGGGATGCCTGATAAACCCAGTCGGCGCACTGGCTTGGCATTGCCTATTCAGATGATGTTGTGGAGAAGCATGTGTGTTGGCCAAGCATCCACCCCACATGTGATCCAAGGCTTGTAAAGCAGAGAAGGAAACCTGTGGAGTAGCGAGGAAAATGCACAACACAGATAAGTATTCATTTTTATTTATTTCTTGTTTGGAATAATGAAGACTTCAGGTATAAGTCTTATGACAACCAAGCTGATGCACTGCTGTTTCTTTATTGGAAACCTTGGCCATTACAGGAAGCAAGGACCCTGAAAGAGCTATAAATGCTTGGTAAAGCCAGAGAGTAACTAGTTGGAGCGATAAATGCTTGGTAAAGCCAGAGAGTAACTGGTTGGAGCTATAAAATTCTTGGTAAATTCAGAGAATAGTTGGTGGGAACATTAACCACTCGATGTTGTGGAGCAGCTGGCGTGCTGGCCAAACATTCCCTTAAACAATTGATAAAACCAATCAGCGTACTGGCCTGACATTGCCTATTCGAATGGTTGTGGAGTAGCCTGCGTGCTGGCCCAACATTCATTGTTGTATCCACAGAAAATCCAATGCTTGGAAAGTGAAGAAGGATCCTGTGGGATAAAGTGAAGACATCCAATAAAGATAAGTATTTGGTTATCTTGCAACTCTTGCTTATGAATATACATGCGCATACGATTTAATTATGATTTTCTTAAATTTCTCATTTGGAGATAAACCCTATGAAAATACACTAAACATGTGAATTGACTCAATGTTTGAGTGTAGGTATTGCTGGAAGCAAGGACTATGAAAGCATCTGGAGGATGCATGTGGACATAGGACTGTCCTAAAGAGCTCAGTATGAGCAGTAACGAAAGATGGTGCTAGTGAAACTGTGTGGGTCCTAGCAGCCAAAGGTTCTATAAGCAACAATGGGGAAGGGTTCCCTAGTTGAAATCCATTAGACAGACCTTAGACACTAAAGTGTCATAGCCAAGAAAGGGCAAGTCTAGCATTCACATTGAAGTGAAAGAGGCCAAGGAGCATAGAACCACCAGTGATGGTGTGGTTCTGGATTGGAACAAGACTAAGAGGGGGAAAACTCTTACTCTTGTCTTTCCTTTTGACTGATGCATCTTAGAAACAAAGGATTGTTGAGTGCATGTCATAAATGAAAACAATTGTATTTCATTGCTTGAAATGAATTGTGAATGCTGAAATAGCCACTTTCTTGTGAAAGGATGAACATGAATGAGTTCATGCATGTGTGGGAAAGCATGAAATGTGTGGAAGTCTCATGAGTAAAGCATGGACGTTCCATGTCAATTAGGCAATTAATTGACTAATTTTAACATTGTGTTATGCTTGTCCTAACAGGAATTGCCATGATGAGTCTCAGAGGTGAGAAATTGAAAACCATTATTGCAGCTGTTACTAGCCAAATGATCGCTAGTGAGAAAAGTGAGAGCTAGTTGTGCACATTGATCATGGCAGCAGGCCAAAAGCTATTTGCTTTGGGCTGGAAATATTCCTCGGATAGTTTCCAGGACAACAAGAAAGATGGCATCCATGAAATTCTAGACTTGTGAATCAGCTAGAAGGTGAATAAAGGAAAGGGATTGCTCTGAAGCAATGCCCACCTGTAGAGATGGAAGACCAAAGCTAGCAGGAGAAGCTTGTGGAAGATAGAGGACTTGATCCTGAAAGTTCAAAGTAAAGAGATGAAATGCAGGACAGACCTACCCCCAATTGTGAATTCTCAGGCATGTGTAAAGTGGGTATATAGTCCGAAGTGTTGGAACACCGAGGACGGTGTTATTCCAAGGGGAGGGGAATGTCACGTCCCCATCTAGACCCTATCACTTTAACATTTTAAATGATGTAATATTTTTATGAAATCGTGGTGAGGAGCTCAAGGCCAAGGCCCCGCCATCGATTTAGTGATGCATATGATTTGCATGCTAGCCATGCACATTGGAAATTCAAATATCATGTAATATGCATTATAATAAAAACACCCACAACTAGCTATGCAATGCAACAAAGAGAAGGGGGCATGATTTCACAAGGAATTGGGAGGGAAAACATTCAAACCCTTGAGCCAATCGGTTCAAGCCAAGTGTCAATGAGAGAACCCATCAAACCCTCAACTACCCATGTTGACTTTTGTACCCAACCATTGATTTCTCCCAAGAGTTGGTTGAGGCAGTTAATGCCTTGGGAATGGAGAGGTATGGATGTCCAAATTCGGGTATGGGCAAGCCAGCCTTCATGGAAAATCGTGTTTGTCTCCTTGGGCAAGAAAAGAGCCACGGAATTGCTCTCTATGCCATTATGCAACCATCAGTATTGCTCCCTCACGCAGCTCTAGCTGCCTGGGCGTTTTCCTCCATGGTTTTCGGGGTTTCCCTTCATCTTTTTACCTGGGAAGGGGCGTTTTTGTATTGATTACCAGTGGGGAAGAAAACAGAATGTTTGTGAGTATTCCTGGAGGTCGTTTAGACCATTGGAAAGGATCCTATCCAGTGGAGAGAAATCAGTTTTGCTCCCTGGGGTTGAAATCGAAATTCCACAGTTCGCTTGGGTGAACCACGAGTTGGGAGAGCTAATGTGGACCTTGTTTTGTGAACACCTCTGTTGTAAATGTGTAACCCTGTCAATGATCGTTTTGCTGTGAGAAGAAAGAGTCTGTTGGGGTATGGGTAATGGGTAATCCATTGTTCTGGCTTGAGCTTGAGAATAAGTATCCATTGTTCCATTGTAGCCTGATAAACCCAGCTATGGACTGGCTTGGCTCGGATGAAATGGTTAATGGGCTGTGTGTGAGCTGGAATGTTCCCTTTTCCTTTTGAGAATCATGCCCAGCTCAGGGGTGGCCTTTGGATGGACTCAGTATAAGCTGTCGAAGAGGCTATGGTTGGGAGGAACGTTGCAGCGACATAGCTAGTTGCTTGGGGTAGTTGCAAAATGAAGATAAGTGTTTTATGCCTCTATATTTACTTCTGCACTATATTAATTCAATAACTGTTGATATGCTGTATTCATGAGTAATGTGTGTGGATATTTTAATTCTGCTGTGCATCATAATTGATTTGTTTTACATCTGCACATTCATAATTTATTTATATGAATCTAACTAATGGGCTGAGATCATGGGAAAGCCCTGAATTTGGCATCATGCACCCTGCCTTGCATTGGTTGAATGGGTGGGTACGTGACATTAATCTACATATTTGTAGTCTTGTAAAAGTTTGAATCCAAATGAGCAGTCAGACACCTAGAACTTTGTACATGTAGAAGCCATATATCTAGTTGAATTATGCCAAGTTATATCCTCAAATCTCACCATGAAGGTAGGTAGAAACATATTGAATAAATCGTTAGGGTTAGTAGCTTTTACATATTTGTATATATCATGTAGGAGCATCTTATGTGAAGCTTGCAAGAGCGGAAAACAGAGTATCTATTAGAAATGTTGAGTTCTCTTAGATATCTTCTAAAGAAAAGCGTCTAGCTCATATATGAACTTTAGCTCTTGGTTTATTTACATAAGCTCCAATAGAACATGCCATGAGTACTACAAAAAGAATCTGAAGAATAAGCATGTGCACTACAAGCTTATGCAGTGAGAACATCAATGTGATGGAAACCCTAAAACATATTTTGTATCCAAAAAACCCTTAGGAAAACATATTTTGTATCCAAAAAATCCTTATGAATATTCGAGCAACATTAACGTATCAAAAAAAAAAAAAAAAATTCAACATCACAACACAGGGATCTCGATTTAAACATCTACTCATGACGTCCAATATAACCTTAATGGCCATTTACGGTTATACACAAGATAAAGATTCCAACAAATGATAGTTTTGTGGCGACCTAATATAGGAATTACAAAAAGGAGACAAGTTTATTTTAGTGTATATTCTGTTTGGTGAATATGGTGCAAAAACATAGTGAAGTAAAATTGAGCACCCACCCAAACATATAGCTTATATTGCATGCATGCAAACTAGTTATACAAACATATATCGATCTTAACCCTGAATTTAATAATTTATTCATCACAAACACAAACATGCAAACTAGTTATACAAGCATAGATCTATCTTCAGCCAAAATTTATTCAGCACAAATAAGGATCGCGGAACCATATGGATTCAAAGATGGATTGCACCCTTAAAATATTTACCTACAATGAGGTTTGCACTTTTAAGTTTTTATTATTTTGATCTTTATGGGCACTTATTATTTTGTTATTTTGATCCTTATGGACACTTCTTTTATTTTGATCACTATACGCTTCGTTTAATGGTCTGGTATTGGGTTAGGGTTAATATCTATATGCCATTAATATAAATAAATATATAAGCCTCAACCTTTTCTTTAAAAGGCACACACTTAAAGACAGACAAACATATGTGCCCCACCTTGGGATGTAAGATGTGCCTCTTAGTGTAACAAAATGGAGCCTTACTATTCTATGAAACAAAGCTTCATAATCGCTATAAATACTAATATACTGAAAACAAATAAACGCTTAATAAGCAAAAACAATAAGGGTATGCCTCATGTTGGTACTTACACAACAATAGCAGGCTTAGGCTCAGGATCCCTACTCTATGGTGGACGATCCCTCTCACCATTCAAGACCAGTTCAACATTAAGTGTTGCTTCTAAAGGATGCAATTATGTGAATTCGTCAACTTGATATCTCTTTCTGCATGGTTCAAAAATCCTGCAAATCTGTCCTCTTCTTCTTCACTTGCCTCTACAGTTTCCTTCCCCTTGGCTTCTCGCAAAGCGTAGCAAGGCACAATAGACTATGACCCTGAGAAGCATCATAGAAGGACGATGCCTCTTCTCCAAACATCTCCCTCAACCTTTGCAAAGGCAGGAAAGTGAAGGAATTAGTGTCAATTTAAATTTCCTTGTCTCAATGATGCTCATCCGGTAGGATATCAGTTCCTCTTTGCTGGGAGTATCCATGCCAAAATAGCAGCAACCAATTATTGGAGGGATTTCTATTCTGATGTGGACCTCCTTTCCACCTACATCTTTAACCATTATCACAATCTTTGAGGAATTTGTGCCCCTGAAAATAGAATTATCCATGACAACAACCCTCTTACCCTCTATCCATGACAACAACCCTCTTACCCTCTAGCACACCGCGAATAGGGGCCATCTTCAACTTCACACCAAAACCCCTAATCTTCTGAGAAGGATCAGTAAAATTCCTTCCCACATACTGTGACCTAAACAAACCTTGTTGTAAGGGCACCTTGATTTTCCCGGCATACCCAAGCGCGGCTACCATGCCAGAGTCTGGCACAACAATCACAACATCACAATACACCAGTGCCTCCTCTGCCAATATCTGACCAAACTCATACTGTGACTCATACACAGACTACCAAAAGACAACAGAATAGGGAAGCGAGAAATACAGGTGTTCAAAAACACAATCCTTTCTCTCCTTCTACAGCATCAAGCACATTGTGCTCATGCCATCTTTAACCACGACATCGATCTCACCATGCCTCACTTCCCATTCATAGCTCACCTCAATAAGGTCCAATGCGCAAGTCTCGGAGGTGAAGACCACAACCCTATTCTTGCGCCTCCCCATGAACAGTGGTTGAAACCCATGGGGTTCACGCGTAGCCACTAGCTTGTCCTTTGTCAAGAAAACCAATGAAAAGAGCCCTCTAATTGTTCCATGGCATCCGCCTTCAACTGTGCAATAAGATGAAGCACGACTTTTGTATCAGAGCTAGTATAAAAAATGGAGCCATGGTCGTCCTCGAGCTAATTGATCTTACGCCCACTGTGAAGCCTCGTGATCTCTGTGCTGAAGGATCCGGTCTCAACTGCTGGTGGGAATTGCTATGAGGGATTTGGTCTGAACTGATGTGACGGATCTGGTCCACTAGAATGATCGCACCAACAAAAGACCTGCCCATTGTTTAGCCATTTAGTAACCACAAACCCTTTTCCGCCGCCAAATTTTTTTTAATAACAAATAAATAATAAATAAAAAAGGAAACGGAGAAGTTTGAGACGAAACTATGTTTTGTCTCAAATAAATGCCTTAAACCACCCCTTCATGTAGTAGTGTTATGTCCCATTTTGACATTCATTAAGGATTAAAAAATGGTATACACCAACAATGTCGAATATGTGACAAATTAATAATGTGACATTCGACATTCATAAAGGGCTATGTTGCATTACGATGTATACCAAGGGCTATGTTGCATTGCAGTGTTCATCAAGGGTTATGTTGCATTGCGACATTGATCAAGAGTTATATGGCTAATATGAAAAAGGGTTATGTCCCATTTTGACATTCATTAAGGATTAAAAAATGATATACATCGATAATTCTCAAGATGTGACACATTAATAATGTGACATTTGACATTCATCAACGAATATGTCACATTGTGATGTATATCAAGTGTTGTGTTGCATTGCATTATTCATCAAGGGTTATGCCGCATTGCAACATTTATCAAGGGTTATATGCCTAATATGACAAAGAGTTATGTCTCATTCTAACATTCATTAAGGATTAAAAACTGATATACACTAACAATTCCCAAGATGTGACACATCAATAATTTGATATTCAACGTTCATCAAAGCTATGCCACATTGTGATGTTTATCAAAGGTTATGTTGCATTGCAACATTCATCAAAGGTTTTGTCACATTCCAACATTGATCAATATAATGTTGATAGTATTTTCAACTATATAATTTATATTATATAGTTGAAAATACTATTAAAATACTATTGAATATTATAATATAATATTATAGTTAAATAATAATATTTTATTATTACTTTGATTATAATATTTTAATTGAATACTATATTCTTATAATAGTACAATATAATATAATATTATTAAAGAGTAATATTATTATACTTAAATGATATTATTATTTAATTAATCTTTATATTTAATTTATAATATTATTATTTTATTATATTTATTTTTATGATATTGAAAAATTATTATTATTACTTAAATAATGATATTTTATCAATACATTGTTATAATATTTTAGTTATACCATATTCTTATTTTTATAATAGTGCAACATTATTTTTTAATAATAATAATAATAATAATAAATTATTATATTATAATTATTTAAATAATATTAAATATATTATAATTAATTAATTAAAAAAAAAATTTCCTTGGAAAAAGTCCGTAATTTTATTTCAAAAAGATGATTAAAATTACATACTGCACATGTAGTAGAATCAACAAGGATCCCTACATTTTCACATATTTCTGTCCCATATAAGCAGAATCAACAACTTATAATGAGCTGAACCAAAAAAAGAGAGAAACCCAGAGAATGTTGCCACAAGAAGAAGAAACAGATATATGATGAACGGTGGTGAAATTGGGGCCACCGATTTCAGATCTGGCCTAAAACCGCCGCCGCCCTTGCCACTGGATAACCCAATGGGTCGCCGCGCAAAGGCACCGCCCTCTCTCCATACTCAGAAATATCCATCACGCTTCATCTGAAACGCAGGAAAAGAGAAGTGACCTCCATGGAAGAATCCATGGCCACCAAGAAACGCTCAAACCCTTGATAGCCAACAAGAAAATCGGCCTGGTAGCAGTCGTCGCCGCCACATAAGTGCCCGCCGTTAGGAACTTAATCCTAACCTTAAAATCGCAATTGGAGTTTGAATCAGTTGCGCTCCCAAGGGCTCTTGGAAATCGCAGCAGAGATTCCACTGCAATTGACCTCAATTCCGATTTTAGGAGATTTCCGTTTCCCAATCTGCACTCCAACACTGGTGCCGACTTGAAATTCCAGCGTGATCTTCCCCTTCGACTCGGCCGATTTCAATTTCTTGGCATCAAGAACCATGTTCAGGCTCTTTAGATCGGCCTCTGTGTCCTGTGGAAGAAACCGGGAACGGATCCCTCCGCGATATGTACGCCGTCCGACGATAATTTCACGGGGATGGACGACTAGCTCGTGGTGGAAGCTGGGTCAATTCAGAAACCAATTCGTCTCGACCCACCGGCCTCCAAGAAACGGCTCCGCAGAAGCTGAGCCAGGTCCCGACGACGAGGGAGCCACCAGAACAGCGCCGATGTTGCAGAAGCCGTCGCCGTTGTGGAGAGCCCGTTGGAAACCATCGCCGCTGTTGGAATCCGCTCACTACCCTGCTGCCGCCGCCATTGCAGGATGCTTCCCTCGCCGTCGTGTGAGCTAGCAGAAGGAGTCTAGCTACCGGGGAAAGGGCCCTGGCCGCCGAGATCAACTCGGATCGGCTCAAAACCCTAGGTTGCAGAGCTCCATCCCCGGCCGCCTCCATCCAATTAATTAATTAAAATATAACAAATGACTTTATTTTTGATTTTTAATTATTATATTATTAATTAATTAATTAAATAATAATATTATTTTAATATTATCATTTTATTATTTTAATTAATTATAATATTATAATTAATTAAACAATATTATTTTAATAATATTTTGGAGATATGTTTACCGATCCATTTGAACAAACTATTAGCAACAGACACATTAATAATATTAATGTGTTTGAATACATAATTTTGGCATACCCAGACACAAGGTTGCTACTAGTTTATATTAGGAAGTCTATTTGATTTCTTTATGTTTATGCTCTTTGGGTATGAAAAATTCTGCTCTTCCAAAGGGGGTTTTAGTAGATAAAAATATGTCTATGTTTTAAGAAATTTAGAATATAATGTTCTATGGGTGAATTGTGTAAGATTTTTAAACAATTTTAATAAATTTTAATGGAGACTATAGTTTTCACTTTTTACATTAGTTCGAAAAAATTACATTTAATATTTCAAAATGTCTAAAGTAATAACTAAAGTTTTATTTATTTTAATTTCTAGAGGAATTTTTTCTCGACATGATTGGTCCCATACCATTGAAATGAAGATTAAATAAATAACAAAAGAAAGAAGGAAGTCAAGGAAATATTTGAGTATATTTCTAGGGACTCCATCTAAGAATATCTTTCTTGCATCTGCATTCCAGTTTCTCTAAAATGCTATTATTATTGGATGAAGATGCTGATCAGACCTCTTAGATCTCCAAGAGATACTGTTCATCCTTACAACACTGCCTCTTTAATGGTGCCAACAGAGGTATCACTCAACTTTGTTCTTATTTCCATATATACATATACTCAGGGACCGACTTGCTTTTATCATATTATTGAAGTCATTGGTTATTGGATCTATGAACTAATCATGTGTATCTTTCATCCAAGGGAATGTCTATACTCATGCTGATGACTCTCATCCTCCAATTCTAGCCATCTTCCTACGACACCCTTGAGAAGAAATTGAACATATGTGAGAGCGCTTTAGTGAGGCAATTCGTGCTTTTGACTTATACCTATATCCATCTGGCATTCTGATCATAATGCTAGAAGGATAGAGGTAGAAGTCATAGATAGTAGTAGTATTAGTATTCATATTACTTCTAAGCATAGATTGAAACCCTGAATAAGCCATGGAAACCAACTACTATCCTTGCAAAAAACAAAATATAGGACACAGTTCTTGACCTAATTATAGATCTAATTGGCTGAGTGAAAGCAACATATATAGTGTGTTCTGAGGTTTTACACATTCCATGCGTAGTTTCATTTCCAAGTTATGATCGAGATCATCCCATTATAATCCGTTTATGATAATCGTTATTCAGTTTATGATAATCTAATGTCAATCTTTGTTTTAAGAAAAATTTGTTGTTATTGTAAATTGTTGGCTGGTAATGTATAATAGAATATCAACTATTTATAATAACTGTGATGGCATAATGTAGGTGTGGACATACAACTTGATAATCTAGAGAAGGAAGATGTTCCAACAAAAGAGGGTAGGGATTACAAGGTGGTGGTAGACTTCCACTCTCACCCATTGCCTTCAACATCAAGTAAAAGGCCATACTCGGAGGAGATTAGCAGAGCATATGAGGTGTTCCACGAATATTGGTGTTGTGTCTAGGTTTATTCTACTTTGTCCCTCACAGTCATGCTTCCATGGATGGTCCTGTCAGTTACCCTTAAACTTCCACTTCCGACCAGAAATAAAATGCCCAGAAAGAAGAGAGAGTCGATGGAAACATAGTTGATCCCCAAAGCCACTGCCAAAAATAAAAAAAAAACTACCTCTATCTTTTATGTGTAATGTGTATGTATATAATACATAGATAATGGTCCTTGTGTAGGTGTGTGTGAGGGGATTTCAGCACTAACATGCTATTTCAAATGCCCACCTACAGTTCAGGATGTTTATTGTAAATATTAACTTCTACTATGAGTAAACTGAGTCTTATATGTTTCAATATCAATGTAAACTTTAACTTCTTATGAATAAATTTATTATATTTTTATTAACATGATGTAGATTCCATGTTTTATTGTCAATATAATTAGAATAGATATATGAATATATCATCTAAGTTTTTAAGTATGCCTCTTAGAATCCTACTTACACCTTCTAGATTTAATTAAGGTTTATTGCTTCTTAATTAGACCACACATATATTTGTAATAATTAGGGATTCAATATATAATGAATCCATTTTAATTGTTTAATGTGCTTTAAATATATCTAATTGGGTCTTAAATATATATAGTAGGGTTAACATCCCTAAAAACTTAAACTCATATATTTGGTCTAAATCTCAAAATTTGACCTTATACATGACCCATGGGCACTAAAAGCATTAATTTGGGTGTAAGTTCATATGTTGTGATCTTAGAACATGGGTTAGACCACGAGAGTAATCTATGCTACACCAAACCTTAAATTTGGGTGATATGAATCCAATATTTCTTTTTTAAAGCATGCATAATAATCAAAGGATGTAAAAGCATTAATTTGGGTGTAAGTTCATATGTTGTGATCTTAGAACATGGGTTAGACCATGAGAGTAATCTATGCTACACCAAACCTTAAATTAGGGTGATATGAATCCTATATTTCTTTTGTAGGGCATGCATAATAATCAAAGGATGTAAAGAGATATATAAGTCAATTTACTTATTATTAAAAAAATAATTTTTCTTATTTGAATTAAGACATCTTCTTCTTTTTTTTTTCCATTTTTTATTTGGTGATGAATCAAACTATTTAGTTTGTGGGATTGTGGTTTAATAGTTTTGGTGCAGCCACATTAATAAACAGGTTTAAAATAGCCTGTGTGGGGCAACTCAAGTGGTAAAGATGAGAATTTGTAATTGTTTTTAAATGGAAGGTCATGTGTTCAAATCCCCCCCAATCTTGCTATGCGTCATGGTTTGGGCCCTATGGTGAACCTAGGGGTATAGGGGGTAGCAAGATTGGATCCCTGAACCTCGTGTCACGCAAGTACCCAGCCCAACTCCAGTTGTTGATTCCCCTAATACAAAATAAAAATATAAATAAAAACCCTTAATTATAATTTGTCCTAATTTGATGGCCTGCATGTGCAATATTAATTAAAAAAATACTAGTCGTTATATTTGTGGATACAAACTTGGAATTTGATTCTAATTTGTAAAGAATGTGGGTGTTTGATTATGCAATGCAACTTATTAGGTTGCAATGTCGCATGGAATGTTACCACATATATAATTAAGAAAATTAACTAGGGGAACAAAACACATTATGAAAAAAATATCAATTATTTAATTTTTTGAGAAACAATATCATAAATTTATAAAAAAAAATATGCTAGAGAAGAAAAAAACTCAATTATTAAAGTTTGAAGAACTTAATATAATAATTAATAATAACTTACTAGATTAGTAATTTGTGGTTTGATACATAGTAGCATAATTCGAGTACGAATACGATTCGATACGGAAAAAATACATAATGGAAATATCTAGTACGAATAAAATACAGAAGTAGCTTGCTCATATATAATATTTTTAATGGAATATTCACAAATATACCGTAAATATATATAGACATTTATATAATAAAATTTAACTTATATTTAAAAAATAAAAATATAAAATATCAACAACCTCGAATATGGAAGTGTGAGACACTACAACTACTTATTTATAGTTATTTTAATAAGTAAGCATGAAATTGAATGGTATTTTTGTTTTATAGTGTTCAAATAATTAATGTTTTTTTTTTTTTTTTTCTTTCGTTAAATTGATTTTCAAAATTTAATTTTCCACTAATAATCCATATCTGTATTACACCTACACCGAATATTCAATGAATTCGAATTTATTCGGAATTTTCGTACACAAAGTACCAATACGGTCGAATTATGCTACTATGGTTTGATAGTATATGTGGGTCAAATACCTCATTGCTATCTTGTGTCCTTAAGTATATTTTAAGTATATTTTAAAGGCACCTTAATGAATATTATTGACTGCTAAGAAAATAATATCATAGAGTGATTCCCTTAAAGTTTTTCCCTACTTTTGGAATTAGATATCATGTATGGATCCCAATAAGTGAGTGAGAATGTGATTTTATGAAACTAATTGAAAAAATGATTGAAGTTAGATTGCTTCAATCAGGGAGAAATTTGTTAAGTAGAAATTTGATGTGGGAAAGGTTGTTGAAGCTTAGAAGATCATAAATAGCGTCACACATTTGAAGGAAAGAAATAAAATAAAAAATGTACTTGATATGCCAAAATGGCCTATGGGGTAAAGATATTCTCAAATATATGTTAAATTTACTCAAAATACAATTAGATATTAAAAAAGAATATTTGTATAGTATTATGTGCATAAAACATTTCACACTATGTGAAGAAAATACAACCCTTCTTATTCAAGTACACTAGTTAGTTTTTAAAGAAAATCAACATAGAGGAAGTTGAATATATTGTATACATTCATATTCATGTAATGATAAAATATTGGAGCATTCTTGGAAGATATTGGTGACACAAATGAAGAATGTGACAATGAAGTGAAACAAAAAACAAAAAACATGAGCAATCTAAGCTCAATAGTTAGTTTTTAAAGAAAATTGACACAGAGAAAGTTGAACATATAGTATACATTCATAGTCATGTAATGATAAAATCTTTGAGAATTCTTGGAAGAGATTTGTGACGCAAATGAAGAATGTGACAATGAAGTGAAAGAAAAAAGAAAAAAACATAAGCAATCTAAGCTTAATAAATGAAATTGAGGCAAAGTACATGAGTATAAAAAGCGCTAGCACCTATGTGAAAGAGCTCAAGTTGGGATTTGTTGTTGGAATAAACCCAATGTGGTTATGAAAGAGTTGTGAAAACATTGTAGTTGTGTTGTTCCCTCTTCTTTTCTCTAGGGAAACATTCAAGTTTAAGGAAAGAATAAGAGACAAACTTGAGCCTCAAATATACATGGTAGCATGAATAGTTATACTTTACCAACACTAATACATGAAATTATATCTTATGTGAAAAGTGAATACTATTTAAAACTAACATAAGTACCTAATTGAATCTCTTAGTTTGGTATTTTGGTGTGGATTGTACTTACAAGCAAGAAATCCAGATTTCTACATCAAGGAAACAATTTTTTTAATTTACAAATTAGAATAGGCTTCGAGACTCTCCCATCAATGTCAACATGTTGAAGTGGATGCGAAGGAACCATCCGGGGTTGTGTGGGTTTGTGTGTGAACGTGGTGTGATCATTACAAAACACCTTACACAAATAATTTTTATTATCTTTAAATGTTTTATGATATCAATAGTTTTTTAAGTTTAACCTTGTTGATGGGAAGAACTAACCACTTGTGAACACAAAAGAAACAACTCTATCGAGGTTCTTAAGGTAAACCCTAAATTGTTTTGGTGTAGCTACAGTTATGTGGACTTGTTGCCACTAATTGTTTGATTTTCTCATCTAAAGTTCAATCTCATCTAAGCATATTTCAGTAGCGGTAGAAAAAGCGATTTCAGTAACTATAAAAAAAACTTATGCAACCTAACCTATCTTGAGAGCAAGATGTAATAGAAGTATGATGCATAAAAGATTATTAAATTTACTAATTTATTTGAATAAATAAACAACAATTTAAAAAAAAAACAATATTTTAATGGTTAATGATCTTGAATATATTTCTAGGCATAAGATTTTGCAACTATTTAGTTTGACCAAATAAAAAAAGTATTAAGCACACAAAACTGATTAAAACATTTTTAATTTGATCCTTATTGTGATGCACCTGCAACAATTAATTAATAAGAATATGCGAAATATCAGAAATGACAGAACTCAGAATCACTTTTTATATTGATCACAGGCCACTTTGAGGGGGCAACCTCCTTTGAGCAAGCTCAATACAATTAACTTCACAGTGCCTTCATAGGGCCTCAACACACACTTATATACTAAGTCTAGGTGCCAATACCATGGGTCAATACCATGTGTCAAAAACAAACCATGGGCCAATACAAAAATATAGATCAACAATTATTACGGGTCAAAACCATGGGCCAATACAAACTGTGGATCAACAAAACTATGGGCGGCTTACAAAGCATATGCGCCAACAACAATAAACACAAACTATGGATCAACAAATACTACGGGATGACTTACAAAAGCATATGCGTCCAACAACAATATACTAACAAAGTAAAGACATGGGTTCCTAACACCCCCCTCTCCCTTAGAAAAAACTTTGTCCTCAAAGCTTTAAATGTGGAAATTGATGTAGAATCTGAAGGAGTGGGTCCCCTGTAGCATCCTCGGGTTGCATTCCGGGCCACTGGTGCCTTTTGAGTTTTAGGGAGGATTGCATGGAAGGCTGTAGATGAAGAGGGAACCATATCAGCGACGTGAAAAGTGCGCGCAGAACGGTGCTGGTCGGCTTGTTGTTTCAGTCGAATTCTTGCCATGTGAAGATTGTCCTGCAAAATGAGAAGAAGTTGATCGCGGTTTCGAAGAATTGAGTCATTTTCCTGAACTAGGGAGCTATTGTAGGTGTATGGAAGAAGAACTGGCAGTGCCCTGTCCAAAGACTGCTTCATATGGTGTCCTTTTAGATGTGGTACTATACCACTGGAGTGCTTCCAGGAAATCCATAGAAATAGTTGTCCAAATCTGTGTAGGGATGGGAAAGGGTTCGAGTAGTCCCGAAAGGAGGGTCGTTTCACCCTTGTTGACCTGGAAAGTATCACAGTCAACCACCATCCGTTGAATTGTCATTTTCAATCCCTGCCAAAAGAAGTTATATTGTTCTTGGTCATACGTTTTGAGGAATCCAGAGTGCCCTGCTGATGAAGAAGCATGGGAGTTCATAGAAGAGATAGCCCCGTTGAACAGATTACAACCAATTTGGAACAAGTAGAGAAATAGCTGTAAGAGAAACTAGGTCATCAAATGTGTGAGAAGGAGCAATCTGCCACCATATTGTCCTTACCCTTTTGGTAAGTGGTCGCATAGTCATAACCCATGAGTTGGAAAACCCATTTCAAGTGTGCTGGGGAGGAGACCCGTTGTTCCAGGAAAGTTTCCAGACTCTGGAGATTAGTCTTGATGCAGAAATAATTCCCCAATAGGGATGGCTACCACTTCTATACCGCATGCAAAATAGCCATCATGTCCTGCTGAGATGTAGTTGTGGAAAAATGCTTACCAGAAAGGTCTCGTGAAGGCGGCAAGCCCATTGGTGCAACAAAGACACCTGCATATCTATCCAAGGAAGTAGTGGAGACCATTGGTGGGGGGAATCTGAAGGGAATGGAGCTGAGCAATGACACCATGTGAATTCTTCTTAAGGATCTTTTCCAAGCGATGTGAACTGATGATGCAGAGAGACCCTGGTTGTAAGCCCATAAATTTGTGTTGTGTCCCATTGACTGAAAACTACATCCAAAGTTCATCAAAATCCCATAAGATGGGGCCAAGTGTGCGTAACCATGAACGCCCCAAAACTACATCACATCCACCTAAGGATAAGGCAAACATGTCAGAGCACAGTTTATAATCTTCCATAGAGATACGCACATCATGACACTTCCCCCTTACAAGGTAAGGTGCCCCCCATTGGCAACCATGACTTCAAAGTTGGAACAAGGATGGACAAAAACAATCAGCCAATTTGGCAATCCGAGGGTCAATGAAGTTATGAGTGCTACCAGAATCAATGAGTATGGTAAGAGGGAGCTTCTTGAAGTATCCCCTGACTCGCATTGTTTGTGGGGTGGTGACGCCGGTTACAGCATGGAGAGAGAGCTCAGGTGGGTCGTCCTGAGATGGGGGTGTCAACAAGCGGGTGTTGAATGTCGACCTGATCATCTAATGTATCTGGAGCTTCTTCGTCAAGTTCTGAGGCAGGCGGAGAATCCACATCCAAGAGATAGAGCTTTTGTTGAACACATCTATGTCCCTGAGTGAATTTCTCATCACAATTATAACAAAGCCCCTTTTTCTCGACATGCCTGCATCTCTGTTTCAGACAAATTCTTGATAGGAGTTGGTTGCGGGGCAGGCATGATGGGAGGTCGTTGGGAACACCATATTTCTAAAGGGAACAAAGGTGGGTTTGGAGCATTGTTGAGCTGCGATCTTGTCCTCTGCCAACTTAGCCAACCCTAGGACTGTCCATCATTGTGTTGGGACAAAACATTTTGACCTCTGAGCGGATTTCATCCTTGAGACCACTAATAAAACAACTCCTGTAGAATTCATCAGACAATCCTTCTGTTGTGATTGGGCCAGTTTCTCAAATTTTGTCTGATACTCTCTCACTGTGCCAATTTGGTGAATTTTAGTGAGTGCTCCTGTGAAGTCATCAAAAGAACTAGGACCAAATCGTGGCAAAAGGAGTTGGCAAAAAATCTGTCTAGTTTGGCTCGAGATGAGCTTTGATGTACCAATGGTACCATTGAAGGGCTTCTTGTTCCAAATGGAAGGATGCAAGTGGAACTTTCTAGACATCAAAAGTATTATGCAGACTAAAAATATTGTTCTGCTCGGTATATCCATCCAGTCGGATCAGTACCATTGAAGCGAGAAAAATCAAGCTTCGGCCCGCGAAAATTGCTGGAAGAAGAGAACCCAGTGGCTGCAGAAGATTCTAGTTGTCAGTTATTGTTCATGGCTTGAATGCCGAAGATGGAAGCTGAGAAATTTTTCATCCAGATCTTGGAGTTTGGTTTGGATGGCTGCAAGTGCTTCCTCCATGGTTTTTTGCTCATGTGCAAGTGACAACCATAACTAGGGAATTTTTTTTTTTTGTGGGGGGGGAATGGATAGAAAAACACAAACACAAGCTTATTTAGTAAGGGGAAATTTGGATTTGGGAAAAATTTGGAGGGGTAATTGGGGTTTGACTAGGTTTTTGACACTTTCTAAGGGACAGGGAAGCAAAAAATGGAGATTTCAGAAGCGGGAACTCTATGGTAAAATTTGAAGGCAATCGGGTGAAAATTGAAGAAGTTATGGCAAACCTTAAAAACAGACAAATGTGGGATTTCTGGTCTTGGGAAGTGGAATGTGGGATAGGGTCTTCAGGAATGAAATATGTAGAATGGGATTGTAGGGATGTCAGTGAAGTTTTAGGGAAAACAGAGTTGAAACAAGGGAGATATGGCCGAAAAAACAGAATTTTATACTCTTCTCTCTTTTTTTTTTTTTTTTTTTTTTATAGAAATGGATCGGCAACAGCGGCGCGGAAGGGATGGAAAAACGGTTGGATCTGAAAACGGCGACTGGATATGGAACAAATTTCAGAATAGATTTGAAACAGCTGGATCTGGAGCGAAAGTGATCGGCAACAATTCAGCTAAAAATAGATATGGACCCCCATGTATAGTACGGATTCCTAACAGTTTAGGTGTTTCACTCGGCCACCCAATGCTGTCTGACGGCTTGTGTATTGGGGCAGTACCCCTCACTCCACGGCTCAGGTAAAACTGATAACTGCTTTGCCACAAACGACAACTCTTGGTTTACCTCACGGGGGGGAACTAGTCAATCAGGTAGGGGTCGTTGCCCCTTTTCGCTGGCAGGTCCCTCTCAATGGGCCGGCTACTTTGGGGTTCCCCGTGGTACTCCTCACAATGAGTTTTAAGGCTTATGCCCAAGTACTTCCCACAGTTAAGCAGACAGGGATTATTCCCAAATCCGAAGCTGCAACAGATGTGAAAAAAAAAATTTGGCAGAAATTCCACCCCACGAGCCTAAGAAAGTGCTCTGATACTAGATGTGATGCACCTGCAACAATTAATTAATAAAAATATGTGAAATATCAGAAATGACAGAACTCAGAATCACTTTTATATTGATCACATGCCACTTCGAGGGGGCAACCTCCTTTGAGTAAGCTCAATACAATTAACTTCACGGTGCCTTCATAGGCCTCAACACACACTTATATACTAAGTCTAGGTGCCAATATCATGGGTCAATACCATGTGTCAATACAAACCATGGGCCAATACAAAATATAGATCAACAATTATTACGGGTCAAAACCATGGGCCAATACAAACTATGGATCAACAAAACTATGGGTGACTTACAAATCATATGCGCCAACAACAATAACACAAACTATGGATCAACAAATACTACGGGATGACTTACAAAGCATATGCGTCCAACAACAATATACTAACAAAGTAAAGACATGGGTTCCTAACACTTATTCGGAAATAAAAATATAGAACAATCTTACAGAAAATCATTGAATATATTTACGCCGTAAGGTGTTCTTTCTGCGAGGATAATCCTTGCTCTTGTTCATAGTTACATCGTAAGGCGTTCTTTCTGCTAGGATAATCCTTGCTCCTGTTCATAGATTCCTCGTCTATCCAACAAATTAGAATTTGCCACGTATTTTTACGCCGACGTGTCCGACCCCGACAACTCCACTGCTACATGCCTTCTTGCTTCACTGCAAAACCCTAGTTTCATGCAGTTTTTATGTTGCTTCTGGTTCACGCCTCAGTATTTCATGCGGTTTTATCCTGTTCGTGGTTTCATACTCACATCATTCCAAGCGTCCAAAATGATGTGTTGCTGATACTTGGGCTACACGATATGGGCAGGTAAACCATTAAGCTGGACGAACTAGCTTTTGAGGATCGGCGTAAAGTTAGCCTGCTCAAGACCGAAAGGAAGAAAGTGATTGTAAGGATGAAATTTATCATAATTTTGGATTTCTGCGTTTGCTGTATTGGGAGAGGATTTAGGTTTTCATGTTGATTTATGTCTGTGTTTAATGATCAGGTAAGTCCTACACCGATTCAGGTGCCTATGTACAATGCAGAGAAGATGGGTCCTCCATGGTTGAGTCCTCTTCCGGCAGCTAGCTTTTTTGTGGCCTATAAAATCCATGGAGATTTCAGCAAGAGCGAGTGCAATATGTATTGTTTGGATTGTATGGGCGGTGCATTGTGTTCCTGCTGCCTTGTTCATCATAAAAATAATTTCATAGTCCAGGTACCTGACAAATCAAATAATTTCTTCATGCCTGGTTTTAGTTTTAAAGTTTTTTATTGGAGAAAACTAAAGGGATGGGGAATGGGGACTCTTAATCTCTCTACAGGTAAGAAGGTCTTCGTACAATAGCATTGTTAGTGTTTCTGAGATTCAAAAAGTGCTCGACCTCGACGGTGTGCAGACTTACATTATAAATAGCGCCAGCGTTTTTTTTCTCAAAGAAATACCCCAAGTTAGGCCAGGCAAGGGCGTTACCAATACTTGCGAAATATGCAACAGAAGCCTCCTGGACACATTTCGCTTCTGTTCTCTCGGTTGCAAGGTATGCCGGGGTTTTTGGGAGGACAAATCTAGAGGGTTTCAATCGTTCGATCCACGATACGCCCTTGATTCCTCGTTTCGAGGTATGAAATTTAGTGAAATTGAACACCCAATATTATTTAGTTCACAATTATTCCGTTGAATGGATATGAATTGCAGTATGTACTATTATTTAGTTCACAATTATTTTGTTGAATGTATAATTGAAATATGTACTTATTTTCTGTGTATATATATATATTTTTTGGGTTTATTTTTCATGTTTGATGAATGTAAGAATTGGTCGTTGTTTACCAGGGCTTTGAGTACACTAATGGCGGATACTTTCATGGGGAGTCTGAAAAGAAAGAACATCGGTGAGCTGGAATTGGATTCCTTTGGCTGCGAGGGCTACGCTCTCCCGAAAAGAGTGCGCCTGGTAAGTGGCTTTGGATGTTGGCTTGGTTCAATCTGAAGGGTTTCAAAAGAGGGCTTTAATTATGAGATCAAATTTTGCACGCATTACCAACTTGAACGGACCACAGCACCTTCTGGTGTTCGGGGGGGTTGGATAAAATAGAAAAATGGAGACAAATCAAATAAATAGTACTTTTTGTTTTGGTTTTGCTTCTGAACAGTAAGGGTTTAGATTATTCATCCCATTAGAATGACCGTGGTCGAAAATTGTGAAATTGTTGCGATATGTGCTGGATGGTGATCAGATCTGCAGTGGGTGTTTTTCTTACCATATTATTTACTTTAAGCTTTGCGTGATAGATCAGATGGGTAAGTGGGTCTCGTTACGAGCCAACAAATTTTTAAATAAAAATTTAAAATTAAATTAAATATTGAGTATAGGCCCTCTGGACCGATTTTGGTATCGTAGGCCGTTAAAAATATATGCCAGCAAAGGGAAGCTTCCCATTAGCTGTGGGCAATTTTAGAAATCTAAAGAACTTGCTCTATTTGGGGTAAATTTGATTGACATTGATTTGTTAACTTTGGGAGAAATTTACTGAACCTTTTCCAGCCATTGAAATTGGATTCCAAGTCATTGTCTTTTCTGGTTATAACATTGAGATAGAAATATTTATGCTTTTTGGGTCATGCAGTTGGGAGATCCTTCTGACATAGGATATGTATTATAAAACATAATCCAAATTTTTCAGCCTTCTGTGGGGATCAACAATGTGTAGAGATGCAGGGAGATTTTCCAATTTGAAATACCAGAATTATCACAACCAGTCCATATGCCAGATTGGCAGCATCCAACAGAGCCTTTGTTAATGGCTACATAGCCAACGCCTGCATTTCCCAATGATGAAAAAGCACTCGTGCTTTACAAGCCAGTAAATCCACCAGTATTTCCAGGTGTTCCAGTGGTAGGATCACCAGATCTCTTGATGAAATTTAACACAAACTGTTTATTGAACCACAAGGGTACTGATCTTCCCCCACTGCTATTGCATATTCCCTTTATTCTTTCTCTGTTCGATTTGTCATTGTGTCTGTTAATAGCATGGGCTTTTACAGGTTCAGTTTTGTGTATACCTGCTATTTACAAATTCTAAAGGTTACAAGACACCTTATTATTATATGGTTTAAATTGTAGTAATTAAAAAGAAATATGATTACATCCTGTTTTGTTGCAAGCATCCTGGCAGATATAGGGCCCCAGATTCTGCATCAATCTCTGTAAGTAGAAGGACGTTAGACATTAAACCTGTAGATAATCGCCTTGCAGTTGTTCCTTGGGTGCCTTCTCAATTTCATAGGTCTACTGATCAGTTGTCGTTTAATTAGAAGAGCTGTGATGAATCTACTGAGAATGAAGAGCCAGTGGCAATGGAGGATGAAGATATGGTGTTGATGGAGGAGGACCCGGTACAACCATAACAACCGGTGATCACATCCACTAGTCTAGCTGATGGAGTGCAGTGGAAGCATTGCTTGACACCCTAGCCCCCTGTTAACCAACCAGTGATGTGGTCGTACTAATGACTGCCACTTGATATAGTTTTGTTAAGTGCCCTGTGGTTGTATGGCTCTTACTTTGTATGGAGAGGACTGAGAAGGCAAAGAGGATGTAACTAGAGCAGAAGCTCTGTTTGTATATGGAAATCACACTTCATGAAGAACGTTCAATATGTTTGATTAGTTGACACATATCAGAACCAGCCAAATAAATATCTAAGTTTAATATTAGAATTTAGGTTTAATATTAGTTGCTTCCTTCCAGGTGGCTTCCAGATTTAATTTCAGCTGCTGACTTGAACTAGGATTAATATTAGTGGATATTCTTTGGACCTTTATGGTGCAAGGAAAAGCATGACTAATCTATGCTTCTTCATTTCTTGAATTGTTGAATGTTTTTAACTGTTGCTAACTAGCAAATAACCTACCTATTTATTTAGGTGAATGGTATCAATGTTAAAGTATTTGCCACAATATTTGTGTTTTTTAAGTGTCCCGTATGATTCTTATAAGATCAGACCTAACTCTTTTTTGCATTGTAGCACACTTTGTTATGTTTTTTCTACGCATTGTAGAACACTGTGTTATATTTTTTTTTAATTAGAAAGCGATTTATGCCATACCTTTATGTATTGATTTTGGGGATTTCTAAATGCCAAATTAAATCATAACATTTCTTGTTGTCTTTTTATCTGCATATTCTTTTGTGATGCTAAAGCAGTATTTAGTAGTGACATCCTCCACAGACTGATTGGGTGGGTGTTCTTTCTCAACGGGTGGAGATTTTTAACTATGTAACCTTGTATCTTTGCGTAGAAGAGAGGCCTATTAATTGCAATGAGAGTAGCGATATTCTCTTAGAGTTCTGATTCATGACGTGTTTAGCAAATGCATAAGCCAAAACAGAAATTAACAATGCTTAGGTGCATTGTTCTATATGTAACAAAGAAAATAAAGAATATTTCTGGTGATCGATAATTTCTGTTTTCAATCGGGTACGTTATGGTTGCTGTTTGGTTATTGCTAATAGCTTATTTTTTAATCTAATGTGTGGAGTGAGGTTTCGGGTTGAGCTTTTTGAGCTGTGTTCCTTGATGGTGGTTGCTATTAGTTTATTGTTGATCACCGGTTTTTTAATCTCTTGTGTGGAGGGAGGTTTCAGGTTGAGATTTTTAGGCTGTGTTCTTTCCTGGTATTAGACCTTCTAGCATCTCTCCCTCCGCAGTATTTGCGGATTTAAAAAGGTCGATTGTGGCTCTTGAAGCTGTACAATTGCTGGTGTTCTGTTTGTGCTGGTGTTTTGTTTGTGCTAGTGTTTAAAGGTTGGATATTTTTTCCAGTGGGCTCGAAGTGAATTGTGAAGAGTGTGAGATCCTCCTACCTGGATGATTGTAGCCCTATTTGCGTTTTAGAAGTTTGATTTTTTTTAGCATTTCTAACCATTTTGAGATTTTTTTTTCTTAACATCGTGGGATCCACAAGCCAAACCTTGTAAATTTATTTATTTTAATTGGAAGTGGATATGCAGATTGGAGGATTTCCAGCATTAATTCAGTCAAAGAAAAATATTTTCTTTGGAGGACTGTTAAGAAAGACGTTGTTGAACCCAACATGATGATCCACATAAGGAAATGGGGGACCAAGCGTCAGCAAGCAAGAGGCATAATTAATAAGACCGTAAGTCAAAGACGTGTTGATCAAGATCATAACCTAATAGGGTTATGGGAGCAATTAGAGAAGAATTATAAGGATGCTTATGTTTTTGATGTGTTTAACATAAATGAAAAAGTGATGAGCTTGGATCCCTCTATTTGGGAAATAGAGTTAAGTAGTATTTTCAGGGAATTGTTATATTTGAAAGTAAAGTTCCCTCTCCGTTTAAGGCCTTTTGCAGATTCTAAAAAGAGAGCTATACAACTTGATCGTAATTCCTTCCGAGAAACAATTGAGCAATTTTGTAAATCGGTCTTGGATGAGAAGTTGATGGTGATATTAAGAAGGGATACGTGAATGCAACAAAGGGTCAGCCTCTTGATGATTACAAGACAATTTTGTCAATCCGTCTTGGATAAGAAGCTGATGGTCATATTTAGAAGGGGTATATTTATACAACCAAAAATAAAACTCTTTATGGTTATAAGAAAGGTTATAGGTTCCCTCATGATGGAACAAGAATTGAAACGCAGTAGGGAAAAATAATAGTAATGCCCAGTCTTCAAGTAGAATATCCTTTCTTATGCAAGTATTGCGGTGATGAAAACCGCATGGAAAAGTTCTTAAAAGAAAATGTAAGATTAGAAAAAGAATTATAAGCCCCTTAGAAGTTAGAGTTAGAACTAGGAGATCCAGGTAAGCATGGAATTCTCTCTTTTAGGTAAAAGGCATGCCATTTCATGGCATATGGCAGGGGATAGATATTCACTTGTTTATTTTGAATCTATTGTGTGGAGTGAGGTTTCAGGTTGAGCTCTTTGTGCTGTTTATTTTCATGGTATCAAACCTCCTTGTCTAAATCTCTCTGCTGGATTTGCAGATCTGAAAAGGTAGATTGTAGCTCTTGGAATACAGTTGCTGGCATTTTGTTTGTTGCAAGTAGTTTATTTCCTGTGGGATAAGGTGTCTTAGTGCCTTAGTTAAAGTTTAAGGTTGGAATCCAATTGCTAGCGTTTTGTTTGTTGCAAGTATTTTTTTTTTTTCCTGTGGGATAAGGTGTCCTAGTGCCTTAGTTAAAATTTAAGGTTGGAATCCAATTGCTGGCGTTTTGTTTGTTGCAAGTAGTTTTTTTTTTTTGTGGGATAAAGTGTCCTAGTGCCTTAGTTAAAATTTAAGGTTGGAATCCAATTGCTGGTGTTTTGTTTGTTACAAGTAGTTTTTTTTCTGTGGGATAAGGTGTCCTAGTAGTGCCTTAGTTAAAGTTTAAGGTTAGATTCTTCTCATGAAAAACTATCAAGAAAGATACTGAAAAATATTTCTGTGAAGGATGATAAAGAAAGACGTTGTTGAACCAGCATGATGATCCACAAAAGGATACGGGAAGGACCAAGCTTGAGAAAGCAAGAGGCACAATTGATAATGCCGTAAGTCACATACTTGTTGACCAAGAAAATAACCTAATAGAGTTATGGGAACAATTTTAAAAGGATTAAAATGATGTTTATGTTCGTCAGAGTGATGAGCTTAGATCTCTCTATTTTGGAAATACATTTAAGAATTAGGATTTTCAGAGAAAAGTAAACTTCCCTCTCCTTTTAATGCCTTTAAAGAGTTTAAGAAGAGAGTTATACTTTTATAGAACTTGATCCTAATTTCTTCCCACAAATATTTGAGCAATTCTTTAAATCTGTCTTGGATTAGAAGTTGATGTGGCGTATTAAGAAGGGGTATGCTTATGCAACACAGGGAAAGTCTCTTGATGGTTACAAGAAGAATTGAAACACAACATGTAAAAATAATATCAATACCCAGTCTTCAAATAGAAAACATAAAACAAAAATAATTTGTTATGCAAGTATTGCTGAGGTGAAAGACACATGGAGAAGTGTTTTTTTAAAGAAAATGTAAGATTAGAAAGAGAAATATAAGCACCCTGTGACAGCGATGAGATCGAGGTCAGCCTGGATAAAAAGCATGCCGCTTCATGGCATATGACGGGATAGGTATTCACTTGTTGATTTCCATTTGGTAAATTCTCGTCGAAAAGCTTTTATGGTAAATAAAATGGAATTTTGAATCCTGAAGCAAGGTTGCTCATATGGAAAACTAATTCTTTGAGACTTTGTTTTTAATCAATTTTAAATTTTGTTAACATGAGAAAAAATATTGAATAAACTAAAGAGTATAGAGAAACACACTTATGAAATATAAAATAAAACTTTTTTTTTAATAAATATAATGAAAATGAAAGAAGCTATACTTCTATGTCACAAAGCATACTTTTAAGACATTTATATAATGGTACATACATTTTAGTAAATAGAGTTTTTATATGGAAGAGCACCAAGCTAAGAGAACAAGATAACAAGATGGACAAAAAAGATTTTAGATATTTATTAATAATATTTATGACTTTAAGTATGATATTCATATAGCTTATTAACACATAATTTAGAGGTAAGAACTATCTATTAAATTAGTATTAGTAGCTCTCAATCAAAATTCAATGATCAAAACATGTGCACTTCTCCTCTAAAATACAAATTACATTTTGAAACAAAAATGAGGTAAGAATGGTCATAGATGCACATGATCGAAGTAGAATAACACTTTAATATTGGGGAATTCAAAATCAAATACTCTATTTTTAAGGAAAACCAAATATACTCTATTTCTATGTAGACTTCAAAATCAAATCAAATAGACTTACATTTTTTAAGTCTACCATGTAGTACTTAGAAAGTGTTTAGTGTTTAGAACATGTTGAGGATGATGTACCTTTTCAATATGAATATACAAAATGACATAGACTAACTTTTTTTAAGTAATTTTACCATCTAGTATTTTGAAAGTGTTGTAGTGTATCACATCACATAGATTACTATACACTGTGAAGTGAACTTTTGAAATGTAACATTTATTTTTGTTTCTCTACCTTTTCAATATGAATATATACAAAAATATTATTCATTTCGTTAGCTTTGGTGTCTTTATTAACACACAATTTAGTTTTAGAAAATTCATTTCTTTATTTAGTTTTATATGGCTGTATTTTAAATGCATTTTCATCATAGTAATTTTCATGAGATTAAAATTTCAGTTATTATCAAAGAGTTCAAGATTCTATTCAATGAACAATTTTATAATTCTATACACTGAAAAATAGTTGTGAAACATTCATGTATTTTGGATTCCACCTTTAGATCAAGTGTTTAGCATGCTCGAAACTTTAGTTTCATGCATTTTTGGTTCTCCTATATGGAAGCAGTGTTTAGTTTTTTGTTCTCCCATCTGGAAGCAATATCGGGATTAAAATTTCATTTCTTGGCCACTACTAAAAATCTATAATGCCTAATCGATAATGCCCTTAATTTAATGAGGCAAATGGATGTTCATATGCATAATGTAGGTCATTTGGACTTGAACTTTGGAGAGCCAAAAAAAATATCCAATAACTTGGATACAAGGTTAGGATTTTGACGTGGGGGAACAACTAAAGCCTAGTTAAAAAAGGCAAAAGCTGACTTCCAGAAAGGCTTACAAATTGGGAACTGTGTTATTGTTTTATGTGATTTTGCTATCAAAATATGATTTATCTTTTTCAAAGACTTTTTTCTAAGGTGTAAGCACAAAATGAGACATCAACCTTTAGACTTAAAATATAAATATATAAATATGATCATTAGTACCCTCTGTTCTCTTAATTTTGTATGCGAAACATTTTTAGCACATTCATGGTAAACTAGAAGGTCACATGAAAGTCAAAAGGAGGTCTCTTGTCAACTATTAAGCCTAACTTCCAAAGCTAGTAGAATCAACAGTGGAGCTATATTTTGTTAGATATTTTAAACTTATTGTTCTCCACGTGTATGATTTGGTTTATATTTTGTAAAGTTTCTTCACCTCACTGTTCTTCATATGTAGAATTTGCTTCATCTTCCTCCATAGAATTTGAATTATAATTTCTAAGGATTGAGATTTTGGCTTGTACTTTATAAAGGTTATTCAATTCACTATTTTCCATATGTAGAATCTGAGTTATCATTTGTGAAGATTGAGATTTATAAAAAATTACAAGCGATTATCTCATGGATATATAAAAAATGAATGTTGATTTTATTAATGCTCTTATTATATAAGAAAAATAATATTACATCTATAGAACCCTTTTTCAGGGCAAACAAGAAAGAAACCACTTTTGTTTGCAAAAAATATTTAATGTTTTGCATGTTTGTATGTTTACTAGGACTTATAAAATAGGCTTATAAATGGAACCCAAACATATAGAATTTGGCTAATACTTTGTAAGGGTTTCATAATTCAGAATTTGGCTTAAAGATTGAGATTTATATAAAATAAAAGATAATCAACTTATTGATATAAAAATAAAGTAATGTTATATTTTTAATAAAGTAGTAATAAAATAACATAAATTTAAGAGTTCACATTAAATGGTTCAAAGTCACATAAGTAAGAGCTGATAGGGATCATCAGATGATTTTCTCTTGTGTTTTTTGGTGGATTGTAATGACCCTTTTTCAAATTTTTATTAAAATGCTAATTTTTCCACTTTTTCCCCAATTTCGACCTTTGACTAGTTTAACTGTTTTGACCTCCAAATCAACCCAAATGCTCCCAAATATTCTGTAGGAGTGTATGAATGGTATTTAGACTTGAATATCAGGTTCAGGGATGTTTTATGGCCCTTCAAATACTGCTACAAACTTGATTTGTATTCTGATCAATATAGGTAATTTTGACTAGTAATTTGTGCATCAAATCCCCCTGGGGTAACACTAAAAATGGCCTTCCAAATGCCTCCAAACTCCCAAAAATTTATGAACAGAGGTATATAATGTGTTAAGTATGTGATTAAGGTCTCATATTCACCATTAATTGATTTTTACTACTGTTCTAACTCTCTCACATTCAACAGCAAAAACCCTCAATTCGACCCTTGGGGAAATGGCACTATTTCACCTCCCAATACAACTAAACTGAGTAAAAATGCTTCAAATGCTCAAGTACAGTACATCAAACTTGTATAAGACATCCATGGCAGTATATTGATAACAAATATATCAAAGAATCATCCATCCATTCGAAATAATCAACATTATAGTGTCATACATCAATGCATTGGGGAAATGGACATTGTTTGCTCATTAATCAATAGTTTTGCATACAACCAGTGGGTATTTCGACCTGAGACTTTTTGAATATTAATAACAGAGGATATGAAGCTATTACAATCATAAATATATAATGAGAAGCTCTCTCAAGAAGCACAAGTGCTCACCAAAAACGCCCTCCCTTAAGGAGCACGAATATGCCTTCAAAACTGGAAACGATGGAGAGAAAGTGCTGCACTAAACCAAACCATGAAACTTCCTGTAGCTGCTACTTGCAAATACAAACTCCATTAAAGCACCATGAAATACCTGAGTGGCCTCTCCAAACACCAACTTGGATGGGAATCTTTCACCCTTGAAATTGGCTAAGGCCAGAAACTAGTCATCCACTAGCTCTCTCTTCACAAATGCAATTTTTCTCAAATCATCAAAAGCCATTCTCATTCTTCATTTCTACATTTTATAACCAACATTAGCCTTCTAAGGGTCGAAATCCTCTCAATATATTCAATAGATTTCCATTTAGGAAATATTCCACATTTGCCACTTGTCTCCTAGTTCCAACCTTCCATCTTCTCCCAAATTCGATTTTGAGTCTCTTTGGCTTCTCCAACTCCCAAATTCGCCTTCCTTGAGCCTATTTTTGGTGCTGACATGTCATAGTGGTCATATGTCAGAGGTCAGGTCTGCAATTTGTCATAGTTGTCATAGATGCTCCATCATTGGTGTCATAGGGGCTAGAGAATCTAGCCCAAGTGTCCACAAACTTCTACTTTGACTCTTTATCTTCCATGGAGGTTACCAATCCTTCCAAATTCGACCTAAGATGCTCAATGACATGTGTTATGATTTACCAACTCACCCAAGAGTGTTCACATTCCCATTAATTTGAATTTGCAAAAGAGAGATACCATGTATTATGAAAAATCAAGCTAGTGTGGGTCCCACCACCTCCATATGTCTCCAAAACCACTTGCCACTTAGAATTTATCTTGAATTGATTTATTCACCATATTTATTAAATGCTTGAACCCCTCTAATGTATAAATATCATTTATTAGCTTTCTTATTACCATCCCACATGTGCCCATCCAACCTAGGAAACTAGTAGGATTGATGGGATTGTCTTACTATGCACTTATTTGAATGGGGACATTATAGTCCTCCCCACCCAAGATTGCTTTTCCTCAAGCAATTTCAAATTTGGATGCTGCAAAATATTCTCCTCTTCCGATGTGGCATCTTCATTTGGTAAGTCCTTCCATTGCACTAAATATTCTTTGATGATTATACTCGTCAACCTTCTTTCCCATGTCTTCAAAATCTTTTCCGGAACAAGTGTGAGCTGGCCTTCATCATCCAAAGGAGGAAGTATTTCTGAAGTGATGATTTTCTGACCTAGAGCTTTCTTGAGACAAGAAACATGAAATACATTGTGGATTTTACTCCCTTCCAGAAGTTCTAGTTCATATGCTACTTCTCCAACCTTTCGCACTATCTTGTATGGCCCATAGTACCTTGGTTTTAATTTTTCTGCTCCATTCTTTTTTAGAGATGTTTGTTTATAAGGCTGCAACCTTAAATATACTAAATCATTGACTTGAAATGTTCTTTCTTCTCTATGCCTATTAGCATATTGTTTTTGCTGATTTTGAGCAACCTGCAAATTGTCTTTCAAGAGCTTTAAAATTTCTTGGCTCTCTTCCACCCAATATTTAGCCTTTGGGGCTCTACTATCACCAAATATAATGTCAGCAAATGTAAGTGCATCATAACCATATAATTCTTTGAAAGGAGACATTCCTATTGACATATGATAAGTGGTGTTGTAGAAAAACTCACCCAAGTGTAGCCATTTTGCCCATGCTTTTTGCTGCCCTCCCACATAGTTTCTTAGGTATCCTTCCAACCATTGGTTTACCCTCTCTGTTTGTCCATCAGTTTGTGGATGATAGCTGGTACTTGGAATCAATTGAGTGCCTACCAATCTAAAAAGTTCTTGCCAAAAAGCACCCATGAATCTACTATCTCTATCACTGACAATGCTCTTGGGGAGCCCATGCAATTTGAAGATTTTTTTGAAAAAAATATGAGCCACTTGTGCAGTACTAAAAGATGATGTAACAGCAAAGAAATGAGCAAATTTTTTCAACCTATCAACTACCACATAGATGCAATCCTTACCCAAGGATTTAGGCAATCCGGTGATGAAATCCATGGAAATACTGTCCCATTTTTGCTCTGGAATGGGCAATGGTTGTAATAGGCCAGCTGGACATGTAAGTTCTGATTTGTTTTGTTGACATGCTTTACATTCATTCACATACTTCTGAACATCTTCCTTCAGCCCCTTCCAAAAAAATCTTTGCCTCAACTATCTATAAGTTTTGAAGATCCCTGGATGGCCCGCTAGTGGGGAATCATGTGCTTCTTGCAAAATTCGGTACTTGAGCTTGGAGTTATGAACTAAATAAATTCTTCCCTTATAATATATCATCCCATTCAAAACCCTATAAGTATCATCCCCTTTAATTCCATCCAACACATCACAAGCAAATTTGTCTTTGGCATATTCAACTAGTAACATGTTTTTCCAATCCTTGGCAATATCCATGAGAGAAAAAGAAGGCCTTCTTGACAAAGCATCTGCTACTATATTATTCTTTATTTTGACATATTCAATATCAAAATCATAAGCTTGAATCTTTCTTACCCACTTTTCTTGCCTTTCATTTAGATATTTTTGGGTGAGAAAGTGTCTTAGACTATTGTGGTCAGTTTTCACCACAAACTTGCTGCCCACCAAGTATTGTCTGAATTTGGCCAATGCATGCATAATGGCCAGAATTTCTTTATCATAGATGGAGTAAAGGTTTTCATGAGGCTGCAACTTTCTGCTCTCAAAGGCTATGGGGTGTTGGCCTTGCTTTAGGACAGCCCCTATTCCTCCACCTGAAGCATCACATTCCACAACAAAAGGTTTAGTAAAATCAGGAAGTGCAAGTATGGGACAACTACTCATTACCTCTTTCATTTTTTGGAAGGCCTTTTCAGCCTCTTCATCCCACTTGAAAGCATCATTCTTAGTCAAATCAGTGAGTGGAGAAGTCAACTTGGAGAACCCTTTCACAAATTTTCTGTAGTAGGTGCATATGCCAATAAAGCCTCTCAATTTGGTAATATTTTTTGGTGATGGCCATTCCAAGATAGCCCTGATTTTTTCCATGTGTACCTTCACTCCTTCTTGCCTAATAATGTGCCCAAGATACAGTAGTTCTTTCATCCCAAACTCACATTTTGATAATTTAGCAAATAAGGACTCTTCTTGCAAGATTTTCAACACAATCTCTAACTGTTGCAAATGCTCTTCCCATGTTTTACTGTAAATGAGAATATCATCAAAGAAAACCAAAACAAACCTTCTTAGTTGCTTGCAAAATATCCTATTCATACATGCTTGAAAGGTGGCTGGAGCATTAGTTAACCCAAAAGGCATGACAAGAAATTCAAAGTGGCCAAAATGACATCGAAAAGCAGTCTTTTGCACATCTTCATCTTTCATTCGAATTTGGTGATACCTTAATCTAAGGTCAATTTTTGAGAAGTATTTGGCCCCATGTAGCTCATCCATGAGCTCATCAATCCTAGGAATATGATACCTATTCTTGATAGTCTTTTTGTTCAAGGCTCTAAAATCTATGCACATTCTCAATGTTCCGTCTTTTTTCTTCACTAGCACTACTGAAGAAGCATAAGGGCTAGAGCTTGGTCTAATGAGTCCCAACTCTAGGAGTTCTTGGATAGCTTTTTCAATCTCATCTCTAAATTTTTTAGGATGTCTATAAGGTGGTATCTGAATGGGTGAAGTTCCCTCCTCCAAAATAATACTGTGCTCAACCCCCCTATCCGGTGGCCTACCATGTGGAAGGTCTCTAAAAACCTTTTCATATTTTTGCAAAAGTCTCTCTATCTCCTTTGGGTGTTTGACAATATTTATAGTTGGCTTGGGAGATGTAATATGACATTCAGCAACCCATTCTATATCCCCATGCCTCAATATAGATCTCATACTATTGCAAGTTACTACTTGATTTGGATAAGTGTGTTGTCCTCTCACAATTCTTTGTACTCCTTTTGAATCTTGGAATTTCATTTCGGGAATTTGATAATTTACTGTATGCTCTCCTATTGAATAGAGCCATTGCACTCCCAAAACCACATTAGTATCAGCAACATCAACCACATAAAAACTATCAACAAAAGTATAGTTACCTATGGTGACTTGCAGCTTTGGAACCCATGTTTTGCATTGCATTGTGTTGTGACCGGGAATGACAACTGTGAAGCCATCAAATGGTTCAATAGGTATCTTTCTTTTCTCTACCATCTCTGCATAAATGAAGTTATGAGTGGCTCCTCCATCTACCAAAACTGAAGTTCTTTGTCCTTGTACCACACCTTTGCATCGGATAGTATGATAGCGAGGTACTGCTGAAAGCACTGCCATTCTTGCTTTGTCCGGTGAAGGCTGATTTTCTTCTTGTCTTTCCTCTTCTACTGCTGTCTCATATGCCTCTTCTTGATCTGAAATATGTCCATCTTCATCCATGCCCCCATCATACCCCTCAATGTCAGAAAATACTTCTATGTATTGAGCCTTTCCTTTGGTACATTTGTGCCCCGGTGTCCATGGTTGGAAGCATGTGAAGCACAATTTCTTTTTTCTAAGTTCATCCCTGTTTAGTCCCTCTTTTTTATTCCTATCAAATGAATCTCTTTGCCAAGGTTTCTTATCATATCCATCCCTTTGCCAAGGTTTCTTTTCAAATTTGTAGCTAGGCTTAGGAGGAAATCTCGTTCTAGGAAGCACATTTTGGAGATCCCTAGTCAAGCTCATTGCATCTTTTAATGTAGTTGGCTTGTGGGATTTGACCAAACCTCTTAAGGGTTCATCCAAACCTTCAGTGAACCGCAATACTAATCTTCCCATAGATACATCAGCCACCTTGACTGATAATTTTTGAAAGTCCAACATATATTTGGTGGGCGACCCAGTTTGCTTCAATTGAGCTAGTTCTTTGAAAGGCAATTCTGGATCTTTTTGTTCAAATCTTTCTAGTACCCTCTCAACAAATTCTCCATATGTTTTAACCTGATTATGACCCAAGTTTTTCAGCCCATGAAACCACCATTCATTGGCATCTCCTTCCAAATGCAAAATGGCCATTTTTAATGCATCCTCCTCCAACATAGGATTCAGCTGAAAATATACATCCAATCTTTGCACCCAAGTGTTAGCAGAATTTTGAGAAGAACCATCAAAAGTAGGAAGTGACATTTTTCCAATAGCACTATTCAATTCTTTGTTTTGGAATGGACTCCTATTGTCTCCCTTCATTTTAATCTTTTGCATAGCATCAATGTAGTCACTGAGTGGTACACCTCTTTTACACTCTTCATTCAAATCATTCCAATCATTTACTAGTTTCTTGTAATCCAATTCAAGATTGGGCTCTTCTTTGGGTGTGAGAAATTTAGGTGCAGTATGCCTTTGTGTGCTTTGAAATTCATCAGGTCTATTATGAGGTCCTGTACTTGAGAAAATATGTTCATTCCATTTCATCTTTTCCCCTGAGTGTGAACCACTATTATCTCCTATCATCCCTTTGCCTGGAAGTTGGCTACCCAACAATTCGAAACCTTTCATCATTTGTTTATTCATATCTAGCATAACCATGGTAATTCCTTAAAAACATGGTTTTAAGGCTTCAATAAATTCCTCCTTATGTCTTAATTTTTCCTCCTACTCTCTACCCATTGTTTTAGAAAAAAACTTTTTTCTGCTACTATCTCTTCTTCAACCAAAACTTCTTCAACTACTGATTCAAAGGGTGGTGTTTTATTTGTTTGGATTCTTGTTAATACCATAAGGTGCCAAGACCATGCTCTGATACCACTAGTAATGACCCTTTTTCAAAATTTTATTAAAATGCCACTTTTTCCACTTTTTCCCCAATTTCGACCTTTGACTAGTTTAACTGTTTTGATCTCCAAATCAACCCAAATGCTCCCAAATATTCTGTAGGAGTGTATGAATGGTATTTAGACTTGAATATCAGGTTCAGGTATGTTTTATGGCCCTCCAAATACTGCTGCAAACTTGATTTGTATTCTGATCAATATAGGTAATTTTGACTAGTAATTTGTGCATCAAATCCCCCCGGGGGTAACACTAAAAATGGCCTTCCAAATGCCTCCAAACTCCCAAAAATTTATGAACAGAGGTATATAATGTGTTAAGTATGTGATTAAGGTCTCATATTCACCATTAATTGATTTTTACTACTGTTCTAACTTTCTCACATTCAACAGCAAAAACCCCCAATTCGACCCTTGGGGAAATGACACTATTTCACCTCCCAATACAACTAAACTGAGTAAAAATGCTTCAAATGCTCAAGTACAGTACATGAAACTTGTATAAGACATCCATGGCATTATATTCATCACAAATATATCAGAGAATCATCCATCCATTCGAAATAATCAACATTATAGTGTCATACATCAATGCATTGGGGAAATGGACATTGTTTGCTCATTAATCAATAGTTTTGCATACAACCAGTGGGTATTTCGACCTGAGACTTTCTGAATATTAATAACAGAGGATATGAATCTATTACAATCAGAAATATATAATGAGAAGCTCTCTCAAGAAGCACAAGTGCTCACCAAAAACGCCCTCCCTTAAGGAGCACGAATATGCCTTCAAAACTGGAAACGATGGAGAGAAAGTGCTGCACTAAACCAAACCATGAAACTTCCTGTAGCTGCTACCTGCAAATACAAACTCCATTAAAGCACCATGAAAGACCTGACTGGCCTCTCCAAACACCAACTTGGATGGGAATCATTCACCCTCGAAATTGGCTAAGGCAAGAAACTAGTCATCCACTAGCTCTCTCTTCACAAATGCAATTTTTCTCAAATCATCAAAAGCCATTATCATTCTTCATTTCTACATTTTATAACCAACATTAGCCTTCTAAGGGTTGAAATCCTCTCAATAGATTCAATAGATTTCCATTTAGGAAATATTCCACATTTGCCACTTGTTTCCTAGTTCCAACCTTCCATCTTCTCCCAAATTCGATTTTGAGTTTCTTTGGCTTCTCCAACTCCCAAATTCGCCTTCCTTGAGCCTATTTTTGGTGCTGACATGTCATAGTGGTCAGATGTCAGAGGTCAGGTCTGCAATTTGTCATAGTTGTCATAGATGCTCCATCATTGGTGTCATAGGGGCTAGGGAATCGAGCCCAAGTGTCCACAAACTTCTACTTTGACTCTTTATCTTCCATGTAGGTTACCAATCCTTCCAAATTCGACCTAAGATGCTCAATGACATGTGTTATGACTTACCAACTCACCCAAGAGTGTTCACATTCCCATTAATTTGAATTTGCAAAAGAGAGATACCATGTATTATGAAAAATCAAGTTAGTGTGGGTCCCACCACCTCCATATGTCTCCAAAACCACTTGCCACTTAGAATTTATCTTGAATTTATTTATTCACCATATTTATTAAATGCTTGAACCCCTCTAATGTCTAAATATCATTTATTAGCTTCCTTATTACCATCCCACATGTTCCCATCCAACCTAGGAAACTAGTAGGATTGATGGGATTGTCTTACTATGCACTTATTTGAATGGGGACATTACATGGATGGCCTCCAAGGATAGGACGAATTTGGATCCATAATGATTAGCTCCCAATTATAATTGTTATGTTAAATGGGCTGTAGTGTCTACAATATCCAAGACCATGATTAAGAATTTGTTATTGCATTGAACTAGAGAGGGAACTCAATGATAGATCTATTCAAACCTATGTCAAAATGCACAACCTTGACTTTAAAATTTGGCATACACCAAGTGCTTGGGGGCATTATAAAAATCTAACAAATATTGAAAATGGCCCATCTCCACCTTATCTTTTGTACCTAAACAATGATATATTGCACGAATAAGCTCACACACATTATAGCATTTCACACCTTTCAAAAGGCATGAGAAGACTCTTTTTATTAAAATAATGCATCATTCCCTTCTTCCACAAAAATAAAAGAATTTCAACACAAACAAGAAGCTAAGAACACTACAAATATACAATGCATGGGATATTATCTCCTAGGAGAGAAACACTCCATGCAATCGATGCATGAATACACTTACCACATAAAGAATTGACCCTCCTGAGAGAGGCTTCGCTACATAACGAAACCAAAAGAGGCTTTTTAAATTTTTAGCATGGGTACATTTCAAGCTATGCACACTAATCAAAGTCTCCTATCTACAAGGAAAACCTAATAGTTAGGGACCATGCAAATTTGTTTTCTTAGGCTCCAACACTAAGTTTTACAAGATGCTTAATATATAGATGGCAAGTTTGTTGCTTAAATCATATCCTTCACAACTTGTCAAGGATTACAATTTAAAAGAAGTACAAAAGATGATAACTACTTTACATGGTTCAATGCTAACCTAAATTCAATGGATTTCAACCTACCATATAATGTAGAAGAATAGTAAGAACTCAAGTAAACATATTACCTTGTGTTGAGTTGGGGTAAGCTTTTCTCTTTCTTGGGAGATGTGAAAGCTTCAAATCTTTCAACCCCATGTTACACTATCAAGGTCCAAATGTATGTACCCCATGTTAAGGTGGGATGTTGCAACTAATAAAAAGAAACAATATCAATCAGAACACACAAGCACAATTCATGGTTCATTCCAAGTTGGTTATTGAATCAATTCAAGGGATTTTTAAACTTTAGAACCTCACTTTTAGGTCCTCTACATACCAAATATTCAACACCACTAAGTTAGTTCAGGTAATAGGCTTGATTCATGTCTATTGACAATACACTTTTGAAGCTGATGGTCTATAAAAATAAGTAGTCTAAGGTTAAATATGGCTTCTATATAGGGAAGAGACTAGAGAAAGGTTACAACCCCCTACAAATCCCTATCTAATGATACCTATAGTTCCATATGTTGTTTATTTATTTTTTTCTTAATGTGTTTATGTTTAGCTTTGAAAGGAGGAGCTTTTTTAGATATGATGATCAGGGTTTAGCTGAAGAGATTGTGTGCCAAAAGGTTCCTCTCTCTCATTGTGAAAAAAAAAAAGTTTATTACATTCATTACAAAGTAAATATTGGGAAAAAAAGGAAAAAAAATTAGTGCAGACTTCTAAGAATTTGCAGTTTTGAATTTCAATTTTGTTTTTATTATGTTAATATTATTTTACTAATTTGCATTTAAATCAAAGTTGTCTACATTAATTTACAGTTAGTTTATTATATTCATTAAACTTTACATTAAATTAAATATTGAAAAAAATTTAATACATTAATTTACATTTAGTTTATTATATTCATTAAACTTTACATTAAATTAAATATTGAATTTTTTTTAAAAAATTAAAGTGCAAACTTCTAAGAAGAATTTGTAGGTTATGAATTCAATTTTGTTTTATTTATATTAAATTAGAAAAAGAAAAAAGTCACATATTTCAATCAGTTGATTGGATTAAATTAAACGTGAATGCGATTTTAGTTAATCTAAATGTGAATGTTATTTTATTTTAGAATATTTCAAATATGTTATAATTTGGATTTTATTAAATTATTTTTTCTATTATTTTTAATTAAGAAAAATTGTTAGAATTACAAATATAAATTTTTAAGAATTTGAGAATGCATAGTCTATAAATATTTAAGGTTGTTAAATCTATTTATATACAATTAAACAAAAATATCATTAAAATTATTAACTTCTCTAATAAAATGAAATCTTTTATATTAAAAATATTCTAAAACGCCACTCCAAAATGACTACATTTTGAGATAAACACTATCAACACTCTAAATGTAAGTCTGCTCATCATCTTTAATATTGGGATTGTACCATGTAGACTTGATTATGAATCATATGGAGAGAAGAAACTAAGATGTTCTTTGGGTAGGTTTTCTGACTTTGCCCACTTGCTACTTGTTCACCTCTCTTGATTAGGACAAGAAGTGAGATTTAAACTCTCACAAGTCCCAAAACTCTCATAGTCACTTGGGCATGTGACTATGTTTGCACATCATAGACTAAGATTGATGTAACCCTTGTACTATGAATTCTCTGTAAGTTGCAACACTTAAATGAATTGGATACACAATGTGCAACCATGCTAGCTCAACCCAAAGCAACTATAACTTATTGATGTCAAACCAACTAAATGCACAATTAAAGGAATTCAAAATAAAAAATGAAACTTTGAGTGTGCAAGGATGCTCCTACATCAAACCCTCCTAGTAATTAAATGTAAGTATCATGCTCATAGGATGGATTCCAAGAACCGTACAACAATGTATCAATAACATTTACTAAACTCTCTTTCATATCCCTGTTGCATATCCAAAACTCTATTCTTTCCAACAAACTAAGTACTCTTTGTACTATTATGACATCTATTTCATTATTCTTTTTTTTCACTTCATCACATTTATATTACTGTCAATTTATTTTATTTTTAGTTTTAGCTTTCCTTTGCACCTTTTAGGGCAATGGCTAATAAAAAAGTTGCAACAACAATCCATGGCTTTCCGATTTCTTTCTCCATAAGAAAACTACAGAGCTCTCATAAATGCCTAAATGAGAATTGGTTGGCAGTGGCCTCCTCGCTTCTACGTTCATAAAGATATTACATTTAAGAAAACACAGAGTTTGAAAAAAAACAATTTCTCTAATTCTGTGGAGACCTTCCCCCTCTCTTAACAGTCGGATTTCATCTGTTTATATATCCCATGAGATGCAAATAATGGTCTCCTAATTCGCTACAGTTGTATAATAGAATCCTTGTTTTCTTGTTTTGGTATAATAACAGTCGGATTTCATCTGTTTATTTTGGTGATGTAACAGTCGGATTTCATCTGTTTATTTTGGTGATGTAGTCCAGTTGAGCAGTCTACCTTCTCTCGGTAATTCCTGTCACGATAAAGCAAAAATTTAAATGATGAAAACAAATAAGCTAATCGTTCAAAACCAATTAATATATAAAAGAAAAAGAAGGATAGTTAGAAAATTATTGATCTTGTAAAGTTCATGTTAGTAAATGCAAGACTAGATGAGAACCGTAATTTTTGGGCATTACACTTCATCATGATCCTTATTATTAATAAGACTCCTTATTAATATTATTTTCAATTAGTTTGGTATAATTTCTTCAAAATATTTATGAGACAAATAAAGTCTCCATTGCAACCAAAAATAAAATAATATATCTTAAAATAAAAATAATTTCATGTGATAGCCAATGTAACATGTGTATTAAAGAAAGTGTCCATCAACTAAAGTAGATCAAAAGATCTCAATAAATATTCTATAAACATAAATGCCAAAAAATTCATGAATGAAGATAATGTTTATGAACAAAATTTGAATGGGAAGAATGAAATAATCTTCATAAAGAATCAAAAGTTTGCCTATAAGTAGAAATGATTCAAAATTTGTATTTTTTATCAAAGTAAAAGCCTTGTAAAATAGATGTCTCTGTTCAAATAGAGACCAACCAATTCATCTTAAGTCGTGAAGCATATAATTTTAAGATGAAGACTTAGTCAAATATATATAAGCTGAATTTGAATTATTTAAGTCTCATAAAAAGGGAATAAAATTATGAAAAAGTAAAATATTTTTAAATAAAAATTAAGCGTAATAATATACAATGCTTTGTCTAAAAATAAAATTATCTATTCCTTTTCATATTCTTATACATGTTTTTTAAGTAGAAGCTGAAGAATGAATAAGCCTTAAACAAATTAATTTAAATTTACTTAAAATTATAAATTTGTACAAAAGGCAAAATTTTTATCATATGTTTAAAGCTTATAAAATTCGATAAATCATTAAAATTCTGGTTCCATTTTTTAATATGAACTCTTTCAAGACATAAATCTAAATCATTAAAATTGAGCATTTTGAAATCAACTCAGATAATATCAAATAAGAATATGCAAACATCATTGAGAAACCAAAGAAGCCAAAATGGTCAAATGACATAGATAACCTAAACCACCATATCTTCATTTCATGAAAGCGAAGGAGTCAATAAACTATGAAAGGAAACCATGAAACCATCAACTGAAAAAAATAAAAAAATAAAATAAAATTTGAAAACCATATTTATAGAATTCAAATGGGGCCCCTTAATTTTTTGCAAACATTAGGGGGAGTTGTTGGAGGCCCAACATACATTTAAATATTCCCTCCACCGAAATATTTTTTTGTTTGTTTAATTTGTGGGTTTAATCCCACATTTTAAGCCTAAATTACTTAAGTATAAAAGGCTTCAACAAAATCTCATCTTAATGGCACTAACAAAGATCTCTTATTATAAGTTCTTAGTAGCAATGTATTAAACATGTACACAAATTGTAAGGCTAATGTATTAGCATAAAAGAAAGAATAACTAGTTCAAATTCATAACATTTATAGAACATACCAATATCACAATAACACAAAGGTTTAGAATGGGAAACCTAGAGAAAATCCCACTTTGAAAATGATCTTTGATTATAACAAACAATTTTCTATTATAAAAAACATGGTTAGGAATGGTCCACATGGATCTCGCAGTCTACACGGAGGTTTTTGCACTTTCTGTGATCCTCTAAATCATCTGCATGCCATAGCACACATGAAATCTCTTTCACAATCTGTCATGTCCCAAATTTGGAATTGGGTCACAATGGCCTAATCACATTATCCATATTCATTAGAGTTTGTAAAATTGATGTTAAGGGTCAAATAATTGCCAAGGAGGAAAATTACTAGTTTCCTAGGTTTGGGGTGGAAGCTTTGGGATTTGGAATAAGAGGGATAATAAATGATGTTTAGACATTAGAAGGGTTCAAGTATTTAATAAATAGAGTGAATAAAGAAATTCAAGAGAAATCATAAGTGACAAATGGTTTTGGAGACATATGGAGGATGTGGGACCCACACTAGCTTGATTTTTCATAATACATGGTATCTCTCTTTTGCAAATTCGAATTAATGGGAATGTGAACACTCTTGGGTGAGTTGGTAAGTCATAACACATGTCATTGAGCATATTAGGTCGAATTCGGAAGGATTGGTAACCTCCATGGAAGATAAAGAGTCAAAGTGGAAGTTTGTGGACACTTGGGCTTGATTCCCTAGCCCCTATGACACCAATGATGGAGAATCTATGACAACTATGACAAATTGCAGACCTGACCTCTAACATCTGACCATTATGACATGTCAGCCCCAAAAATAGGCTCAAAGAAGGCGAATTTGGGAGTTGGAGAAGCCAAAGAGACTCAAAATCGAATTTGGGAGAAGATGGAAGGTTAGAACTAGGAGACAAGTGGCAAATGTGGAATATTTCCTAAATGAAAATCTATTGAATCTATTGAGAGGATTTCGACCCTTAGAAGAATAATGTTGGTTATAAAATGTAGAAATGAAGTATGAGAATGGATTTTGATCATTTGTAGAATTTGCAATTGCATTTGTGAAGAGGGAGAGCTAGTGGATGACTAGTTTCTTACCTTAGCCAATTTTGAGGGTGAAAGATTCCCATCCAAGTTGGCAATTGGAAAGGCCATTCAGACCTTTCATTTGGAGCTTTAATGGAGTCTTTATTTGCAGGTGTAAGCTACAGGGCAGCTCATGGTTTCTTCTATTGCAGCTCGCTCCTTCAACCATTTCCAGTTTTGATGGCATATTCTTGATCCTTGAGGGAGGGCGTTTTTGGTGAGATATTGTACTCTTTGGGGGAGCTTCTAATGCCCCATTTCTTTTGTAATATGAAGTAAATACTCTGTTCTTCATCTCCAAAAAGTTTCAGGTCGAAATTCCAAGTAGAAATGTATAAATCTCATTTTTAATGGAAGAACAATGCCATTTCCCCACTACCTTGTTGTGAGCCAATGTATTGATGATGATTTTGAATGAATGGATGATTCTCTGATATATTTGTGATAAATATACAGCCATGGATGTCTTATACAAGTTTCATGTACTGTACTTGAGCATTTGAAGCATTTTTACTCAGTTTAATTGCATTGGGAGAAGAAATAGTGCCATTTCCCCAAGGGTCGATTTGGGGATTTTTGCTGTTGAATGGGAGAGGGTGAGAACAGTTGTAATAAACCATTAATGGCGCATATGATACCTTAATAACATACTTAACACATTACATACCTCTGTTCATAAATTTGAGTGGGTTTGGAGGCATTTGGGAAGCCATTTTCAGTACTTACCTTAGGGGGATTTGAACCCCAAATTACTAGTAAAATTGCATACTTGGTCCAGAATCTTAAGAGAGTTTGCAGAGGTCTTTTGGTAGCCATATGTTATCCCTGAACATCATATTCAATTCCTAATATCATTCATAAACCTTCCTTGAAGATTTGAAGGCATTTGGAGTCAATTTGAGACCTAGAGACCAATACTAGTCAAAGGGAAATCACTAGTAAAGTTACCTACATTGACCAGAATTGAAAGAGTATTTGCAGAAGTGTTTTAAAGGTACAAAGGCATCCCTGAAACACATATTTATGTTCTAATATCATTCATATACCTTCTCAGAAGATTTGGGATCATTTGGGGCAAATTTGGGACATAGAGATCGAAACTAGTCAAAGGTCGAACCAAGGAAAAAAGTGGAAAATTGCAATTTTAATAAAATTCCTAACAAGGGACATTACAGTGGTATCAGAGCATGTTCCTTGCACCTGTGTATTAGGTACATACATTCAAGAATAATTGGCAGCCATGTCTTACTATTATGATGAATCCTATGAGTACAATTCTTATGAGGAATATGCAGATGCTTATGAGCAATATGAAGCAGAATGTGAATGGTATGAGGAAGAGGTGCCATCATGCAACACTTCTTACAATTTCAAGAGAAATGAAGATTATTCTTATGACTTTAAATCTGATGAATATGAGTGTGTCACACCAACCAAGGATAATTCTATGAGTGAGTTCCAAAGATGGAGAGCAAAATATAAAACCTTGCCCCAACAATATCAAAAATATCAAGAATATCTTGCTTTTAGCAAAAATACACAAAATGCCATGTCTTTTGAGTACTATGCTGAACATGTTTTTGAAAATAGGCCCAAAAATGAAGATGTGGAGTTAGTGAAGAAAGGTTTATGCCCTTCTTGTAAAAACCTTTGGAGCGAGTATCATATATGTGTGCATGAAATGATGTCCTCCTTGAGGAGAGCTTTTGAGATTTATTCAAGAAGAGATTCCAAATATATTGATCCTAAGGAAAACAAGGGGCAAAATGCATCAGCTTGCTTTAATGAGCAAAAGGAAGAGACATCACAAGAGCATGAAGACGATTCTATTGAAAATATGGAAGATCATTTCGAGACACCTTCTAGCTTAGACATGAACCAAAGAGCATCTACTGATGGATGCTTAAACTATGAAGGAGTACCTACTGATGGGTGCTCACACCTCTATGTTGGTGACATAGAGATCACTTTTGAAAGTGTTTCTACAAGTACAAGTTTCATTAAGCATGATAATGAAGACCTTGTAGCGGTTGAAGAAGAACCAAGATCAACTTCCCCATCACCACTTGAGCTTCATGAAGTTGGTCCAAGCAAAATTGAAGAAGATGAGGAGGTTCATTTGCAAGAGCCTCATTTTCTTGAAGGGTCCTTAAAGATGAATGAAAATAATATCCAAGAGTCCCTCAGCATTCTCCATGACACTCAAGCATTGGTGTCAAATTCTTGTTGGAGAGCTACTTCATTGGAGGAAACATCCTTCCTTGAAGACATGGAGAAGATTCAAAGAGCAATGTGCCACATCAAAGGTAATTTCATGTCTTTGATTTTTGATAGAAACCATTTGTTTGAGCTTAATGAATTGTTACATGATGCATACTTGAAGAATAATGAGGATATTCATAAGCTCACAATTCAAAATGAGCAACTTCTTGAAAAGTTGCAAGATACTTGTTTTTCCTCCTATGTTTCAGATTGTCAAATGGTAGATTGTTTGGAGGATTCTCATGACATGGTGGATCATGAGAAATGTGAAAATTTGAATGTTCTTGATGTGTTTGAAGATGAATTTGAAGAGATCCAAACACTTGATGTGGTGGAAGAGGAATTTGAATTGCCTCTTGATGAAGGTTATGCAATTTTTAAAGAAGAGCATGATTCCTCTACATTGGAACCAAACTATGACAAAGAGTTCACACTTTTGAAGGAGCTGCATGATACTACCCACATGGATCCTTCCCATGATGAAACTCCTGAACTTTTTGATCATTTGGGTGAGTTAGTACATTCTCCTACATCCTACAATTCCATGTTTTGCAGTATTAGTCTCAATGAAGTATGGGTGAAAGGGTTCTTTTTGATGGTGCCACATGAGGAGTATGGAACTCCTAGATTTAACTTTTATGATGACATGGTTGGAGCACATTCTTATTCACATTTGCAGCAGCATAATTTGTCACTTTATGATGATTCACATCTACATGGATGCACCTATGATATGGATTTGAGTCACTTGAATACTCATGGTTTTTCTTGCTCAACACTGGGTTCATTTGATGTTAGAGGAACTTCATCCAACACTTGGATGAATAGATTTATGATGGGAGAACATTCTTGTTGGCAGCCACATACTTTGTTACATCTTTATGATTCTCACATTCATGGATGTATGGGTGAGACTTCTTTGAGTCATTTGAAGTCTCCTTGTTTTTTCTTCTCATTATTTGGTTCAGATTCTACTGGAGATTCTTCATTCACTTCTTGGATGAAAGAATACACGGCTGAATATTTTGATGCATATCACATCCTTTTGGAGCAGCATTATAGGACATGGGATCCTCACCTATGTCATTGGAGCAGATTTGATGGGTCACTTGAAGCTTGTATGCACTTGGAAAATGGTGGTCTACTTGCTTGGAGGTATAAGCACTTTCATGACTCTTTGATGAAGCATATCCTTGATGTACATTTTCATTATGTTGTTATGTACTTTGATAATATATATTTGGTACTCATGATGTTTGGAAGAATGCATACAAGAAAATGGGATCCAGGAATCCTCTTATCTAATGGTGTAGGTTGGAGAGCACTCTTAATTGTTGGGGTGCAATACAAGCAATGGGACCCTGGAATAATTTTTGTCTCATTGGTTTCATTTTTTTGGGGGAAGCAAGCAGCATGGGAGATGGATTCCCCACTTAATAAAGTGATTTTAATAAGAGTAGTGCAGCAGCAAGCATGGTGGTTCCTCTCTAAAATATTCATGGAAACTCAAAGATTCAAGGTTTGGCAATTCAATGGCAACTTTAAAGAATTATACAGAAAGCAGGTTCTTCAACACCCATGTTTGAAATTGCTTGAGGACAAACAATATTGGGAAGGGAGGATTTGTCATGTCCCAAATTTGGAATTGGGTCACAATGGCCTAATCACATTATCCATATTCATTAGAGTTTGTAAAATTGATGTTAAGGGTCAAATAATTGCCAAGGAGGAAAATTACTAGTTTCCTAGGTTTGGGGTGGAAGCTTTGGGATTTGGAATAAGAGGGATAATAAATGATGTTTAGACATTAGAAGGGTTCAAGTATTTAATAAATAGAGTGAATAAAGAAATTCAAGAGAAATCATAAGTGACAAATGGTTTTGGAGACATATGGAGGATGTGGGACCCACACTAGCTTGATTTTTCATAATACATGGTATCTCTCTTTTGCAAATTCGAATTAATGGGAATGTGAACACTCTTGGGTGAGTTGGTAAGTCATAACACATGTCATTGAGCATATTAGGTCGAATTTGGAAGGATTGGTAACCTCCATGGAAGATAAAGAGTCAAAGTGGAAGTTTGTGGACACTTGGGCTTGATTCCCTAGCCCCTATGACACCAATGATGGAGAATCTATGACAACTATGACAAATTGCAGACCTGACCTCTAACATCTGACCATTATGACATGTCAGCCCCAAAAATAGGCTCAAAGAAGGCGAATTTGGGAGTTGGAGAAGCCAAAGAGACTCAAAATCGAATTTGGGAGAAGATGGAAGGTTAGAACTAGGAGACAAGTGGCAAATGTGGAATATTTCCTAAATGAAAATCTATTGAATCTATTGAGAGGATTTCGACCCTTAGAAGAATAATGTTGGTTATAAAATGTAGAAATGAAGTATGAGAATGGATTTTGATCATTTGTAGAATTTGCAATTGCATTTGTGAAGAGGGAGAGCTAGTGGATGACTAGTTTCTTACCTTAGCCAATTTCGAGGGTGAAAGATTCCCATCCAAGTCGGCAATTGGAAAGGCCATTCAGACCTTTCATTTGGAGATTTAATGGAGTCTTTATTTGCAGGTGTAAGCTACAGGGAAGCTCATGGTTTCTTCTATTGCAGCTCGCTCCTTCAACCATTTCCAGTTTTGATGGCATATTCTTGATCCTTGAGGGAGGGCGTTTTTGGTGAGATATTGTACTCTTTGGGGGAGCTTCTAATGCCCCATTTCTTTTGTAATATGAAGTAAATACTCTGTTCTTCATCTCCAAAAAGTTTCAGGTCGAAATTCCAAGTAGAAATGTATAAATCTCATTTTTAATGGAAGAACAATGCCATTTCCCCACTACCTTGTTGTGAGCCAATGTATTGATGATGATTTCGAATGAATGGATGATTCTCTGATATATTTGTGATAAATATACTGCCATGGATGTCTTATACAAGTTTCATGTACTGTACTTGAGCATTTGAAGCATTTTTACTCAGTTTAATTGCATTGGGAGAAGAAATAGTGCCATTTCCCCAAGGGTCGAATTGGGGATTTTTGCTGTTGAATGGGAGAGGGTGAGAACAGTTGTAATAAACCATTAATGGCGCATATGAGACCTTAATAACATACTTAACACATTACATACCTCTTTTCATAAATTTGAGTGGGTTTCGAGGCATTTGGGAAGCCATTTTCAGTACTTACCTTAGGGGGATTTGAACCCCAAATTACTAGTAAAATTGCATACTTGGTCCAGAATCTTAAGAGAGTTTGCAGAGGTCTTTTGGTAGCCATATGTTATCCCTGAACATCATATTCAATTCCTAATATCATTCATAAACCTTCTTTGAATATTTGAAGGCATTTGGAGTCAATTTGAGACCTAGAGACCAATACTAGTCAAAGGGAAATCACTAGTAAAGTTACCTACATTGACCAGAATTGAAAGAGTATTTGCAGAAGTGTTTTAAAGGTACAAAGGCATCCCTGAAACACATATTTATGTTCTAATATCATTCATATACCTTCTCAGAAGATTTGGGATCATTTGGGGCAAATTTGGGACATAGAGATCGAAACTAGTCAAAGGTCGAACCAAGGAAAAAAGTGGAAAATTGCAATTTTAATAAAATTCCTAACAAGGGACATTACAGTGGTATCAGAGCATGTTCCTTGCACCTGTGTATTAGGTACATACATTCAAGAATAATTGGCAGCCATGTCTTACTATTATGATGAATCCTATGAGTACAATTCTTATGAGGAATATGCAGATGCTTATGAGCAATATGAAGCAGAATGTGAATGGTATGAGGAAGAGGTGCCATCATGCAACACTTCTTACAATTTCAAGAGAAATGAAGATTATTCTTATGACTTTAAATTTGATGAATATGAGTGTGTCACACCAACCAAGGATAATTCTATGAGTGAGTTCCAAAGATGGAGAGCAAAATATAAAACCTTGCCCCAACAATATCAAAAATATCAAGAATATCTTGCTTTTAGCAAAAATACACAAAATGCCATGTCTTTTGAGTACTATGCTGAACATGTTTTTGAAAATAGGCCCAAAAATGAAGATGTGGAGTTAGTGAAGAAAGGTTTATGCCCTTCTTGTAAAAACCCTTGGAGCGAGTATCATATATGTGTGCATGAAATGATGTCCTCCTTGAGGAGAGCTTTTGAGATTTATTCAAGAAGAGATTCCAAATATATTGATCCTAAGGAAAACAAGGGGCAAAATGCATCAGCTTGCTTTAATGAGCAAAAGGAAGAGACATCACAAGAGCATGAAGACGATTCTATTGAAAATATGGAAGATCATTTCGAGACACCTTCTAGCTTAGACATGAACCAAAGAGCATCTACTGATGGATGCTTAAACTATGAAGGAGTACCTACTGATGGGTGCTCACACCTCTATGTTGGTGACATAGAGATCACTTTTGAAATTGTTTCTACAAGTACAAGTTTCATTAAGCATGATAATGAAGACCTTGTAGCGGTTGAAGAAGAACCAAGATCAACTTCCCCATCACCACTTGAGCTTCATGAAGTTGGTCCAAGCAAAATTGAAGAAGATGAGGAGGTTCATTTGAAAGAGCCTCATTTTCTTGAAGGGTCCTTAAAGATGAATGAAAATAATATCCAAGAGTCCCTCAGCATTCTCCATGACACTCAAGCATTGGTGTCAAATTCTTGTTGGAGAGCTACTTCATTGGAGGAAACATCCTTCCTTGAAGACATGGAGAAGATTCAAAGAGCAATGTGCCACATCAAAGGTAATTTCATGTCTTTGATTTTTGATAGAAACCATTTGTTTGAGCTTAATGAATTGTTACATGATGCATACTTGAAGAATAATGAGGATATTCATAAGCTCACAATTCAAAATGAGCAACTTCTTGAAAAGTTGCAAGATACTTGTTTTTCCTCCTATGTTTCAGATTGTCAAATGGTAGATTGTTTGGAGGATTCTCATGACATGGTGGATCATGAGAAATGTGAAAATTTGAATGTTCTTGATGTGTTTGAAGATGAACTTGAAGAGATCCAAACACTTGATGTGGTGGAAGAGGAATTTGAATTGCCTCTTGATGAAGGTTATGCAATTTTTAAAGAAGAGCATGATTCCTCTACATTGGAACCAAACTATGACAAAGAGTTCACACTTTTGAAGGAGCTGCATGATACTACCCACATGGATCCTTCCCATGATGAAACTCCTGAACTTTTTGATCATTTGGGTGAGTTAGTACATTCTCCTACATCCTACAATTCCATGTTTTGCAGTATTAGTCTCAATGAAGTATGGGTGAAAGGGTTCTTTTTGATGGTGCCACATGAGGAGTATGGAACTCCTAGATTTAACTTTTATGATGACATGGTTGGAGCACATTCTTATTCACATTTGCAGCAGCATAATTTGTCACTTTATGATGATTCACATCTACATGGATGCACCTATGATATGGATTTGAGTCACTTGAATACTCATGGTTTTTCTTGCTCAACACTGGGTTCATTTGATGTTAGAGGAACTTCATCCAACACTTGGATGAATAGATTTATGATGGGAGAAAATTCTTGTTGGCAGCCACATACTTTGTTACATCTTTATGATTCTCACATTCATGGATGTATGGGTGAGACTTCTTTGAGTCATTTGAAGTCTCCTTGTTTTTTTCTTCTCATTATTTGGTTCAGATTCTAGTGGAGATTCTTCATTCACTTCTTGGATGAAAGAATACACGGCTGAATATTTTGATGCATATCACATCCTTTTGGAGCAGCATTATAGGACATGGGATCCTCACCTATGTCATTGGAGCAGATTTGATGGGTCACTTGAAGCTTGTATGCACTTGGAAAATGGTGGTCTACTTGCTTGGAGGTATAAGCACTTTCATGACTCTTTGATGAAGCATATCCTTGATGTACATTTTCATTATGTTGTTATGTACTTTGATAATATATATTTGGTACTCATGATGTTTGGAAGAATGCATACAAGAAAATGGGATCCAGGAATCCTCTTATCTAATGGTGTAGGTTGGAGAGCACTCTTAATTGTTGGGGTGCAATACAAGCAATGGGACCCTGGAATAATTTTTGTCTCACTGGTTTCATTTTTTTGGGGGAAGCAAGCAGCATGGGAGATGGATTCCCCACTTAATAAAGTGATTTTAATAAGAGTAGTGCAGCAGCAAGCATGGTGGTTCCTCTCTAAAATATTCATGGAAACTCAAAGATTCAAGGTTTGGCAATTCAATGGCAACTTTAAAGAATTATACAGAAAGCAGGTTCTTCAACACCCATGGTTGAAATTGCTTGAGGACAAGCAATATTGGGAAGGGAGGATTTGTCATGTCCCAAATTTGGAATTGGGTCACAATGGCCTAATCACATTATCCATATTCATTAGAGTTTGTAAAATTGATGTTAAGGGTCAAATAATTGCCAAGGAGGAAAATTACTAGTTTCCTAGGTTTGGGGTGGAAGCTTTGGGATTTGGAATAAGAGGGATAATAAATGATGTTTAGACATTAGAAGGGTTCAAGTATTTAATAAATAGAGTGAATAAAGAAATTCAAGAGAAATCATAAGTGACAAATGGTTTTGGAGACATATGGAGGATGTGGGACCCACACTAGCTTGATTTTTCATAATACATGGTATCTCTCTTTTGCAAATTCGAATTAATGGGAATGTGAACACTCTTGGGTGAGTTGGTAAGTCATAACACATGTCATTGAGCATATTAGTTCGAATTTGGAAGGATTGGTAACCTCCATGGAAGATAAAGAGTCAAAGTGGAAGTTTGTGGACACTTGGGCTTGATTCCCTAGCCCCTATGACACCAATGATGGAGAATCTATGACAACTATGACAAATTGCAGACCTGACCTCTGACATCTGACCACTATGACATGTCAGCCCCAAAAATAGGCTCAAAGAAGGCGAATTTGGGAGTTGGAGAAGCCAAAGAGACTCAAAATCGAATTTGGGAGAAGATGGAAGGTTAGAACTAGGAGACAAGTGGCAAATGTGGAATATTTCCTAAATGAAAATCTATTGAATCTATTGAGAGGATTTCGACCCTTAGAAGAATAATGTTGGTTATAAAATGTATAAATGAAGTATGAGAATGGCTTTTGATCATTTGTAGAATTTGCAATTGCATTTGTGAAGAGGGAGAGCTAGTGGATGACTAGTTTCTTACCTTAGCCAATTTCGAGGGTGAAAGATTCCCATCCAAGTTGGCAATTGGAAAGGCCATTCAGACCTTTCATTTGGAGATTTAATGGAGTCTTTATTTGCAGGTGTAAGCTACAGGGCAGCTCATGGTTTCTTCTATTGCAGCTCGCTCCTTCAACCATTTCCAGTTTTGATGGCATATTCTTGATCCTTGAGGGAGGGCGTTTTTGGTGAGATATTGTACTCTTTGGGGGAGCTTCTAATGCCCCATTTATTTTGTAATATGAAGTAAATACTCTGTTCTTCATCTCCAAAAAGTTTCAGGTCGAAATTCCAAGTAGAAATGTATAAATCTCATTTTTAATGGAAGAACAATGCCATTTCCCCACTACCTTGTTGTGAGCCAATGTATTGATGATGATTTCGAATGAATGGATGATTCTCTGATATATTTGTGATAAATATACTGCCATGGATGTCTTATACAAGTTTCATGTACTGTACTTGAGCATTTGAAGCATTTTTACTCAGTTTAATTGCATTGGGAGAAGAAATAGTGCCATTTCCCCAAGGGTCGAATTGGGGATTTTTGTTGTTGAATGGGAGAGGGTGAGAACAGTTGTAATAAACCATTAATGGCGCATATGAGACCTTAATAACATACTTAACACATTACATACCTCTGTTCATAAATTTGAGTGTTTGGAGGCATTTGGGAAGCCATTTTCAGTACTTACCTTAGGGGGATTTGAACCCCAAATTACTAGTAAAATTGCATACTTGGTCCAGAATCTTAAGAGAGTTTGCAGAGGTCTTTTGGTGGCCATATGTTATCCCTGAACATCATATTCAATTCCTAATATCATTCATAAACCTTCCTTGAAGATTTGAAGGCATTTGGAGTCAATTTGAGACCTAGAGACCAATACTAGTCAAAGGGAAATCACTAGTAAAGTTACCTACATTGACCAGAATTGAAAGAGTATTTGCAGAAGTGTTTTAAAGGTACAAAGGCATCCCTGAAACACATATTTATGTTCTAATATCATTCATATACCTTCTCAGAAGATTTGGGATCATTTGGGGCAAATTTGGGACATAGAGATCGAAACTAGTCAAAGGTCGAACCAAGGAAAAAAGTGGAAAATTGCAATTTTAATAAAATTCCTAACAAGGGACATTACAGTGGTATTAGAGCATATTCCTTGCACCTGTGTATTAGGTACATACATTCAAGAATAATTGGCAGCCATGTCTTACTATTATGATGAATCCTATGAGTACAATTCTTATGAGGAATATGCAGATGCTTATGAGCAATATGAAGCAGAATGTGAATGGTATGAGGAAGAGGTGCCATCATGCAACACTTCTTACAATTTCAAGAGAAATGAAGATTATTCTTATGACTTTAAATCTGATGAATATGAGTGTGTCACACCAACCAAGGATAATTCTATGAGTGAGTTCCAAAGATGGAGAGCAAAATATAAAACCTTGCCCCAACAATATCAAAAATATCAAGAATATCTTGCTTTTAGCAAAAATACACAAAATGCCATGTCTTTTGAGTACTATGCTGAACATGTTTTTGAAAATAGGCCCAAAAATGAAGATGTGGAGTTAGTGAAGAAAGGTTTATGCCCTTCTTGTAAAAACCCTTGGAGCGAGTATCATATATGTGTGCATGAAATGATGTCCTCCTTGAGGAGAGCTTTTGAGATTTATTCAAGAAGAGATTCCAAATATATTGATCCTAAGGAAAACAAGGGGCAAAATGCATCAGCTTGCTTTAATGAGCAAAAGGAAGAGACATCACAAGAGCATGAAGACGATTCTATTGAAAATATGGAAGATCATTTCGAGACACCTTCTAGCTTAGACATGAACCAAAGAGCATCTACTGATGGATGCTTAAACTATGAAGGAGTACCTACTGATGGGTGCTCACACCTCTATGTTGGTGACATAGAGATCACTTTTGAAAGTGTTTCTACAAGTACAAGTTTCATTAAGCATGATAATGAAGACCTTGTAGCGGTTGAAGAAGAACCAAGATCAACTTCCCCATCACCACTTGAGCTTCATGAAGTTGGTCCAAGCAAAATTGAAGAAGATGAGGAGGTTCATTTGCAAGAGCCTCATTTTCTTGAAGGGTCCTTAAAGATGAATGAAAATAATATCCAAGATTCCCTCAGCATTCTCCATGACACTCAAGCATTGGTGTCAAATTCTTGTTGGAGAGCTACTTCATTGGAGGAAACATCCTTCCTTGAAGACATGGAGAAGATTCAAAGAGCAATGTGCCACATCAAAGGTAATTTCATGTCTTTGATTTTTGATAGAAACCATTTGTTTGAGCTTAATGAATTGTTACATGATGCATACTTGAAGAATAATGAGGATATTCATAAGCTCACAATTCAAAATGAGCAACTTCTTGAAAAGTTGCAAGATACTTGTTTTTCCTCCTATGTTTCAGATTGTCAAATGGTAGATTGTTTGGAGGATTCTCATGACATGGTGGATCATGAGAAATGTGAAAATTTGAATGTTCTTGATGTGTTTGAAGATGAACTTGAAGAGATCCAAACACTTGATGTGGTGGAAGAGGAATTTGAATTGCCTCTTGATGAAGGTTATGCAATTTTTAAAGAAGAGCATGATTCCTCTACATTGGAACCAAACTATGACAAAGAGTTCACACTTTTGAAGGAGCTGCATGATACTACCCACATGGATCCTTCCCATGATGAAACTCCTGAACTTTTTGATCATTTGGGTGAGTTAGTACATTCTCCTACATCCTACAATTCCATGTTTTGCAGTATTAGTCTCAATGAAGTATGGGTGAAAGGGTTCTTTTTGATGGTGCCACATTACACAATCCATCCCCTAGGAAACTATCTCCACTTGCTCACTGAATCTACATAGATATTTTTTTCTTGCTTCTACTTATATGTTTATGTTATTGGTACTATGAAAAAAAAATCCCATAATAAAATGAAAACAAAACAACTATACTAACATATTTATTTCATGTTTTAGATTGACGGGATGCTTCAACCAAAAAGTGTTTACTCATCTCCCTTTGAGCCAACCTACAACACTTGTGGTCAAGTCATATTTGCTACTACTTTGCCACTTAAGGGTTACATAGAGTTACATGCAACCTTTAATACAGTATCTCAATATAGTGTTCATCATATAAAAGTGATTTGGTTTCATGTTTGGAGTTAATGGTAGCAACATTTAGTTTTGGTGTGGATTTCCAGTGTGTCTGGTTTTGGTGATGTGTGGCACACTTGTGTGAAGTGGTGGTTGTTGGTGTGCATCCTATTGGCCACTATTGTTATGCATCATGTATTGGACACCCTTCAGGATTTTTTTTGCGGGTCTGGAGTCGATACCCCTCCAAGAGGATCAAAAACTATGCAGAGAACCTCATTGTATTGAGCTAGTCTCTCTCTCTCTCTCTCTCTCGTTAAATTTTCAGAATTTAATTCAATTTGATCTAGGATCTTAACTAAGAGAACACCATGTATAGAAAATATACAGCATATCAATCATGGACACAATAATGCAAGCACACAAGAGACACAGAGTTTACTTGGGGAAAACCATATAGGTGAAAAACCCCAATAACTTCCTCAGAGATAGATAGAGCAATGATACAACTAGAATACAAGAGATAGTCTTCTCCTAGCAGCAGATCCTCCTCCTCCACAAGTGTGCCACTCTCCAAAGTGTGAGTGAGAGAATAGAATGTGTAAAATGAGAGAGACACACTCTCTATTTATACACTAACTTGACTTGACCTTTAATCAATTAGGTCGGCCTCAACTTAACCACTTAACATAATGCTGACTGGGCAGACCCCCACTAGGGTGGTCTAATAACCCTTTGACCCACATGAATTATACAAGGTCGACCCCAATAAGGTGGTCTAATAACCCATCAAGTATAAGATACGACACTTACAATATAAATGATGACACTTCCGTATAGAGGAATAATAACATCTCTATAGGAATACTACCACTTCCGTATAAAGGAATAATAACATCTGAATAATAACATCTCTATAGGAATACAATATACATATATGTGAAATACATTCTGAAGTTACATATACATCAACACTCCCTCTTAACTAGGAAGGTATTTCTCGACACAGGTCTTCTAGCACAAGTCTTCTTCTCTGGATCATCGTCACTGGATAATTGTCATCGAGTCATCATTATTGTCACTGCTATTGCTATCTCAATCAATCTCTGAATATACTCGTCAGAGGAAGTTCTACAGAGCCAGTCCTTTTTCATACTGGATGTAGTCCCACCACCTGCAGGTCTTTGTCATCACTGGCCATACTGTGGAATCCTCAAGACTTATTATGTGCATCACAAAACCTCGAAAGAGCATCCTAGGATATTACGAGCACATAGCTCTACCTATAGGATCTCCCAAGGCCATATTATATGTGACCTCACCACAAAACCTCGCAAGAGCATCCCAGGCTGTTACAAGGACACAACTCTACCTATAGGATCTCCCAGGGACATATTATATGTGGTCATGGAAAAACATCGCAAGAGCATCCTAGGCTATTACGAGCACACAACTCTACCTATAGGATCTCCCAGGGACAAATTATATGCCATAGGACAAAACCTCAAAAGAGCATTTGCCAGATATCCCAGGGCTAGATTATATGTCCTCCCAGAGCAAAACCTCGAAAGAGCATTTTTCAGATATCCCAGGGCCAAATTATATGCCATAGGCAAAACCTCGAAAGACTATCTGCAAATCTCCCAGGGCCAAATTATATGCTCATCTGCACAACCTGATCCACGGCCATAGAGTATCAACCTGATACTCACCATACATCATCCTGATGTATCATCCTGATCATCATCACTGCAACATCCTCCTGCAAGTAATCTGGAGAAACATCCTGAAGCTCGTCATCCACGATCATCCTGATCCTATCATGCATCTACCTAATGCATACCAAGTATCTACCTGATACATATCATCGTACATGATCCACCCGATCATACAATGTATCCACCTGATACAAATACAAATACATGATCCACCTGATCATACATGATACATATCAACATACATGATCTACCTGATCATACAATGTATCCACCTGATACATATACAGATACATGGTCCAAGAATCCAACATGATGCATATACAAAATACATACAAATGATCCAACTGATCATATCCATCATCCAACATGATGCGTACATACATAAATGATCCAACTGATCATATCCAGCATCCAACATGATGCGTACATACATAAATGATCCAACTGATCATATCCAGCATCATCCTGATGCATATACAGATCAGTAACTAGAGCATCATCTTGATGCTCATCATCCAGCACTTACATCCACAGCCATGTGAAGGATCCTCCTTCCAACATGCTTGGAATGGCCTCTGCAAATGTGTCCATCACTTCTTCCTCAAAGTGTCATCAATCCGAAGAACACCAAGCCTCTCTCTGAAGTACTCGAACTTCACTCTGGCTAGTGGTTTCGTCAGCACATCTGCAATCTGCTCGTCCGTCGCAATGTATGGGAGCTTCACAGCTCCTCTCTGCACCATATCCCTGATATAGTGATATTTGATCTCTATGTGTTTCGAACTGTCATGAAACACTGGGTTCTCGGACAACTTCACACAACTCTGGTTATCACAAAAGATACCAGTAGCATCCAATGGGAGATCAAATAACTCAGACAGTAGCTTCCATAGCCATACTGCCTCACAACTAGCTGAACAGGCTGCAACATACTCTGCCTCAGCTGTACTCAGTGCTATGCAGGACTGCTTCCTGCTGAACCAAGAGATCACACCTGATCCCATACTGAAGCAGCACCCAAATGTGTTCTTCCTATCTACAACACTGCATGCCCAATCTGAATCAACATAACCCTGCAGGTTAAAATTTTGATTCGCATCGTATTTGAGCCCATAATCAACTGTACCCTTCAGGTACCTTAGAATATGCTTTACAACAACCAGGTGAGCACTCCTCGGATCTGTCAGGAACTGGCTCAATGTGTTCACCGCAAAGCAAATATCTGGTCTCATGTTCGTCAGGTACTTCAAGGACCTAATCATCCGACGATACATAGTGACATCAACCAGTTCAGATGAAGCATCACACAGAAGATTCAGGTTCGATTCCATAGCCTCGCAGTCCATCATCCCGAACCTCTTCAGGATCTCTACTGCATACTTCCCTTGTCCAAGGAAGATTCCATCTGCACTCTGCCACACCTCCATACCTAGAAAGTGGTGCATCATACCCAAGTTCTGCACATATATGACTCCCTATCATGTGTCTCAGAACCAAGTGGCTGCTCCACATACACTTCTTCTTCAACTACACCATTCATGAAAGCTGTCTTGAAATCCATCTGGTGTATCTTCTATTTCATCACTTTTTTATTTCTCTATGCTGCCATCTGCAACATGCTTGATCTTGATAGATCCATATGGAAGTCATAACAAACTTCCCTTCAGGTCTTGGGACTACATCCCAAACATCATTCTTCATGATCGACGGATCATGGCATTCTTCTCATATCCTGGGAACTTCAATATCTTCAATAGATAATTTTGTTGCTGAACAAATGTTGTAGTTCTTCTTTTGTAGGTGATGGCGTGTGATCTTTCCTACACAACAAGTTAAATTGCATGATTAGAAAATATCTCATAGTTTTCAGAACAAATTCTTACACATAAAGAAATATGTCATACAGTCATGCAATTATCTTAGCCAATGCTTCAATACAACATTTATCCATATCCCGTAACTTTCTAGATGCCTTCCAATCTCTACCAGAACATTGTTAAGAGTGTGCACAACTCCCAACATGTCAGCAAAGAGGTTTCATTCTAGATAAGTAGCAATGGAATGTTGTACAGTGCCATAGGACACTTACCCATGCATATTAGTAGTATATTGTTCATCAATGCAACTATTCTAATATGCATAATACACAACCTAATTCTAGGAATATCAGTATATACATTATTGAACAGTATTATTTAAACAATAAAATATGCAAGTAATGACAATTCAAATACTTATCTTTGTTTGTTTGTTGGGTTGACTCCCTCTCATTCTTTGCTTCTTTTCTGCAACTCCATTCTTATGTGGATTGTGAGAAGTGGTCAACTCCCTCTAAATATCTGCATCCTTGCAGAAACTACTGAAGTGTGCTCCTTTGCTTTCTTGCACGAACAACTGGAGTGTGCTCCTTTGCTTTCTTGCATGAACAACTGGAGTGTGCTCCCTCTTGATCTTTGCTTCCTGGATTACATTTCCTTGAACTTACATCCATCCTTAATCACTATGCATGCTTATTAGTATCATTATTGTGTTATCCTTGAGGTCTCATACATAATCACACATTTATTAGTATAATCTTAATACTATCAAAACACAATAATTTTAAACATGTATATTCATGATCATTCACAGATAATAAACATTAGTATTCAAGGTTTCAGGGAAGTCTTCTTTTACTCATACACATTCTTATTTGATCATAGGACTCTTCTGGTTAGTTGAATCATCAATCAAGATAATAGATATAATATGCATAAAACCCGTGATTATTCAAACCTATACCTTCATGATTCTTCTGGTTAGTCATATCATCAATTATGGTAAGAAACATAATATGCATACAACCATGATTATTCAAACCTATGACTTCATGAATAATAATTATCAACAACACAACAGTATAAGATCCTAACACAAGGTAGGATTCTAGCTTGATATAGGAAAAACATACCTGGATTAGCATGCTAGCTAGTTATGTCTAACATACCCGCATAATGTCTTCTGGTTCTCTTCAGTGACTTGTGCTAGTAACCTGCATGTCTCATAAGCTAACCATTGTAGAACCAAGTTATACATACCTCAAAAGTAGATCTTCTATGTGATCCATGACAATGGATGAATCTTTGTCTTCATGTCACCATGAGCACATGTTCTTGAAGTAGAACATGATTTGACTTTCTTGGTGTACCTTTTGTGTTAGCAAACAACATACACCTCATACAACATCACAATGCATTAGTACAATCATAAGTGTCAAAACCTTAATAAATGAATATCTTCTATTAAGGTGATACGACAAGTCCAGTAATTAATCAAGATTGTACTGTAATGATACGAAGACAAACATATGATAAACTTAACCATGAAACATACCTGTAAGCCATACCTATCAAGATTGCCTGTAATCTTCTTATGGAAGGCCTTAGCCTCATCTCCCTCTAAGATAGGAACTTCTTCACTTATGCAGGTGACCAATCCATCTTCTTCTAGGATTAATCCAATCCACTTGATTTGCAAGAATTGGACCTGGAGCTGGATTGGGTTTGTCAAAGAAACCCCAAAAATTCAAACTTTGAATTTCAAACTTCTGAAAGGATAGAAATATGTGCCTTGATGAGCTGATCAAGTTGGTATATTCAAAATTTGAAAACTGCAAAGTTTCACCCCTCGAAATTGCCTTTTAGATTTTTGGATTCACTGGGGAGGACCCTGAATTAGGGTTTGAGTTTCCTGGAGCTTCACCCAACCAAAAGATTTGATTCAAAACTCTAAGCTTCGATTTTTCTAAGGAGCTTCCAGCCGTGGTCACAGATTTCCAAAATTCCAATTTTTGTAGCAGCCCTAATTTTCCATCTTTCCAATCAAAGTCCTGAACTGGGGTTTGATCAAGCCCAGCCTTCTGCCCAACCAAAAAATATGATCTTGGTCTCTAAATTTTGATTTTGATGAGTAGCATCCAGCCGTGGTCTCCGATTACAAAAATTCCAACTTTCTCCAAAGCCCTAAATTCCGGAAGCCATGAATGAAGGTACTCAAAAATAATTCTGTTTTGACAGAAATATGTACCTGATTGTTTCTGTTGTAACTCTGAACTTTTCGATCCACAGGGTCTGAAAACTTTTCCTGAGATAGTCCGACCTGTTATCTTTCCATCCCGCTAGGTCTGACCTCAATTGGATTCTCTGAGAGAGAGTTATGCCAAGTGTTGAAATGTGACCTGTTTATGGGATAATATAGGAGAGCGAACTTGTACGGCGTACCACGTGTCACTGGTTCAACTTCCGCCTCTGAAAATTTTTCCTGAGATATCCCAACCTGTTATATTTCCATCCGACAGGTCTGACCGCAATTGGATTCTCTAAGAGAGAGTTATTCCAAGTGTCGCAACGTGACCTGTTTATGATATAATACAAGAGAGCGAACTTGTATGGCGTGCCCCGTGTCACTGGTTCAACTTCAGCCTCTGAAAACCTTTCCTGAGATAGTACAGTCTGTGTACTACCTGTCACTTTTTACTAAATTTCATTTGGAGCTTCCTAGCCCATGTTATGACCTTTTTCCCAAGGTCACCTGATTTTGACTTAGATCTGGAAGAGGCAGAAACCCTATATTGTACAGATCATAAATCACAAAGTACAACGAATTAGAGGTTTTCCTTTGGAAAAAAGGTACATGGGAATCTGATCTTCGACCTGTAAACGTTTCAGATCCGAAAAATTTGCCAAAACGGATTTATAGCGAAAGTGCTACGATGACTGGTTTTTGCTATATCAAGCCCTAGCATCGTAAGTGCAACAAGTGTCATACATGCCATATCATGCCTTCTTTCAGGCTAGCTCTGATACCATGTTAAATTTTCAGAATTTAATTCAATCTAATCTAGGATCTTAACTGACAGAGCAACATGTACAACAAATCTATAGCATATCAATCATGGACACAATAATGCAAGCACACAAGAGACATAGAGTTTACTTGGGGAAAACCATAAAGGTGAAAACCCCAATAACTTCCTCAGAGATAGATAGAGCAATGATACAACCAGAATACAAGAGATAGTCTTCTCCTAGCAGCAGAGCCTCCTCCTCCACAAGTGTGCCACTCTCCAAAGTGTGAGTGAGAGAATAGAATGTGTAAAATGAGAGAGACACACTCTCTATTTATACACTAACTTGACTTGACCTTTACTCAATTAGGTCGGCCTCAACTTAACCACTTAACATAATCCTGACTTGGTAGACCCCCACTATGGTGGTCTAATAACCCTTTGACCCACATGGCCGACCCCCAATAGGGTGTTCTAATAACCCTTTGACCCACATGAATTATACAGGGCCGACCCCAACAAGGTGGTCTAATAACCCATCAAGTATAAGATACGACACTTACAATATAAATGATGACACTTCCGTATAGAGGAATAATAACATCTCTTTAGGAATACTACCACTTCCGTATAGAGGAATAATAACATCTCTATAGGAATACAATATACATATATGTGAAATACATTCCAAAGTTACATATACATCAACATCTCTCTCTCTCTCTGCACTCTTTGTGCCTTCTATTCTCTATTTCTTATCAATTTTGCTGCTGAAAAGACATGATGATGTATCTGATTTCCACTTTGCAAAATTAATAACGACAATGTGCTTCCCTCTCTCAAATTGTTCAATCTTCAGTGTAGAATTCTCTCATGTTGTAAATTGCAAAAAATGGAAAACACTATTTAACTTTGGCTTTATCTACCTGTCAATTGTTGTTCCAAATATCTGTATAAGGGTCCCTTAATTAGGATATAATAGGACCCAATCACTATGTTTATGCATAAAATTGTGGCAGTTAGGTATGGTTTGGAAAGACTTGGAAACCAACAATTTTCCTATGTTGTGATGAGAACCTCGTCTTGGAACTTTGAATGTCAAACTCTCTCCAAAGTGATTATGAAGTGTGTGGATTTATTCTATGGTATGATACGCATGTGTTAGGGTCAATCTATTTCTATTATTGCACCAAAAGCAGATAATTTCCACATTATTCTTGGGGAAATTGCTTCCGGTCATTTTGGCCCACAGATGTGTGATGCACTTCAAAATGTGCAAATTGTCGAAGCAAGACCATGAGTAGAGCCTATTAAAAGTCTGGTTGGTGTGGTACAGAAGTGGATTAGATTTTGTAGGTGACTATAAGAACCTTGTTTCCAAATTTGTGAGCCTTTGGTTGTGTTTGGGAAACTAGGTAGTTTTAGCTTCCAAAAGCTAGAAATTGCACCTAGTTTCATAATTTTTGAAATTGGCATTTATGATTAAGTTAATATCTCTGAATTTTAGATTAGGCATATTTAAATGGTATCAGAGAATAGTCCTCTGCACTTTTTCATTTTGACCTTTCCCCAATAATATTTTACATAATGTAATTGGTACCAGTTGCAGATGAAGGTGATGATTTCGAGCAGAACGAGGAATAAGATATAATCTACATAGATGGAGGCTTGCCTATTTCACATGAGGAGGATGATTTATCATGTAACATTATATGCATGGATGATTGGATGCACACTCCACCAATGGATAACATTATTGATGGTCGAACATTCTTTTGAGGACAACCATTGGAAGTCAATTCTTATTAGTACTTCAGGAATGATCAAAGATTAAAAGAAGAAATATGGGTAGCACATAATGTTGAAAATGTGTGCAGAGAAGTGGAGCATAAATGGTAGTTTAATCTAGCATGATCTTCACCAAAGAATTCATTAGCTAAGGGTTCACCCAGAGGATCTACAGAAAGAATAAAATCTAGAGTATGTGATCAAAATTTGAAGAATCAAGAGGAAAGGACCAATCATCCATCAAAGGATAAGAGAAACAATCTTCCAAAATAAGAACCATGTGGTTCCTCTAGTCATTACATTGAAGACTTATAACAAAAAGAAGGAATCCTACTAAGGTATGGAAATAAATTTGATTTTGGTTGCAATCATGTTTCCTTGCATCAACTTGGAGAATTCCCCATCACATGTAATGATAATGATAGCACAAAGTTTTTTAATGCTAAGGTGGGTGTTAAGGATGAACTTGGTGTTGTGGATTCATGCCACGCCCACAAGCAATTTGATAATACATTGCAACCCTTAGAAAACATGCAAATAACTCTTCTTGATGAATGTTGCACATCAAATGAGAATGATGAACATCCCACTGATTTAAATACCAAGAAGACTGAATAACATTGCAGAATGGAAGGCCAAGCCACAATGAAAGAGGCTACTGATAGGGTGGAGAGTGAATCCACTCTTGGACACCCAAGTTCATTTGTTGGTGAGTTTGATATCACTACAAATAAGATGGAAGATGGGATTGGTGGTGGTGAAACATTTTCATAGGAAGAGAAAATATCAGGCCTTCAAAGAACATAAAAAATTCATCATGAAGCAAAGGGAAACCACAGACCAATTGAGAGAGAACCTGGAAATTTGGTGGAAGAACATGCCATCATTACTCTACCATATGAGACAACCGCGGTGACACAACGGTATTGCCAAAATTATGATTCTTGTATTTATCAAATTCCTTTGTTTCATCTTGAGATGGAAGCCACTTCTAGTGAGAAGGTTGGTATGGTAGAGTCTTCCACTGTTGAAACTCAAAATTTTGGTACCAAAGAAGAATACAGTCGGAAGACCAAATTGATAAATGGGAGTTTGCATGACTCACACAAGTTGAATGAGAAAATGTGTGACATCATACATAGTGATTTCAAGGAGCCATTGAGTGACTTAGAGAGCCAACTCGTAGTCACAGAAGAAAGGATACTGCAAGTTTTGTCTAGAAATGATGAGGCAAATAAACTTCTTGAAAATATTATTGGAAGGATTTAGTTGGAGGAGAGACAAGGAGAATTTGAAGAAAGAGTATCTACTTCCGAACTATGCATCATCAAAAGAGAGTTGGAAAATATGAAAGAATATCACTTGCAGTTGTCCATGGATAGAGATCTTGCTCTCAAATTTGCAGAAGACAAGGCCAAAAAAGTAGAACAACTCTATATGACATTGGGAGGATCACATTCCTTCCCTAGGACCACCATTGATCAGATGTGTGTGGTTAATTGAACACATGATTTTTTGGAGGAGCCCCATGAACGAGTTGACCATGAGGAGTTTTCAAATTTTCTAGCACTTGAAGAGATAATTGACATGAAGGATGCTTGTGAGACATTTGTTTCATTCCAGGGAGAACATGAGCTTTCTCTATGTGAGAAAGACTTAGTCATGGATAAGATTCCCTAGTTCATTCCACTGGGACCAAGTAAATAAGAAATCTATGCATCTATAGATTGGTTCAATACATACATTGCAGGGATGAAGACTCCAATAGGTAAAAGTTTTTTGTGTTAGTTTTGGGTTAATTGATGCATCTCACATTGTCTTGCTTCATGAGCAGCAAAAAAGGCACATATGGATTCAATATGATTCCTCCAATTCACATACACCCATGGATTGGGTGGAAAGGTGCATGGGAAATATGGAGTCACCTTTTTCTACTTACTCTAATAGTATGTGGAATGCAATAATGAAAGCAAGGTGTTTGATGGAACATATGGAGACACACATGTCTTCTTTCTCATTTGATCTTGATTGTTTGGTCATACCATTGAGTTTGAAAGATACATCAGTTCTTTGGCATTATTATGAGTAGTTGAAGCATCTCTGGGTATTATCTGATACCTTCCCCATGCATAGCAGAGCATGGGTCCGGAGTTCCACTTGAGTCATTTGGGTGGAACAAGTGATGGTGATGTGAGCCATTGGACTAGAGTGTAGTTGGCACAAGAGGAGCTTCATGTCTTATGGGAGAGGCTCACAAAGACTCAATTTAGCATTGGGGGTGATGAAATTCCAATATGATGCTGGGATCCTGGCATAGCCTAGAGTGATAGACTTCCAATAGTGACAGTGATCTTTGGAGGAGTTCAACACAAGAAATGGGATCCTGGAATTGCTTGGTATAGAAGTTCAGTTGCTTCCATTGGAGAGCAATCCAATCATGATTTCCAGGATTCCATCTATATGGATCATTGGTTTAGTTTCCTCTTTGGGAAATTAAAGGGCTTCATATATGGCATCTTTTTGGCACTCTTTTTGGTCACCTTTTGCATATTTTTAAAACCTGTACTAATCATTCCTAAGGGGTAATCTGTCAAGTTTAGCGTCGGTTTGTAGTGATCATGTTCCTTGCATATTTGTTATTTAAATAATGAGTAGGAGTGTGGTTATGATGCTTTTGGCTAACTAAAAAGAGTTTGGTGTTTTAAGCTTGTTTCTTGTTATAGTATTTGGAATCTGCAGAAAGTGCTTTGGAAGGAGCTACGAAACATGTTACAGATTGACTACAGAACCTACAATAGAGCAGCTCTGGATCCACATTGCCAGGCCACAAAACTAACAAAATGCTTACTAAGGGTTTATCCCTTGAAATTCATGAAGAGGTTATGACATGATCTACAAGGTTTTGTTGATCATTTGAACAGGCTGTGGAACCAAGTGGAATGGTTCCGCAGCCAATTACAGAATGAATACGGAAAATTTCCAGAACTATCTATACATTAAAATAGTCATAACCTCTCCTGAATTTAAGTGCCAGCTGGACTAACAGATTCCTCTATATTTAGACCTGATCTCATCTCTGTAAGATCGTAATTTCAATATGGTTCACAAGAATCTAGGGAGATCGAGTTGGCATATACCATGCTTAGGATTTTGTTGTAACTTCAGATTGTGGATTTGAATGCTTAGCTCTTTCCAGGTTTTGTAAAATTGTATGAAGACTTTGATTCTCCCGATGAGGGAATTAGCCATATCTTTGCACATAATTGTTGAACCTTCCTGTACTCAGACTTATCATTTTATAAAACATTATGTTGTTGGTTCTTGATGCGTTAATTAATTTTGTTTGATTTAGTGGCTTTCCCAACTCCTGTCTCTGAAGGTAGGCCCCCCTTCAGGAGACAAGTGTTGTTGTAGATTAGTTTTATTTCTTTCCTGAAATTCATAACAGAGTGGTGTGATTTAAGTTGTTTTGTTATCATAGTTTAATTTTTTTCTTTCTTGCAATTCATAACATAGTGGTGTGATTTAATTTATTTTACTTTTGATGCAATTGTGTAGTTTCTTTCCAAATGCTCAGAATAGGGTCTGGATTCATTGTTTTCTACAGTTATCTTTGAGTGGTGTTGTCTGTTTGGTATAAGAAAACTATATAAACAGAAAATGCTAAATGGTTGATTCCTTATATGGATGTGTAGATTAGAAACATAACTTCTTGGTAGATGAATCAGAGTTGTATTAGAATCTGTTATAGTAGGCCATTCAATCGATTCCATCTTTCTGTAGATGCATGGATTACAAATTTAGGTTCCCTTAATTCTATCATAATTTTCTTGGAAGTATAAATTAGGATTGGTTTATTTCCTGATTGGATAGATAAGTGATTGAATGCTTTGTGCATAATAGACTGATATTTTCTTTCTTTTGCATCAATATCCTAGTTGGTTTATTTCATTCATATTACTAGATAGTTGAATTTACCTTCTAATTAGACAAGTATAATTCCTTCTAGAAATTTAGATAAGGTTTGACAGGTTTTAGATTAAATTGATGAAGTGTGTTCTATGATTAGATAATTGAGAAATCTTGAGTTGTGTGGTCTTTCATTTAAGAATTTTTTTTCTACACAAATAGTTCTTCTGAAATTAGCCTTCTGCCAAGACTGTTAATGGTTTCTTGATTGAAGTTTCCAATGTTTGGAATAGGCTTGCATATGGTTGAAGATCCATTGGAATACAACAACTGTCATATACATTTTCCTGTAACTTGCAATTTTACAGAACCTCGGGTTGACAATTAATGTACACATCTTAGTTGTTTCTCTAACTAATTAGAAGACAATTAAAAATATCATTAGAAACCTTATGATGGATGGACATGGTATTCATTTTCTTGTTGGTTTGGGAGCCTTCAGAAGGTTCCTTATGTGGAGACTATGCAGTTCAAGGGTGTTTGTTACAAACACTTTGCAAATCTCAAGTTCATTTGGGACCCCAGGATCATTGTGGAACTCAATTGCTCAGCTAGATGAACACAAATTTGCATTAGGGAATAGATTTATTTCTAGTGGGAAAGGTTATAATAAGATTTGGCGTAGTAGTAGCATGGTGGATCTTCATTGAGTTCAATTTGGAATTTGGAAATCCAATGTCTGTAAGTTCAACAATAGATCTTATGGTGAGAATCATTTTTTAGCTTTTGTTGATTGGAGACATAATGTATTAATTCCTTGTGGAGTCAGTTGAAGGTTGCATATTCAGAAGGAGGTAAAGAAAAGGTTTGTGCATAAATTTGGGGGAACAGAACAAGCATTCCATTGCCAGATCCTAAATTGCTTGAGGACAAGCAATATTGGGTGGAGAGGACAGTCATGTCTCCAAATTTTAATTTTAATCCTTTGATTAAAATAATTAAACTTTTCCAAATTTTATTTGATAAATTCATGTTAATTATTAATGTTGGTAGCATAAGTCACAGATGAGGCAAAATATTGATTATTTAATAAGTTGGAAATGGTCTAGTAGGCTCAAGAGGGTGAATAAGAATATGGATAAGATCATATGAATTGTTTTCTTCGAAAAATATGAGGAAAAACATCTAAAAGCAGAAAAATAAGCTAAAAGAGGAAAGCAACATAAAGCAGGAAAGCATAATAAAAGCATAAAAGACAAAAGCTTCCATATTTTTGCTAATAAGGCTCAAGAAGGAATAGTAACAAAAAGAAATCACAAAGGAATATCACTAAAAGATACGGGATCCAAAATTAGCCAAGGAGGGTGAACTTGATGAGAGAGAATGGGTCCACATGTTCCAACAACTCACCAATGTTTCCTCCCAACATCTATGACTCGAATTCCAAGAAAGCAGGCTCTAGAAGAAAGGAAAAATCCAACATAAGTTAATAAAAGAAGCATGAGCACTCCATTTCATATATTTTCGCCATTTGTTGATTGACTTGAAGAGCTCCCCACTTTTCATAGCTTGGGTGATGTGCCCCTTGCTAGCATTGGGAGATGTTTATCATATCAATTCTTTTCATACAGATACATGCAACCTTTACTACAGTACATCAGCATGGTTTTTATCATGTCAGAGTGATTTGGTTTCATGTTTGGAGTTAGTGGTATCAACATTTAGTTTTGGTGTGGATTTCCAGTGACTAGTTTCCAGTGTGTGTGGTTTTTGTGTGATGTGTGGCGCACTTGTGTGAAGTGGTGATCATTGGTGTGCATCCTATTGGCCACTATTATTCTGAATCATGTCATGGACACCATGAAGGAGTTGTTTTGAATTTATGGATTCGATATCCCTCTAAGAGGATCGAGAAATATGCATAGAACCTCATTGTATTGAGCCAGTTTATCTCTCTCTCTCTCTTTGCACTCTATGTGCCTTCTATTCTCTATTTCTTCTAAATTTTTCTGTTGAAAATGAATCCATGATGATTTAATTGATGTTCACTTTGAAAAATTAATAAAGATAGTGTGCTTCCCTCTCTCAAATTATTTAATCTTCAGTGCATAATTGTCTCATGTTGTAAATTGCAAAAAATGGAAAACACTATTTAAGTTTGGTTCTATCTACCTGCCAATTGTTGTTCCAAATATCTGTCTAAGGGTCCTTGATTTCAATTTTGATGCAATAGGACCAAACCACTATGATTATGCATAAAATCGCTGTTGTTATATATGTTTGGAAAGACTTGGAAACTAGCAATTTTCCTATATTGTGATGAGAACCTAGTCTTGGAACTTTGAACGTCAAACTCTATCCAAATGGGTTCTGAAGTGTGTGAATGTATTCTAGGATCTAATACACATATGTTAGGGTCAATATATTTACATTATTTCACCAGAATCAGATAATTTCCACATAATTCTTGTGGAAATTGCCTTCGATCATTTTGGCCTTCCTAGGTGTGATGCACTTCGAAATGTGCAAACTGTCGAAGCAAGACCATGAGTCACCCATGAGTAAAATCTATTAAAATTTTGGTTGGTGGTGTCCAAAAGTGTATTAGATTCTGTAGGTGACCATAAGAAACTTTGTTGTCAAATTCGTGAGCCTTTGGTTGTGTTTGGGAAACTAGGCAGTTTTAGCCTCCAAAAGCTAGAAATTGCACCTAATTTCATAATTTTTTAAATTGGCTCCTGTGATTGAGTTAATATCCTTGAATTTTAGATTGGGGATATTACAGATTCCATTTACTGAGGCATCATATTTCACAATGAAGGTTTTTGTGAATTCTGGTGTGGTCAAACATGAACTTTGCATATTGCCTCTTTAACTTGTTCAAAAGCTTGAGTTGCCTATGGAGTCCAAGAAAATGCTTCCTTCTTCAATATTGTTGTTAGAGGTGCTTCTATTCTTCCATATTTCTGAACAAAATTACAGTAGTGCCATTTCAAACCTAAGAACCCTCTAATATTCTTCATGTTTTTTGGAATCGACCAATCCATCATGGCTTTAATTTTGTTAGGGTCTACCTTGACACCTTCATTAGATACAATATGACCCAAATAATCTACCTCCTTTTCCTGAAATATACATTTGGGAGATTTTGCATATAGTTGTTTCTCCTTTAGTAGATGTAGCACCCTACCAACATGTTGAACATGCTCTTCCAAAGAATTGATATAGATTAGTATATCATCAAAAAATACTATGACAAATTTTCTAATGAAGGGCTCCAAAATGGAATTCATCAAACCTTGAAATGTGGAAGGTGAATTTGTAAGGCCAAAAGGAATGACCAGAAATTCATAATGACCTTCATGAGTTTTGAATGTTGTTTTAGGGATTTCTTCTTCCTTCAATCAAATCTGATGATACCCTGAACAGAGATCCAACTTTGTGAAGTAAGTTGCTCCATGAAATGAATGTGAAACTTATCTTTAAGGGTGATATTGTTGAGCTCTCTATAATCTAGACACATACACCATGAGCCTTCCTTCTTGTGTACCATTACCATTGGTGTAGAGTAAGAAATTTGGCTAGGCCTAATTATGCCATCCTCTAACATTTCTGCAACCATAAGTTCAATTTCACTATTTTGGCCATAGGGGTATCTATAAGGTTTGATGTTAGGGGGAACACTTCCTAGAATTAAGTGAATAGTATGATTAAAATATCGAGTAGGTGGAATATCTTTTGGAATATCTTCAAATACATTGGAGTGCTTATCAATGACCCTTTGGAGATCCATGGGAATATGAGGCTTAGATGTTTGAACATCTAGTGAGCATAATTGTGCAATTATACCTTGATGTCCATTTTCAACCGTTTTTTCATACCATTAGAGCTTATCACCTTGCTTGGATTCCATTTGATACCCCTTAATTCAAATTATTTTCCTTCCCATGAAAATTTCATGAAAAGTTCTTGAAAATTAAAACCCACTGTTCCCAATGATTATAACCATTGAACCCCTCATACAACATCAACACCACCCATTGGGATAGCAATCATGGGAATATTCAATACATATTCCCCCATAGTAAGATTGATATTATTGAATTTCTCTAAGCAATTGATAGTTCCTTCATCTGCAATCATTACTTGAAACTCTGGTGTTGGATATACAAAGCAATTGAGAGCTTTGGCTAGTTTACAGTGAATGAAATTATGAGTACTACTAGAATCAATCAACATTGTTACCTTTTTCTTTCTGATATATCCTTCGATATTGAGAGTTCAGGGAGTGCTAATTCCATCCAATTCATGACAATATATGGTGAGAGTAATCTCTTCGGGAGTAATCTCTTCTATTTATTTAGTTTGAGATGATTCTTGTTCTTTTTCTTCCTCCTCTTCACAGCCTATGTAGAATAATTTATTCTCACCACACTTATGTCCCTTACTATACTTGTTATCACAATTAAAGCATAGACTTTTTTATATTCTTCCATCCAATTGTTGGGGTGTCAACCTTTGAGGTGGGATATAAAAAGGAACGTTAGCCTCTCTATATGTGTTGGAAGTGGTCCTTTTTGTAGCCATTGCCATATTTTTACTTTCAACCTTCCTTGCCACCATGAAATCCTTCTCTAAGGATGTTTGTTCGAAGAGGCACACCTCATATTAGATGTTATCCTTCAAGTGTCCAATAAATATATCCAACAATTTATCATCTGGTATGTCGTCCACTCTAAGACGCAACTTTTGAATTTGTTGAATGTGCTCACTTAATGGACATTTTTTCCATAGATTTATCAATTGTGTAAAGAAGGAATTGCTCTTAACATCATCATGGTATGATATCAACTCTTTTGTAAAAGTGTAGCAAGATATAATGGAATTCTTTTTGCGTTCACGAAGCCATTGGTACCACACAAACTAATCAGGTTCTAAATATAAATATGCAATAGGTAGCTTTTGGAGATTTGGCACCTAGTGTATATCAAAGAATTGCTCCATCTACAATATCCATGTTATGGGGTCCTTGCCATCTAAATTCCTCATGTCAATCTTGTGGAGTTGGGTTCACTTGGGGACCATCCCAGGTTACTTCCATTATTAGAATCAATTCCCCTTGGGAATATTCTTATTATGGAAGGTTGCTCAACATGGACATTATCTTTATCTTCCTGAGTACCCTGAGACACATCATCACCTATAGGGATATTTTCCTTTGAATTTTATAGGAGATTAGAAACCCTTTTCATATTATCCTTCATCTTATTATCCATATGTCCCATAATATTATCCTCTAAATTAATTAAATAAAACGTTTTTACAGACCATTTAATCATATCTTCCAACTTGGACACTCGAAAAGATAGGTCTTCACTTTCATCGTAGGTCAGGGATGAATCCTTAGGTGGATTGAGTGGAGTATGATTTTTTCCACTACTTGTGTCATTTTGAAAAATATAAATATATATCACACCTTATGTTCACCTCAAATAGATCCTTCTACTAAAATTTATTTCAAAATTTAAAATGGCATGCCTTTTTCCAAACCTGAGTTGAAGGATGATTTCCAAATGAGGAAATCCTAAAATTTTGGTCCCTCCAAGTCTCAAATATTGTCCTATGGTATCTATATATGTCCTCTTTCAAATGTCGCAGGTATCGTTGAATTTGAATGTGCCAAAAATAAATTGTGACAATTTTTCCAACAGTTGCTATTTTTGTATTTTTCAGAAGAGCGAGAGTGTATGGCCTTCCATGTGTCCAATATTTTGAATATTATTCCGAAATGTCCACCACGTATACTATTTTCTGTCTTCTTTCTGATGCAACTGGTTTCACTCAATTTGGATCTCACATGCTCTAGATATAATAATTTTTCCTAGAACAATTGTTTGAGACTAGCTTTTGGGCTAGTTAGAAACCCTAAATTCCATAGGGTATAACTCCGAACTTGTAATGAGTTAGGATCTAAAACTTTTACCATAGATATTTTGGCCTGTTTTCTAGACAGTTTCCTAGTTTTGTCATCTGAAATCCTGTATAAAAAATGATACTGTGAAAATTCCAAGATTACTTGTTTTCGAAGCGTCCAAGCTCTAATACCAAATATTAAGCAACAAATTCCCCAAAAGAGCATGAAAAGAGCATAAATAGACAAAAAAGAGTAATCCATGCATTGATAATAAAGGAAAGAGATAAATAGAAATCATCTTCGAGGGGGAAACCTCCTTATACAATGTACTAAGTACACAAGACAATACAAGTTGAGATGATTCAAATGAAAAGGTCTCCTTCCTATATATAGGAGAGAAAGAGGTACAATTACAACTAATGGACACGAGACTACATAACTAATATAATAATACTAATGAAACTTACCACTAATAGACCCAATATGACATCAATAACATGTAATGAGCCACAATATAGGGGGTAATGTGCCAACATTTAGGGCTTAACAACCAGATTCATTAATATGGACAGGGAATAACGTGGGAGGGAATTTTGTTGTGAGGAAGGCATATAAACTATTATGGAAAAACCTGGAATTCCAAAGGAAATCGTGGTGGCCAGTAGTTTGGCAAGCCCAAGCTCCTTATAAATGCAAAATCTTTGTGTGGTTGGTTTTGAAGGAGAAAGTACTTGGGATAAATTGTGGAAAATGAATATTGAAGGTCTGGGTATTTGTAGTTTATGCAGGAGTGACGAAGAGACAATTGACCACTTATTCATCCATTTCCCTTTCTTTAAACAAGCTTGAAAAAGTATAAGTGAAGGATTACATATTGGAAATATTTGGGAAGCTAGATCGACTGAAGATTGTTTAAAACAATGGTATATGAAACTGGAGCTGAGTAATATAAAGTGTGTCCCTTGACATGATTTTTGATGAAAAATATACTTCATCTTTTTCAGTGACATCTCAGGTAATGTCAGTGTATAAGTTTTATAAAGAAGAGAAATTCAAACCAAAGGTTCACATTTTGAAATATTATAATACTAAAGAAAAGGGTTACAGAGGCTTCTTCGATGGAGCCTGCAAGGGAGAAGATAAGCAATGTGGTCTAGGAGGTAAGCTCTTACTTTTAGAACCTCATTATATAGAATTCAAGGCAAAATGTGTAAGGGGGACTAATAATAGAGAATAAATATTGGCATTAAGAACTCTGTTGAAATTAGCACTCGAGGAAGAGGTGGGAGAATTATAGGTTTTTGGAGAGTCTAAATTTTGGGTGGATTTCATGAATGGAAAAAATAGTTTTAATGAATATTAATCTTCAGGGAATGATATCTAATTTGAAACAATTGGCAGGAAATTTCAATACTTTTTGCATTTGACACATATATAGAGAAAAAAATGAATATGTAGATTCATTATGATGACAAACCCAGACTAGAACCTGTTGGTAGGTGGTTTGATGAGGAAATGTCGCAGTACTGCTGACGCTGCGACACATCGGATGAGGGCGTAGAAGGAGTATTTTGTGTTAAAGTATACCGCCGTTGGTGGGTTTTGGGGTCACTTGGACCACATGTTATGTAATATTGAGTCAGTTGTACCGCGGTATGTGGGTTTTTGGGTCATTTGGACCGAGTCAGTTAGATATTGGGTCATTTGTCCATAGTGTCGGTTAGGAATTCGTTAGTAAGTGGACAAACATTGTAATGGAAGAAGCCTATAAATAGATGAGAGTTGTAAGTGTTGGAGAGAGGACTTAGAAGGAGGAGTTGGCGGGAGATAAGGAGATGTATGTGTACAGAGATCTATGTTTTGCTTCTGGTATCCGACTGTGACAGTAATATAATGATGATGTTTTGGTATGATCTTTGTGCAACGCTGCAATATATGAATGTTGTTATATTTTCTTGATGCAATGTTTGCTTACTGTGCTATGATGAGAAATGCTGCGATTAAGTAATATGTTATAACTCCATGTCGAATGTTTAAAGTTTATGTTTAAGTACTGCAATAGAGCTAGTCCGTGTATCCACAACTCCCCTCCTCCCTCGGCGGAAACATGGTTCTGTCTACCCTTCCTAGATGCCTCAGGTGAGACCTCATCCACTCTGCGGATGTTGCTGGGCGGGCTCAAACCTGCCTGGGCCGGTGCCCAGGGAGACTGCGGTATGTGTCAACAATGAGGTGAACCCTTGTTGACCGAGGTCACGTTGGTCAGCAAATGGTTCCGTTGCTGGGATCGTGTGCAGAGTGAAAGGAGGTCATGTTGTGGCACCCGATGAAGCAGGAGATACAGAGCTGGTTCGATCAGAAATTGCGGGAGTTTGCCGAGGAAGAAAGTCGAAACACATGACTGACAGTAGATCACTGGCTGGGAAGGTATATTCACGACGGGCCGCCGGAATGGCTTTTTTGTGAATTTCCAGTCATTCTATACGAATGGTTGTCAAAGCTGACCTTCCAGAAGAGGAATTTCCAGGGTGGTGAACCGACGGTTTGGACCCCGGAGTTGATTCAGGAGCTGTAGGAAGTCGATAATAAGGCATCACAGGCTGTCGAATTTTTGCTTGATAACATCTTGGAGGGATATATCACTGAATTTGCAGTCGACATGCAGAAATCCTATAGTGAAGCTGAAAGATACTTCTTCCGCGGACCAAGGGGAAGGTTTCTACTGTCGCTCCAACTATCGATTAAGATGCTAATCTGCGAAAAGGGTATATTAAAGATGCACCTTGATCAGTAGACAGCCTTGTGGGCAGAGGCCGTGGGTACCGCGACTGCTGGGGAATGGTACATGCAATGGTAAGGGGTAGATGGGTGCAGACCATGAGGAGACTGTGAGCAAAGCCAAGGAAGAAAGTGGTCTTACAAGAGGAGGAGCGAGGTTTCGACAAGAGAAGAGGCAGAGGACATGAGAAGGTCCTGCTGCGATCGAACCGTAAAACCGTGAAGGAAGACCACACGGCACGAAGCGCCCTCATAGTACTGACAGGGACGACCAGGCTACACCCAGGATAGAGGCAGGACCAAACCCCGGCACCAACGTACCCACACCTCCACTCATTGACTCACAAACAGCAAGAAATGCCATTTCGACACTGCCAAGTTCGTCAATTCCGCAGAAGTTAATTGGTAGTAGCACAACAAAAGGAGAAAGGAAGCCCAGAATGGAGGGATATGATGCTAAGTTACCGTTGTTCCATGGAAGTGCGACAGACAACCCAGAACAGTGTTGGTTTTTGTGTGAAGCGGTCTGGACCATGAAACAGATCACTGATGCTGATACTAAGAAAGGACAGTTAGCCATGACTCTACGAGGTCGTGCATTAGATTTGTTCATGAAGTTTATTCTAGTACCTACGGGAGCCCCAGAGAAATCACTGGATGATATTCGGGATGGGCTGATTGTTGAATTTAGACAGCCCAAGTCTGAAGCTCAATACATCACAGAATTGAAAGAAATTAAGCAATATCCCAATGAGACGGTATAGGATTTCGCCCTGCGATTCAAGACACTAATGGAAAAGGTTATTTTTTATAAGAGTGTCGTCCAACATAAAGAATGGTTCATTATGGCATTGCTTCCGCATATTCAGCTGCCGCTGATGCAGCAAAACATTTCGATGCCCAGCGAAGCTCTAGAGATTGCAATGCGATTGGAGGCATCACCAATTATAGATTATGCAGCTAGGATGTAGCAGATATAGACACAGCTCGCTAACCTGACTATATAGTTGCAAGATTTGAAGAAGAACAAGGAACATCGCGATGAAGTATGGTGTACGCGATGCCGAGGAGAAGGGCATACGAAGGACAATTGCTTGGATTTCTGTAACTATTTGGTGTCAGGTGCGCCAAACCCATTGAACGGCGGCAGTATGCCGTGGTGTCATGTTTTCCAGGTGTTTGGGCACAGTCACGATAATTGCTCGTATATGCAGAAAATGGTCACAACCCCCCAAAATCGTTATTGCACATTCTCCAAGTCGGTGGGTCACAATGACAAGGATTGATGTGCGTATGGGTTGCTATAGGAGAGAATGTGTGATGCATTCTACGTCAAGGACGATCAGTGTGCCATGTAACAACCACAACTGCAACTGCAGGTAGCTCAGCTGCTACCGCAACCGCATATGTAGTTTGCACCACAGCAACAGCAACCGCAGCAGTTCATGCCGCAATATACTTTGATGCAGATGACTCCCCCATAGCCACAGTATGTACAACAACCGTAGTATGCACCACAAGGGCAAGTGATACCACCAGCACCGATGCAGCAATAGTTTAACCAAGGTCAGTACCAGCAGCAGGGTGGCTACCGAGGAGGATACAGGGGCGGACGCAGTGGCGTATTTGGTCGTGGAGGAGGAGGCCGAGGTGGTCGTAGACCTGTTCAATGTTACCACTGTGTGGTATGGGGGCATTATCAGAGCGACTTCCCACTACTACAGAATCAGTGTACGTTCTGTTTTGGTAATGATCATATGGTTGAGAATTGTCCACAGTTGATTGCACGATGGCAGGCTGGGAATGCTTCACCGCTATAGAATCAGTCCCAGCCATAGCAACCAGTACAAAACCAGGTACAACAACCAGTACAGAACTAGCCCCCGTGACCACCACCGAATGCCAATCAAAATGTCAATCAACCAGGGAATCTGTAGTAGAACTAGACGGAGGGTGCAAATATTGCGACCATTTCTGCAGAACCACGACCACAAGATGCTTCGGTGGCTGTTGTCACTCATGGAGGCAAGACGACTAGGGAAGACAGTTCGCGACCACTGATTCGGTTGGCTGGTTAGAAGACGGTACCTTTTGGAATTGATACGGAGCGGGAGACATTCTTGGAGGCACGTCGCACTTTGGAGAAAGACCGTGGTAAGGCTGTTGTTTGCGATATGCCACCTATCTTTGATACTACATCAGACACTGATCGGCCACCACCACCGGGGACATTGCAAAAGTTTCTTGAAAGCTGTCTATTATTAGACTGAGACTCGGCTGCCCTAGTTGAGATTGAGGGATGGTTGCAGCGATTTTCGAAAGGACGACAGGAGTCGACAATAAACTCCCGACAGCGACGGAAGACTGGCAAGGAGATGCGAATGAATATTCAGATTGGTGAATATGACGTTGACTCTATTATTCTTGACCTTGGTTCGAATGTTAACATCTTAACTAAGCAGGTGTGGTAGAAGATGGGGAGTCCCCCATTGAGCTGGTCTCCTGTGCAGCTCTGGTTGGCTAACCATGTGAAGGTAACACCCATTGGGCGAGTTCCACGGCTCATGGTTGATATTGAGGGTATGAAGACTTATGCTGACTTTGATGTCATCGAAGTAGTTGAGGGAGGAAGCTCCTATCCTGCGCTTTTGGGGATTGGATGGGCTAACGATAGTGGAGCTGTAATCAACTTGAAGCGGCGCATGATAACCTTTGAGAATTACGATTTTAGAGTCATAGCCCCATTGGATCCGGCTGAAGGACGCCGATATGTTGAGCCTGTAAAAGATGATGATCCTGCTGGATGGGACCATGCATTCAATATTTTTTAGGACTACATTCACCCTACCGCCAACGGTGAGCTGGGATGGCGCAGTGAGAGCTCTGTGTCTTCCGACTTCAATGATGCCTTAGAACATTGGCAAAACCAGTTACATAAAGTACCGCTCCGAAATGTGGCTCAGTTATGCAGTCTTTATGTCATGTTGCGACATAAATGGTCACATTGCCTGTCTATGAGGGGTTGCCTGGCTTAACCAACTTTTTGACGGAATTTGAAGAACGGGTCTCATAACCACAGTGATTGTTGGCATTGGAGGAAGCACTGAAGGTTGCTCCAGCATGCTGGTGGACGACACATAAGAAATCCATTAATGGTTGGTCATAGTGTCAAAGGTTGATGATGGTTTCATTTGGCGATACTGAGGTTTATCACACTTGAAAGTATAATGGCCGGAATAATCCCAGTGATCATGTGATGGAATGCCAACGATTATTTATAGTGCGACCTAGAGATGAGTGGGTCCATGCTTTTATCCATACTTTGGATGAGATGCCGTGCTCATGGTACACTGTAGCCGAGTTGTGCCGAGAAATTACAACATGGGTGAGTTGACAGTCTGTTTCACTCATATGTTCACTTTTGCGGATGCCAACCTTGATGTCCATAACGCCTTACAGCTTAGCCGCGACGTGGTACTTTAGGTTGTTCCGGCAGCCTACCCTGTCGACCCGCACACATATTGTCAGATGCAGTCTCTCATGGAGTGCTTCAACATCAGCGGTGCGCCAGAGGATGATGATGATCCCCCGAATGTTAACATTCCCGAATCTAAAGGGAGTCGCAATGTGGTACCGCCTGTCGCACCAAGTACTCTGTTTGGTCAACCATTACAGCTTCGCACGATGAATATTGGCACAGAGGCTACTCCCAAGTTTGCTAATGTTGGGGATTATTGGGATGATGAGATGATGAGTAAGGTTACTGAGTTACTTCATGAGTTTCAATACTTGTTTCCCACGAAGTTTTCTGAAATGAAGGGAATCCTGGGTGATTTAGGAGAGATGAAGATTCCATTAAAACCAGATGCTAAGCCAGTCCGACAGCGACCTTATCAGCTGAATCCATGACATAAGGAAAAGGTCAAGGCGGAACTTGATTGCATGTTGGATGCTGGTATTATTGAACTTGTGGAAGAGTCCGAATGGATCAGTCCTATGGTGGTGCAGGACAAGAAAACAGGTGAAGTGCGCATTTGCGTTGACTTGCGGAAGTTGAACGATGCCTGCTTGCATGACCCTTTTTCGACCCCGTTTACTGATGAAGTACCTAAAGGGGTGGGCAGCAAGGAAATGTACTCATTCACTGATGGACCATCAGATTCACATTGCCAAGGAAGATTGCCATAAGACAACTTTCGTTACTGAATGGAGTTGCTTTCAGTACACGGTAATGCCGTTTGGTTTGAAGAATGCACCTGCGATATTCTCCCGGGTCGTTGTTGCCGCATTCAAAGATTTTATTTAGAAATTTTTGCAGGTATATATGGATGATTGGACAGTTTATGGGTTGATTCGTGATCATCTGGCCAATCTACGGTTAATGCTTGAGCGATGCTGACAGCACCAGATATCGCTGAACTTGAAGAAATGTATTTTTTGTGCACCGTTTGGGATATTGCTAAGTCATATCGTGTGTAAACAGGGATTGCTGGTTGATCCAGCCAAAATTGCGCTCATTTTGGGGTTGCAACCGCCAACCACCGTTAAGCAGTTGCGAGCGACTTTGGGTCATACGGGATATTATCGCAAGTTTATCAGGGGTTATGCTACAATTACTGCCCCTATGGAAAAGTTGTTGAAGAAGGACGCGGCATTCCAGTGGAGCCCGGAATGTCAGGATAGCTTCAAAACGCTCAAGGTGAAGATGGCATCGGCACCAATCTTGGTGTTTACGGACTGGAGTAAGGAATTCCATGTCCATGTTGATGCTTCATCGATTGCATTGGGTGTTGTGTTGGCTCAACCTGGAGAAGGCGACCTTGATCATCCCATTGCTTTTGCCAGTCGGAAGCTGTCCTCTGTAGAACAAAATTACACTACCACAGAGCGGGAAGGTCTGGCCATGGTTTACACGTTGCAGAAATTCAGGCATTATTTGTTGGGTGGACACTTTAAAATGTTCACTGATCATTCTGCATTAAAATACTTGGTCAATAAGCCTGTGTTGGGGGGGAAGATATGCCGTTGGCTACTTTTGTTTCAGGAATTTGATTTTGAAGTCATTGTGAAACCTGGACGATTGAATGCTGGACCAGATCATTTATCACAGATTGACATAGGGGAGGAACCGACTAATATCAAAGATGGGTTGCCGGATGCCCAACTATTTAAGGTTGCCATTGCTAATGGCTATTTTGATGACATCGTCCAGTTTTTGACAACGGGCACTGCACCAGATGAGTTCACCACCAGTTAGAAGAAGCAGTTGGTTGTCAAGGTTGCTGACTTTCAGCTAATCGCGGGAGAGTTGTATAAATTGGGCGCTGATGAGATATTGCGTAGATGCGCCTTGCCGCATGAGCAAGCACCGATATTGGCTGAGGCACATGGTGGAATAGCGGGAGGACACTATGGTAGTCGGGCGACTGCCAGGAAGGTACTGCATGTAGAGATTTGGTGGCCCACATTACATAATGATGCGATAGACTATGCGTGGTCTTGCGATGTTTGTTAACGAACTGGCAAGCCGTCCAGACGTGATGAGATGCTGCTGCTACCTCAAGTGACATTGCAACCGTTTGAAAAATGGGCTGTGGATTTTGTCGGGCCGATCACTTTGCCAGGGAATCGTATGGGTGTGTGGTACATCATCATAGTGACAGAGTATTTGACCCGATGGGCCGAGGTAGCACCCATAGTTGATTGTTCCGTTGCGACGGCTACTCGATTTTTGTTTGATCACACTATCACTTGTTTCGGCTGCCCTAAGATTTTGTTGAGTGATCAAGGCAACCACTTTCTTAATCGCACCATCAGCGCATTGATGGAGGAGTTGTAGATACAACATAAGAAGAGGACACCCTATCACCCATAGGCGAATGGGACGGTGGAGGCGTTTAACAAGGTATTGGATCATGCACTGACAAAGGTGTGCAATGCGAACCGCGATGACTGGGATCTGAAAATACCAGCAATGTTGTGGGCCTATCGTACCACATGTAAAAGGTTGACTGGTCAGACACCTTTTAGGATGGTATATGGGAAAGAAACGATTATGCCAATGGAGTACATTGTTCCGAGTCTACGAATTGCGGCTGTTACGGGCATGGATGATGTCGCGGCATTAGATGAACGTCTATCACAATTGGTGCAGCTGGAAGAGGATCGATTTATCAATGGCTTTCACCAAGGGGTGGAGAAGGATAGCCAAAAGGCATGGCATGATCACCACATCAAAAGTAAACAATTTCAGCAAGGCAACTTAGTGTTATTGTATGACAGCAAGTTTATGAAACATTTAGGGAAGTTACAGATGCGTTGGCTGGGTCCCTATCGCATCCATAGTATTACTTCAGCTGGCACGGTTCAGTTGCAGCAGTTAGATGGGGCGATGCTCCCCAAGCTGGTAAATGGTCACAGGTTGAAGCCTTATCGGTCAAGCTTGGAATAGTGCGATGCCTGAGTCACATCGAAAAAAAAAAGTGTGTGTTGCAGGTTGCTTGGTGGCAGATGGCGCACCAACAGAAGAAGGAATGCACAAGCAGGGAGGCCTGTGTCGCAAGTTTGGAGTAGTCGGAGACACATGGCAGCGTTGCGACCAGGATCGATGGTGGATTTGGTTGAGTTAATGCAAGATTTTGTGATGATTACGGAGGATTTGGGGGTACGGGGCAGTGTTGTGATTACTGTCCCGCTAACATCTTGCGACCACCGCCCATCATCCCTATACATGATTGCGCCTGATAGATTCGGCCTGGTTACCACATGACAACGGTATGTTTTGCACATGGCACGCTGGGCCAGTACGATCATAAAGATGTGAGGAGATTGCTCACACGTCAGCACATGGGATCTTCGGTGGCAGCATGGTCGCCACCCGTTGCGTTAGTCGATTGGTTCACACACATCGATGCAAGGTAGTGGGGCATCCTTCCTACCGTTGTGACTCGGGAATGGTCTGGCTATAAGTAGCAGATCCAGATGGTCATTCGCTACAAAGAGGTATTTCCGAAACAGCGTGGTTATGCTGTTAGATTAGTTTGCGAGTTGAGTTGTGCGGAATTCCAAGGAGGCTGTGGAAATGCTTCATTTCATTTGCCTTGGGGTATGACCGAGCCAAGGGCTGGTCCAGCATGTTTAAGTACGCAATAGTTGTTCAAAGGATTGTGCTCTTCTTGACCAATGAGATGGTTGGGGCGATATCTCCCCGACCACAGTAGGAGCCCTTTGCCGATGCGAAACAGATGTGCCAGAGTCATATGCTAATTTCGCACCTTGGTACTGGTCATCCTCTTTTCCTTATCGTTTGTACCATTCACAGAGAGTCGAGGATGAGTTTGAAACATACATGACAGCAAGTTGGGGGATCCCCACTTTCGGGTAAGACTTACACAATAGCGAGATGCTAACCAGTGTAGCAGAAGGCCCAGGACAACACTGCATGATCTAGACAGCAAGAACAGTTGCAGCAACGTCAAATAGCCGTATGCAGACTTCAAAGTAAAGACCATGGCATGTACGATGTCCAGCAGTTGACATGGCTCGAGGGTGAGCTACAAGATTGTGTTGGGGGCCTGTTGGCAGGTGGTTTGATGAGGATATGTCGCATTACTGCTGATGCTGCGACACATCGGATGAGGGCGCGGACGGAGTATTTTGTGCTAAAGTATACCGCGGTTGGTGGGTTTTGGGGTCACTTGGACCACATGTTATGTAATATTGAGTTAGTTGTACCGCGGTATGCGGGTTTTTGGGTCATTTGGATCGAGTCAGTTAGATATTGGGTCATTTGTCCATAGTGTCGGTTAGGAAGTCGTTAGTAAGTGGACAAACATTGTAATGGCAGAAGCCTATAAATAGATGAGAGTTGTAAGTGTTGGAGAGAGGAGATAGAAGGAGGAGTTGGAGGGAGATAAGGAGATGCATGTGTACGGAGATCTATGTTTTGCTTTTGGTATCCGACTGTGACAGTAATATAATGATGATGTTTTGGTACGATCTTTGTGCAATGCTGCAATATATGAATGTGGTTATATTTTCTTGATGCAATGTCTGGTTACTATGCTATGATGAGAAATGCTGCGATTAAGTAATATGTTATAACTCCATTTCGAATGTTTAAAGTTTCTGTTTAAGTATTGCAACAGAGATAGTCCGTGTAGCCACAACTCTCCTCCTCCCTCGATGGAAACATGGTTCCGTCTGCCCTTCCTAGATGGCTCGGGTGAGACCTCATCCGCTCTGCGGATGTTTCTGGGCGGGCTCAAACCTGCCTGAGCCGGTGCCCAAGGAGACTGCGGTATGTGTCGATAGTGAGGCGAACCCCTGTCGACCGAGGTCTTGTTGGTCAACAGAACCTGCCAATACCTGAGGGTAATCTTCACCTCTAGTGTTTCCCTAATCTGGTACACACCCTTCATGGTTAAAAAACCCCTCTATAACATTTAGAGCTCACCTTAAATCGTAAATGATTGACACTCGGGCACTTATTGCCATCCTACTCTCAATGCATATACCTCTACACTTCTAAATTAATCGATCTCTAGGCCAGTATCAAATACGTCTTGATTTTCCACAAGAACTAGCATATGACTATTTTCGTCATGTCCTTGCTCCATCGTTCAACTGGGAGTCAATAATTACGCACATCCATGCGCCATGCCTCTACTCCACATGATATCTTCAATATCTAGGGCTTCTATAATTGCTCTGTATTCTATAGGTTCTTGGACCAACCCTCATCGCCTTCTCACGCTTTCAAACTTTACTTCGCGTCTATTTGATGACTATTATTCTCTGTACATCAACGTGGTGTCGATGAATACACTCAGGAAAACCTATAAATGGTGGTCATAATCTGACTAGCCACAGTAATACAACACACAGCTACCATTGACTTCGGTATATCACTTCTTCGATCACTAGTACCATGATTTGACCATTTCACAGTCAAATATTAACTATGATTTCTCTGAATCTCTACAGAAAATAGAACGTCTTATAATTCTACTCAAACCAATATAAACTGGAATCACGTGTAGTGATTCTACCCAGTCCTACAGATAATACAGTAATCTGTCAAGAGTTCCCCATTGTGCTTAGATTTTGAAACTCTACAAGCTTCGATTTCACACAGAAAGATACTATAATTACTCATCAGGGTTACATGTACCAGTTGGCCAATCACACAGATAAATATATTCAATACATTGCACAATTACAGTACATTCAGAATTGGAACAGAGACAACCACACAATCATGATAAACCTGTTTTTTCATTCAGAGAATAAAACTGCAATGCACTTAAAGAAACTTTGATCTACTCTGTCCTTGTCCTGATCTACCTTTCATGGCCATATTTTCTTTTGAACTCTCACTGAGTTCTCTTTCCTACAGAGTTCTCCCTTCCTCCTTCTCGAGAGTTATACACGTAGGTTTACAAAGCTTCCTTCTAAAACCGATCTTTTCCTATTTCTTTAACAAAACTCCTAAAAAATTGCAATCAGTACCTAAACTTCTGTAACTGATCTATTTTTTAGAACTCCAAGCCTATCTCCCTATGACTCATCCAATTCATGACTATAAACAAGAAACTACTCATAACTACTCTCTCGAGTCATCCCACTAGTTCAGGGATCTCATCCTACATTGACACCTATCAGACTAAGTATATTCTTTGTCTATGCTTGCTAGGAAATAAACCCCTTTACAGGAAGTTTTACAATATTTTTACAATTTACTCTTCCTTGGCTAGTGTCAAGACCTTATGGTCTAACCAAACATTTGGGACATGAACTTGAGAGCTAATGCTCCTGCATCACATTATCTAAGGAAGGTCTTCATATTTCAAAAGTATCAATCATTTATAGAAGAAATAAGAATGGAAGGACTGAAACTAAAAGTGCCAAATTGGAATTCATCTAAAAATATATATTCCTGAGTTTCATGGAAGCATAGAGAACATGTCTATGATATGGACTGAAGGATGTGGTGTCTACATGCTTCAAGTCCTTGAATATTCTATGCAGTCAGTCTGAAATGTTGCAAGGTACGAAAAGGACCTTTCAAGATTTCATATAAAATTTGCATGATCGGAAGATACATCATTGAAGAGGAGATATCCTGAGAGGAGGCAGTTTTCAAAGCTCTCCCAAAAATTGCAAGTATGAAAGCCCTTATCTATCAGCTGGTGCAGATTAATGTTGAATATTTTTGTAATTATGTAAAAACTACAACAAATATTTGCATTTTGATACAGTTTATGAATCCTAAGGAACAATGTAAAAAGTGTTGAGAAAATTGATATATTTCAGTATGTAGTACTGAGTGCAAACAACACATGAAGCATGTGTTCTTATTTTTAAATATGAGAAATAAAAGACGTATTTTTTCTTTGAAAAAAAAAACATTAAATCTAATGAGAACATTAAATCTAAAAAGTGCATTGTTTATAAACCATATTAATAATTGATATAGATTAGTATATCATCAAAAAATACTATGACAAATTTTCTAATGAAGGGCTCCAAAATGGAATTCATCAAACCTTGAAATGTGGAAGGTGAATTTGTAAGGCCAAAAGGAATGACCAGAAATTCATAATGACCTTCATGAGTTTTGAATGTTGTTTTAGGGATTTCTTCTTCCTTCAATCAAATCTGATGATACCCTGAACAGAGATCCAACTTTGTGAAGTAAGTTGCTCCATGAAATGGATGTGAAACTTATCTTTAAGGGTGATATTGTTGAGCTCTCTATAATCTAGACACATACACCATGAGCCTTCCTTCTTGTGTACCATTACCATTGGTGTAGAGTAAGAAATTTGGCTAGGCCTAATTATGCAATCCTCTAACATTTATGCAACCATAAGTTCAATTTCACTATTTTGGCCATAGGGGTATCTATAAGGTTTGATGTTAGGGGGAACACTTCCTAGAATTAAGTGAATCGTATGATTAAAATATCGAGTAGGTGGAATATCTTTTGGAATATCTTCAAATACATTGGAGTGCTTATCAATGACCCTTTGGAGATCGATGGGAATATGAGACTTAGATGTTTGAACATCTGGTGAGCATAATTGTGCAATTATACCTTGATGTCCATTTTCAACCGTTTTTTCATACCATTAGAGCTTATCACCTTGCTTGGATTCCATTTGATACCCCTTAATTCAAATTATTTTCCTTCCCATGAAAATTTCATGAAAAGTTCTTGAAAATTAAAACCCATTGTTCCCAATGATTATAACCATTGAACCCCTCATACAACATCAACACCACCCATTGGGATAGCAATCATGGGAATATTCAATACATATCCCCCCATAGTAAGATTGATATTATTGAATTTCTCTAAGCAATTGATAGTTCCTTCATCTGCAATCATTACTTGAAACTCTGGTGTTGGATATACAAAGCAATTGAGAGCTTTGGCTAGTTTACAGTGAATGAAATTATGAGTACTACTAGAATCAATCAACATTGTTACCTTTTTCTTTCTAATATATCCTTTTCGATATTGAGAGTTCAGGGAGTGCTAATTCCATCCAATTCATGACAATATATGGTGAGGGTAATCTCTTCGGGAGTAATCTCTTCTATTTATTTAGTTTGAGATGATTCTTGTTCTTTTTTTTCCTCCTCTTCACAGCCTATGTAGAATAATTTATTCTCACCACACTTATGTCCCTTACTATACTTGTTATCACAATTAAAGCATAGACTTTTCTATATTCTTCCATCCAATTGTTGGGGTGTCAAACTTTGAGGTGGGATATAAAAAGGAATGTTAGCCTCTCTATATGTGTTGGAAGTGGTCCTTTTTGTAGCCATTGCCATATTTTTACTTTCAACCTTCCTTGCCACCATGAAATCCTTCTCTAAGGATGTTTGTTCGAAGAGGCACACCTCATATTAGATGTTATCCTTCAAGTGTCCAATAAATATATCCAACAATTTATCATCTGGTATGTCGTCCACTCTAAGACGCAACTTTTGAATTTGTTGAATGTGCTCACTTAATGGACCTTTTTTCCATAGATTTATCAATTGTGTAAAGAAGGAATTGCTCTTAACATCATCATGGTATGATATCAACTCTTTTGTAAAAGTGTAGCAAGATATAATGGAATTCTTTTTGCGTTCACGAAGCCATTGGTACCACACAAACTAATCAGGTTCTAAATATAAATATGCAATAGGTAGCTTTTGGAGATTTGGCACCTAGTGTATATCAAAGAATTGCTCCATCTACAATATCCATGTTATGGGGTCCTTGCCATCTAAATTCCTCATGTCAATCTTGTGGAGTTGGGTTCACTTGGGGACCATCCCAGGTTACTTCCATTATTAGAATCAATTCCCCTTGGGAATATTCTTATTAATGGAAGGTTGCTCAACATGGACATTATCTTTATCTTCCTGAGTACCCTGAGACACATCATCACCTATAGGGATATTTTCCTTTGAATTTTATAGGAGATTAGAAACCCTTTTCATATTATCCTTCATCTTATTATCCATATGTCCCATAATATTATCCTCTAAATTAATTAAATCAAACGTTTTTACAGACCATTTAATCATATCTTCCAACTTGGACACTCGAAAAGATAGGTCTTCACTTTCATCGTAGGTCAGGGATGAATCCTTAGGTGGATTGAGTGGAGTATGATTTTTTCCACTACTTGTGTCATTTTGAAAAATATAAATATATATCACACCTTATGTTCACCTCAAATAGATCCTTCTACTAAAATTTATTTCAAAATTTAAAATGGCATGCCTTTTTCCAAACCTGAGTTGAAGGATGATTTCCAAATGAGGAAATCCTAAAATTTTGGTCCCTCCGAGTCTCAAATATTGTCCTATGGTATCTATATATGTCCTCTTTCAAATGTCGCAGGTATCGTTGAATTTGAATGTGCCAAAAATAAATTGTGACAATTTTTCCAAAAGTTGCTATTTTTGTATTTTTCAGAAGAGCGAGAGTGTATGGCCTTCCATGTGTCCAATATTTTGAATATTATTCCGAAATGTCCACCACATATACTATTTTCTGTCTTCTTTCTGATGCAACTGGTTTCACTCAATTTGGATCTCACATGCTCCAGATATAATAATTTTTCCTAGAACAATTGTTTGAGACTAGCTTTTGGGCTAGTTAGAAACCCTAAATTCCATAGGGTATAACTCCGAACTTGTAATGAGTTAGGATCTAAAACTTTTACCATAGATATTTTGGCCTGTTTTCTAGACAGTTTCCTAGTTTTGTTGTCTGAAATCCCGTATAAAAAATGATACTGTGAAAATTCCAAGATTACTTGTTTTCGAAGCGTCCAAGCTCTAATACCAAATATTAAGCAATAAATTCCCCAAAAGAGCATGAAAAGAGCATAAATAGACAAAAAAGAGTAATCCATGCATTGATAATAAAGGAAAGAGATAAATAGAAATCATCTTCGAGGGGGAAACCTCCTTATACAATGTACTAAGTACACAAGACAATACAAGTTGAGATGATTCAAATGAAAAGGTCTCCTTCCTATATATAGGAGAGAAAGAGGTACAATTACAACTAATGGACACGAGACTACATAACTAATATAATAATACTAATGAAACTTACCACTAATAGACCCAATATGACATCAATAACATGTAATGAGCCACAATATAGGGGGTAATGTGCCAACATTTAGGGCTTAACAACCAGATTCATTAATATGGACAGGGAATAACGTGGGAGGGAATTTTGTTGTGAGGAAGGCATATAAACTATTATGGAAAAACCTGGAATTCCAAAGGAAATCGTGGTGGCCAGTAGTTTGGCAAGCCCAAGCTCCTTATAAATGCAAAATCTTTGTGTGGTTGGTTTTGAAGGAGAAAGTACTTGGGATAAATTGTGGAAAATGAATATTGAAGGTCTGGGTATTTGTAGTTTATGCAGGAGTGACGAAGAGACAATTGACCACTTATTCATCCATTTCCCTTTCTTTAAACAAGCTTGAAAAAGTATAAGTGAAGGATTACATATTGGAAATATTTGGGAAGCTAGATCGACTGAAGATTGTTTAAAACAATGGTATATGAAACTGGAGCTGAGTAATATAAAGTGTGTCCCTTGACATGATTTTTGATGAAAAATATACTCCATCTTTTTCAGTGACATCTCAGGTAATGTCAGTGTATAAGTTTTATAAAGAAGAGAAATTCAAACCAAAGGTTCACATTTTGAAATATTATAATACTAAAGAAAAGGGTTACAGAGGCTTCTTGGATGGAGCCTGCAAGGGAGAAGATAAGCAATGTGGTCTAGGAGGTAAGCTCTTACTTTTAGAACCTCATTATATAGAATTCAAGGCAAAATGTGTAAGGGGGACTAATAATAGAGAATAAATATTGGCATTAAGAACTCTGTTGAAATTAGCACTAGAGGAAGAGGTGGGAGAATTATAGGTTTTTGGAGAGTCTAAATTTTGGGTGGATTTCATGAATGGAAAAAATAGTTTTAATGAATATTAATCTTCAGGGAATGATATCTAATTTGAAACAATTGGCAGGAAATTTCAATACTTTTTGCATTTGACACATATATAGAGAACAAAATGAATATGTAGATTCATTATGATGACAAACCCAGACTAGAACCTGTTGGTAGGTGGTTTGATGAGGAAATGTCGCAGTACTGCTGACGCTGCGACACATCGGATGAGGGCGTAGAAGGAGTATTTTGTGTTAAAGTATACCGCCGTTGGTGGGTTTTGGGGTCACTTGGACCACATGTTATGTAATATTGAGTCAGTTGTACCGCGGTATGTGGGTTTTTGGGTCATTTGGACCGAGTCAGTTAGATATTGGGTCATTTGTCCATAGTGTCGGTTAGGAATTCGTTAGTAAGTGGACAAACATTGTAATGGAAGAAGCCTATAAATAGATGAGAGTTGTAAGTGTTGGAGAGAGGAGATAGAAGGAGGAGTTGGCGGGAGATAAGGAGATGTATGTGTACAGAGATCTATGTTTTGCTTCTGGTATCCGACTGTGACAGTAATATAATGATGATGTTTTGGTATGATCTTTGTGCAACGCTGCAATATATGAATGTTGTTATATTTTATTGATGCAATGTTTGCTTACTGTGCTATGATGAGAAATGCTGCGATTAAGTAATATGTTATAAATCCATGTCGAATGTTTAAAGTTTATGTTTAAGTACTGCAATAGAGCTAGTCCGTGTAGCCACAACTCCCCTCCTCCCTCGGCGGAAACATGGTTCTGTCTACCCTTCCTGGATGCCTCAGGTGAGACCTCATCCACTCTGCGGATGTTGCTGGGCGGGCTCAAACCTGCCTGGGCCGGTGCCCAGGGAGACTGCGGTATGTGTCAACAATGAGGTGAACCCTTGTTGACCGTGGTCACGTTGGTCAGCAAATGGTTCTGTTGCTGGGACCGTGTGCAGAGTGAAAGGAGGTCATGTTGTGGCACCCGATGAAGCCGGAGATACAGAGCTGGTTCGATCAGAAATTACGGGAGTTTTCCGAGGAAGAAAGTCGAAACACATGACTGACAGTAGATCACTGGCTGGGAAGGTATATTCACGACGGGTCGCGGGAATGGTTTTTTTGTGAATTTCCAGTCATTCTATACGAATGGTTGTCAAAGCTGACCTTCTAGAAGAGGAATTTCCAGGCTGGTGAACCGACGGCTTGGACCCCGGAGTTGATTCAGGAGCTGTAGGAAGTCGATAATAAGGCATCACAGGCTGTCGAATTTTGGCTTGATAGCATCTTGGAGGGATATATCACTGAATTTGCAGTCGAAATGCAGAAATCCTATAGTGAAGCTGAAAGATACTTCTTCCGCGGACCAAGGGGAAGGTTTCTACTGTCACTCCAACTATTGATTAAGATGCTAATCTGCGAAAAGGGTATATTAAAGATGCACCTTGATCAGTAGACAGCCTTGTGGGCAGAGGTCGTGGGTACCGCGACTGCTGGGGAACGGTACATGGAATGGTAAGGGGTAGATGGGTGCAGACCATGAGGAGACTGTGAGCAAAGTCAAGGAAGAAAGTGGTCTTACAAGAGGAGGATCGAGGTTTCGACAAGAGAAGAGCTAGAGGACATGAGAAGGTCCTGCTGTGATCGAACCGTAAAACCGTGAAGGAAGACCACACAGCACGAAGCGCCCTCACAGTACTGACAGGGACGACCAGGCTACACCCAGGATAGAGGCAGGACCAAACCCCGGCACCAACGTACCCACACCTCCACTCATTGACTCACAAACAACAAGAAATGCCATTTCGACACTGCCAAGTTCGTCAATTCCGCAGAAGTTAATTGGTAGTAGCACAACAAAAGGAGAAAGGAAGCCCAGAATGGCGGGATATGATGCTAAGTTACCGTTGTTCCACGGAAGTGCGACAGACAACCCAGAACAGTGTTGGTTTTTGTGTGAAGCGATCTGGACCATGAAACAGATCACTGATGCTGATACTAAGAAAGGACAGTTAGCCACGACTCTGCGAGGTCGTGCATTAGATTTGTTCATGAAGTTTATTCTAGTCCCTACGGGAGCCCCAGAGAAATCACTGGATGAGATTTGGGATGGGCTGATTGTTGAATTTAGACAGCCCAAGTCTGAAGCTCAATACATCACAGAATTGAAAGAAATTAAGCAATATCCCAATGAGACGGTATGGGATTTCGACCTGCGATTCAAGACACTAATGGAAAAGGTTATTTTTTATAAGAGTGTCGTCCAACATAAAGAATGGTTCATTATGGCATTGCTTCCGCATATTCAGCTGCCGCTGATGCAGCAAAACATTTCGATGCCCAGCGAAGCTCTAGAGATTGCAATGCGATTGGAGGCATCACCAATTATAGATTATGCAGCTGGGATGTAGCAGATATAGACACAACTCCCTAACCTGACTATATAGTTGCAAGATTTGAAGAAGAATAAGGAACATCGCGATGAAGTATGGTGTACGCGATGCTAAGGAGAAGGGCATACAAAGGACAATTGCTTGGATTTCTGTAACTATTTGGTGTCAGGTGCGCCAAACCCATTGAACGGCGGCAGTATGCCGTGGTGTCATGTTTTCCAAGTGTTTGGGCACAGTCACGATAATTGCTCGTATATGCAGAAAATGGTCACAACCCCCCAAAATCGTTATTGCATATTCTCCAAGTCGGTGGGTCACAATGACAAGGATTGATGTGCGTATGGGTTGCTATAGGAGAGAATGTGTGATGCATTCTACGTCAAGGATGATCAGTGTGCCATGTAACAACCACAACTGCAACTGCAGGTAGCTCAGCTGCTACCGCAACCGCATATGTAGTTTGCACCACAGCAACAGCAACCGCAGCAGTTCATGCCGCAATATACTTTGATGCAGATGACTCCCCCATAGCCACAGTATGTACAACAACCATAGTATGCACCACAAGGGAAAGGGATACCACCAGCACCGATGCAGCAATAGTTTAACTAAGCTCAGTACCAGCAGTAGGGTGGCTACCGAGGAGGATACAGGAGTGGACGCAGTGGCGTATTTGGTCATGGAGGAGGAGGCCGAGGTGGTCGTGGACCTGTTCAATGTTACCACTGTGTGGTATGGGGGCATTATCAGCGCGACTTCCCACTACTACAGAATCAGTGTACGTTCTGTTTTGGTAATGATCATATGGTTGAGAATTGTCCACAGTTGATTGCACGATGGCAGGCTGGGAATGCTTCACCGCTATAGAATCAGTCCCAGCCATAGCAACCAGTACAGAACCAGGTACAACAACCAGTACAAAACTAGCCCCCGTGACCACCACCGAATGCCAATCAAAATGTCAATCAACCAGGGAATCTGCAGTAGAACCAGACGGAGGGTGCAAATATTGCGACCATTTCTGCAGAACCGCGACCACAAGATGCTTCGGTGGCTGTTGTCACTCGTGGAGGCAAGATGACTAGGGAAGACAGTTCGCGACCACTGATTTGGTTGGATGGTTAGAAGACGGTACCTTTTGGCATTGATACGGAGCGGGAGACATTCTTGGAGGCACGTCGCACTTTGGAGAAAGACCGTGGTAAGGCTGTTGGTTGCGATATGCCACCTATCTTTGATACTACATCAGACACTGATCGGCCACCACCACCGGGGACATTGCAAAAGTTTCTTGAAAGCTGTCTATTATTAGACTGAGACTCGGCTGCCCTAGTTGAGATTGAGGGATGGTTGCAGCGATTTTCGAAAGGACGACAGGAGTCGACAATAAACTCCCTACAGCGACGGAAGACTGGCAAGGAGATGCGAATGAATATTTAGATTGGTGAATATGACGTTGAATCTGTTATTCTTGACCTTGGTTCGAATGTTAACATCTTAACTAAGAAGGTGTGGTAGAAGATGGGGAGTCCCCCATTGAGCTGGTCTCCTGTGCAGCTCTGGTTGGCTAACCATGTGAAGGTAACACCCATTGGGCGAGTTCCACGGCTCATGGTTGATATTGAGGGTATGAAGACTTATGCTGAATTTGATGTCATCGAAGTAGTTGAGGGAGGAAGCTCCTATCCTGCGCTTTTGGGGATTGGATGGGCTAACGATAGTGGAGCTGTAATCAACTTCAAGCGGCGCATGATGACCTTTGAGAATTACGATTTTAGAGTCATAGCCCCATTGGATCCGGCTGAAGGACGCCGATATGTTGAGCCTGTAAAAGATGATGATCCCGCTGGATGGGACCATGCATTCAATATTTTTTAGGACTACATTCACCCTACCACCAACGGTGAGCTGGGATGGCACAGCGAGAGCTCTGTGTCTTCCGACTTCAATGATGCCTTAGAACATTGGAAAAACCAATTACATAAAGTACCGCTCCGAAATGTGGCTCAGTTATGCAGTCTTTATGTCGTGTTGCGACATAAATGGTCACATTGCCTGTCTATGAGGGGTTGCCTGGCTTAACCAACTTTTTGACGGAATTTGAAGAACGGGTCTCAGAACCACAGTGATTGTTGGCATTGGACGAAGCACTGAAGGTTGCTCCAGCATGCTGGTGGGCGACACATAAGAAATCCATTAATGGTTGGTCACAGTGTCAAAGATTGATGATGGTTTGGTTTGGCGATACTGAGGTTTATCACACTTGAAAGTATGATGGCCGGAATAATCCCAGTGATCATGTGATGGAATGCCAATGATTATGGATAGTGCGACCTAGAGATGAGTGGGTCCATGCTTTTATCCATACTTTGGTTGAGATGCCGTGCTCATGGTACACTGCAGCCGAGTTGCGCCGAGAAATTACAACAGGGGGGGAGTTGACAATCTGTTTCACTCATATGTTCACTTTTGCGGATGCCAACCTTGATGTCCATAACGCCTTACAGCTCAGCCGCGACGTGGTACTTTAGGTTGTTCCGGCAGCCTACCCTGTCGACCCGCACACATATTGTCAGATGCAGTCTCTCATGGAGTGCTTCAACATCAGCGGTGCTCCAGAGGATGATGATGATCCCAGGAATGTTAACATTCCTGAATCTAAAGGGAGTCGCAATGTGGTACCGCCTGTCGCACCAAGTACTCTATTTGGTCAACCATTACAGCTTCGCACGATGAATATTGGCACAGAGGCTACTCCCAAGTTTGCTAATGTTGGGGATTATTGGGATGATGAGATGATGAGTAAGGTTACTGAGTTACTTCATGAGTTTCAATACTTGTTTCCCACGTAGTTTTCTGAAATGAAGGGAATCCTGGGTGATTTAGGAGAGATGAAGATTCCATTAAAACCAGATGCTAAGCCAGTCTGACAGCGACCTTATCAACTGAATCCATGACATAAGGAAAAGGTCAAGGCGGAACTTGATCGCATGTTGGATGCTGGTATTATTGAACTTGTGGAAGAGTCCGAATGGATCAGTCCTATGGTGGTGCAGGACAAGAAAACAGGTGAAGTGCGCATTTGCGTTGACTTGCGGAAGTTGAACGATGCCTGCTTGCATGACCCTTTTTCGACCCCGTTTACTGATGAAGTACCTAAAGGGGTGGGCAGCAAGGAAATGTACTCATTCACTGATGGATTCTATGGCTACCATCAGATTCACATTGCCAAGGAAGATTTCCATAAGACAACTTTCGTTACTGAATGGAGTTGCTTTCAGTACACGGTAATGCCGTTTGGTTTGAAGAATGCACCTGCGATATTCTCCCGGGTCGTTGTTGCCACATTCAAAGATTTTATTTAGAAATTTTTGCAGGTATATATGGATGATTGGACAGTTTATGGGTTGATTCGTGATCATCTGGCCAATCTACGGTTAATGCTTGAGCGATGCTGACAGCACCAGATATCGCTGAACTTGAAGAAATGTATTTTTTGTGCACCGTTTGGGATATTGCTAAGTCATATCGTGTGTAAACAGGGATTGCTGGTTGATCCAGCCAAAATTGCGCTCATTTTGGGGTTGCAACCGCCAACCACCGTTAAGCAGTTGCGAGCGACTTTGGGTCATACGGGATATTATCGCAAGTTTATCAGGGGTTATGCTACAATTACTGCCCCTATGGAAAAGTTGTTGAAGAAGGACGCGGCATTCCAGTGGATCCTGGAATGTCAGGATAGCTTCAAAACGCTCAAGGTGAAGATGGCATCGGCACCAATCTTGGTGTTTACGGACTGGAGTAAGGAATTCCATGTCCATGTTGATGCTTCATTGATTGCATTGGGTGTTGTGTTGGCTCAACCTGGAGAAGGCGACCTTGATCATCCCATTGCTTTTGCCAGTCGGAAGCTGTCCTCTGTAGAACAAAATTACACTACCACAGAGCGGGAAGGTCTGGCCATGGTTTACACGTTGCAGAAATTCAGGCATTATTTGTTGGGTGGACACTTTAAAATGTTCACTGATCATTCTGCATTAAAATACTTGGTCAATAAGCCTGTGTTGGGGGGGAAGATATGCCGTTGGCTACTTTTGTTTCAAGAATTTGATTTTGAAGTCATTGTGAAACCTGGACGATTGAATGCTGGACCAGATCATTTATCACAGATTGACATAGGGGAGGAACCGACTAATATCAAAGATGGGTTGCCGGATGCCCAACTATTTAAGGTTGCCATTGCTAATGGCTATTTTGATGACATCGTCCAGTTTCTGACAACGGGCACTGCACCAGATGAGTTCACCACCAGTTAGAAGAAGCAGTTGGTTGTCAAGGTTACTGACTTTCAGCTAATCGCGGGAGAGTTGTATAAATTGGGCGCTGATGAGATATTGCGTAGATGCGTCTTGCCTCATGAGTAAGCACCGATATTGGCTGAGGCACATGGTGGAATAGCGGGAGGACACTATGGCAGTCGAGCGACTGCCAGGAAGGTACTGCATGTAGAGATTTGGTGGCCCACATTACATAATGATGCGATAGACTATGCGTGGTCTTGCGATGTTTGTTAACGAACTGGCAAGCCGTCCAGACGTGATGAGATGCTGCTGCTACCTCAAGTGACATTGCAACCGTTTGAAAAATGGGCTGTGGATTTTGTCGGGCCGATCACTTTGCCAGGGAAACGTATGGGTGTGTGGTACATCATCATAGTGACAGAGTATTTGACCCGATGGGCCGAGGCAGCACCCATAGTTGATTGTTCCATCGCGACGGCTACTCGATTTTTGTTTGATCACACTATCACTTGTTTCGGCTGCCCTAAGATTTTGTTGAGTGATCAAGGCAACCACTTTCTTAATCGCACCATCAGCGCATTGACGGAGGAGTTGTAGATACAACATAAGAAGAGGACACCCTATCACCCACAAGCGAATGGGACGGTGGAGGCGTTTAACAAGGTATTGGATCATGCACTGACAAAGGTGTGCAATGCGAACCGCGATGACTGGGATCTGAAAATACCAGCAATGTTGTGGGCCTATCATACCACATGTAAAAGGTTGACTGGTCAGACACCTTTTAGGCTGGTATATGGGAAAGAAACGATTATGCCAATGGAGTACATTGTTTCGAGTCTATGAATTGCGGCTGTTACGGGCATGGATGATGTCGCTGCATTAGATGAACGTCTATCACAATTGGTGCAGCTGGAAGAGGATCGATTTATCACTGGTTTTCACCAAGGGGTGGAGAAGGATCGCCAAAAGGCATGGCATGATCACCACATCAAAAGTAAACAATTTCAGCAAGGCAACTTAGTGTTATTGTATGACAGCAAGTTTATGAAACATTTAGGGAAGTTACAGATGCGTTGGCTGGGTCCCTATCGCATCCATAGTATTACTTCAGCTGGCGCGGTTCAGTTGCAGCAGTTGGATGGGGCAATGCTCCCCAAGCTGGTAAATGGTCACAGGTTGAAGCCTTATCGGTCAAGCTTGGAATAGTGCGATGCCTGAGTCACATCGAAAAAAAAAAGTGTGTGTTGCAGGTTGCTTGGTGGCAGATGGCGCACCAACAGAAGAAGGAATGCACAAGCAGGGAGGCCTGTGTCGCAAGTTTGGAGTAGTCGGAGACACATGGCAGCGTTGCGACCAGGATCGATGGTGGATTTGGTTGAGTTAATGCAATATTTTGTGATGATTACGAAGGATTTGGGGGTACGGGGCAGTGTTGTGATTACTGTCCCGCTAACATCTTGCGACCACCGCCCATCATCCCTATACATGATTGCGCCTGATAGATTCGTCCTGGTTACCACATGACAACGGTATGTTTTGCACATGGCACGCTGGGCCAGTACGATCATAAAGATGTGAGGAGATTGCTCACATGTCAGCACGTGGGATCTTCGGTGGCAGCATGGTTGCCACCCGTTGCGTTAGTCGATTGGTTCACACACGTCGATGCAAGGTAGTGGGGCATCCTTCCTACCGTTGTGACTCGGGAATGGTCTGGCTATAAGTAGCAGATCCAGATGGTCATTCGCTACAAAGAGGTCTTTTCGAAATAGCGTGGTTATGCTGTTAGATTAGTTTGCGAGTTGAGTTGTGCGGAATTCCAAGGAGGCTGTGGAAATGCTTCATTTCATTTGCCTTGGGGTATGACCAAGCCAAGGGCTGGTCCAGCATGTTTAAGTATGCAATAGTTGTTCAAAGGATTGTGCTCTTCTTGACCAATGAGATGGTTGGGGCGATATCTCCCCGACCACAGTAGGAGCCCTTTGCCGGTGCGAAACAGATGTGCCAGAGTCATATGCTAATTTCGCACCTTGGTACTGGTCGTCCTCTTTTCCTTCTCGTTTGTACCATTCACAGAGAGTCGAGGATGAGTTTGAAACATACATGACAGCAAGTTGGGGGATCCCCACTTTCGGGTAAGACTTACACAACAGGGAGATGCTGACCAGTGTAGCAGAAGGCCCAGGACAACACTGCGTGATCCAGACAGCAAGAACAGTTGCAGCAACGTCGAATAGCCGTATGCAGACTTCAAAGTAAAGACCATGGCATGTACGATGTCCAGCAGTTGACATGGCTCGAGGGTGAGCCACAAGATTGTGTTGGGGGCCTGTTGGCAGGCGGTTTGATGAGGAAATGTCGCAGTACTGCTGATGCTGCGACACATCGGATGAGGGCGCGGACGGAGTATTTTGTGCTAAAGTATACCGTGGTTGGTGGGTTTTGGGGTCACTTGGACCACATGTTATGTAATATTGAGTTAGTTGTACCGCGGTATGCGGGTTTTTGGGTCATTTGGATCGAGTCAGTTAGATATTGGGTCATTTGTCCATAGTGTCGGTTAGGAAGTCGTTAGTAAGTGGACAAACATTGTAATGGAAGAAGCCTATAAATAGATGAGAGTTGTAAGTGTTGGAGAGAGGAGATAGAAGGAGGAGTTGGCGGGAGATAAGGAGATGCATGTGTACGGAGATCTATGTTTTGCTTTTGGTATCCGACTGTGACAGTAATATAATGATGATGTTTTGGTACGATCTTTGTGCAATGCTACAATATATGAATGTTGTTATATTTTCTTGATGCAATGTCTGCTTACTGTGCTATGATGAGAAATGCTGCGATTAAGTAATATGTTATAACTCCATGTCGAATGTTTAAAGTTTCTGTTTAAGTATTGCAATAGAGATAGTCCATGTAGCCACAACTCTCCTCCTCCCTCGATGGAAACATGGTTCCATCTGCCCTTCCTAGATGGCTCGGGTGAGACCTCATCCGCTCTGCGGATGTTTCTGGGCGGGCTCAAACCTGCCTGAGCCGGTGCCCAAGGAGACTGCGGTATGTGTCGGTAGTGATGCGAACCCCTGTCGACCGAGGTCGTGTTGGTCAACAGAACCTGCCAATACCTGAGGGTAATCTTCTCCTCTAGTGTTTCCCTAATCTGGTACACACCCTTCATGGTTAAAAAACCCCTCTATAACATTTAGAGCTCACCTTAAATCGTAAATGATTGACACTCGAGCACTTATTGCCATCCTACTCTCAATGCATATACCTCTACACTTCTAAATTAATCGATCTCTAGGCCAGTATCAAATACGTCTTGATTTTCCACAAGAACTAGCATATGACTATTTTCGTCATGTCCTTGCTCCATCGTTCAACTGGGAGTCAATAATTACGCACATCCATGCGCCATGCCTCTACTCCACAGGATATCTTCAATATCTAGGGCTTCTATAATTGCTCTGTATTCTATAGGTTCTTGGACCAACCCTCATCGCCTTCTCACGCTTTCAAACTTTACTTCGCGTCTATCTGATGACTATTATTCTCTGTACATCAACGTGGTGTCGATGAATACACTCAGGAAAACCTATAAATGGTGGTCATAATCTGACTAGCCACAGTAATACAACACACAGCTACCATTGACTTCGGTATATCACTTCTTCGATCACTAGTACCATGATTTGACCATTTCACAGTCAAATATTAACTATGATTTCTCTGAATCTCTACAGAAAATAGAACGTCTTATAATTCTACTCAAACCAATATAAACTGGAATCACGTGTAGTGATTCTACCCAGTCCTACAGATAATACAGTAATCTGTCAAGAGTTCCCCATTGTGCTTAGATTTTGAAACTCTACAAGCTTCGATTTCACACAGAAAGATACTATAATTACTCATCAGGGTTACATGTACCAGTTGGCCAATCACACAGATAAATATATTCAATACATTGCACAATTACAGTACATTCAGAATTGGAACAGAGACAACCACACAATCATGATAAACCTGTTTTCTCATTCAGAGAATAAAACTGCAATGCACTTAAAGAAACTTTGATCTACTCTGTCCTTGTCCTGATCTACCTTTCATGGCCATATTTTCTTTTGAACTCTCACTGAGTTCTCTTTCCTACAGAGTTCTCCCTTCCTCCTTCTCGAGAGTTATACACGTAGGTTTACAAAGCTTCCTTCTAAAACCGATCTTTTCCTATTTCTTTAACAAAACTCCTAAAAACTTGCAATCAGTTCCTAAACTTCTGTAACTGATCTATTTTTTAGAACTCCAACCCTATCTCCCTATGACTCATCCAATTCATTACTATAAACAAGAAACTACTCATAACTACTCTCTAGAGTCATCCCACTAGTTCAGGGATATCATCCTACATTGACACCTATCAGACTAAGTATATTCTCTGTCTATGCTTGCTAGGAAATAAACCCCTTTACAGGAAGTTTTACAATATTTTTACAATTTACTCTTCCTTGGCTAGTGTCAAGACCTTATGGTCTAACCAAACATTTGGGACATGAACTTGAGAGCTAATGCTCCTGCATCACATTATCTAAGGAAGGTCTTCATATTTCAAAAGGATCAATCATTTATAGAAGAAATAAGAATGGAAGGACTGAAACTAAAAGTGCCAAATTGGAATTAATCTAAAAAAATATATTCCTGAGTTTCATGGAAGCATAGAGAACATGTCTATGATATGGACTGAAGGATGTGGTGTCTACATGCTTCAAGTCCTTGAATATTCTATGCAGTCAGTCTGAAATGTAGCAAGGTACGAAAAGGACCTTTCAAGATTTCATATAAAATTTGCATGATCGGAAGATACATCATTGAAGAGGAGATATCCTGAGAGGAGGCAGTTTTCAAAGCTCTCCCAAAAATTGCAAGTATGAAAGCCCTTATCTATCGGCTGGTGCAGATTAATGTTGAATATTTTTGTAATTATGTAAAAACTACAACAAATATTTGCATTTTGATACAGTTTATGAATCCTAAGGAACAATGTAAAAAGTGTTGAGAAAATTGATATATTTCAGTATGAAGTACTGAGTGCAAACAACACATGAAGCATGTGTTCTTATTTTTAAATATGAGAAATAAAAGACTTATTTTTTCTTTGAAAAAAAAAACATTAAATCTAATGAAAACATTAAATCTAAAAAGTGCATTGTTTATAAACCATATTAATAAAAAATATGTAAGTCTAAGTTACAACTTTCATTTAAATTTCCTCACATGCATTTAACTCATTTTACAAGACCACATTAAGATGTTTTAAATGTTTTCTCCAATTTAAAACATATTATATATTTATGATGATGATGATAGTTATTATGAGATGTTAAAATACACTATGTATTTATGAAGATCAAGACCACCTTTTTCAAAAGCCTTATATTTCAAGGAATACAATTATTAAAGAAGATATTTATACACCTTAAACCTTAAACCTTTTTTTCTTTCTTTCTGAAGAGAATTATATTTCAAGGAATTTAAAATATCATAAATCTTAAATCTTTTTCATAATTGATAGTTGTGCATATTTTTGAAACTTTTTTTTATGGGTATGCAATGAAATTATACTAGTATAAATCCACCTTAACTCCAGATTTATCAAGCATAAAAATAGATCAAATTCTTTGAGGTGCAAACCTTTTTAGAATGTCAAATTTGGGGAAAAGTTCTTAGTTCAAGAGATTTGATCCCTTTGAGTATTTGATAGATCCGGAGTTAAGATGGACCTATGTTGAATATATTATAGTGATCCCCTTTTTGAGTTTTTAAGTTTTAAGGAGTTCAATTTTTCATCGATTTAATTTATTAACGTCTATAACATATAACTATAAATCCATCTAAATATTCTTTTAGACATATGATTGTAAATGTACCTAATTACTTTATGTGTAATGTTCATGACATACAAATTCCTTAACTACAAGCAACAAATAAGAGACTAAAATATAAAGAGATGTTACCATCTATTTTAAATTTAACATGTAAAAATTTAATATAGATCTTTTTAATAATTGTATTTATGATTATTAAATTTAATACATTTTTTTTAAAATTTAAATTATAATATATATATATATATATATATATATAATTATGAAAAACACTAATCCATATTGAATAATAATTAATTATTTAATTTACATAATTTAAAATTTAACATGGAAGAAAGATGTGTGCTATATAAATTATACTAAAAAAAGATCGAAGTCTACTCTATAAAATCAAATAATATAAATATGAAGCATTTCCAAGGCTTAATAAGTAATATTAATCAGTTATCTTTATTTATGGTTTTCATTCAAAAAGTACCATTAATGGAACCGATTCAACCTATGAATCATTCATCCATGCACCAAGCATGTGTTTAAGTATATTAAAGTAATATAGTTAACATATTCTACTAGGAGGGTGGAGGTAATATATATTATACACATTAAACATATTCTATTAAGAGGGTGGAGGTAAATTGGTAATATTACGTATATATTCAATAAGTAATATTAATCAATGGTTTCTTGAATAAAAGGTCTACTTATTAATCAATGGTTACTTGAATAAAAGGTCTACTTATTAATCAATGGTTACTTGAATAAAAGGTCATAGTTATTGATGGTATCGCCATAGTTGAGTGTAGCATCATTTATTTCAAGATACATCTATCATTCTCAATGAAGTTATTCAACCTTCTCCTTTCTTATGGAATTATTTCGAAGAGCCATTGTACCATCGTACAATTAATCCATGAAAACAGCATAAAACGTTAATACCATTAGTACTTATAGAATTTCCTCGTCATGGAATAAAATGACGAGGTCCAAATTATTTAAGGTGACTCAAGCATGTAATTTGAAAGAATAAACCTCTATTTGATAAGGTCCTATGATTTTGATCACATCCTCATCAATTTATAAAAATTACTTTAACCTCTGTCGAGACCCTTTGCATCATTCAAGATATTATTTTATGCAACGTATTCCAATGCTCTTCTTGTGAGTATTCTGTCATTATCCCAAGATCAAAAGATTATAGAATTAAGTGATTTTGTGACATGCTAGGGGCCTAAGGTCTTTATAGGTTGTTTAGCATGATTTCTCAAGACCTTTAGAGTGAGCTCTAGTAAAAACTTATGAAAATGTTATTTGTCAATTTATTGTAAGTTCTTCATCTTGGAAAGTTGTGCACAATGATTGTTTAAGACTTGCTAGATGAGACATGTTCAACAATTAGCTCAAGTCGATGAAGGATATATTGAAGCATAAATTTGAGAGCCTGTAACTTTTGCCCATGATTTCTAATTTACAAATGATATGTTGCAATCACGTTGTGATGCACAAATAATAAAATATACTTTCAATATGAATGGCCATTTGTCAAGTTTTAATGGCATTTATCCATTTTATTATGCTATGAAATTATGATTGTATTGTTAGCATAAAGGAATCTTAGTTACATGTTTACTTATCCATGGTCCTTGAATTGGAATATGAGAGTTGCATTGAGTGTGCAATCCCGAGGCACTTAAAAATGTACTATTAAGGAGATTAAGAAACATATTTACACTAAGGCCAAAGTTTCATGTGACATACTTTTTTAAACAAAAGTCTAGGTCTCATTAGGAAGATCAGTTTACCCATATTTGAATCTATGAGCTCATGTAAACTTAGTATTATATAGTCTTCCAAAATATTGATAAACATCAACAAGACAATATAAGCAATTAAAATATTATGATCCTAGAACAAGGTACATTGTCTACCAATGAAAAACAAACTAAACACCTAGCGATAGTGTTGGTTATTACACTACCTCAATTCCAAGCCAAAGCATTACCGAGGATGACTTCAAAACCCTAAACAAAACTACATAATTCATTTTGAAAGAAGTAAAGGAAATAAAATTGAATATCCAATAACATACCTAATCAAGATGTAAATAATGTATGTAAAACACACATCGCGAGAATGAATCTAGACATGTGGATTTATCATGGAGCATTTCATTTCACAAATTAAAAAAAATTAAGAAAAGATTTATTCAAAATAATTATAATAAATAATATATCATTTTATTACTCATTGTCAAAGCTAAAATTAACAATGACGCATCAACATCTTCACAATGAATTTGGGTCATAAATCATGGATTAACCACAACCACAACCACAACTGTTCACTTATACTTTGATGATTTGATCCAATATCTAATCCTTATTCCTTTGACAGTTGATTAATACTTTGACTTTAGATTAAACATCTTCCCAAAACAAATGTTACAATTAAATTGTAACATTTAATTAATACTTTGATTTGAAAATAAGCATCAACCCAAACAAAACTTAAAATATTTTTGAAATATGAGCTCGTAATTAAGATTAATATCATCGCACTTTAAAATTAAGATGGCATACATATCTCATACGTTAAGCTTGTCACATCACCATTGTTTATGGAATTTTTTATGGAGTTACCCTGTGATGTATTGAGTGTATTGAATATCGGCTACATAGAATATTATGTATATTAAGATTTATTAAGGGATTTGATTTCTTAGTGATTTTTATTTTTTATTTTTTATTTTTCATTTTTAATAAGTTTATGGTTTTGATATATAATTATTGATATGGCGTGCATTATATAATTATAGATATATTTACACCTCAAAATTATATATATATATATATATATATTTGGATATATAATTGTAAATGTACATAATTACTTTATGTGTAAATATATGTGACTTAAAAGTTTATTAACTAAAAAATTAAAAAAATATTAAAGAAATGAAAACATTATTATAAATATTACAATCTCTTTAATATTAAGAAGCAAAATTTATTATAGATTTATGGATTTATTTGATAATTGTATTTATGTTTGTCAAATTTAATACATATCTTTTTTAATTTTAATTATGAATCTCTATTGTATTTTTTTATATTAAATTTTTTTAATAGACATATTCTACACATAACACATCTCACCTGCATAAAAGCTATATAAAATATTTCTCAATATAATAAATCATATTAACTAATTACACTAATAGGTGTTTATATCTTAGAATTTGGGGTGGACTACCATCTATGTTTTTCCTAAATTGAAAGAGGATGAGACAAGTGTACTATAATGATTTTATGGTGGTCATTCAAAATACCAAATAAACAATTATATATATATATATATGATAACTAGTAGTTGATGCATGGATAATAGGTAGTAAGACAACTCATTTAACTAAAAACAATAAGAGATAGTTGAGACATAAAAAACAAGTGATTACAATTAAGTATGAAAAACAAGTAACAGATAACTTGTTCATGGCACTTAACTTGTAACCATCAATGTTCACAACCACAAGTTAAGTAATTATGCTAGTAATTACTTATAATCAAATTATTTAAAATACATAACTTAACTAAGAAAATGTCTTACATATAATATATACAATTAAAAAAAAATAAAAATTAAACCATATATTTAGTATCAAATAACTAAAATCAAATGATATAAATACGAACCATTCCAAAGGCTTAATAAGTAATATTAATCCATGTTCCTTGAAAAAAAAATTGTCTTCATTTATGGTTTCCATTCACAAGTCCGAGTAATGGAACCCTTCGAATCATTCATCCATGCACCAAAAATATGTTTAACTATATTAAAGTGACATAGTTAACTATATTCTACGTGTTTAACATAGTCCAACTTTATTTTATATTTTATTTGAAAATCTGAATAACCACACGTTAGTTTAAAGCGAAAACTTATTTAATATTTTATTAAAAATTGAATAACCACATGTTAAAAGTGTAGAGTAGCTCTCTTAGATATGTAAGAGAGAGTGGCAGAAAAAGACAAAAGATGCCATGGATAGTTGGGATTTTCAAAATGCCTAGTAGCATCCTTTGTTTCAAGATATACATTTATCATTTTCGATGAAGTTCTTCAACCTTCTTCTTTTTTATGGAATTATTTCGAGGAGCCATGTTACTATCTTGTACTTAATCCATGAAAATAGCACAAAACAATAATATCGTTAGCACTTATGCAATGTCCACATCGTAGAATAAAATGACAAGGTCTCAAATGTTTAAGGTAACTCAAACAAACATGTAAATTCAGGGAATTTAAACGTCTATCTTCTAGCAAATTTGTAGGTAAACCCGTCACACCTGATGCAGGATAACTAGGTAATAAATAAAATTCTTTGTTTCAATTATTCCTTAATCTTATAATTTAAAATGACTAGTTTACCAAACCTTTTTACATTTTTGTGATCTATATTAGTATAGATTCATTTTATTTTCAGTTTTACAAAGCATCGAGATGATTCAAATTTGCAAATTTCCACCACTAATCTATATCAAACATTCGTTTGACCATATACAACAACATATTGATGCATACATTTTTATTTTTTTAATTTTTATGGGACAAATAGACACTTCCTCACCCAAGCTCTAGAAATGTGCCTTCTCAAAATAAAAATAATAGCTACCGACCACTACAACTTTTTAAAAATATTGTAATCAACTTTTATTCTTCTTAAAACATTTTTTTTCTCCCAAAACCATCCCTATAGTGATGTCTTCATATCTTCACTCCAAAACCCTTTATTTTTTAACTTCATTTTTTTTCATATTTTATGTCTTAGCTCATAGTATTATATAATAGAAATCTAATACATCGGTCAAGGATACGGTGGTCCATTGGTGGGGTTAGCTAGATTTCATTCCATCCACCTAAGTTCAATTCAGTTAAGACATATTTTGGCTTAAATTTCTCGTGCATTATTAGCTTCTCATGCATTATTAACTTTCCTTAATTCCTTCATAATAATAGAAACCTAACTTTTCCACTAAAAAAGAAAGCCAATACATTAATTTTATCAATACATAAGATTACATTAATGCAACAAGGATCCCATATCGCATGATAGAACACAAGTCTGCGTACTGAATATATCACAAATTTGCGCGTGGTCATAATTCAAGGTTTGCGCATTGTAGGATCAAATGTGCGCATTGGATATAATATAAAAAATACGTGCATTGGTTTGATACATGGTCTCTTTCACGCGAATGTTAACATGCATCCTTCTCCTTTGCGTGGTTAATCAATATCATATTGCGAATTTGCCAAACATTTTCAGTCGAAGCTTCACGTTGTTGATACAATCCTTGAGTGGATTTGGTTAGATCTCTTGCAACTCTAAATGTAACTCAATACTTCATATTGAAGTAGTATAAAACCGCAACATTTTGCATTTTTTTTAATGGATTTTTTTTTGGCAGAGTTCCTATATGTATGGGAAAATTTCAAGTGGATGCAGAGTTCTTTTATGGAACTTTGTCCCGGGGGTTTCCTCCCATTTTAAACCGACCCAAATGCCAGAAAAATTGATTAGAGTTCCGGATTGAACGAAATTCTGCCTTTTTTGAGTTGTCAGATTTTGGTTACAACAGTGCAAAGTGTTACGTTTTTAGGCAACACCCTTCATAACAAGTTATACAACTTGACGAGAACCCGACATTGTTCTCATTTTGTTTGGGGTCAATTTTAATAGTTATTTTTATCTCCGTTTCGAAAAGTGTATACACTAGTAGCACCATTTTTTTGCGATTTTGAAACTTTCTGGTCATAAACAATTATAATTTTTATTTAGAAATGCGTTTTTTTCAAATTTTACAAAAAAACATACATTCAGTAGTTAGTGGTAATAAAAAAAATATACATTTTCAGAAAAATTTAACATTTAGATGCTAGTGAGAATGAAAAATATATACATTTTGGAAGTTTTTTCTTTAAAATAAGTCATTTTTTGGGGCAAATTTGTAAAAAAAGATGAGAAAATAAGGACATTTCAAACCATTTAACGTATTTTCAGCTATTTTATGTATACAAATGATACTATACAAGATCTCCCTCATACTGGGCTACGCCTCTTGGCACAATAATATTAATTTTCATAAAATGATGACTGGCATAAACTCAACAAAATGTATACCATATATTTGTAAATAAAATATTAAAAATAAATTTGTAGAGTTTGACATTTTCCTAGAGGGCATGAAACTAATCAAGAATATCAATAACTTCCTTTAATAATAGATATGCTTAAAAAAAATATTTACAATAAATTGTAAAAACCATATAAAACATTTAAACACCATAATAAAACATATAATATAAAATTAAATTTAAAAAACATATGAAAAAATATATTAAACTATAGTTTTAAATTTTAAATTTCAAAATCATAAGAAATTTTTAGTCCCCGAGACTATATGTTCTGTGTTTGTGTATTAGTTGATAAAGACTATATGTTCCGTGTTTGTGTATTAGTTGATATTGATATTTCATTTTTTCTAAAGACATATCAAAATTAGGTTAAAATACATATTTATAAAGTATTTTTTGAAAAATGATTCTGAGTTTTTATTGGAGGAGAGAACTTGAATTGACAATTTTGATCATTGTCACGTGTTAAAAAAATTAAGAAAATAAACAAAAAATACTTACCCTTATCTTCAACTCGATTTACCTTAACCTCCTACAAACTTGTTAGATAAACATTATTATAGATTGTGAATGTTGTCATATAAGCATTATTATACACACATTTATACTTAATATAGTGACCGCTGAGGCTGGTTGGCATATTGCCACTAAGCGATATGCATTAATACTATGCAACACTTGTACACCTCTAATACACTTGGAAACTTAGAGGTTAGAGGGTGCACAAGTGTTGCATAGTATTAATGCCTATCACTTCGTGGCAATATGCCAACCAACCTCATAGGTTACCGTGGTCACTGTACCCTTATCTTCAACTCGATTTACCTTAACCTCCTGCAAACTTGTTAGATAAACATTATTATAGACTGTGAATGTTGTCATATAAGCATTATTATACACACATTTATATTTAATATAGTGACCGCTGTAACCTGGGTGGGCGAAGCTGGTTGGCATATTGCCATGAAGCAATATGCATTAATACTATGCAACACTTGTACACCTCTAATACACTTGGAAACTTAGAGGTTAGAGGGTGCACAAGTGTTGCATAGTATTAATGCCTATCACTTAGTGGCAATATGCCAACCAGCCTCACAAGTTACCGTGGTCACTGTACCCTTATCTTCAACTCGATTTACCTTAACCTCCTGCAAACTTGTTAGATAAACATTATTATAGAATGTGAATGTTGTCGTATAAGCATTATTATACACACATTTATATTTAATATAGTGACGGCTGTAACCTGGGTGGGTGAGGTTGGTTGGCATATTGCCACGAAACAATATGCATTAATACTATGCAACACTTGTACACCTCTAATACACAATACACTTGGAAACTTAGACAATACACTTGGAAACTTAGAGGTTAGAGGGTGAACAAGTGTTGCATAGTATTAATGCCTATCGCTTCGTGGCAATATGCCAACCAGCCTCACAGGTTACATAGTATTAATGCCTATCGCTTCGTGGCAATATGCCAACCAGCCTCACAGGTTACCGTGGTCACTGTATTAAATACAAATGAGGAGAAGGTAGAAACTACACTCTGGAAAATTCTTTCAACTGGGTGCGTTACGCTCTGTTAAACCATCTCTCTCTCGTCGGAATTTATTCACGAGAGTCCATTAATTTGGCAAATTTATGGCATTGAACGCACAGGTGGTCTCAAATCGCTGCCCGTTTACCTGGACGTACGGACAATGAGATCAAGAATTATTGGAACTCTTGCATCAAAAGCTGAAGATCGCCATGAAACACAGCCCCAGCTTACCTACATCTCTGAGTTCTCCACAGAATCCAACGGCAAGAGCAAGACAAAGCCTGCCACTCGAAAGAAATCGTTCTCTAGCTTACACTGCAAAGCTGCGAAGCAATTCCGTTTATTGCAATTCACTTCTCAAAGATTCTGGAGCACTAGCAACGTCATTTCTGCTTTGATTGGGGTCTTCGAAGAAAAGATTGTCCTTCAGCAGATTCTGGATTTTTATGTCACAGTGCTCATTGTTAAAGATTATAGAAGCAAAATTGGCGGTTTAACAAAAGGAGAAAAGGTCCACCTTTGACCTTCGCAGAGAGGCACAACTGCAGGTATATATAAACAATCAAAAATGAAATGGGGCGTGGTTCCCTTGAACTCGTTTCACTTTTACGTAGAAACAACGAAACGGAATTGGTGCATGGCGGGTTGAATATATGGTCTCCCTCGTCTCCAGAACACCACAGAAAAATAAATCATCAGGTCAGAGCAAAAATAGATGAATCTACCAAATTTTATTTATGCTCGAGACTAGGTTTCTTATTAAAATGTTATGTAAACGCTGAGCGTGAAGCCGTAACTACGTGTGATCATTTTAATGTGATCTCAGTTTTAAATCCTATCTTAAATCTTATGCGTTTGACCTGGAGATTAAATCTCTCTGTAGGGTAGGTGGTTGAAGTGTTTGTCAAAGTCCAAATGAGGGTGAAGCCCTAACTAAATGTGCATTCTTCTTTGCTTCTATGTATTTTAGATTCAGTTGTAAGAATTTGTTTAAAAAAAGGAATGTGTCTGCGTTTTAATCGGAGAACAGGGTTCCGGTAAAACCTAACCCCTACAAGCGCGTTGGGTGGTTGTAGCCACTGTGAGAAGAAAGCGCTTTAAACGTTTGAGCTATATAGATGAATCTACCAGGTGAAATCATGATCTCCGTATAGGCTGTGACAAGGGACGGCCCAAAATTAATTTAGTTAAAACATATCTTTATGTGGGTTTCAAGGGCAAAGCCCTGGTGTTGAAACGCATTCGTCTTTATTTTCGTCTTTCTTTATGGGTTGAATGATTATGCAGCGTGGATGCTTAATTCGTTTTAATGTCTTAATGCTTGTGAAAATATTAAACTGGGCAGGGCTTTAAAAGTGGAAGTATCCAGCGTTTGAAGTTGTGGGGTTCTACACGCCTCCATGCTGTAGCATGTTTCATTTCATTAAAAATGATGGCTGTAAGGTTTACCCCAGAGGATTCGATCCTGGGCGTTCTACTCTTCAAATAAATGATGGCTGTAAGGTTTAGCCTAGAGGATTCGATCCTGGGCGTTCTACTCTTCAAATAAATGATGGCTGTAAGGTTTAGCCCAGAGGATTCGATCCTGGGCGTTCTACTCTTCAAAAGAGGTTTTAATGTTTCAAGAGGCCTGAGTTTGCCTTAAACGCATTTGTTGATAAAAATGAATTTTTATAATTGTATGCTTATGTCTAAGCAAAATAAATATTAATGTATAATCTAAAATTTGTAGTTTCTGGAATATAGTGCAACTTTATGAAAGTTCTAACCTGCAGGTAGGTGAATGTTCTTAAAAGAAAGAGTAAGGTAAGGTGTGCAATGCTTGCATTGTAATATTGCTTATATTGCTATCATGCTTCGAGATGGGGTCTTTGGTTCATGTAGTCTTCTCTTTGGCCACGGGGTTTGTTAGTTTTTGCTGGAATTTATGCTTGTACTGTCACATATATTTATGTTTTTTCAATTTAAAGTGTAACTTTTATTATGTGTGATTTTTTTTTATCGTAACTTATTTTAAAACAAACATAAATTATATAAAATACTTGTAACAATGATTATAATGTTAAATATATAAAATACCTGTAACAATGATTATAATGTTAAATATATAAAATACCTGTAACAATGATTATAATGTTAAATTAAAGAAGTTACTAGTGAAGTATTTTTAACAATGTATTTTTGTATTTATAACATCGAAATAGAAAAAGTAAAAATATAAAATACTTGTAACAATGATTATAATGTTAAAAATATGGAAATAAAAAAAGTAAAAATATAAAATACTTGTAACAATGATTATAATGTTAAAAATATAAAATACTTGTAATAATGATTATAATGTTAAATTAAAGAAGTTACTAGTGAAGTATTTTTAACAATGTATTTTTGTATTTATAACATGGAAATAGAAAAAGTAAAAATGATAGCGCTATCAGTTCTCAGTTCATCCATAATCTAATACAGTGGAGATCCTTGATTTTTAACAGTATATCAACTTACATAAGCCATTTTTCTCAGCACCATCAAATAAGCCAACCACAACATTTTCTTTTAGCGAGGCATGAATGGACATTGTAATATTTTTATTTATATAATATGTTTAATATTTGTACACAGTACATAAGTTTACACTACATAAGTTTATAAGTTTAGTAATAAAAAATTATTTATTTTATAACAAAACTTTTTCATATTTTTATTTATAATGATATGTTTTTACATAGAATGTTTTTAAAGTAGGCATGAAAATATTTTAATTGAATTGGTTAAAAACATACACTAAAAAAACATATTGACATGTTTATGCTTATTTCAATAGCAGAAAGTATGAAATATAAAGTTAAATATAAACAAAAGTAATTTAGGTATTACATGAAGTGACATTCTTGTAGCAAGATTTATATTGATTAGTTTTTATAATAAAATTTAGGTTTTGGATTGATCATATGTTTATGCTTATTTCAATGTTTATGCTTATTTCAATAGTAAAAAGTATGAGATATAAAGTTAAATATAAACAAAAGTAATTCAAATATTATATGAAATGACATTCTTGTAGCAAGATTTATATTGATTAGTTTTTATAATAAAATTTAGGTTTTGGATTGATCATATAAAGTGACATTCTTGAATTAGTTTTTATAATAAAACTTAGATTGACTAAATAAAAATCTTGATATTAAAGTTCAACGGTATCCAAAAGTGTTGGATATAAAGTTAATATAAATAAATGTAATTCAAGCATTAGTTTTTATAATAAAATTTAAGTTTTAGATTGACGAAATAGTAAATTTTGGTATTAAAGTTCCAAGTGTATTTAATAGTATAAAGTGTTGGATATAAAGTTAAATATAATTCAAGCATTTGATGAGGTGTACTTATATTCTTCTTCTTACAAGAATTATATAAAATTATTTAAAAAAAATTAACTAAGTATAAATATTTCAATGCTCTTTAATCTCCTCGATCTTAAATTAAATTTTAAAATGCAAAATATGCATACTCTTTATTAAAAAGACTTGATTATAAGTAATTTTTTAATAAAGTTTGAGGTCAATTATTATTTTTTTAATTAAAAACAAAAGTTGTATATAATTTAATTAAAATGAGTAGATGTAAATAATTGTTAAATATATTAGGTAGCATATATATATGTATATATAAAAAAATATTGTTTAAGAATTATGTTATTTGTTTATTTCAATTAAAATTAATTTTATTATTTCATTAAGATTATTATTTTTTAAGTACTCACCTAGATTTGAACTTGTAACCTATTTACAATTTATCATTTCATTCATTTATTACTAATTGCTCTACTTTGTGTGGGCTTTTATTGAATTTTTTTTTTTTTTTTTGACAAGAACATAATGGTATTGTATTTAAAAAAACAGTGGCAAGCCACTGGGTTCGATTACAACTAGAGAATAATTCTGTCACTCAATAAGCCAGAATTCATGATGAACCTACAGTCTTTGCTCTAGCTACTGCTTGTAAGGAACTATTTCAGCGAACCAGTGCGGCTTCGCGTCATTACTTCTTTTCGGGGTTGAACAATTTTTTTCTTTTTTGATACAGTCTGCCACTCGTTGCTCTGACTTTGATCAAGATTTACTGGTTGATCTGGTGCTTCTTCGGCTTCGGCAATGTCTGCCCAACTTGAGCCTCGCTGGGAGGGATTTGGCGAGCTAGGCGGAACTGCTTCTGCTGGATCTTTCTCCTTAGCTGGTTCTTTGGGGGCGGTTCCTGCTTCCCCTTCTGCAACTGGTGCTGGGATCATCCCTTCAGCTTGCTTCTTTGGGGTTGCTTCTGTCCACCAAGTGGGCTTTTGGCTTCGAGACTGCCTTCTTTTTCCGAGTTGCTTCTCACAGTTACGGGCGATATGCCCTGTTTCAAAACAAACCCTGCATCTGAAACAGAGGTTCTCATAGTCGATCTTCTGGGATCTAGAGTAGTCCTTGCCAGTTAGGTTGATTTCTGCTGGGAATCCCTTGTTGAAGTCCATCTCTACACAGATCCGAGCAAAAGTTGATTGAGAAGGAGAAGTATCGGGACTTTTGCATAGAAATTTTCCGAGTCCATTTCCAATAGCTTCAAGAGATTGGTCCCCCCAGAAATGCAAGGGAAGGGACGGGAGTCTCACCCAGATCGGAGCAGAAGAAATAGAGGCCTTGGCTGGATCGAAGTCGGGAGTCCAAGGCTGCAAGGACAGTCCTGCTCTGCCCCAAAACCACGGCCCGGAGCTGGAGACCTTGTCTCTATCTTCAGAAGAGTCAAAAACCGCCGCGAAGAAGCCCCTAGCAAAGGGGCAAGCAAAAACCTCACCCTCAAGCAACGGAGACCACTCGGAGGAGATCCAGGAACGCAGGTCTGCAAGGCTCGGCCAGAAGCCGTTGAACCTGCAAACCAATGCAAATTTGCTGAACTGGGAGGCAAGCGTCCGGGCTTCCTCAGGCATACAAATAGTGATAGCAGGTCCTTCAGGGATCGAAGAGGGCCGAGCAGATAGATCTCCCCGTCGAGAGGTCACGTCCTTGAAGGAAGGGCCGCTAAGGATGATGCTCGAGTCTGCAAGAGGAAGCCTGGATTTCAGCGAAGGGACGGAGGTCTTTCCTGCTGCGGAGGCGCCTGGGAGAGGTCCAGCCGTGGGAGCCAACTCAGGAAACTCACGCGCAGAGAAGGGAGAGCTCCCAGGAGGAACGGAGCCGCGGACAGGCGCAGAAGCTGCAGGGGCGGCCGCCATGGCAGACTTGGCGCAGGAAGAAGCCAGACCTGGAGTAAAACAGGAGGGGCGATGAGAAGGAGGCCGGAAGGCCAGCGGGGAGAGGCGGCAGTAGCAGGCCGAGGCCCTGCGATCGGCTTCGAAACCCTAGCGCAGATCCGAAAGTTTTTCTGCTTTTATTGAATTATTATTATCTTATATTGAAACTTTCAATTAATTAAAATTTGATATTATTTTTTAATTTAAATTCTATAAGGTAGGGACATCATTAGATGAAATTTGGGGTCTAAAATGGGCCTTATAAGAAAACGAGCCAACCATAGTTTCTTGATGAGTTGGAATTCAAGAACCAATAGAATTTCAATAAAATGAGTCAACCATAATGATTGACTTGAGATGTCATAAAAAAACTACTTTTTTTGTTCGTATTTTCAGTATATCTCCCCGTGTTTTTACTTAAATTTTGAGCGGGACGAGTACCCACATTGCATACTTTTGATGGACCCCCGCTGCCCCAAAAACAAGAAATACCTGAAAAAACGTGATGATGACCAACACCTCATTGTGATCCTAAGCCATAACCAACACCTCATCGTGATCAATTGCATAACGGATGTGCCATGGTATGCTTTCGTTGTACTGGCACTCTATCTAGTGTTGTCTCGTGCCACCCTTGTTCCTACTACGTGATCGTTGACAAACTATTGTGCTACCAATATGCAATGTTCTCCCAGAAGCCTAACACTCAACCACAAACAACCAAGTGATAGTTCCCCATGCAATGAGAAACCATGATGAAGCCTTCTTTTTCTTAGCACACAAGGTGACCAGGATCTATCAACTGAGGCATCCACCAATACCTCCAGCCTTCTTCTCTTCCCCACTGTGTATAGTGCCTCAATTCCTACCAGATGCAGGCATAAAATCCATCTTCTTTCCCTGCATATTCTACATGGTACTGATCTCAATGGCCTGGTACACATTCATGTCCATCACTTTGAAAGCCAAACAATTGTCTCTCAAATTCATTGAAGCTCGCATGTTGTGAGATTCATCACCTTCCCGCCAATTTGCCTTCTTTCCTTAACTGCTAACATGCCCCACATCTTCCATGTCAAGTGGATCAAGACCAGGGTTGATGCCATGAGGCTCTGTCATTGGCCGCATATCTAAGACATATGTCTCATCATGTGGCTGTGTTTTAGAGTAATAATATGTCTATCTTCTCACCCCATCCAAGGAATGATAAATATCTATATAAAATTATGCATTTTTTTACATAATATAAATAATTACATTATTTATTTAAAAAAATAAAATAACATTGTTTATTATTGAATATTATTTTTTATTATTTTAACTCACTATTATTGTAATATTGAGTGGGCCTAACGGTTAAGAACATGTGTTTCTTTCTAGAAGGTCATAGGTTCAAATCTAGAAGGGGGTAGGGTATGTATAGGTGGGGCCCTTGTCCCACAAACAAGGGGGTCTCATATACCAAATTGGTGTCTAGCTTGACTATGACCTTCAAAATAGATTATTATTATTATTATTATTAAAATTGTGTTCTATTGTCTTGTTGTGATTAGAATAAAAAAAAACAATAAAAAAATTATTATCTTACAATTATATATATATATATATATATATATATAAAAGTCATAAGTGATATGTTTATTTAGAAATACTTTTTTTTTAATTTAAAATAATTTGTGATGATAATGATGATGGTAGCCGTGGTGGTGATCGTTTTACTTTATAAATTAAAAAGTTATAAAAGATAATGATAATATAATATAATTTTTATACTTTAAAATCTTGGAAATAAACTTTCTTGAATCTACATAGTTTTGATGAATTATAAAATTAAAAATATTTTTAATATATAACAAATATTTTAAAAAATTGTTTTTATTTTCTATTTTTAATATCACAAAAATGAAAAAAGTCTTTCCTAAAATAAATGCTAAAAATCTCCACTTTACTTTATGAATGCTCAATAACAATATGCTTTCATTTTAAACTATACATAATTTTTAATAATTTTTTTACATAAATTTAAAAAATAATATAATTTTAATATTTTTATCAACCATATTGATTTTGATTAATTTGAAAAAATTGAAAATTTAATTTAATATATAAAATAAATTTAAATCTTACCCCTTTCTAAATATTGAGAAAAAATAAAGAAATACCTTTTATATTATCCTATTCTTATAAATAAAAATAACAATTAGAATTTGTTTTTATGGATCAAATTAATGTGGTTGTTAATTAATTATTTACTACATAGATTATTTTTGCAATGTGATAAACAATTAGTTGTTTTGATATTTAAAATTTGATTTCCATCAATTTATTCACTAAGAGGATGCAAATGCATATACAATATTATTGTAAATATTATAACAATTGCAACTATCATAATAATGGGTAAAATGAATTAACAATTTATATGTGTTTGTTTGAACAAAAACCAAAAGGTAAGATTTTTTAAATTTTTTTCATCATTTTATACTTGTGCAACGAAGTTCATGCACTAAATTGTGAGCTAAGATTTCAAAATAAAACTTTATAGCACATAGATAAGATTTTAAAATAAATTTTCCAAGTAGTAATGTAACATGATCCAAGATAAGGAAATTCTAATCATCCATAGAAATGCTCATTCATGGTATAGAAAGTCTCATAGAAATGGTCACTCATGGTATAGAAAGTCTCTTTGTGTTTTATTTCTGTTTGTAAGCATACTATTTTGGTGATAGTTAACATGATTGATGTTAAGGTAATCTTTATATTCAATGACAAACTATTATGTAGAAAAACAAACTTTAATATTGCATGAACATTTTTATTTAGAAGATTTACAATTCAACATATACAACATTAATTTACAAAATAAGAACAACTAAATATTAGATTGAATATGTGTATATTTAAATTTGTATGTGCCAAGGTCATTAACAAATGAAACATCAAACATAATAACCATTAATGTTGAGCTCCACATATAGTTTATCCCTTCTTGGTAACCCTTAATTATATTAAACTAAACAAATCCATACAAGAAATTCAAGCTACGGATTCAAAATAGGCATAGTTTTAAATCATATATTCACATGCATTTTAAAGAAAACAATTTTTGAAGATACCCATCACTCACCTATCAATAGAGAGTCAATTTAGCTTGTCATCCCTTCCACCCATGAAGGTCAATTTGTTGCAAAAAACACATCAAACCATGCCAGGGTCATGTCAAGTCTCAAGGTCGAACCATGCTACCATATCCTATTAGTATTGGAGGGTGCAATGCATCCTATGAATAGGATCATGAAACTCCCAAAATGGAAAGTAGTTTCCATGTAGCAATATCTCATCCTGCCCATGGTGGTGCTGATGAAAGGAGATACTAGAATCATTTGGCCGCAGTGAGGATATGGTAATATGTAATATCGTATTCTCATATTCATTCTCTCCATAAAAACTCCATGCTGCATTCTCCATAGGTGGTCACTTAATAATCCAAATATTAAAATGCCCAAAATCAACACTGTGATGAGTGAATTATCAACCTTGGAAGAGAGATATGGGAATTTTATTTCAAATTCCATCATTCCATTAACATTTTGCATTTATGTTTTCTTGTTTTACAATTTTCTATTTCATTTTTTCTCAAGTTCTAATTTGGACTCGGTCAATTGGGATGAAGAGTACAATTAATTTGTTACTAACTGGTGAAGGACACTCTAGAATGAAAGGGATCTGCGGATTTCGACAATTTTGAGATCCGGGCGGTCTGACGACGAGTTATGGATGTAGGAAGGGGGGGGAGCTCAGGCCTCCCTCGGGGGAAGGACCGAGGGAGTTCAGATTGAAAGCGTTCTAATCTCACTAGATGGCATGGGACAAGTAGGAACATGAGATCATGGATCCGGTATGAAACAAGTGACAAAGGAAAGGAAGCTGGGGTGATGCATTCACAAGATGACCCAAATCCCTTCCCTCCAGGTAAAGTCGAACAAACTCAGGGATCGTATCCAATACATGAATCATCATGCTCTAACAGGGAAAATTGTGGGAATGTTGGCATCAGAAAAAGCCTTAATTTGGTGGATCAATTCCACCTGGAATCCAAGAGGCCATTACGATCTCCAACTGGGGTCCAAGGGTTTCTTCACTATCAGTTTCTTAAACTTGGAAGAAAGGAATTGTGTTCTTGATGGGGGGGGCTATTTATTTTACTCGATTGGTTTGTTCCTTCAACCATGGAAAGAGAAAATTTTCCCATAAAAGGAGGGCATGAGGGTGGCCCCAGTTTGGATCCATCTCTACTCCCTCCCTGGCTAATATTGGGATCACAAAATTATGGAGGATATTGGCAATAATTTAGGATCCCTCATCAAGATCTTGGAGAAAACAAAGTCCCATAGATATACGGCTTATGCTAGTATTTGTGTGTATATGGACCTAACTAAGGAGCTACTGGAGGCAATCAATATGAATTGGGAAGATGAAGGATGTACTCAAACCCTAGACTATGAACACATCCCCTTTCATTGTTGAAGATGCCATGAGTATGGACATCTGTTTAGCGACTGTCCTCCGAATGCCCCCAAAAAAACAACCTGAGGAAAATGTAGACTAGGGTTTCTCCAAGGTTCAGTCACAGAAGAGAAGAGGAAGAAGGTAGGAAAACTTGGATATCCATAAGAAGATTTCCGTCTCCAATCGATTTGAGGCCCTAGTTGATCAACCTGGGGATGATCTCGAGAAGGATCCATAGGAAGGGGTCCAACAAGTGTAGAATACAACATAGGAGGAGGAAGGTAAAGAAGGGGAGTCCACCCAAGAGACGGGAGAGAAAATTAGCCAACATCAGGAAATGGAAGTGGAAGAAGAAGCTGAAGATATGGGTATTGGCGACCTTGATTTGGATGGTATAGAACAAGCCTACGAGGACACTGAGAAAGGCTACGTTCGGTAGGGACAAGTTAATCTTTTAAAAGAGGCTATCCTCAAAGATAAGGCTATAAGTTCCCTGGGGATCAGTCAGGGATCTTTGAAGGACAACAAGCAGAAGCACGAAGAAATAGTAAAAACGCTCTGAAGAAAATCGAACAGACACAGTATCGCGATAGCATGATTGAAATTAGTGGAATAAGGTCAGTACCCTACTATTAGGGATTCTGGATATATAATCATTTTTTGTCATTAATGAAGATCATAACTTGGAATATAAGGGGGTTGAATGGCCCCAAATATATATATATATATATATAGAGGAAAAAGATTCAAAAGGAAAACCCTACTATGATATTTTTGCAAGAAACTAAATGTTCTGCAAATTTCCTTAAGGAAGTAGGAAGGAAGGTCTGGAAAGGTAGTGAAGGAATGGGTATAGACTCCCGAGGATTAGCTAGTGGTCTAGGAATCCTTTGGGACCCCAGGAAAATTTCCTTTCTAGGTTTGTGGGGACCTCCAAGAAGTTTTCAACAGAATTCCAGGTGATTGGATTCCCGATTTGAGGGATTCTAATGAATGTATATGGTCCTCACTTGGAACAGGAGAAGCTAAGATTCATTGAGACTGTTAAGAAACTTCATGGTTGGGTTGAGGGGAACCATTGGATTATGGGTGGGGATTTCAATCTCATAACGTCCCTGGATGATAATAAAGGAGGAAGACAAAGATTGGAGGAGGAATGCGTCATATTCAGAGACACAATTGAGGAGTTGAAGTTGGTTGATATTGCTCTAGGGAAAATCACTTACACTTGGAATAATAGGAGGGGAGGAGACCATCACATTGCCTAACGTATCGACCGATTCTTGGTGTCTAAATCTGTGATGGGTCTGGGTAATCCATCCATACTTGTTATGGATGCTCCAATTGACATCAACAACCCCCAACTTTACAAAAGTGATGGTATCCCAAACCACCAAAGAGAAAAAAGAAATCAACCCATACATAATCATATAAATGTATAAATATATAATATGGATGGTGGAAGATGCATTGACCATCATTGGACATTTTTTATGATCATGTCCTCCCCTTCCATCACCATAATATAAATTCCTTCTGATAGTCCAAGGTGTTATCCCAAGTAATTGTCACCAATGTTGTTGGGCATTTGGCTAGTTCTATGCCAACAAGTGCATGCTTCAAAGTCTATTGGGATAAACACACTAGTCTGCATCAATAAGTTTACTAGAGATGCCATCCATGAATGTGTGGAAGCATCCCTTAGGTTTCCCAACACGGTTTTCCTTGGTAAAAAAGAAACAACCTATAACATAATTAATAAACTCTCATATATAAGATGTTTTCATTTACCACCCCTTAAGACCAATAAGCCTCTATCAGAAAAATAAAAGGAATCAAACTACATATTCTTTAGAATGTTATTTCTACATTTGAATAAAGTTGAAATGAAAGTGTTAAGGTCAGGTAAAAACAAAGGTTATGGAGCATAACTATATGAAAGATGTTTGTGTTAAGGTTACATCGAAATGGTTTGTTTTTAAATATAAATAAAAAAACATAAAAATTGACATAAGTAATAGTTTATACAAGTTAACAAATGTATGTAAAATTGCAAAATATAAATTGTAATATTATATAAAATTAATAAGATATTATTAAAATTATGAATATGAAGGTATGCTCATCAATTTTTAAGATTTTGCTTAATATTTTTTGATGTATTAAATTTTATCTTTCACAAGTCATTTAACTCCAAATTCAATTGATTCATATAGTTGTTTAAAAGAGGAATCATGGTCTTTTAAGAGAATCATATTGTTTTCTTTCCTTTTACAGACTTAGAATTTGTCTTATGAATTTATTAGGATCTAACTTCCAGAGGTGCAAAAGCTTCTTTTGCTTTCTATTTATATAATACTTTTTTGTCCTTTCAATCACAACTTTGTACCAGTATATCTTGTCAGTTATTAAAGTCTTGTTAAGAGCATCTCTAATGGCTTTTATAACATACTTGCACTCTTTATCAAATGAAGGGTTTGCCATTCTATTTTCCTTTATACATAACACCTTGATAGAGAACTTGTTAATGTATGTATAAAGGGTTGTGGTAAAATTATGATAGAGGTCTTCAATATTTTCCTTATTTAATAGTAGATTTAATTCATTATTTAAATCCTTTAAAAATGATCAATTTTATTCTTATCAACGTTCAAGTGTTGTTGGTTATGAGAATTCCCTACTATAAGGTTTATGTGCATGAAAATTTTTAGAGTTAGGGTTAAAGATCTATGGCCAGAGTTAGGATCATGGTCATTTAAGTTGTCAAAATTTACTATTTGTTTATATACAAGAATACAAGTCATCACATAATCTACGATACCGCTGACAAGCCCATGAATACAAGTCATCTAGTTGGATTTCAACCACTTCATTTGACTGTTGCAAATTATTAGATCTTGAAAGTTGCAGAGCTTGATTAGCTCGGTATCAAACAAATTCTCAAACAAGTCTTTGGAGTTTTTTTTGTATCTTCTAGCTAAATCGAGACCTTCATTGAACCATAGACGATTAGGGTTGGAACCATTGCTTAAGATAATAGTTTGGTTAGTTGTTGTTATAGCATTAACGTCTCCTAGCAAGAGGATATTGCCTTCATTTTTTCGACTCTAGATATTCTATTCTAAGTCATTGTAAGGACAACTTTTATCTAGATTCTGTTTCTTATAAAAGGTAGAATTAACATACACAAAATAACATATTACTATATAAATCCTCATAGCATTGATATTTTCAATCTTCATCCACATGCACTAATTGAAATGATATTTCTTGAGAAGCCTAATATGAGGAAAAATGTTCTTCTTTATGTACCAAGCTATGCCTCCAATCCCTTTATGGTAGGATCTCTTTTTCCATGCCGACCACAAGAAAAATCATTCTATGTTAGGGACCTTATATTCTTCATGCTCACATGTTTCAACAAGTAATATAATATCAATAATGTCAAGGAACATTCCTACAATAATGTTGAGGTTGGTTCACATTATAGTTATTGAAATAGAAAAATTTGGTATCCATGCCCTTACAGTGAGGGCAAGGCACAATATTTGTGGGCTTCTTGTACAGCTTCTCTGAATCCTCATTCTACTTCTATTACCCATCATGATGTGTTTCAAAATCCTTGGAGACTGTTGATTTCATTGCTTCAGCTAGAATCCCATCGACATGAATACCATTGCTACTGCTATCACATGATTTTTTAATACCAATTGTTATGTCAAACAACTTGAATGTAGAATCCAAGGATTTTGCATACTTCCCTTGGAATTTCGATATTATTTCAACATTTAAAATCACCATAAAAATAGTCTCTGGAATTAAAAAGAAAGACATTGGATGATGGGGGTTTCTCACAACAAACAATCAATCCAATCTTTGATATGGGAGTGCTCTATATATAATCTTTTTTAGCTTTTGGGGGAATTTGGGAATGATGAGGAAATGGACAAGTGGTTTAAAAATTGAGAAATTCAAATTTGAAGGTGAACATGGATAGGTAGAGATGAACGTGTTTGGTAAGGGTGAGAATGTGCAAAAAAAAAGAGGAGGGAAAATGATGGACAAAATCCAAGGAACTACTTAAAAAAGGAATAGAAAAATCGAAACAACTTCTTATTGATGATGTTATTCTTGCTAGTCATTAACACAAAACAATACTTGTGTCAGTTTTTTTTTTGTTTTTTCTCAAAGGGATTTGTTTAATTATTAGAGTTTATGGATCTATTTTAGTGCTACATTGTCTTTCTTGATCGTGAATTGATAGATTCTAGTCATATATGGATCCAACAAATCTAATAGTTAGACACCTCATTTTCAAATCCATCCCACTCTAACTTATTAAGTAAAGCCATTTTCTCACCATCTACATGCCTGTGGATAGATATATATTGTGTATATGTCAATGTGCTTTTATCCCTCTCATTATGCACCTTTTATGATGGAGGGTCCATGATAATAATTTTTCTAGCGAGTAACTTTCCTTTGAGTGGTTAGAATTTGGCGATATTAGAAGTCATTATTATGGTGAAACTTTTTTTCTTCTTAATTTAGATTTAAAATTGGACAATATTTCCAAAGGCCTTGTTCTACTATACATTGAGTTTGGATCACAATGTAACTTTAATATGTTGGGATCGTAGTGTAACTATGCTCATGCTTGAAATTATTGTTAAATTTGTGATAAGAAACAAAATTCATTTTTTTACATGATTAGCTCACTCCATATTTTTAGGTTTGTTAGGTTGATTCAATTATAATAGTCAATTGATTGCGAGATATTTATATTTATTTGTTCGACTTTCTCTTAACTATAATAATTTGTGTGCATATGTATGTGTTAACTTAAATAAATAATACTAATATGAATAATAATCAACTGTGACATTCCTAGTCTATGAAAGAGGCTAACTAATATAACCTCCCTCAAGCTCCACAAGTGACATTTTAGTGCTTGTGAATGTATGCTAATGGACACAACAATGATTGGGATTAGGGACAAACGCTAAGCAACTTTGACAGAATAAAGACTCCAACTAAATTGAAATTATGCAACTAGATCCCTACAATGCTAAATATTAACAATTTAATATATTTATATTATAGTATTTTGAAATAAAACTTTACAACTATAATATCTCCTTCCCTATGAAACTAAATAAAAGAAGGATAAATATCATAACAAGAGTTGCGTGCAGCTTAGTCCCTGCCTTTAATATTTGAAATAAAATAAAAATAAAAATAGGTGTTAATAATTTAAAAAAACATTGACGCCTCCGGGGTTAGAGAAGTTGGTAATGAGTAATTGTGTTGAGAAGTTGTAAATGAAAGGTCGCAAGAATGCCCATGGGTACTACTTACAAAAAAAATTGATATAGACAAACTTCACAATAATTTATTAATTTGTCAAACAAGAGTTTATATATGTCAAGACCATCTTTTATCTCACAAAACAAGATGCATATATTAATGCATTTTTTCTCTTTAAAAAGTTCCCTAAAATCCTGCTTAAAACATTCGCATCAAGGATCCTATATTGCTTTACAATTTGATTACTTGTTATCTCTCATTTCAATTCTCCATCACAAGAAAGCAAAGGAACAAAATGAAATTAAAAAAACTTCAGATAAAACCATGTTGAGGATATTACTATATTAATGTTGAGATTGAATTTGAGTGAAAAGCAGGTGATGAAGGTTCCATAACCATGGAAAGAGTGCAACAATTTACAGTGACATTCCTCAATATTTTAAGAGTTTCTTGTGAGATAACTTGGTATATAAGATAACATAGATGGAATGATAATTTATTTATTTATTGTTTGACAGATTAATAAATTATTGTGAAGTTTGTCTATGTAGTTGGCCTCGAACTTAATGTTTGTTTTGTTTGTGAATAGGAATCTCGACAAAATTTAGTTTATTTATCAATTTTTTCTTGTAAGTAAGTACCCATAAGCATTCTTGCGACCTTTCATTTACAACTTCTCAACACAATTACTCATTACCAATTTCTCTACCCTATAGGCGTCAATGTTTTTTTAAATTATTTATACCTATTTTAATTATTTTTTTCCAAATTATTAGCATACTCTCTGCCTTTTAAAAATAAAAAATAATTATAACATTTTTATTTTACAAAATATAAATACAAAAAGAACTACTTCTCTTCATTTCAGTTAAAACTTTTCTACTATAAAATAGGAAAACTCAATTTATTTAAAGTAAATCATTTCACTTCTTTAAATAAAGAAATAATTGGTTCTCTTTATTTCATTTCAAAAGTTTTCTATTATAAAATAATAATAAAATTATCTCATTTCATAAGTTTTCTATTATAAAATAATAATAAAATAATCTTATTTAAGAAAACTAAATTTATATTTATGCTATTTAATTTTAAATTGATAAAAATCTAAAAAATTAAATTAAAAATTAGTAATATATACCAAATTAAAGATTCAAATAAAAAAAAATTCTACAAATTAAAAAAAAAATCTTAAAAATGACATACACATAACATAAAAAAAACTGTAATTTTATATTTAAAAAATATAAATTAATCATAATGAAAAACTAATTTAAACTCAAACTCTCTACTCTTTAACCACCATATAAAAAATACAATGTAAACTGAAGAATATTATTTTATAAAAAAAAAATTTAAAAATAAAAATGAAACAGGTGAATTAAAAAATAATAACATAAACCCGAACAACTCCATGTTGAGTATCAACAATATGACTCAATTTTCTTTTTCAAAGCATCAACGTTATTACTCCAACCAAACATAAGATCCGTTATTACTCCAACCAAACATAAGATCCGAAAACAATATAACAATTACAAAGATCAATTCCTTAATTCTAATTTGCTTACATATTCATAAACATACTTACCCAGAAACAATTTTAATGATAATGCTATAAAAGACCATTTATAAATAAGATCTCAACCCAAACTCCCACTGCTCCAATGGTTAACCTGATAACTGTATGCAATATAATGTATTATTTACGGGCATAATGCATACCCATATCCACAGAAAGAAATCGAGCTGGAATGCATTTTGCTGAAACTATCAAACCTTGTTTTTATGGTGATGGCACCACTCTAAGTGATGGCACCACCACTTGGTTAAGCACCACTCCAAGTGGTAGCGCCACCACTTGTAGTGGTGCTTAAAGGATGACATGATTGCCAAAATCGTGCCCCCTTAAGATCTTTCCCTATTAACTTAAAAAGAATGAAACATTAATCTTATGTGATCACTGAACAAAGACTTGTTTGCCTAGCCATCGTATATTTCATCAATTTGTTAAGCTTCTCATCGTTCTTTTCAACAACCACTTATTTCTTATTTCTTTTGCCATTAACTTTGCATGGACTCTATTTGGGATGTGCACTTGTGTCGTTGGACCGGCAGTGACAAAGTGAACAACCTGCCCCAAAACCCAAAGGCAGATGCCAAATATACTCCCAGCTAAAGTTGCACTCCAAACAATGATTTTATGGAATAAGTAAAATCCCCTCCTAGTGTAGAGGCAAGATGGACGCCATGGAATATGTGTATCAATAGTAAAGAATGGTGTATATAATTAAGTTTCTCGAATGCATCACCAATTGGAATCCATTACATATTACAACATCAATAATTAGTCAATAGTTTAAGCATGCAACTATATGAAGAGACTAATGATTTTTTTAGTTAATGCATACATGCTTAAGGAATTACTATTATTTAAGTCCTATTTGAATAAATACCTTCAACGTAATTAACAAGGAACTTAGGTTGAATATGAGTACAAGACTCATGGACTTCTATATACTTTGAAGTTGATGTACCAAACCACAAAACTTTATATGTGGTGCTTATAAATAAAAGCCACGAAACATTAGTATGGTTTTGGGATTTGTTTTTTAATTTTTTTTAATATTTTGTTATAATATTAACATTTTATTTGTTTTCGTTATATGGGTTTATATTTGATATTTGATGTTGTTTTAAACTAAACATTTAGTATGGTTATGGGATTTTTATTTTTATTTTTAAATATTTTGTTATAATATTAACATTTTATTTGTTTTTTTTATATTGTTTTATATTTTATATTTGATATTGTTTTATATTTTATATTTTTTTAAACATTTTTTTATAATATTTTATTATTTTATATTATTTGTTTTGTTGTTTTATTTTTTTCATTTTTCATTTTTTCTAAATGTTTTGTTATGGTTTTAAAGCATAGCATAAATTTTCTAAATTTGTTTAAGAATATATATATATAGGGATTTTCTTTCGGGGAGGGGGGGGTTAGTTTTGTCTTTTTGGATTAGCCCGAAGCGTGAGGAGCAAAGTCCGAAGGTCAAAGTTTTGTCTTAACTTAGTTTCATGCTTTATCTTTTCCTCGCACCTCTCCCCTCGCATCCCATCATTTCCCTGCCCATCTAACCCTCCTTCATCCACGTGCTTGTTACCCTACCTGCTTCTCTAAGCCGTGTCTTCCATCACCCTCACCTCCACATATCCCTCTTCCACCCTTCCTCGCGTCATCCTCCGTCACTCTCCCCGCCTCAAAAGGATGGAACTAGACGAGGTTGATTATGAATCCTCCCTTGCACATGACAACATCTTTTCAGATAATGATTTTTTCAGAAACAATACGGAAAAGATAATCGAGGTGACGGAACAATGGCCTGAGCATTTGTTTGATAATGAGTATGGCTTCATATCCGTGCCCTCCCATAATGGCATCTGTACTCCTCAACCTTTCATTGCAAAAACTGGACGACGTAAGACAGGAGCTCATGCTAAAAAGGTGGCGGCCTCGCTGGTCGTCGACAGAGAAATTGGTATTGAAGAGGTCCTGGATTACCTCTCAACATCTCTAGTCGGTAGATTCTGCGGTAAGCGCGTTAGTGAACTAGCCCTGAGGAGCCGGATGGATGTAAATTGGAGAAACGTGCTGGAACAGATGCCTACCTTTCACATTCTGTCTAGAGGATGGATCATGTTTAGGTTACACTCAGAACTCGATGGACGAAGCCTTTTAAACCAAAAATGGAAATGGGGTCCGTTCGGCTTAATTCTAAAAGAATGGAATGTGGATTTTGAAGGCAGAAGAGAACCCCAAAATGTTCAGCAGGTCTGGGTTATCCTTCCCGGTTTACCTTTAATGTTATGACATAAACAAATCTTAGAAGCCAATGGAGTTAAGCTAGGTCGTTTCATTTCGCTGGAGGATAATTGGGACTCCAAGGTTGACAGACAATGTGCGATAATTGTGGTGGAATTAGACCTACGGGATGGTCTCTATGAAGAAATGAAAATTGAAATGTTTGGAACCATTTGGAATCAGAGATTGGATTATTGGAAAATCCTATTTAGATGCTATGGGTGCAGACAGGTTGGTCATTTGGTTCGGGACTGTCCAACCCCTATTTATCCTCTCAAAGGGAAATTTTTTTGGGTTAAGAAGGTGGTGCAAACTGGCCCTAATAGTTTGAGTACGGGAAATGTATCTCCAGAACTTGGAGCAGTTGGGGCAGGTACAACACTACCAGAATTTGAAGAACCATCAACAAACAAGCTTGGAGAAGAACTTGGATGCTCGCCATCCTCCCCCGGTAAGATTGACACCTCACTTCCTCTCTATGTTCCTTTAGTTGACTTATTATCTGATATCTCAGTCCCTCATGTTCCACCCCAAAATCCTCCTTCATCCGCGCACATGTCATCTTCCCTGAAAAAATCTGTTGAACTATCGCCCTCTACCTCTCCCCTTTCCTCCTCCAGGCTTATCCCTTTCAAGGTTTATAATACCCGGTCTAGAACAACCTCTCAGGAAAAACTTGGATCTGTTGGAAAAAACGTTGAAGAGGTAGCTGACGGATTGGACATGGATCCTACTCCCAAAATTTCTTTAGGAAGGAAGTCTTTTTTGACAAAGGAAAAGAAACAAGCAGTCTTGGAGATTAAAACAGGAAAATAGTCTACCATCAATAGGGCGCTTAGAGAAGGTAGTGCCCAACATAGGGGCCCTTAATGTTAATTCTCTCCTTCAATTGTAGGGGGTTAGCGGGACCCTCCAAGCAAAATGCCCTCAAAAGGTTGATAACAACCTTGAAATCATTAGTAATTTTACTCCAAGAAACTATGACATAAGGTTCCAAGGCTCAAGGTATTCTCAGTCTCTGGTTAAAAGACTGGACTTTTGAAACTCTGGACACAGATGGTCACTCAAGAGGTTTATTAACTGGTTGGAGCCCGGGTTTGGAAAGAGTTTCGTATGCCTGCTATGACTTAGTCATAAAATCAGTCTTAAAATACTCTATGACAGGTTTATATTTCTCCTTTCTAAATGTTTATGGACCCTTCATAAATCGAAGATATTTTTGGGAGAATGTGGCATCTTTGGGAATTTTGGAGGATCATAATATAATTTTGGGTGGATATCTCAACCTCACGGTTTCAGGCAGAGAAATTTGGAGGAAGCTCGCAAGATATGATTCTTTAAGTAACTTCTTCATCTCGCTGTTTGCAGACAACAATTTTTTTTATGTCACCCCATGCAAACTTGAGCCCACTTGGCGTAATAGAAGAAGTGGGGACAAAGCAATCTCAAAAAGGCTTGATAGATTTATAGTTTCATATCTTATTATGGATAGTCACCTCTCTGTCTCTTCATGGGTGGAGGAGGGGGGTCTCTCATACCATCGTCCCATCCTCGTTTTAATTGTGCAGGATGACAAACCAAAAAAACCATTTCGTTTCAACCCGATTTGGCTTAAAGATGAGAGTTATTTACAGCTGATTAAAGATCTTTGGGTCCCTGTAAACCCTTCCACTCAAGATTTGTGTATGAAGCAATTAATGGAAAATTTATCCAGAGCAAAAAAGGCTTCTAAGAAATGGGCTCTAAATTATAACAAAAATCAATAAGCTCATTTAAAAGAAGTGGAGGTAGACATCTCGACCCTTTAAAAAAAAATCTCCTTGGAATTTTCTCCTCAGAAGAAGTGGAAAAATTAATGGCTCTTGAAACAACCAGATCAAACCTACTAGTAAAAGAAGAATCCTTATGGAGATTGAAAAGCAAAGCTGTTTGGATTGTCGAAGGAGATAACAATACTAAGTTTTTTCATTGATATGCCTCCTATCGTCACAATTTAAACACTAAGTGAAATCCAAAATGAGGAGGGTATCGTGGTTTCAAAATTCAAGGATAAAGCTGAGGTCGGAGTCGGTTTCTTCAGCTCCTCTTTTAAAGAAAAAGAAGGTTGTCACATTCAAGAGATCTTACAAGTACTCAGACTCTTTCCGAGATCCATTACAGAAGAAATGAATGAATCCTTAATGCAGGAAGTCTTAGAGGAAGAACTGAAATCTACTTTATCTTCATTTCAGAAAGGCAAGAGTCCAAGACTTGATGGTTTCTCAGTGGAATTATTCCTGGGTTTTTATGATCTAATGAAATCTGATCTTTTGTTAACAGTCCAGGAATCCCAAAAATCTAGAAAAGTTTTGGGTGCTATTAATTCCACATTTCTAGCCCTCATTCCTAAAAAATAGAAGGCCCTTTCCTTTGCTGATTTTAGACCAATTTCGTGCTGCAATTTGGTCTATAAACGTATAGCCAAAGTTATTGCTCTCAGAATGAAGCCCGTCCTGAGCGAGATCATATCATAAGAACAATTTGGTTTCCTGTATAATCGTCAAATACACAATGCTGTCTCTTTGGCTCAGGAAACTCTCCACTCAATAAAAAAAATAAGGGAAGATATTTCGCTCTGAAACTGGACCTTTCAAAGGCTTATGATAGAGCTAATTGGACCTTTCTCAGACTCTTACTTATTCAAGTTGGTTTTTCCTTGGACCTGGTGAAATGTATTATGGGATGTGTATCTTCAACTTCCTTTTCTATCCTCATAAATGGTTCCCCGTCTCCTTTCTTTTGTTCTTCAAGAGGCTTGAGATAAGGCTGCCCTCTCTCCCCCTTTCTTTTTCTCCTTATTGCTGAATCCCTAAGTAAACTGATGCATCAGGCTAGGAACTCGGGATCTTTCCAAGGGATACAAGTCTCAGAATCCGCTCTCCTTACTCATTTACTGTTCGTAGATGATGTACTTCTCTTAGGGAAAGGAACAGAGGAAAATTTGAGTTCAATAGCCAATATGCTTTCCTTGTATCAAAAATCCATAGGCATGGAGATTAATGTCGAAAAATCAAACCTGGTTGTTTTTATTTTTTCTGAAGATCATTTTCAAAAAGCAGCTTCCCTCCCATCGTTTCCTATTTCTCCTTTTCAAGATGGGTTTAAATATCTAGGATTTCACTTAAATCCTAATGCTTACTCATTCAAAGACTAGCTTTGGCTCTTCAAGAAGGTGGAAGCTCGAATCTCCTATTGGGCTAACAGGTTCCTTTCAAGAGGAGGATGATTAACGTTGTTAAAAGCAGTTTTACAGAGCATCCTGGTGTATTGGGCATCAATGGCTTATATACTCAAAGGTATCCTAGTCAAAATCCGGAAGAAGTGTCTTTCCTTTCTCTGGACATCAAGCAATAAAAGAGATGGAATTCCTCTGGTCAAATGGTCCACAATAGCAAATTTAAAAGAGCTAGGGGGTTGGGGGATCAAAAACTATCTTACCTTCTGTCAAGCACTGGCAGCAAAAACACTGTGGAGATTATCTCAACACTCTACCTCTCTCTGGGGTCAAACTCTCATTTCCAAATATTGCCCAAACGCCTCAATTATGGATTGGTTCAGAAGTAGAGAAAAATATCATAAAGGAGGCTCATTTGGGTGGAAGGATTTCGTTCTCGTATTACCTCTTATTGGGAATTGGACAACATGGAGAATCAGAAATGGAAGACATCTCTATTTAGGCACTGATCCTTGGGTTGGGGCTGGAGATGGGTTTCAAATTTCAAAAGGTTTAGTCCATAGGTTAAGAAGATCCAATTTACAAGTAATAGCAGACGTGAAGGTGAATGACACTCAAGATTGTATATGGATATAAACGGAAGTGTAATGTCCCCTCCTATCATACCAGCATGATAGAGAGGATCATTGCTTAAACTGGGCATCTAGCCCCATACTCAGTAAATAAACATTCAATTTAAAAGAAGATGAACATATGCAAATGCATAACCATTTGAAAACACAGCGGAAGTAAATTCATTTAACACGTCCACATACATTCATAATATTCATCAAATGATAATTGCAAATTTAACACAAGAGAATACTTATCTCAATAAGGTAGTCCCAAGCAACTGGCTATGCAACTGCAACGTTCCACCCAACCATAGGCCAGTTGTGCTTATCAACCTCTTGATACAACTGCCACCCCCCGAGCCGGGCATGATCTCTACAAGGAACCAGGGAACAACAGACTCACACATAGCCAAGCATACACCAAGATGAGCCAAGCCAATCTGCAATTGGGTTTATCAGGCTGCTAGGACATGGAAGGGAAGAATTGCTAAGCTAGTGAGCTCAACCACAGAGCTATGGGTACCTCTCCCAGATCTATTCAGCTTGGCACTCACAATGCCTACACACCCAATCACAAGGAAGTATTCTCTTCACTGCCACACAGTCCCTCAAGCCATACCTTCCTTTCTAGTGTTCTCAGGGTGTGCATAGAAAAGTAGCTAGCCCTCTTGATCTTCTTGAGAGGTTACTCCCTACACTAGGTTTATCAAGACAATTCTATCCACTACCACTCCAGTTTCTTGCTCACAGGTTCACATCAAAACAAGGATGCAAATAACAGCAAAACTACACTGGTTGAGCATGAGGAAAACGTTACAACAGTGGGATGCATGAGATGGGGTTTCTTGGGCTTTAGAAAAACGTGGGTAGACTCAAAACGTATGGCAACTGGAAAATTCGACTGGGAGAGCAAAACCCATTCCAGAAAAATGCCCCAAGGGCAAAAACGACCTCTCCCTCAGTCCAAAATCGCGTCCCTCCTTCCCCAGCTGCTGCAAAATACCAAAAACGAGTTCCTGGGCATGGAAAAACGCAGGGTTATGGTGAAAAACGTGAGGATAACTTCCAGTGAGCTCAGTCTGCGTGAGAGGAAGGACGTAATGCATGAGGAATTGCCTTAGGAAACATTTCGTGGGGGTTTTCTTGCCCAGCAAGCCAAAAATACAATTTTCAGGTTGGTGGCTTGCCCATGCACAAAAATCTGACTGCCATACTTCTCCAATCCCAAGACATTAACTGCCCCAACCAATCTTTGGAAGAATTAAATGATTGGGTGCATGAGACAAAATGGGTAGTTAAGAGTTCATGGGTTTTCTCATTGACACATGGGCTGACACCATTGGCTCAAGGGTTTGAATAATTTCCCCCCCTTTTCCTTGTAGAATCATGCCCCATCTCTTTGTTGCATTGCATAGCTAGTTGGGGTTTTTCCATTAAAATTCGTATTTACATGATGTCTTATTTACATTGTGCCCATCTCGCACAAGAACCATAGGCATCTATTTTTAATTGCCGATACATGAAACGCTAAATCAATGGTGGGGCCTTGGCCTTGAGCTCCTCACCATGATTAAATTACAATATTTACATCATTTACGATTTAATACAAAGGGAGTCAAAATGGGGACATTACATTCCCCTCCCCTTACATTAGCACTGTCCTCAGTGCTCATCAAAATTGAACAAAAATGGCTATGCCACCCTCATGGCATCCTCCAGCTCCCATGTAGCCTCATCGGGACCGTAGTGCTTCCATTGCACCTTTACCTGTCCGATGGCTCGGTTTCGGAGCAATGTTACTTTCTTGTCTAGGATGCACAACGGATTGGTTTGGAATTCTCCCTCGGGTTCCACCTGGATCACATACCAATTAATCACATGGTTAGGATCATGTACATATTTCTTAAGCAAAGAGACAGGAAAAACATTATGAGCTTTAGTGCTAGCAGGCAATGCAAGTCTATATGCAACTGGTCCTATTCTTTCGAGCACTTCAAATGGCCCACAATATCTAGGTGATAGCTTGGCACAGCTCCCAAGCTTCAAGGAACTCTTCCTTGATCTCACTCTAAGATATACATGATCCCCAACATTGAATTCCCTATGCACTCTATGTTTATCTGCATAGCTTTTCTGTCTATCCTAGGTTGCTTTTAAATTTTGCCGGATCTTTGCAACCTCTTGTTCCATTCCCTTAAGCAATCCTGGATCAAGTACAATTCTGTTCACTGGATTGTCCCAAGTCACTGGTGTCCTACACCTTCTGCCATACAAAGCCTCATATGGACTCATTCCCAATGATGCTTGTTTCTCATTGTTATATGCAAATTCTACCAAGTGTAGATAATCCTCCCACTTGGATGGTTTGTCCATTACATACATGCAGAGCATGTCTTCAAGCACCTGATTTACTCTTTCGGTTTGCCCATTTGTTTGAGGATGGTATGCAGTACTAAAGCTTAGTTGTGTACCCAAATCTGCAAAGAGCCCTTTCCAAAAATTGGAAGTGAACTTGGTATCCCTGTCAGAAATTATTGCCTTAGGCAACCCATGTAATCTGAAAATTTCCTTCATGAAAATATTTGCAATGGCATCGGCTTTATGTGTGGATTTAACCGGTATGAAATGTGCTTCCTTTGTTAACTTGTCCACCACAACCATGATGGAATCATGTTGTCTCTTAGTCATTGGCAATCCTGTAATAAAATCCATGGATATTACTTCCCATTTCCATTCTTGAATTGGTACTGGAAGCAATAAACCTGTTGGATGTTGGTGTTCACTCTTCACCTGCTGACATTCCATGCACTAAGAAATCTATTCAGCAACATCCTTCTTCATCCCTGGCCAGAAATAATATTTTCTTGCTGTAGCAATTATTTTCTGATATCCTGGGTGACCAGAGTATGGAGCTTTATAGATCTCATCCATAACCATTCTCCTTAAATCTGCCGCATTTGGAATATAGAATCTATTCTTATAAGTAAGAAGTCCGCCTTCTTCCAAGTGATCGCCTTCATTCTTCTTGCCAAGGTCTTGCTGCTGCAATTTATCCTTTATCTACTCATAAACTTCATCCTCAACCATATGGTTAACAATCTGCTGCTTCAAATCTGGTTGGCAAGTACTAAGCGCTGCCACATACATTTCATGTACCTTCCTGCTGAGTGCATCAACCACCTTGTTTTCTTTCCCTTTTATGTGTTTGATCTCAAAATCAAATTCACACAAAAATTCCAACCATTTAGCTTGCCTAGCATTTAAAGTTGGTTGATCAAACAAGTATTTCAGACCACAATGGTCTGTCCTTAACTCAAATTTTCTTCCCATTAAGTAATGCCTCCACATCTTCAAGGCATGTACTATGGCTGCAAGTTCTATATCATGAGTAGCATAGTTCTTCTCATGCTCCTTCAACTTTCTTGACTCGTAGCATATTACGTTGTTGTCTTGCATAAGGACTCCTCCAAGTCCTTGATTGCATGCATCGGTACACACCACAAAGTCTTTTTCTGGGTCTGCAATTTTCAAAATTGGTGCACTCGTAAGAAGATTCTTCAATTGTTGGAAACTTTCCTCACATCTTGGTGACCATTCAAACTTTATCCCCTTCTTTTGTAAAGAAGTGAGCGGGTTTGCAACCTTGGAGAATCCTTCGATAAACCTCCTGTAGTAACCAGCAAGGCCCATAAAAGATCTCACATCGGTCACATTCCTTGGAGTTGGCCAATTCATAATGACTTCAATCTTCTCAGGGTCTACAGATATTCCTTCATCGGAGATGATGTGACCCAAATAATGAATTCTATCTTTATAAAAGTCACATTTACTCAACTTTGCATACAGCTTATGTTCCCTTAGTAATTGCATTGTCATTCTCAAATGTTCTTCATGCTCTTCTTCATTCTTAGAATAGATGAGAATGTCATCTAGGAATACAAGAACAAACTTGTCCAAATACTTGCTAAAAACATTATTCATGAGACACATGAATGTAGCTGGTGCATTTGTGAGACCGAATGGTACCACTACAAACTCATAGTGTCCATACCTCGTTCTAAAGGCTATTTTATGAATATCTTCTTCTTTGATTCTTACCTGGTGGTAACCAGACCTCAAGTCAATATTTGAAAATACCTTTGCTCCTCTCATTTGGTCAAAAAGGTCATCAATTCGGGGCAATGGGTACTTGTTCTTCACAGTGAATTTGTTCAACTGCCTGTAGTCAATACATAACCTAAGTGTTCCATCTTTCTTTTTCACAAATAGAACAGGTGCTCCCCACGGGGACACACTTGGTCTAATATATTTCTTTTCCAGCAACTCTTGTAATTGCATTTTCAATTCTAGCAATTCTGGTGTACTCATCCTATATGGTGTCTTAGACACTGGTGCCGCTCCTGGCACAAGCTCAATTGTAAAGTCAATGTCTCTCTTTGGAGGGAGTCCTGGAATCTCATCAGGAAAAACATCCCTGAAGTCTTGCAATACCTGATAGTCCCCCAATTTCAGAGTTTCATTCTCTGTTGCCTCTAAAATGTGGGTTGCATACAATTGACATCCCTTCCTACAGAACTTCTTCAATAGCATTGCTAAAACCTGTCTAACAGAAGTCACCTTTGGAATGCCTTTTACAACCCTCGGGTTTCCTTCTTCGTCCATGCATTTGAATGTCTTATTGTAGCAGTCGAGTTTAACCCTGTGTGCTTCTAACCAATCCATTCCCATGAGAATATCATAGGAACCAAGTGGCAAAATATTCAGATCTGCATAAGTGAATAGCCCATCCATCTCTAATGGACATTTCTCTACTATTTCGCTAACTCTTCTCTTGGTTCCAGTGGCTAGTTGAACTAACCATGATTTACTATGCTTTAATTTCTTGAAAGCACAAATCTCAACAATTCTAGGAGTGACATAATTGTGAGTAGATCCAGGATCAATCAAAATAGAAACAGATTGCTTAGCAATCTTACCTTCAACTTCAACCACAGTTGATTGATGATCTGCCTGGCGGTCTTCTACTGCTGCATAGATTCTAGGGATTGCTCTCGCCACTTGACCCACAGTTCCATCTCCTTGGATGTTGTGAACTTGATTTGCATTCCCATTCCGATGTGGACAGTTCCTAAGCATGTGGTCTCCTCCACAAACCCAACATTGAAGTGGTTCTCTTGGCTCCTTTGGATCTCTTGGCTTGTCTCCCATCATCGTAGTTGGCTTAGTCACAACCTGTGATGGTTGCCTTTGCTGATTCCTGAATTGAGGAGGCTTGAACCCCTTCTTCCTTTGGTCAAACTTTTCATTTTTCCTATCCTTCCATGCCTTATGGAATTCTGGTTTGCTTCTGTTTTGATCAAAGCAATACTTGGCCTTTCTTATGGCCTCCTCTAGAGTTCGAGGTTCATCGAACTCAATTCTATCTTTATATGACTGGGGCAGTCCACTTAGGAAACGCTGAATTTTCACCTTATCATCTCGAATGTACTTGACATACCTCAGCAGCTCCAAGAACTTGTTTGCATATTCTTCCATGGTCAATTGTCCCAATCTCAGCTCATGGAACTGTTTGATCTTATCATCATAGTACCTATCAGAGAGGTACTTCTGCTTGAAGTATTTCTTGAACTGCTTCCACACAATCTTCCTTTCATTGATCTTCTTCACTTGCCTGGTGTGTTCCCACCATATAAATGCTCTTCCATTCAAGTTGAAGATGGAAACCCTTTCCTTCATATTTCCCGAGTAGTCTTGGACTTGGAAATATTTTCTCATCCCAAGAAGCCAAGATTCAGCTTCTTGACCAGATTTTACCTCTCCATCAAATGTAGGAGGTTTTGCCTTCTTAAATTCCCCATGTGAATTGTTCTTGTAGTGTTTCTTCCTCTTACTCATGTGAGATGAAGAGCTTGAACCCTCAATGGATTCTTCAGAGTCAGATGATTCATTAGAAGATATTTCTGGAGTATATGTCCTGTCTGTAGAAACTCCTCTTGGGCTACTGGCCCTCTTACGGGAATTTCTTCTAGAGCTACTCCCACCCCTTTCTGGATTTGATATCTGATGCCCAGAGTTTATTTGCCTTTGGATGTCTGTTAAACTCTGCAGCATGGCTGCATTCAGCTGATTTTGTTCTTCCTGAGCTTTAATCATCCTTTGATTATCTTCCCTACAGCTTTGCAACTCCACCCTTAGGCTTCTCATGGTGGCTACAACATCTAGAGGGGTCTCTTGATTTCTTCTCCCATTAGATTCTGTTTCAGCATTCTCAACCTGTATGTTCTCCCCCATGGAATCCGTCTCAGGCTCGTAGGGATCCTGTGCATCATCCATAATGTTGATTTTCTTGGCCCAACCAAGATCCAAAACTCTCTGACTGTATTATCTAGAGTGTTACCCTGCTGTAACTGTGACTCTCTAAAATGTGTTCATCAACACAATTGTTAGCTGCATTACATTCTCAGAATTCACAAATTACATCATGCACGTGGGAAAACATTACGTTGACAATCATAGAATTCTCTTACAACCAATGACATACGAGGATAAAACAAAAATGGGGTCAAGGGTAGTGCCCTCATTTTTATTTTTATTTTTTTTAGTAATCACGCCGCATCGGGCGGTTCGCTGAATCTTGCTGCAACGGGTAGTTCGCTGAATCCTGCTGCAACGGGTAGTTCACTGAATCCTGCCGAGATTGTGGGGTGGTTGGCTGAAGCCTTCCACAATTGCGGGGCTCTTTGCTGAAGCCTTCCGCAATTGCGGGGCACTTGGCTGAAGCCTTCCGCAATTGCGGGGCACTTGGCGGAATGCTTCCGCAATTGCGGGGCGCTTAGCGGAATTCTTCCGCAATTGCGGGGCCATTCGGCGAAGGCTCCCACAGTTGTGGAGCCATTCGGCGAAGGCTCCAGCGGTTTCAGGTGATTCTCGGCTCACCTCCGTTGCGGGGCGGTTCGCCGGACGCTTCCGAAATTTCGGGGAGGTTTGTGGAAGCCTTCCGCAATTGCGGAACGATTTGCCGAAGTCTTCCGCAGTTACGGAATGATTCGGCGAAGTCTTCCGCAGTTGCGGAACGATTCGACAAAGTCTTCCGCAGTTGCAGAACGATTTGGCGAAGCCTTCCGTAGTTGCGGAACGATTCGCCGAAGTCTTCCGCAATTTCGGAACGACTCGCCAAACTCTTCCGCGTTGCGGAACGATTCGCGGAAATCCTTCCGCAATTTCGGAAGAGAATTCCTTCCGAAATTTCGGAAGAGAAATCCTTCCGAAAATTCCTTTCGACACCGACACTTAGAAAATTTTTCACTTAAAAAAAAAAAAAATTTCTCCACTGTTTCGGAGCAGTTTGCTAAATTCTTCCACAATTGCGGGAAGGTTCGCGGAACTCTTCCGCAACGGCAAGGTTCGCCGAACTCTTCCGCAATTGTGGGAAGGTTCGCAGAACTCTTCCGCAATTGCGGGAAGGTTCGCGGAACTCTTCCACAGTTGCGGAAAGGTTCGTGGAACCTTTCCGCAGTTTCGGGATGACTTCCTGAAACGGACTTAAAGCCAAAATTTCCAAAAACAGACTTAAAACAAAATTTCCAAAAACAGACTTTAAACAAAAATTTCCAAAAACAGACTTAAGAAAAATTTTGAAATCTTCCCTTGTAATTGCTATCAGATTTGGCCCATAGAGGTCCAATGCTGCAATGCAGCTCTGATACCAAAATGTAATGTCCCCTCCTATCATACCAGCATGATAGAGAGGATCATTGCTGAAACTGGGCATCTAGCCCCATACTCAGTAAATAAACATTCAATTTAAAAGAAGATGAACATATGAAAATGCATAACCATTTGAAAACACAGCGGAAGTAAATTCATTTAACACATCCACATACATTCATAATATTCATCAAATGATAATTGCAAATTTAACACAAGAGAATACTTATCTCAAAAAGGTAGTCCCAAGCAACTGGCTATGCAACTGCAACGTTCCACCCAACCATAGGCCAGTTGTGCTTATCAAAATCTTGATACAACTGCCACCCCTGAGCTGGGCATGATCTCTACAAGGAAGCAGGGAACAACAGACTCACACATAGCCAAGCATACACCAAGATGAGCCAAGCCAATCTGCAATTGGGTTTATCAGGCTGCTAGGACATGGAAGGGAAGAATTGCTAAGCTAGTGAGCTCAACCACAGAGCTATGGGTACCTCTCCCAGATCTATTTAGCTTGGCACTCACAATGCCTACACACCCAATCACAAGGAAGTATTATCTTCACTGCCACACAGTCCCTCAAGCCATACCTTCCTTTCTAGTGTTCTCAGGGTGTGCATAGAAAAGTAGCCAGCCCTCTTGATCTTCTTGAGAGGTTACTCCCTACACTAGGTTTATCAAGCCAATTCTATCCACTACCACTCCAGTTTCTTGCTCACAGGTTCACATCAAAACAAGGATGCACATAACAGCAAAACTACACTTGCTGAGCATGAGGAAAACGTTACAACAGTGGGATGCATGAGATGGGGTTTCTTGGGCTTTAGAAAAACGTGGGTAGACTCAAAACGTATGGCAACTGGAAAATTCGACTGGGAGAGCAAAACCCATTCCAGAAAAATGCCCCAAGGGAAAAAACGACCTCTCCCTCAGTCCAAAATCGCGTCCCTCCTTCCCCAGCTGCTGCAAAATACCAAAAACGAGTTCCTGGGCATGGAAAAATGCAGGGTTATGGTGAAAAACGTGAGGATAACTTCCAGTGAGCTCAATCTGCGTGAGAGGAAGGACGTAATGCATGAGGAATTTCCTTAGGCAACATTTCGTGGGGGTTTTCTTTCCTAGCAAGCCAAAAATACGATTTTCAGGTTGGTGGCTTGCCCATGCACGAAAATCTGACTGCCATACTTCTCCAATCCCAAGACATTAACTGCCCCAACCAATCTTTGGAAGAATTAAATGATTGGGTGCATGAGACAAAATGGGTAGTTAAGAGTTCATGGGTTTTCTCATTGACACAAGGGCTGACACCATTGGCTCAAGGGTTTGAATAATTTCCCTCCCTTTTCCTTGTAGAATCATGCCCCATCTCTTTGTTGCATTGCATAGCTAGTTGGGGTTTTTCCATTAAAATTCGTATTTACATGATGTCTTATTTACATTGTGCCCATCTCGCACAAGAACCATAGGCATCTATTTTTAATTGCCGATACATGAAACGCTAAATCAATGGTGGGGCCTTGGCCTTGAGCTCCTCACCATGATTAAATTACAATATTTACATCATTTACGATTTAATACAAAGGGGGTAAAAATGGGGACATTACAAGAAGAGTTAGGATTAGCTGATGAAGAAGCTGTAGAATGGTTACATTTCATATCTTTGCTTCATCTGAATTTTGTAGTTCCTAATGAAGACTTAGAAGATAAGCTAGTCTGGACTTTGAATTGCACAAATGGAGATTACACTGCAAAACTAGGTTACGAAGCTTACCACAAAAATCTTTTCACTAATGAAAAAAAATGGTGGTGGTATGTGGTCTGGAAGACTGTTGACACCTTGAAAGAAAAAATTGTGTTATGGCTAGCCCTAAGTGATAAGCTTCTAACTTGGGACAACCTGCTAAAATGGGGTTGGATAGGTCTCAGTCGCTGCCCTTTGTGCCAAGCTTCTATTGAAACTTCTTGTCACTTATTCTCCTCTTGTAATTATGTAGAAGTAGTTTGGAAGGATGCCACCAAGTCTCTTACCAACAATGATATTCCTTTGGATTCATTTGTAGATAGCTGGGGTCAAAAGTGGTGGAAGAACTCACTAGTATGTTGTTTTGATGCCTTCCACTCTATTGGCACCCCAACAACTCCCCTTGATTTTTCTGTAAAATCAAAGGTCCCCCCATGTAAATTTTGTAAATACTTAGCTTTTACTTTTCCTTTTCTTGCTCGCTTTGAAGGTGGTCTCATGGATTTAATTTTTCGATTCTTCAAATCTTTACGCTTTGGCTTGATTTTCATTTTATTTGTTTTCAGTGATTTCAAAGATCTTGTCATTTGATTCTTACTACTGTGTGTAATGATTGCTTATTCTTATTTGAACTTTTTTGAGTCATTTACATGCTTCAATTTTTTCTAATTAAATTCATATGATGTTTCGATAGCCTTTTCAAAAAAAAATTGAACTTCTTTGAATCGATAAATTTAAAGAGCATCTTGACGGATTAGAATAATTTGATTGAACACTTATTTTTTAATCATTTTGATTTATGACTTGAAAGGGTTTATATCAAATAATGGAACAGTGCATTTAATTCTCAATTTTGCAAGGATTATTGAATTTTACTAGCTTTGAATATTTGATAAAAATTTGTCCTTTTGGGAAAATCTATAATTTTATGACAAGTTTTTTGTTAAGGCCTTGTTATGTATAATTCAATTGAATCCTAAAGAACATACTTTCAAACCATGGAAAGAGTCAATAAATTTTCATTAAGCAAAGTATTATATTTCACAAAGAATAATTAGCTTTGCTTGTTGATAAGATTATTACTATTGTTTAAATTATATTTGATATACTTTTTAAAGACAATATTAATAATTTATTTATATAATTGGCTTTTAATTTCATACTATTTACAATATTAATACATGGTATTTCACTAAATCCTAATATGTTGTTGCTGTGAAGGATGAAGTTTAAAAACGGATCGTGCACTTGTAGAAGACATGTTTTTGCATGGAGGATTGTGAGCAAACCGTGAGGAGTTAGCTCAAACAGTTGAAAAAACACTTCCAAAATGGGCTCATGTACCCCTTGTTGAGGCCAGTTTTGCAAATCTATCAACAGTTTGGGAGAAAAACATGACCGAACAGAGGTAAATTTTTCAGCAATTCATTTCGACCATTTTTGCATCCAGTTGAATGAACCATACATCTGGGGATTTGATGCTATCCTTCCCACTGCTCTTCACTTCTATAAATTCGACCTCAGAAGTCTGAGAGAGAGGAGGGAAAGAGATATCTAAAGAATGGAAATATTTTCATTCTTCCTATATCTACATTCTTCTTGCAATGTTTTTTTTGTTGACAGGGAAGAAGTAGAAACGTTGCTGCCAGAGGGAGGGGATGATTTCTGTATGACAGAGAAGTGAATTTCTTCTTTCTTTGCTATGATTCTCTTGATATCAATGTATTGTGTTTAAGAGATTGGATATCGGAGGCTCTGCCTGAAGTGGCTGCTGATTATTCATGTGAAGCTTTGTAAATGTTTTTTATTAAGCTAAAATGGTAATACAATTTATTTTCTCTGCAATTATTTTTCATTTGTTCATTTGTGTTCAGTAAGATGTTTCTTTTTATGCACATTTGAATACTGATCAGATTCATTTTCTGCATTTCTGTAGTTCATTTGTTAATCTGATTGTGTTTGATGATTGCAGAAATGATTTCATGTTCAAACAGTTTTAGCATAGTGAAGATAATGTTTTTCTTCTCATGTTAGAATTGATGTGCTAATGATGTTAATGATTTAAAAATTTCTTTCTAAATTATTGGCAATCCAATCATTCTTTTTGGACATTAAACCATTCTCTCCATTTTAAATTACTTTGCTCCCGGGACAGGTTATTAATTTAATTAACATTTACATATGTTAGTATTTTAGTTCAAATATGTATTTTTGTAACTAGAATTTCTTCTCATGGTTGCAGAATTATTAATTGTAGATTGTTTTTAAATCACACTTAGGATTAGTTTCAGATTTGATTCAAAGTCTCCCTTTTAAGGAGCAAACTCACCAACTCAAAGAGTGCCAACGGAGGCAAAATATCCATCGGAGTTAGCTACACCAAACAGCTTGAGGATAGGGTAATCATTTCATAGGATTATTCGAAGCCTTCGGTTGGGCTATCTCCCTTACGTTGTTTCCTGGGGTACTTCCAGCACATCAGAGGCATCAACACCCTCCCTTTTCACTTATGGCCCGTGGTGGGCAAGGAATTCTGCCATTTTTCTTCAAAATTTTGTCCCTGCTGAGGTTACTTTGGCCCTTATTGTGAAGTGGACCAAGGAACACAAAATTGAGGAGAAGCAGAAAAAAAAAAGAATTCTGATTCATCCTAACATTGAAAAAAGTGTTCTATGGGCTTACTTTGATGTTGCTGTAAATATATTAGATCCAGAGATCAATACTCCCTCTAGATCAGTCTGAGACCTCAAGTAGTATGAATCTCAATGTCAGTACATACTCATAAAAACATAGACTCAACCACTAGATCTGCATTTACCAACTAACACATACATGCAATCAATAACATAGACAATAGATATACCCTGGAACCCTTTCAGGAAAAACCAGCTAACTATGGGGCTATCTTCTCTATCGAGCCTAGAGCATATAGAAGTATAAAAGAAAGTACAATACAGAATTACCTCAACCGGTAACTCAATCCCTCTGACTAGGACAAACTCTAACTTGCATGCATCCAGCTGATGCATGCACTGATGAAGTATGCCCTAACTTCCAATATAGATCTGAGTGCTCTGACAGTGCCTCTGATGGATCCGCCTGCTCTAGATCTCTTTGCTCTGATATGCTCGCTCTGAAGACTGCCCACTGATGAAATCAACCCTATCTGCATGCACAAGTGTGCCCTCCCCTATGGATGTCAAATGATCGTACTACTCCGGATCTCAATAGATCTGAGCTCCAATCATCCCTAACCTTCCTCAAATATCGAGGCAAGGATATCCTGGAAGTCTCAGACTCCTAATCGATCAATCCAACTCACAATGAGCTTCTCCTCCTCAGGAAAAAAGTCCTCCTTTAAGAGACCTCGGTCTCCTCCAATCTAATCAGTAATCACACTGTGGAGCTCTCTCAGCTCACAGTAATAGATATCTGGTCCCTTTGGAACTGAAGGTCACTGATCTAGCTCAGATCTGACCTTCCTAGCTCCTACAACAACTCCTCCCTATCTCAGAAAGTCGCTCCACATGGACAAATTCGTCCTCCTCACTCTGGCAGTATCTCTCTCTGATGATACAACTGAGTAACTCCATCTGGGGACCTCCTACCTCTATAAATAATCTCACCGATGAATTAGGTTTTCCAAAACCCTAATTCCTAGTGCATGCAAAAGGTCACTTTTGCATGCAGTCAATGAATGCTGGCAAGTCATGCAATACTCATGCATGCAAATGTCAATCTCCCCTGAGGCTCTGCATGTAGCCCCTGTTGGGGTCATGCCACTGAGTAGAGTGCTTCTCACTCTCTACTCCATCCTGATGCCTATGGTACTGATGTACCTCCCTATAAGGCATATAAACCATGGAGGACATCCCGAATTTACCATAATCTAACACTCCCTCTTACCAAGGGAAGTCCTACCATGGATACCTGGATCCAACAAGTCCTCTGTAGTTGACACTGATCTAACTGATTTTTCTGTCACTGCTGCACGTTGAACTAAACCACCCTGATCAATACCCATCTGTGTGGCTTAGGAATAATCCCCTCTGTCAACTACTGCTGAATCTGTCACTGCACTTTGACTGAGACTCCCTCTGAGTCTCTGCTGCTGTAACCAACTCTGAAGACCTCTTTCAAGTGGGTCCACTACTTTGTAGATCATCTTCCTATGACCCTGAGTTGACTCATCTCTGTAATTCAACTCCCTCTGTCTCTGCACTGATTGAACTGACTCAATTGACTGATCTCTCTTCTGAGCCAAGTCCATCTCAACCATGTCATACCAAATCACTCTCTGACTGGTGCCTGCATGAGCAACATGCTCATCTCTTTGATATGAGCCCAAGGGATCAATCTCCACATTTCCATCACTGTCAAGAGCATCTCGCTCATCCATCTAAACTCCAGAATCACTGCCCTGATCCTCATCATGGTGAGCATCTCGCTCACCCATCTACTGAATAGGCTCACTCCTCCTGGCCTCATCTTTGCTGTGAGCATACTGCTCATCCTCCTCCTCTACATCTGAAGAGGATGCACTCAACCATCATGATGTGCCCGAAGTAGGCATTCCATGAACCAAGTACTCACCATCAATCCTGTCACCAAATAAGACTGGGTCTACTCCTCTACTCCTCTAGGATAGGTGAAGAACTAATCCCTGTGAAACACTATAGGGTATCCTGCAGCTGCCAAAGATGCCACTGAGAAAACACTCCCTCTTAGTCTCGGAACAAAGAACACTCCTGAAACCTCCAGGAGCTCCCCTCGGTCAAGTAGAAATCTCACTCTGCCCACTCCAGCAACTAAATCGTCAACTCCCTGACCATCCCAAGTAAATTGTACTGTTGTATGCTCTAGGATCAGGAATGCATCTTGCACTCCTGTCATATGACTACTGAGAGTACTATCCACTCTCCATCTCTGATCACCCTGAGTATTTGGTGGGATACTATCATGTCCTGAATGAACTGTGGCCAGTGAGAACTCCTTCTCAAACCGAGAAGAGAACTCATTTACCTCCTCTGCTACTGCCACCTGCTCATCCTTCTCCTGCTTCCCCTTATTCTTATGTGGACACTGTCCCGCATAATGTCCATACTCATTGTAGGCAAAGCACTTGATATTACTCAGATCCTTCTTATGTCTGCCTCTCTACTTCCCTCCTACTGCGAGAGCCACATCATCCTCCTCTAGAATGGAAGAAGCTGAACTCTGAATGTACCCTCTCTGGGTCTCCTCCTGTGTGAAGTCATCCCACAGTCGATCCCACTTGGGAAGGTTCTCATGACCTATGATGGACTGAACAAACACTGCCCATGCTACAGACACGCCATTCAAGGCCTGCCGAACTAGCTCACTGCCCTCAACCTTCTCACCGAATGCTCCCAACTCATCTCTCACTTGAGAGATCTTGGTGAGATAGGTAACCATGCTCTCATCCTTCCCCATCTTGATGCTTCTCAGCTTCTCTCTGAGAACCATCTTCCTGTTTTCATTTGAGCTCTGGTACAGACTAGTCAATGCATCCCACATCTCATACACATTGTATTTGGTATAGACATATGGGATAAGGTGATCCTTGATCGCATCAAGTAGGATCCTCTAGGACTTTATATTCTTCTTTTCATACACTACTTTGGCAGTGGCATCAAACAGAACAATAATGGGATTTTTCGTCGTGCTATTCACAACATCCCATAACTCACTCTCTTTCAGCAAGAGAGTAATACGTGCCCTCCATGCACTGTAGTTGGAGGCATTATCCAACCAGTCCTCCACTCTCAAACTAGTAGCATATTCACCCAACTAAAGAAACTGTAACCCACAGTAAACAAGAATCTCTCCTGATCATAGATCTGGCAGATCTATCTTAGATCTAACCACAAACCAACTGAACTGATAGATCTGACCCCTACAACCACATATATGAATGGGAATGTTCAGATCTAGTAGATCTGGCCTCTATCTCCACAGATCTACTAGACCTATCTCAGATCTAGTCACCACCACTGCAGATCTATGTGTGACTACTCACCCTGATCCTCAACAAGGCTCTAATACCATGTAAATATATTAGATCCAAGATCACCACTCCCTTTGGATCAGTCTGAGACCTCAAGTAGTATGAATCTCAATGTCAGTACATACTCATAAAAACATAGACTCAACCACTAGATCTGCATCTACCAACTAACACATACATGCAATCAACATCATAGACAACAAATATACCCTGGAACCCTTTCGGGAAAAACCAGCTAACTATGGGGCTATCTTCTCTCTCAAGCCTAGAGCATATAGAAGTATAAAAGACAATACAATACATAATTACCTCAGCCGGTAACTCAATCCCTCTGACCAATAAAAACTCTAATTTGCATGCATCCAATTGATGCATGCACTAACGAAGAATGCCCTAAGTGCCAATCTGGATCTGAGTGCTCTGACGGTGCCTCTGATGAATCTACCCGCTCTAGATCTCTCTACTTTGATCTACTCACGCTGAAGACTTCCCACTGATGAAATCGACCCTCTCTGGATGCACAAGTGCGCCCTCCCCTCTGGATGTCAAATGCTCATATTTCTTCGGATCTCAATAGATCTGAGCTCTGATCGTCCCTAACCTTCCTCAAATATCAAGGCAAGGCTATCCTAGAAGTCTCAGACTCCTAATCGGTCAATTCCGCTCACAATGAGCTTCTCCTCCTCAGGAAAAATGTCCTCCTCCAAGAGAACTCAGCCTCCTCCAATCTAATCAGTCATCACACTGTGGAGCTCTCTCAGCTCACAGTAATGGATATCTGGTCCCTCTGGAATTGAAGGTCACTGATCTAGCTCAGATCTGACCTTCCTAGCTCCTGCAGCAACTCCTCCCTATCTCAGAAAGTCGCCCCACATGGACAGATTGGTCCTCCTCAGTCTGGTAGTATCTCTCTTTTAGGATACAACTGAGTAACCCCATCTGGGGATCCCTCGCCTCTATAAATAACCTCACCGATGAATTAGGTTTTCCAAAACCCTAATTCCTGGTGCATGCAAAAATTCACTTTTGCATGCAGTCACTGAATGCTGGAAGGTCATGCAATACTCATGCATGCAAAGGTCAATCTCCCCTGAGGCTCCGCATGCAGCCCCTGCTAGGCTCATGCCACTGAGTAGAGTGCATCTCATGCTCTACTCCATCTGGATGCCTATGGTACTGATGTACCTCCCTGTAAGGCATCTGAACCATGGAGGACATCCCGAAGTTACCATAATCTAACAGGTGCAAGTCAAGGCCATTCTTAATTAGGCGGCTCAGGAGGAGTCATATATTTAAATGATCACGCTAAAATTATCATCCTATATGGAACTGGGCATGTCACTAACAACAAAGCGGAATTGGAATAGCTTTGGGCAGTTCTCCACACTACTCTCAGTCATCACATAACAACTCTTCAAGTATTCGAAGATTCAAGAATGGTAATTGATTGGGCAAATCAAAGGCTACAGATTAGAGCTCCACACCTTCAATCCTTGTTGTCTCAAATTCAGAACCTGATTTCTTTTTTTAGCACGATCTCATTCAGTCATGTCTATAGGAATTCATGTGTTGGAGAAAACTCACTATGGCTTGGGAGACCACTACAGACAGCTGACTACCAGAAATTAACTCAATTCTCAGAAATATGCTATTATAAATGACAATGGTAAGATAATGGAGAATGTAGCCAACCTTGATCCAAACATTTGATGTAGATCCCCGTTGGAGCTTTTCCAATCCGTGCACTTGAATATGCAAATTAGTCTTGACATCCAATATACAACAAGTACATAATATATATAAACAACATTAACATCATCAATAGCAATGGTCCATGATATAACAAGTAAATTCAACTCAATGTAAGATAAACAACATTTACAACATTAATGGACGAGAATATGAGTATTTCTATTAATAAACAAGAAGAAGTACAATGTGATACAACCTCTTGCCGACAACCAATCTGAACCAAGATCTGAATCAATCCACTTGTGCCTCCACCACTTCAATCCTCCATGAATGGAAAACTCAAATTATGGTAGGAGTTTGGAAGGTGAACATAAAGGGGTTCACAACTACAAGGATCAATGAGTGTAGACTCAAGATAGGGAAAAATCCACTAGAGTTCTCTTGTTCTTATTTCTCCTCCTGTCCATAATCCATATGTGCTCAATATATAGTCCTCCCAAAGGTAGGTGAAAGGACACATCGAGGCGTTACTTGGGAAGATGGAGGGTCAAAGGTCACCCAATAACCGCTTTTTGGGAGTAAAAAGTAATTTAACTAGTGATTTTACCATTTTACATGCTACCCATGGGCTATAGTGATGCAACTCGCGGGTACGCTTGCTATAGTGATGCAACAAGCAGGTAAGAGGAAAAATGAGGAAATAGTATGTCTGAAGGATATAAAGTGGATCTGAGTCAGTGAAATGGATCCTACAGGACAAAGAATGCTAATGCTCACAAGGTGGACAATTACGTTGTAACATATGCCCCCTAATGTGTGAGGTCAGAGACTGATGCTACGATGGCTGAAATACATTATAAAAATCAGAAGTGGAGTGATGGAAACACAAGTGGAAAGAGAAGCTCACTCGTCATAGTACAATAGTATCTCTGAATACATGTCGGTATAGTACAACAATCTGATACAATGGCCATGAATAGGCAGTACATAATGGATATATGTCATAAGTAATCATAGCCATGATCCCTCTACAGTAAGATATGGTCTCTTGATGAAAAGGAAACAACTGGTGCAAACTGGAGTTACAAAATGATGATATCTGAGAGGTGATATCTCAGATGTAAAGTCAAATTCATAGGTAGCATACTGAATGCCACCATCTCCTGGGGTCTTCTACACAAGTCTTTGATGGTGCAAGTCCCATCAAGTGAATAAAGGAGTTGGGGTTGAACCTGATGAGATATCGTCTGATTACCGGTCAATGATGTATATCGTTAACAGACGTGAGATGACCCACCGATAATGAAAATGGGCATCAAGGCACAGAGTACAATCATCAGAGTGTGAATAAATGAGTTGAAGTCGAACACTAGGATGGATCCATCGATCAGGGGACATTGATGTATTCCTAAAATTATCGATGGTGAGAGAACCTACCACTAATGACTGCAAGTCTCAAGGTACTCAACCGAACTCTAAGCCTCAAGTCCTGGAATAAATGGGTTGAAGTCGATGGAACGAGACTCACTAGAAGGAGGGCATTAATGCATCCCCCATCAACCAGCAGGAGGTACCATCTATGCTGAAAGATTTGAAATATCTCAGGTGAAACGAACTGACTCAATAAGGATGGCCGACATGTAATAGTCAATAGATCTAAGGAGTGGCTAACACTGGTTTCAGGACTTCCTTTGAACAAGAGAATGAGCACATGGATAGACTCAGGCAACATAGACTTGACATAAACTGTGTAATGCAGGAGGCATTACAAAGGGCTCCATAATGACTGGAAGCTTAACCAATCGGTGGAGAAACTGAGAAACAAGTACAGCTCGTAAGGTCCAACTATAGTCCCGACTCATAATGTATGGAGTGGAATGAATGCTCTGTTCAAAGGTGGCACAACAATTGCCAACAAGAAGTAGTAACCATAATCCTGTCCAGCTTTTTGGAATATTTGATTTTTTTTGGTCTTTTTTATATTTGGGGAAAGATTGAAAAAGAATAAAATTGCTTATAGTACAACAAGTGAGGGAACGAGTGTCAAATAGCAAGCAGACTAGTCCCAAGCAGTGGAACATACCTATGATCAATGCAAGGAAGTGCATGCAGGATGTGGACACTCGGGGGTGTGTTCCCTCAGGGTCAAAAGGGTGATCAAATTGTGAAGGACAAATGGAAGCTCTGCAAGGCTCGACAGGGAAAAGTGCTCAGGCACCAAGCTAACAACTGAGTAAGTGGGAGCCGACACAAGGCTCAAGCGACAAGAAGGATAATGCAATGCAATCACAACTCGACATAAAAGGGGAGTCCTTTTTCGTAAAGTTAGTCTCCTCACCCAAAAAAGTGTAAAACAATGAGAGAAGAACTCTTCTAGTCACGTATGACTAGAGTATACCTTTTTTGTAATTAATCCACAAAGGTCCAGAAAAGGGGTAAACTTATACCTAAGTGAATGTCGCTTCAAATCCTTTAACGAGTTTGAAATGACAAGTATACTCGGCAATCTTGTTTGATTTGAAAAAGTCTAACAAGGGCTTAAAAAAAGACTTTATAAAAATATTTTCCGTAAAGGTTTAACGAGCCCGAAAAAGTAAACTCGTGACCTTCTTACTGTTTTTAACGAGCTCGAAGTAAAGGTGGAAGAATGCTCGTAATGGGAGCAGACGAGTGTCAGGGGCATGCGAGATTAGTTCCAATCGCATGGAACAAAGCTATGCATAATGAAAGGAACATGAGCAAGATAAGGACACTCAGGGGGTGTCTGCGAATTCGGATGGCACAAGTTTCAAATGCATCATAACTGTTAGGATATTCCTATACTCCATCCTAGTCCTCCTAGCTTTTCTGTTATTTTCATTTTCAGTCATGCATGCAAAATTAGGGTTTGCATGCATTTTGCATGCATCCTAGTCATCAGCACCAACACCTAGCCCTCAACAAACTAGCCCCCGGAGCTTCTTCGGATCAGTTTCATCTCTCCTTGAGCTTAGTGCGCCCTCCTTTCACCTACTACATGAGAAGGGCGCCTTTCTTCACCTACCAGTCTAGTTTAGTTCAGTTATCTTCAGTTATGTCCTTGATTTAAGGATTAACTGACTCCTAACTGACCTTACCACTCCGATGGACCTCCAGTGTGACTAGACAGCCTGTTCTGACTCCAGTTAGCTCCATCTACGCCCTCCACTGAGCCTCCTTCACTACATTAGTGCTTCCATGTACCAGTTACACCAACCACACTCAATTAGACTTAGTTTGACTCTCGATTGACCATTACTTGTGCATTGATGACTTCACTGATGAGAAGGTGGACTCCTAGTTAGGCATTGATGACTCTCCACTGATTATGGATCTATGCATGAAGGCCAATTCGAATTCAACCTAGTGGATTCGAATCCTCATACTCAGCATTGTATATTTACCAGTTTATTATTCCGTTTAATGTAACATGTGTAATTATTCTGCCTCAATTAGAGTTTCTTTGGATCTAAGTTCTATTGCTTGTCTCTTCTTCTATTAATCCTAAATTCTTTCATTGTGAGGTTTACATCATCTCTTTGGATCTTATGTGGGCAATTTGACATGGTATTAGAGCCATTTGAGAGTATATTCTACCTCCATTATTGAGAGTTTTTTGCAGGTATTTCGAAGTTCCAGCAGTTGCAGCAGCAGATTGAGCAGTTTCTATTTGCACTTGTTCCAACAGTCAAAGATGAGCAATTCAAATGCTTCTTCTTCTTCTTCTTCTTCTCTTTCTCCCATGATCTTCACTCCCTTCAATTACTTCGAATGGAAGAGTGAGATGAAGATTCACTTGATGAACAAATAGCTTGAAATATTGGTTTATGAAAGAGATGCCACACCACATATAGCTAGAGAGAGAATCAAGCATCTAAGCAAATTGGATGAAGCCTTTGGATTCATATGTCCAAAGATCTATTGTTCCATGCTGAAGGATTGAAGTATCCAAAAGAGTTATGGACCAAATTGGAGAGTATTTTTGGCAAACAAGATGGGTTAAGAGGCTACATTCTTGAAAATGAATTGGTTTCCCTACAACCTATCAATTTCGAGAGCATTCAAACATTCTTCTCAAAATTTAAAAATTTGGTTGTACAATGCAAGCATTGTGGCATCACTAAGAGTGATGAGCAATTGGTGCTTTCCATTCTGAGCAAACTTGGATCTCAATTCTCTGTCTTTGTATCTACTTTCCACTCTGGGCAAATGTCAATTCCTGGATGGAAGTTTCCTACCTTAGAAGCCTTCACTCAAGCCCTCATTCAAGAAGAGGACAAATTGTTTCAAATGGATGCCATCAAAACCTCCAAAGATCTAGCTCTTTTAGCTAGTGAATCAAGTGGAGCAAATGAAAAAGGGAGGCAAAAGGACAAAGGCAAGAAACATTCAAGATCCAAGAATGACAAACCAAAGAGACCAAATTGTTCCTACTGCAAGAGAGGAAACCATCTTGAAATTGCTTGCATGCACAAGAAGATTGATCTTCTAACCAAGCTTCTTGAACAAAACCAAATTGTTGTTCCAAAAGAAGCAAAGATGTCTGATGCTGGAAGTGGATCTGTGATTGTCATGCATTGATGGCTGGATTTTCAAAGACAAAATACCTCCTCATAGATTCTGGAGCTTCCAACCACATGATTGCATTTGAAGAATCCTTCTCCTCTTTGGATCTCCAGGATGGGCCTACCATTCACATGGGAGACAACTCTCAGATTTCTGCCAAAGGATTGGGAACAGTTCATATGGAGCATGGTAAGTTCAAAAATGTCTCATTTGTTCCTTCTCTTATAGCCAATTTATTGTCAGTTTATCAAATGACTCATATAGGATCACCAAAGCAAGTTATTTTTGGTCCAAACACAGTAGAGATTACATAAATCTCCACTGGAAAGGTTATAGCGAATGGGATTGCTAATCATGCCTCAAAGGGATACGAGTTCTCACACTTCATTCCTTTCTCTTCAACTATTCCTTTAGATTCTCATGAAGATCACAATGACTCTTCTTCTTCTAATGAAGAAGAAGATCAAGATTTTGATGTTGAGATCATGGTTCAAGAAGATTCAGATCCAGAACCAACACCTATTCTCAGTCCAGATTCAAGGTCAATATGGGTTCACACAAACCTTGCTACTACTGAGAACACAATTGATGACTTATATGATCACAGAACTACTAGACTTCAGCATCATGCCAACCTTGCAGTATGCCATCCACCTCTCCATGAGAGATGTAGCATCATGATGGGGTTCTCTCTTCCATCTTTTGGGAATAATCCTCATGTTCCATTCACTCCAGATACAAAAAGAGTTCCTGAAAGACTTGCTTCATCCTCCACACAGTGGGAGACCTTCCTATAGAGGATCAGCTTGCCAAGTCTTTTGCAAAAGTTTTCACTGATGAAAGCTTCTTTATTTTCTGCATAGTATGATGGTTCTTTGAGTTATTTATTGTTCTTTTGAGGGGGGGTATTTTTCCCATGAGGTTTTCCCCATTTCCTCAGTTTATGCACAATTCTTTATTTTTTTTATCATTTCATTGATTGTATGGGTGACCTTTGGTCCTAGTTACCAGGGCCCAGGATGGATTAAAGGGGGGGTGTTAGGATTTTCCTATACTCCATCCTAGTCCTCCTAGCTTTTCTGTCATTTTCATTTTCAGTCATGCATGCAAAATTAGGGTTTGCATGCATCCTAGTCATCAGCACCAGCACCTAGCCCTCAACAAACCAGCCCCTGGAGCTTCTTTCAGATCAGTTTCAGCTCTCCTAGATCTTAGTGCGCCCTCCTTTAACCTACTACATGAGAAGGGCGCCTTTCTTCACCTACCAGTCCAGTTTAGTTCAGTTATCTTCAGTTCTTTCCTTGATTTAAGGATTAACTGACTCCTAACTGACCTTACCACTCCAATGGACCTCCAGTGTAACTAGACAGCCTGTTCTGACTTCAGTTAGCTCCATCTGCGCCCTCCACTGAGCCTCCTTCACTACATTAGTGCTTCCATGTACCAGTTACACCAACCACACTCAGTTAGACTTAGTTTGACTCCCGGTTGACCATTACTTGTGCATTGATGACTTCACTGATGAGAAGGTGGAATCCTAGTTAGGCATTGATGACTCTCCACTGATTATGGATCTGTGCATGAAGGAAAATTCAAATTCAACCTAGTGAATTCGAATCCTCATACTCAGCATTGTATATTTACCAGTTTATTATTCTGTTTAGTGTAACATGTGTAATTATTCTACCTCAATTAGAGTTTTTTTGGATCTAAGTTCTATTTCTTGTCTCTTCTTCTATTATTCCTAAATTCTTTCATTGTGAGGTTTACATCATCTCTTTGGATCTTATGTGGGAAATTTCACAATAACAATGGGGAGGCCTAAACCTATATGCAAGGTTCTGAATATGCCTGCCATGAACGAAGCAAATGTCGAAAAGGACCAGTAAACAGGTATAAGTCTAGCTAAAAATCCTGTTTCCAAGAAACATAAGTACCAAGATCATCTCTAAAATGTATGTAAAGAAAAATATGATACAAGTCACTATGGTACAAACATTTTCAACTTCACTATTGTTAACCTCAGACATAACGCAGGTAGAGATAACCACTGAAGGTGCCATAGTACCAATACCTGAGGGATCAAAATGAAGAGCAAAACTGAAGGATGTGAAGGAATCTGCAAGAGCAAATTCATCATCACGGGAGTTGGAAATTCTAGAAATAGAATCAAACTCTTTAGGAGCACTGATTTGCAAATCTATAGGAGAGCTCAAAGACTCATCAAACTCAAATGTCAAATCAGGGCTGGACGAGACTGCGAATGGATCCAAATTCAAATGGATGGCAGGTTGTATTATAGGCTCATCTTGTTCAATAAGATCAAGGGGAGGAGGGGAATGAGATCTATGATAAAGACCCCCCCACGGCTTGTCATCACCACCCATGGCCTCAATAAAAACTTCATCTGAAGGTAAAATACCATCGAGGAAACCATGTGAACAAGATAGGTCGACTGCACGCGCGGGCAACATAACGTGATCTTCCTCTACTGTCCATGAAGAAGAGAGATCCGAATCTGCAATGGATTGTTAAACATCTTGAGAAGCAAGCTTGAATGCAGAAAAGGGCATATCCATTCCGATGTGCGAAACGTCTCCAGACGGGGAACTCATGGGAGGTGGATCCCACGAATCACTAAAATATGAGCTCTGGAAAGGCATATTATGCAAAGGAGGAGACGCATCGTCGGAAATGGTTCCAATGAAGGTCACAGATGTCAAAAGACTATAAGTTCCCATCAATGAAGGGTACATACCAACACTTATGTTCCCAGTTTCCGGTTGAGAATCAGTAACTTGTAGGACTATGGATCCCGTGGGTGCTGTGGAAGGAGTGTTAACGAAGTCCAGCTGATCGATGGTCACAATCTTGCCTTCATGGGGAAAGTAGATAAATCTGAATACAGTGGACGCGAAAACCTTCATAGCGTACATCCAATTCCGACTCAGTAACAGGTTGTAGTCAATGGGCACATCAACCACCTCAGCTTCAATAGGCACATACTTACCTCCCAAGTAGACGACAAGGGAAGGGATAATTCCATGCGGCTTAAAAGACCGACCGTCGAATGCAGTGAGCGTGGTTCTAGACGCGAGTAGAGGAGGAGAGACAATATATTTCCAACAAGTTAATGACATTACTGATGCGGAAGAACCTTCATCAACCATAGTACATTTGACAAAACTCTAAAGGCACACCACCTAGATTTGAAAAGCCACGTGGTAAGGTAAGCGAGGTTGTACATCAGTAGTATCGAATTTGATAACACTAGGATTTCCCCCATCCTGAACTCCTAACGCACTCAAAAGGGCATGCTTCTGAGAAGGACAGGCCTGCAAAACTTCAAGAGACGACATGGTACACGGAGTTTGGCCCAACTATTCTACAATGGAGTAGTTTTGGGTGGCTCAAGCATTAGGATTATGCGTAGAGTGCTTGAGAACACCTTTCGGTATCCATGACATATTAGAGGGCTTCTTGATATGCAAGGAATTGTCAGGAGGAGGGGGAGGCTCATTCCCCATATTAGGTTGTGGTGCACCATAATCGCGTTGACAAGTAGCAACACAAACCTCCGATTGAACCATGTTCACACATCCATAACCACTAGTATTGGAAGAAGCCATTTCCATTTCATTAGGTCCATAACCAATGGTGGGAGCATGAGAATCCATGTTTTGATGATGAGGAAGGGGATACTTCAACACAACTGGGATCTGTGCCAAATGCTTCGATGCTTCTTCAATTTGAGGAAATAAGTGAGTAATATGATCTTCCCCACAGAGCTTGCAAGTGAATTTCACCTTACGCCTAGGTTTACGATCCTCACCATCATTTCCGCCTCCCTGAGGTGGGATGAAATTCTCTTTACAAGGAGTATTATGATTGCTATTATTGTTACTTCCATTGTTTCCACCCCTACGATTGTTTCTCCCCTTTTTCTTACCATCAGGTTGCTAGTTACCTGACGGTTTTGTTGATTGCACATTGTGTACATCAGACGATGGAGTGGAAGTGGACAAGGTGTGAACCTGTCTGGGAGTAGACTGGTTTAGCGACAAATTTTGCATTTTATTAGCTACCAAGTCTATAGGGCGAGTGCTTGCGGATCCCACGATGCCATCGGCATGTGGTCTAGGAACTGACGTAGGCTCATGTCGTGTTCTCGGTGCATTAGGAATAATGTCATATAAAATGCTAGACTGAGAGTATAGTAGGTCTAACTGTTGGACTTTCAAGATAGCTTGTTCCTCAGTCACAATGCCGGACATCGAAACATCCTTAGCAATGTATGGGAGTAGAGACTTAAGGAACCATTCCAACAGAAACTCTGGAGGAATGTTGGCTTTCACTAATCTCTTCCGCTGACACCACTCTTGAACGTGGTCAGAAATATGTGTGGCCTTATTCTGACGGAAGGTAGACAACATTTTAGTACCAGTATCATAACGAACTGGAAACTGGAAATGGTCTAAGAAAACCAAACCAATCTCGTTGAATCCCCTATAGGTGTTCCCAGGAAACTCCACATACCACTTCGTAGCTGCCCCCGTGAGGGTGCATTGAAATAGTCGTAATCTAACAGAATCATGATTGCCCGGATCCTCACCACCTTTCCCCTCAAACTTAGGAATGTCCGAGGGGAGCTTGGTAGGGACCGGGGGCCAACTAGATACATGAAACACTGAGTCATTCGTGAGCTTCGAAAGATACGAAAGATTCAAACGTGCAAGGAACGAGAGCTGTGGCTGGAAAGCTTGATTATAAGCTCCAATAAAAGGTTGGTTGGATGGAACCAGATTATAAGGTGGACCAAAAGTTTGACCATGAGCATTAAAAGACTAATAATGAGGACCTGACGGACCATAATATTGACCATGGCCATAAGGTTGATAACCTCCTCTGACTTGACCCGTATGAGAGTAAGCAAGTATATGTGTGTTTTGGGCACCATATTAAGGTGGGTGGAACTAGTGGCCAGCACCGACTGTGTTGTAGTAAGGGTTTCCACCATATGTATGGGGTATATACGTACTATTCGTAGCGAGAACCGAGTTGTAATGACAATAATGGTGAGGCATGTTCCCACCCCCAGCATTAGGATTAGCGTGAGCAGTCGTGTGGTGACACAAATCATGAGAAGTATTCCCAACTCCAACGTTGGTGTTACTAGTAGCGGGAATGGTGGCGTTATGATCATGAGGATAAGATATATTCCCACCTCCTACATTAGCATTACTAGTAGAAGTGGTGGATGCAAAAGTGTGTGGTACTTGTCCACCCCCATAGTTAGGAGGAGCATTAACATTTACGAAAGTGGTCCTGGGTTGACAGGTAGCGATATGTGTGTTAGGTGGTGGATAACGAGTCAGGTTTTGAACAGTGTTACTATTAGGTGGGGCAGTCCTAGGAGGTGGTCTTCTTCCAACATTAGCATTGTTAGGAGGATTATGAACAGTCCTCGTATTATGTGCGTGAGTGTAAAACGTGGTGCCCCCGACAAGGGTATTGCCCCCAGTGGTTGCAGTGTTGCTAACACCATGACTAGTGCTAGCATGACTACCAAAAGCAGTGGGAGGATCAATTGTGCTGAAATCGAGCATACTATATGAGAACGGGCTAATGTTGATCGTAGGATATTCGTCTTCATCTTCATGTAAGGTTGGCATCCCATAAAGATAATTATCTAGATTCAAAGGATCAAACGGATCGTTCTTAAGTGGATTCAGCCAAATAGAACTAGGTTGAGTCTCAGGTGGATCACCCCCCCATGCCTCATGAGGTGTGGGGGTGTATGAAGTATGTTCGTCTCCACCCAATGGAATCGTGGGGATGTCTTCCGTGTCGGAATGTGCAGCCATCATAATGTCGGCTATGTATTTCTCGTAAGAATTCGAAGACTCAGAGGGAGCCCGTCAGTGTCCCCGAGCAGTACGGCGTGAAAACTCGGCCGGTTTTAAACCAACTAACTGACAGGAACGACAGAGAGTAGGACTCCATGCCACGATATCTCCAAAGAGAATATAAAATCACAATGTATCCTATGGCCAACTAACAGTAAATCAAAAGCACACACCTAGAGAAACTACATCCAAGAGCAGACAAACAGAGTGGCTAAATGAGCTCCCGACACTAGAGCCGGTATGTCTCGCCTAGGAGAGTCTTAAGACTCCCAAACTATAGCCGGAGGTAACAGAATCAGTTATAGAGACACCCAGGCTTTACTGCATGCACAGGGTCAAGTCCACTGTATAAACACAACTGTGCTGTCCAATCCCTATCTGACTCAGGACACAAACAACATAACCACTGCAAGTACCCTATGCGATACCTAGGTAAGGAAACTATGGTCACTGCAATATAACCAATGCTCAGGGGGACAATCATAGGTGGGATCCATCGTATGGGCAGGGTAGCTAAGCTCGAAGCACAAGAGGAAAAACCTCCAGTACCCCCAGATACGAACAAACCCTGGAAATATCTCCCACGTTCAGCCAGTATCAGAGGGATATCCCTTCAACCAACCTCCCATGACCTCGTGCTTAACTCTGGTTTGAGTAGAGCTTCCTGAGAACACTGATATATACCATAGATTCCTCCACTCCCTAGTCAGACACCTAATGTTTCGTCTAGTAGTCTTGGATTGTTTACTCACAATGATTTATTCCAAGACTCTAAACCTATGCTAGTTGGTGTACCCTATAAATAAAATCGGTCTAATCAATTTTAAGATTAAGTGTTAATTTTAGTGGCTGTGGTTACTCAAAGGATATGGTAATGAAACTAGTGATGTGTAAGACTCAATAGTATGCAAAATTGTCCAATCCTAGACTCATCTATCCAATAAAACAATGTCACTAACATGCACAATCAACCCAACGATTTCGAAATAAAAATGCAATCCTTTTATGTTTTCGATGCACAAGCAGAACCTAAATGAAAGCAGCAAGCACCCAATGCAAGATGCAGTACATGAAAGTAATTTTTTTTGTATTTTCTCTTATAAACAACAGGAAAATGCAAAACTGTATGTATATTTTTTGTATTTTTCAATATAAAGAAATGAAAAATGCAAGCAAAATCCTACTATTTAGTCACCTAAGTGCCGAGAATATCACTAAGACAACCCAGCAGATTCCAAACAGTAAGACTCAGCCAAAGGAATGAGCTCAAAAGGAAAAATCAACAAGGCTAAATCCAAAGATGGGTAAAAAACCAACAAGGCTCAAGCAAGAGAAACGAAGAGTTCTGGTCACAACCAAGGCATGTAACAGTCAAGAAACAGGCCAACAAAGACTCACGATAATCCAAATCCAACCCAAAAACAACCAATAGTCATAAACCAACAAAAGCTGGAGTTGTACACTACTGTCAAAGGAATACCTGTGGGTACTTGCGAGTAGCAGTGTAAACAGAGGCGGGTATACGCGAGCAGAGCTAAGCTAGCCCGCGGGTGAGGAAAGGAAAATGGGAAAACAAAGAGTCCAATGGCTTAGAAAAAGCAAGTTTTCTATAGTGTATCTTAACGACCAATCAGTGACACAGAGCTTCGACAAACAACAACTCTAATTATGGACTAATGCTCAAAAAAATTCCCAAACATGGATGTTTTCCCCAGCAGAGTCGCCATTTCTGTGTTGGAGAAAACTCACTATGGCTTGGGAGACCACTACAGATAGATGACTACCAAAAATTAACTCAATTCTCAGAACTATGCTATTATAAATGACAATTCTAAGATAATGGAGAATGTAACCAACCTCGATCCAAACATTTGATGTAGATCCCCATTGGAGCTTTTCCAATCTGTGCACTTGAATCTGCAAATTAGTCTTGACAGCAAATATACAAGTACATAATATATATAAACAACATTAATATCATCAATAGAAATGGTCCATGATATAACAAGTAAATGCAACCCAATGTAAGATAAACAACATTTACAACATTAATTGACGATAATATGAGTATTTGTATTAATAAACAAGAAGAAGTACAATGTGATACGACCTCTTGCCGGCAACCAATCTAAACAAAGATATGGATCAGTCCACTTGTGCCTCCACCACTTCAATCCTCCATGAATGGAAAACTCAAACTATGGTAGGAGTTTGGAAGGTGAACATAAAGGGGTTCACAACTACAAGGATCAATGAGTGTAGACTCAAGATAGGGCAAAAATCCACTAGAGTTCTCTTGCTCTTCTTTCTCCTCCCGTCTATAAGCCATATGTGTTCAATATATAGTCCTCCCAAAGGTAGGTGAAAGGACACATCGAGGCATTACTTGGGCAGATGGAGGGTCAAAGGTCACCCAATAACCGCTTTTTGGGAGTAAAAAGTAATTTAACTAGTGATTTTACCATTTTACATGCTACCCGCGGGCTATAGTGATGCAAATCGCGGGTACGCTTGTTATCCTGATGCAACAAGCGGGTAAGAGGAAAAATGAGGAAATAGTATGTCTGAAGGATATAAAGTGGATCTGAGTCAGTGAAATGGATCCTACAGGCCAAAGAATGTTGATGCTCACAAGGTGGACAATTACGTTGTAACAAATCAACTAAGAAGCTGAGTTGCTTTCAAAGAATGAGCTGCTGATCCCACCAGGAGAAATAAGAGTGGAATTTTAGCTTCTCTTTCAGCCAGCACTCATGGGAAATTAGTAGCATGAATTGAATGTCACTGAAGTGATAGTTTTTTAGGGTTTTTGGAGACTTTGTTTTAGGATGGCTGGGAGTGAAATAACAATTTCTCTTCCCTTTTTTGCCTTTATGTAAATAATGATGATTGGAAAATTGTATAGAACATGGTGATGAGCCACAACAGTTTAATGACTTTGTTTCAATTTTGGAGATAATGCTAAAATACTGAGATGGTATGGGACTGAAATTTTGAATCATCACTTTTGTACTTCAGTATTTGATATGTAGTCCTTCATGGGAAGTTTATGATCACTCTTTATTTAGAGTGATAGATATTTTCCATACGGAAGATATATATATATATATATATTGAGATGTATTTTAATGTTTTTTTGTTTTGTTATTTAATTGTTTGTAATGTGACTTATATCATTTTTTTTGTGTTTTTGTATTTTTATGTTATTTTTAGGAGTTTTGATTTAACAATGTTGTTTGTTAGGGTCACAGTTTGGAATTAGGTGTAATTTTAACTCTCCCAAAATAAATGGGTGATTCTAGGAGTACCACTTTTTGATTGAGGGGTTGATTTAGGGTTTTGATTGCATTTGCATCAATCGAGGTTTCAAAAAGGTTGTAATTTAGCTTTGAAAAAAAGAGTGCTACCGATACCACCACTTTTCAAGTCGAGGATTGTTTTTGTTGATTTTAATGCAAAAATGCGAGTTTTTATGGCTAGAGTTATTGTTTTGAGTATAAAGTTTTCGTCAAGTTGTATAACTTGTTTCATATTCTTGTAATGCACTGACACATTTTCAAGTGTTGGTACATTATGGAATTAATCCTTTTATTTATGTTTCTGAAGTATAGTTTGAGAAGGGTCTCTATGATTTTGATCACATCCTCATCCATTTGTGAAAACCACTTTAATATTTGTTAAGACCCTTTGTAACCATTCGGGATATTATTTCATACAACATGTTCGAAGGCTCTCTTTGTGGGTATTCTTTCACTATCACAAGACTAGAATATTGTAGGACTTCCTTGGCTTTGTGATGTGCTAGGGACCAAGGTCATTGTAGGCTACGTAATATGATTTCTTAGGACTTTCAATGTGAGCTCTGCTAAAAACTTATGAAAAGGTTATATGCCATTTTCTTGCGGGATCTAGAAAACTACACACAATCATTGTTTAATACTTGCGAGACGAGACATGTTCAAAAACTAGCTTAAGTCGATGAATGGTCTATTGAAGCGTAGCTTTGTGAGTATTTAAATTTTTCTCATGATTTACAATTCACAAATGGTCTATTGCAATGTGCAAAATAATAAAATGTACTTTCAAGATGAATGCCCACTTGCCAAGTTTTAATGGCATTTATCTTTTTTCTTACATTGTGAAATTATGATCATCTTGCTTGTGGGAAAGGAATCTTATTCCGTGTTTACTTATTGTAATATTCCGAGTTTTGAATGATTATGTTTATGTTATATATTGGGCGTAATCCCCAATTCATATGATTTATTTATGATGTACTTATTTTGGGCATGGACCCCGACTGATGCAAATTTATTGTTATGTATTGGGCATGAAATCCACAATGTACTTGATTGATGTTTATCATGAGATGTGGGTATAAAACCTAATTTACTAAGATGTTCTTCGAATATATTGTGCAGAGTCTTATTATGCATGACTGACTCTTATGATGTATTGAGCGTAAGATCTGAAGCGCATGGATGACCTATGTGTTGGGCGTAAGCCTCGATGCACATAGATAACTTTTATTATGTGTTGGGCATAAGCCCCGATGCACATAGAGAAATTTTATTATGTGATGGGCATAAGCCCCGATGTACATAGAGGACGTTTATTATGTACTGGGCGTAACCCCCGATGTACATAGAGTGTTGGGCATAAGCCCCATAGCTCTCCAAGCTTGATAATAAGTACCGGATCCGAGGCCATTTATATTTCTAGATGTACTTCACAAACACATTCTAGTACTAGTGTCGAGCGGGATGCTCTATAATTGCACTAGCGTAACACCCATGTGAGAGTGTTGAGACAACGCTCTGAAGAGCACTCAGGGTTACTTGATCTTAAGAGTGTTGCGTCGAGAAGACTCTAAATAGCACTACTAGTTATCACAATTATTTAATGGGTTAAATGAATCATTTCTATCTCTCATCAAGGACTGCGGAAACTACCATGTTAAACGAGGGAATCCAACATGAAAGAGGGACCTAGAGCTACCTAACCTAGTCAACTATCCAAACCTACCAAAAAGACCTTGTCCAAAGATTGGACCTTGTATTAAATAATTATCAAAGAGTTATTATGCTATTTAATTAATTAAATAATCAAATTGATTATATATAAAAGAAGTCTCACTTATGTATAAATAAGTATTCATAAAATATATGCATAAGATATTTATTTATATCATATATAAAGAAAAATATTGTGATCTAATTAATAGAAACATATACTTGTAACAAAGTAAATAAAATATAAAAGTTTCTTTAAAACAAAATCATAAAGGAACAAGTTAAAAGTCCTAGATAAATTAGGAGTGAGAAATTAATTCAAATATCCTTTACATATATTATAATTCAAATTTACAATAAAATTGGAGTTAATATTAAAAACATTATTATTAACTCAACACCTATATTCCAAAAGTTCACCTATATAAAGAAGGACAAATCCCAGAGAAGAGGAGGGATCATTATGATCTATCTTTTTATCATTCCTTTTATGGTAAGAAGAGAGAAAATTGCCCCATAGGTCTGAAAGAGATAATTATTCCAAGATTGAACTACAGTCCACAGTCTTCCCTAGGTTCTCTAGTTTCTTCTTGCATGTTGGAGCCAGCTCGGGGGGATCCAGATTTCAACCAGGAACAGTTCCGGGTCACGGTTGGGGAGAATGTGGTTGTCCCAAAGTTATTCGGTTCATAGTCACAGGTCAGCTAAAAGGAATTTATTCCATTAACTAGTGTTTGAGTGTGCAGGTTCTTCAAAGTAAAGGCAAGCTACATGATTCAGGTATGAAACTATATTTGTTTTAAAGCTGAATAAATTTGGATTTAATTTGGAGAATACTGTACATCTCTTTCTTTTCTGTGGTTATGATCTGGTTATATTTACGCATTAGGGAAAAAGGGATGAATGGCATGGGCTCCTCAAGGTAAAACATTAAAATAGTTTAATCCATTTCTTTTTCTGGTTAAAGACTTTATACAATTTAAAACCCCATCTTAAAATTTGAGTGCAAGATCTCCATGTAGACAATTCCACCATTAATAACTCCCCTAGAATTTACAGAGCTTATTTAATGTTGTATTTGACTTTTGCACTGAATCGCATTTTAATCTTCCATACTGTAATTTAGTTCTTTAAAAATTCTAGAAGTGTAGGGCTTAAATTCGAAAGAGTGTAAACATTTAATTATTTAGTAAATAATTGCAAATAGAGATCTCCAAAGATCCATGAAACCTTTTCCAAATCACTTTAAAAAATCTCAGCATCAAATTTTATTTATTAAAACTAAAACTCAGACCAAGTAACGAAAATATCCATTGTATTTAATCATTCAAATCTCCGACAGAGATTTCGTAGGATCTCAAACCTGAATAAAAAATATCAACGCATCATAAAAGCATTTTACCATATATAAACTCAGGCATAAAAGTAGCCATCACATAAATTAATCCCTAAAAATGCCTTACACAGGCTGAACCATCTAAGGGCACTTCCCAAAATTTAATATCCCTTAATAAAAGACAAGACCCAGATCGAATCCTCTGTATCTTACATTTAAATTCAAAACGATTTAACACCAACGTTAAAATACTCAGGGTTTCTTTACTCTTCACATATCAAACCTAGTCAACGCATGGGCAGACCCCATACGCTACAACGTGGAAACCAAACGCTTGAACCTAGCTTTTCTTTAAAATATTTAAACTACAAAAAGGAAGGACAACTAAAATAGAGCTAGGCCTTTTCCCACAGAAACCAAATCTTTAAACATTCATCCATTTACAATATAGCCACAACATCATTTAAAACTAATAATAATTTACCGAGTCGTTTTTCCTCACCAAAATCCAAGGACCATAAATTTACCACCCGAGTAGAGAGACCCAAATCCAAATTACTTAAAATTATAGAGCAATCACTCTCTTTAAATCAAATGCTTAAACAAGATTCTCACAGATCCAATCGCTCAAGTAAAATTCATTTCAAAGTAATGTAAATTATGAATGGGAACTTTCCACATCTGAGACATTAAAACGATTTCGCTTTCTACCTAAAACCATTCATTTAATCAGATTTCAATTACAAACCGTGATGCATAGGGAAGAAACTAAAGGAATCAAACTTGCCATAACCTATTCAAACGTTAAAACTTGAAACCTGATTACTTTAAAAACAATCCAAGCTTCATTTCACGGTCCTATTCAAAAACCCAGAAACAAAACACATTCTACAGTTCTAAGTGGAAATCACGATATCCAGGTTAAGTGATTATCCCTTTAATATTTTACAAACTAAAATTCTTTTCCATATAAATAATTACAATGAGGACCAAAGTCCAAAACTGTTCATCAACGGAGCAAGGTCAAACTTGGAAACCCACTGCCAAAGCATCTACATTTTTCCCAAACCAAGCCTAACCAGAACTCGCCCAAAACGAAAATCCGAATTATAAACTCTTTTATAACTTCAAATTCTCATCATTGAGACATTAAAAATGCATCCCTGGCCTGACAGGAAAAGGGTAAGCCATGAGGAGTCCTGGGCTTACCAGGTAAAACCATTTTTCCATTTCTCTTCTCGAAGCAACCATGCAAATGCAGAGTCTACTCCTCACCTTGTAAACCCCTACCATCAAAAACCAAAGAGAAACGAGTTAGCATCTATAGGAAACCAAACCGAGACTTAACCATTACTGAAATCATGATTTTTACAGCATAGGTTTACCTTGTCGTTGGACTTGGTGTTCTCCACGTTTCGCCTTTGTTCCAAGTGAAAACAATGACCATGAGCAAGCTCATGTCATGTGTTGAGCTCCATTGAACCTGAGAACAACATGAGGTTTCTCTCCCAACATAGAAAAACCCCAAAAATGACAGAGCCGATCTTTGGACCAAGGTATTAAACCCTCCTCCACCTGGCATATGGCCATGTGGTGTCACATGGGTTATATTTAATACCCAGCTACTCCCACTAGCGCATCAATATTTCACCCTTCCCTATAGCTTGGAATTACTCTCTTTATCAAAGTTTGCATTTTAATTATTTAAACTAGCTCTTTCCCTTTCGATATGATGTTGTTGATTTATTACTAGATTGCAAGTGTAAAAGAGTTAGTATAGGGTCTTCCCAAAATATTATACCTGCAAGACATTGAAATATGCTTTAGCAAGAAATGCTAAGTAATCCCAGCACTGCCATCACCCTCCTCTTGCCTCTCGGCATTTCCACTAGTGACAACATTCACAAAATATATTCCCTAGCATTTAAATAGTTAAAAAACTAACACATAGGAAATCTCCAAACAAGCATAAGCTTTAGATAGCTATAAAGAACTTGTGAATTAAATCCATGACATAGGAATTAAAACATTTCTTTAGGGTTATAGAAACTTCACATACACCCGGATTAATGCCTTAAGAATTTAAATAAATTGATAGGACTGCCTATGAAAGAAAAACATATACATTATTTAAACAACTCTCACATTTAGTCTTTCTCAAATAGAAGTTAGTGTATGAATGACATAATCATCGTATTTAGAATTTTTTTTAATTTTTACGATTTTAGGGACATTACAAGTGGTATTAGAACCCAGTCACAACACTAAGAGACCTTTTGGGCTCATTACAAAGACATTCGTTGCAGAAAGGCCTTCAAACAATATATGCGTATGATCTATTTTTACAAACACTAACAGAATTGTTGTTTTTACTGATTGACCAAATTATGCCAGGTATAAAATACAAACTGAATCCTGGACGCAAAAAGAGAAACCGCAATAGTAAAATACTTGATCAGAAGCTCGTTATCTTATTGACATGCATAATATATATATATATAATAAACTGAACTGGTATGAGAATTAGATATTGTTTTTATATAGTACATCAAGTAGGAAGGACTACCTAGGAGGAGAAATGTTTAAAAGACCTATGTACTAGGACAAATGTTTCGGTCCCAATTAAATATAATAGGGTTTAAAACCTTTATTCATATAAATTGAAGTATAAAGATGAATATATTCATCACCTGTATGATCGTGAAGTCATAAAGTAGGCACACATAGACATAGTAATTATCTTCTACATAGCAGTTTAGGATCAAAACATCAAAAGAACCTTAAGAATGATTACCATACAAACTACAGAGTGCATCTACAGATTAGTATGGTATAAGTGATTATACTTAAGAAAGAGGGATGTAAGTCCTTTATAAGAAATACTTAAAAGACCTATGATAAAAGTCATGACTAATAAGGGCATGAAAATACTTTCCAAAAAGAACTTAGCAGGACTAGCTAGATACATCAGAATGCATTGACCTTTAGTAAATTGAAAATAGATGCTCGCATGTGTTGCGCCATAGATCGTAAGTACCAAAGAAACATAAAATAATCCCCGATATTTGAAAATTTGACGAACAGGTTGTACGCAATATTTTGATAGTGATAGAAATAAACTATCCTCTTGCATGAGTAGCAAGTCAGAACATGTTGTTAGGCCATAGTATAGAGAGTTATAGGAGATTAAAACCATTCGAATACATAGTGTCGGAAGCACAGAAGGGTGATATATTAAAATACTAGTGACACATAAACAAAATGTGGAAATCTGAGAAGAGTCACATAAACTTGATAGGAATAGTTAAAATTTATGAAAGTTGATAGATGTTGTACTTGGTCATAGAATTTCTGGAGCAGATGGTATGACTGTTAATACAAATGTGAATACCATATACTAGGGATAGCTGCATCTTATGTTAAAAATACTAGGAACAAACAGGAATACTCAAGAAGGTTTACAAAGAAACCTGAAAAGATATGTCCCTGCTAGAAATTATGCCCTAAAAGGTTAATCATATAGTGAACTCCATGAAATGATGTACTGCAATTTCTCTTGTGTGTATTTAAAACATATCTACAGGGAATATATAAAGCCACTAGTAGTACTAGAAGGGTATGATATGCCTTGTGACAGTTAATGCATATCAAGGATACGTACAAAGCTTATTGTGCCGAGGTTTTTTTTTCCAGAAAAGAAGTAATACATCAGAAGCATGCATAGGAATATTTTCTTGGTTTCAATAAGATCTTTTATACGCAATTAAGATAAGAGACATGATATGTTTTATGTTTCCTTGTAACAAACAAAATGTGATGAGATAAATAACTTCTGGAAAGAAATGGTAAATGAAACATGTAGCTACATGCAGGTAGAAGAGGCTTCACCAAGCATGGGGGAACGGAAGGTAATACACGAGGTAAATTCAAATAAAAATAAAAATGGTATGGTTGTTTAAAATAGGTAAACAGGACATGACAGGAATAAATTAAACCTACTTTGAAAAGAGAACTAGATGATCCTGCTAAGAGAAATGCCAGGTGAAGATTAAAGACATTCGTGTAAACAATCAACTTAAGAAATTAAAGAATTGTTGAAATAATTGACACATGTTTCTTACAAAATACTAAAAGTACCATGTTTTGTTTAAAAGGATGTTTTACATATTTAAACATAGAGTGTTAACCGGATCTTGAAAAGACTAATGGGATCTAATGTTGAGACGGGAGGAAAGCTCCAAGCACCTATAAACGGTCTTGGACTACATCATAGTATAAGACGACAATCCTTGTAAAGGTGTTCATTATGACCAATGGATTAGGCTGAGATAAATTACACGGGAATACCTTATGATCACGGGATGCATTACCGATGTATGTATATTTTAGTACCATTACAAATATGAGTTTCCAATTTCCAATTTGATTCATGATTAGGATTCTTCGCATGTTCATTCTAAATTACAAAAAAAATCTGCAAGAAAGACAGATAAACGGACCTCACAACTACCCTACTTTAGTAATAAAGATAGGAAAATTACTTGGGTATGTAGTGAATACACGAGGGATCACCCAGGTTGAGCAGTTGAAAGTTATGAAGCAATTAGACTCTTGGTGATTAACCAATATGGAGATAGAAACTCTAGAGATTTCAGTAAACCCCTTCACTACCATTAGACTAGCTTCTTACATAATGTTATGTGTAGGAACACCTAGATAGACAAAACCCATTTGGGTACTGAGCTAGTATACTCCAATACACCGAGAGTTGTTTATGTTCATGTTATGCAAATGTTACGCACTTTTATGCTTAGTTTATACATATGGTATGCACTTTGAGGCTTAGATTATGCATATGTTAGGTTCATACACAGATTCACCTTATGAACACTTATGTGATTTTCGTTTCCAAGGACAAAGCAAGTAGAGAATGACTAAGGGTACTTGGAAAAGAAGTGTCATGCCAAGAAACTTAAAATATTATCTTAGATTAGGATCATGTACGAAGGACAGATATACAGGTTGCAAGGAGATCAAACCCTAAAAAGAGCTACCATGAAAAGGCAATGTTATAATGAGCGAAGGGAAAATTATTCCTCATGTACTAAAACTGATTTTATGCATTTTTGTTTACAAAGGAGAAGTTATTACTTATGTTATAGAACTGAGGATATGCACGTTGTCTGCAAAAGAAAGTTATTACTTATTTTTGAAGTGAACCATATGCAATTATGTGCAAAAGTTATTACTAATTTCTAAAGTGAACCATATGCAAATTGTGTGCAAAGAAAAGTTATGACTTATACCCTAGACTGACTATATGCATTTTGTTGCAAAGGAAAAGCTATCGTTTATGTTCTAAGGATTGATCATATGCATTTTGTGGCAACATTAATTATTACCATCTTCTAAAACTGATTACATGCATTTTGTTGCAAACAGAAACTATTACTTATGTTCTAAACTGATCATATGCATAATGTTGCAAAGGTAAAATTACTACTTGTATTCTAACTGATTTTGGAAAATCATATGAATAAATGTGTCGTATGATGAAACACTAGAGACAACTTGTGTTGTTTGTGGAAAGTAAAGGTACAAAAAGCTCAAGAGACACCAAAGCATGACTAACAATGCGATAATTATGATTATATGTCATAGAAATGGCAGTACTTGAGCTTATTTAAGGTAAGGGGGTTAAGGCAATTCCTATAAAACCTTGAATTAAGAAGTTTTGAATTCATGAAGCTGCATAGGGAAAGAAACCCACAATGAAAGAGGCTTACCCCGCCTTGTTTCATGAGTTCATTTCTAGCCCCTAGAACATCGGGACTGTGTTGTTCTAAGTGGGGAGGGATGTAATATCCCAAATTTTGACTGATTATGTTTATGTTATATATTGGGTGTAAGACACAATGCATATGATTTATTTATGATGTACTTATATTTGAGCATGGACCTTGATTGATGCAGATTTATTGTTATGTATTGGGCATGAAAGCCCCAATGTACTTGATTGATGTTTATCATGAGATGTGTGTATAAACCCTAATTTAATGATATGTTCTTTGATTATATTGTGCAGAGTCTTATTATTCATGGATGACTCTTATGATGTATTGAGCGTAAGCTCTAGAACGCATGGATGAACTATGTGCTAGGCGTAAGCCCTGATGCACATAGAGGGCTTTTATTATGTGCTAGGCATAAGCCCCGATGCACATAGAGGAATTTTATTATGTGCCGGGCATAAGCCCCGATGTACATAGAGGACTTTTATTATGTATTGGGCGTAAGCCCCGATGTACATAGAGTGTTGGGCATAAGCCCCGGAGCACTCCAAGCTTGATAATAAGTACCGGATCTGAGGCCATTTGTATTTCTAGATGTATGTCACAAACACATTCTAGTACTAGTGTTGAGAGGGATGCTCTGGAATTGCACTAGTGTAACGCCCATGTGAGAGTGTTGAGCCAACGCTATGAAGAGCACTCAGTGTTACTTGATCTCAAGAGTGTTGAGTCAAGAAGACTTTGAATAGCACTACTAGTCATCAAAATTATTTAATGGGTTAAATGAATCATTTCTATCTCTCATCAAGGACTGGGGAAACTACCATGTTAAATGAACGAATGCAACATGAAAGAGGGACCTAGAGTTACCTAACCTAGTCGACTATCCAAACCTACCAAAAAGACCTTGTCCAAAGATTGGACCTTGTATTAAATAATTATCAAAGAGTTATTGTGCTATTTAATTAATTCAATAATCAAATTGATTGTTTATAAAATAACTCTCACTTATGTATAAATAAGTATTCATAAAAAATATGCATAAGATATTTATTTATATTATATATAAAGAAAAAGATTGCAATCTAATTAATAGAAACAGATAGTTGTAACAAAGTAAATAAAATATAAAAGTTTCTTTAAAATAAAATCATAAAGGAACAAGTTAAAAGTCCTAGATAAACTAGGAGTGAGAAATTAATTAAAATATCCTTTACATATATTATAATTCAAATTTAAAATAAAATTGGAGTTAATATTAAAAAAATTATTATTAACTCAACATCTCCATTCCAAAAGTTCACCTATATAAAGAAGGACAAATCCCAAAGAAGAGAAGGGATCATTATGATCTATCTTTTAATCATTCCTTTTATGGTAAGAAGAGAGAAAATTGCCCCACAGGTCTGAAAGTGATAATTATTCCAATATTGAAGTACAGTCCACAGTCTTCCCTAGGTTCTCTAGTTTCTTCTTGCATGTTGGAGGCAGCTCGGGGGGATCCAAATTTGAACCAGGAACGGTTCTGGGTCATGGCTAGGAGGAATGTGGTAGTCCCAAAGTTATTCAGTTCATAGTCACAGGTCAGCTAAAAAGAATTTATTCCATTAACTAGTGTTTGATTGTGCAGGTTCTTCAAAGGAAAGGCAAGCTACAGGATTCAGGTATGAAACTATATTTCTTTTAAAGCTGAAGAAATTAGGATTTAATTTGGAGAATACTGTACATCTATTTCTTTTCTGTGGTTATGATCTGGTTATATTGACGCATTAGGGAGCAAGGGCTTAATGGCATGGGATCCCCAGGGTAAAACATTAAAATAGTTTCATCCATTTATTTTTCTGCTTAAAGGCTTTATACAAGTTAAAACCCTGTCTTAAAATCTGAGTGCGAGATCTAGCAGTGCTAGCTTGTGCTAGATCTCCATGTAGACAAGTCCACCATTAAAAAATCCCCTAGAATTTACAGAGCTTATTTTATGCTGCTGTATTTTACTTTTGCATTGAATCTCATTTTAATCTTCCATGCTGTAATTTAGTTCTTTAAAAATTCTAGAAGTGTAGAGCTTAAATTCTAAAGAGTATAGACATTTAATTATTTAGCAAATAATTGCAAACATATATCTCCAAATATCCACAAAACCTTTTCCAAATCACTTTAAAAAAACTCAACATCAAATTTTATTTATTAAAACTAAAACTCAGACCAAGTAACGAAAGTATCCATTGTATTAAATCATTCAAATATCGGACAGAGATTTCGTAGGATCTCAAAATTGAATAAAAAAGATCAACGCATCATAAAAGAATTTTACGATATATAAAATCAGGCATAAAAGTAGCCATCACATAAATTAATCCTTAAAAATGCCTTAAACAGGCTGAACCATCTAAGGGCACTTCCTAGAATTTAAGATCTCTTAATAAAAGACAAGACCCAGATCGAATCATCTGTATCTTACATTTAAATTCAAAATGATTTAACACTAGTGTTAAAATACTCAGGGTTTCGTTACTCTTCACATATCAAACCCAGTCAACGCATGGGAAGACCCCATACGCTACAGTGTGGAAACCAAACGCTGGAACCCAACTTTTCTTTAAAATCTTTAAACTACAAAAAGGAAGGACAAGTAAAACAGAGCTAGGGATTTTCCCACATAAACCAAATCTTTAAACATTCATGCATTGACAATCTAGCCACACCATCATTTAAAACTAATAAGAATTTACAGAGCCGGTTTTCCTCACCAAAATCCAAGGACCATAAATTTACCACCCGAGTAGAGAGCCCCAAATCCAAATTACTTAAAATTACAGAGCAATCACTCTCTTTAAATCAAATGCTTAAACAAGATTCTCACGGAGCCATTCGCTCAAGTAAAATTCATTTCAAAGCAACGCAAATTATGAATGGGAACTTTCAACAATTGAGACATTAAAATGATTTCGCTTTCTTCCTAAAACCATTTATTTAATTAGATTTCAATTACAAACTGTGATGCATAGGAATCAAACTTGCCATAACTTATTCAAACGTTAAAACTTGAAACCCGATTAATTTAAAAACAATCCAAGCTTCATTTCAAAGTCCTATTCAAAAACCCAAAAACAAAACACATTCTACAGGTCTAAGTGGAAATCACAATATCCAGGTTAATGGATTATCCCTTTAAAATTTTACAAACTAGAATTCTTTGCCATATAAATAATTACAATGAGGACCAAAGTCCAAAACTGTTCATCAACGGAGCAAGGTCAAACTTAGAAATCCACTGCCAAAGCATCTACGTTTTTCCCAAACCAAGCCTGACCAGAACTCGCCAAAAACGAAAAGTTGAAGTATAAACTCTTTTATAACTTAAAAATCTCATCATTAAGACATTAAACATGCATTCCTAGCCTGATAGGGATAGGGGAAGCCATGAGGAGTCTTGGGATTATCAGGTAAAATGATTTTTCCATTTCACTTCCCGAAGAAACCATGCAAACGCAGAGTCTGGTCCTCACCTTCTAAACCCCTTCCATCAAAAACCAAAGAGAAACGAGTTAGCATCTATACGAAACCAAACCAAGACTTAACTATTACTGAAATCATGATTTTATAGCACAAGTTTACCTGGTCATTAAACCTGTTGTTCTCCACTTTTCGCCTTCGTTCAAAGTGAAAACGATGACCATGAGCAATCTCAGGTCATGTGTTGAGCTCCATTGAACCTGAGAACAGGGTGAGGCTTCTCTCCCAACATAGAAAAACCACAAAAAGGACTGAATCGGTCTTTAGACCAAGGTATTAAACCCTCCTCCAGCTGGCATATGGCCATGTGGTGTCACATGAGTCATAATTAACACCTAGCTACTCCCACTAGCACAACAATCTTTCACCCTTCCCTATAGTTTGGAATCACTCTCTTTATCAAAGTTTGCATTTTAATTAAACCATACTTTTAAACTAGATCTTTCCCTTTCGAAATCATGTTGTTGATTTATTACTAGATTGCAAGTGTAAAAGAGTTAGTATAGGGTCTTCCCAAAATATTATACCCGAAAGACATTGAAATATGCTTTAGCAAGAAATGCTAAGTAAGCCCAGCACTTCCATCACCCTCCTCTTGCCTCTCGGCATTTCTTCGAGTGACACCATTCACAAAATATATTCCCTAGAATTTAAATAGTTAAAAAACTAACACATAGGAAATCTCCAAACAAGCATAAGCTTTAGAAAGCTATAAAGAACTTGTGAATTAAATCCATTGACATAGGAATTAAAACATTTCTACAGGGTTATAGAAACTTCACATACACCTGTATTAATTCCTTAAGCATTTCAATAAATTGATAGGACAACCTATGAAAGAAAAATATATACATTATTTAAACAACTCTCACATTTAGTCTTTCATATTTAGTCTTTCACAAATAGAATTTATTGTATGAATGACATAATCATTGTATGTAGAATTTTTTTAATTTTTACGATTTTAGGGACATTACACTTATCTATAGAACTTGAAATTGGAATCTCGGTGTTATATTAAGTGTGCAATCCTAAGATGCTTAGAAATGTCACACTAAGAAGGTCATGAAACATATAAATGTGTCAGGGCCAAAATTTCATGCGACCGACTTTTAAAAAAAAAATTGGGTCCCACTAGGAAGATCATTTTACCCACATTTAAATTTGTGAGCTCATCTTAAATCAATACTATATAATATTCCAAGGTGCTAATGAACGTCAAGAAGAAAATATGATCAGTTGAAATATTATAATCCTAGAACAAGGTTCGTTTCCTACCAGTGAAAAACATATCGAACACCTGACATAAGTGATGATTCTTACACTACCTCAACTCCAAGCCAAAGGATAATGAAAGATGATTTCAAAACCCTATATAAAAATGCAGAATTCATTTTGAAAGAGCTAGAGCCAATAAATTTGAATGTCCAAGAGCATACCTAATCATGATGCAAATAGTGTATGTAAAACAATCATTGCGAGAATCAATTTAGACATGCATCTTTTGTCGCAAAGTATGTAATTGCCCACAAGATAAAATAATCAAAAAAAGTTTTATTCAAAGAAATTGCAATTAGTAGCACATTGTCATCAAGTTAAAACAAAAAGATAAAGCTCACCATAATAATATCTACTTGACGGATAGTTTTTTAAACTTTAGAAGTGGACCCCTCATGTAAATTGACTTGGTGTGTCATGTCCCCTCATTGATGATCACTGGATTGAGTTCCTAACCCAATCAATCCCTTGGGTTGAGGATAAGACTTCATTTACTTGGGGTTAATACTGAAAGTTCAGGCATTTAATTAATTAGGTGTTAGTTTATTTTTCCTAAATTTTGATACATACTTGATGATATTTTTTATTAAATAGTTATTTTTATTTCGGAATAAAGTGGATAATGCTCCACAAGTGCACCTTAGAGGATAAGGTTAACCAAGAGGTGACTTGCATGAAAATATAGGTGAAATTATCCAAAGCTAGAAAGTCGAGAAAAATAAATAACATATAGTACAAAGCAGAAAGGAAAAAAAACTCAGGAAAAGCAGCATAAAGTGGAAAGTAGCATAAAAGCAAAAAGCAGAATAAGGCATAAAAGAAAGAAAAAACAGTCAAAAGCAAAGGAGGATAAAAAATCTAAAGCAGAAAAGATAAAAGCAGTAAGCAAAGAAAAAAAGAAGAAAAGGGTGAAAGCAAGCTTTCCTTATCCATCCATGAGGGCGCATTATCCTAGGAGACTTGCTCCTCAAGTCATATTCCATCTATAAAATAATGAGAGTGCACCCCTATCACATATTTTGATCATTTGTGATTTGAATTGAGTGCAAATTTCCCTCATTGACTTGGGATATGTGCCCCTAGTCCTAGCTGTGAGATGTGCCCCCGCTTTTACTGAAAGGATGATGAAATCCAATCTTCATCACTGAGTCTATTGTAGATCTCATCCAACTATTTCATGTGAAGACCAATCCTTCATAATTTGATGCAGAGATCCAAGCCGGTTTGATGTAGTTTTAACGAGTTTCACTAAGAGAGAGAGATCAATTGGAGAGCTTGCAAAAAGTTACAAAAGATCAATGTGTCTCCAATGAGAATCCATCATATCATTATAATCATACATATCATATTCAATATCAACATCTCCTCTTCTTACTCTTCTGTAACATTCTTCTTCCATTCATTGTAATAACTCACTATTAATGACTCTCTGTGAATATAAAGCCATGAGACTTTTGTTTATTGATTAATAAACTCGGTGAGTTCTTTTTGCTTCTTTTAATTTCATTTTTGAGTTACATTAAATATAATAAGAATATTGCGAGAGCCTTAGATTTTTTTTGAGTCCATAATTCTCAAGACTAACTCCTTGTGCAATTTTAATTGACTAGTTTTCCTGGAATTGTAATATACAAAGTTCTATGAAACCATTTTCCTTTATGAAAGTTGATATAGTTTTTAAATGGCCTGTAGAATCCATCCCAATTCAAAAATAATATATTTGTTCATGACCTTATTTGGTTGTTTGCATTCATAATTATCAAGACTAGCCATTGTGCCTTTCTATTTGATTAGTTTTTCAGTGTGTTCAATTAAACTTCCTTTGAATGTTCAATTTTAGTTTTATAAGTCATTACATGTCCTTAAGACATTAATGAATCCAACCCAATCCTTATAATGTTTTTTTGTGACCCTCTCTTCCTTCTTGGAAGAGCCTGGAAACAAACTAGTTGAGTAGTATATCCTAGTGCTCTTTCTCCCCTTGACTCCAAACACTGCCAGAACCTCCCAAAACCTATGTAAAACTTGTCCAACAATATATTATGATATTATTGTATTATAACCATGCTTTGTTTTCCTTCAAGTGTAATTTGAAGTCTTTAGTATGCATATGCTGGTGTGCCCTAGAAGCCTTGGAGTAGACTCCAGCGATAGCTGTTGTTGAAACACAAATGGCCCTAGTATCTTGTGCATAGGAGTTTGTAGATGGCCTTGATTCTGATTTTCATGATGTTTCACACTCCCTAGTAAATCTGGAATATCCAAAAGTGACCATCAGTCAAGCTTTGGGTGGGTGAATCACCAACCAGGACTAGTTTCATCTTAACTAGTTTTGAATACTAGTTTCTGTTATGCAATTTTCTGATTTCAAAGTTTGAGATTGAGATAATATCATCCGATATCAAGTCAGAGATATTACAGTGGTATCATATATATTTCATCTACTCATTTGGAAATAAGACTCTCAATTCGATGAATTTGCAGCCATGTCCATGTTCAATGAAGAAGATTCTTATGCTAATGATGATTTTTCTGAGCAGTATCATGATGAATATGATAAGTGTTGACGCAATGTCTATCGAAATGGGTTCACTTCGTACTGTCGCCAAAAAATACCAACCCAAAATCCCTTACACACCGGCCCGGAAAGGTTTAACCTTTCCTAGCAACACATGCAGAGCGAGTGAGGTCTCACCCGAGATGGACAAGGGGGCTGCAGGAACCAAGTTTCTATAGTGGAGTTGAGGAAATGCATCAAACACACATTACCCTTGCAGAAACCAGATATGTTATCCTTCGCATTATACTAACAATCCATCATTCACACATTCAACTATTCACAGATGTAACAGATAACAGACATTCACAACAACATATTCAATCTACTCATTCGCATACGCAGTAATCATTTAAGCCAAAGAACATTAGACATGCTGCAAACATTCACATTGATCATCACACAGAGACAAAGACAGAAATAACACCATAATCGAGCATCCTCATGCATTCATTAAAACTTACGGAATGAACTTTGCAGAAAGAGTCAATACACCATGTCACAGATACAAAACAAAGCAAAATGATGGAAAAATGGATCAACTTATGCTATCGCTGGATGGATGCCCTTAGGATTACAATTGTACTTCTATTTGTATGCTACTATGCGGTTACGAAACGGTCCACATGACCAATTCTAACTAAATCTAACTATTCTTGCGCTTCCTTGTTCTCCGTGAATGGTCCTTCTTTTGTGGATTGTCCCTTTTTCACTTGTCGGCTTCTGCACTTCATGCAGACTTATCCCATGCCAACAGGCCCCCAACACAAACTTGTGGCTCACCCTTGAGCCACCTCAACTGGACATTTCTGGTACTGTTCTCATCCTTCGCTATGCTATAGTTGTGAAGTTGTTCTTGTCGTTTGGAGCTCACTGTTGTGTACTTCTCAAACTCATCCTCCAATCTCTAGTTCGCTATCATGTACTTCTTGAACTCATCCTCTAGTCTCTGGAAACCTTGATCATCTACCTCTTTTGTGTTGGCTGTTGCGCTTCATGCTTATTCCAGACTGGGGAAAATTTCATCTATGACGCCAAGATGTGAAACATTCCAACTACTCTAGCACATATGTTTCACACCTTGGACTGCCTACTACTGTTTCCAACGGGCCTCTACCCATGGTGTTCTGGTGGTCGCAGGGACCACGGGTCTTCTAACTACTACCATGCACTTAGACATCCTGGGTGAGACCTTGTCTCTGTTCCTCCCGATTTTTTGTGCCACTTCCTTTGTTGGTTGTTCATGCACACTCGTCGTTCTTTCCCTCAACATACCTAGAGTGCTACCGTACGAAATGAAATGGATGATTTCCACAACTTCCTTGGAATTTATCACTCAAATCTCTACCTTAACAACTTGCAGCATGGAGCTAAATCTCTCCCGACTTATGGATACTATCATGCTCAACTAGCCGTCTACACCTGTATTTATGCTTATTCCTCGTGTCCTTGATGTTTGATTCTGAAATCATTGGCCAAATCTTGTCACATAACCATATGAACCTATCATCATACTCCTCCACCGTCTTTTGGTGAATATGATCCGCAACAATCATGCTCGAATTTGACTCCTCCGTGTGTAAGCGTGCAAAGCATTGACGAGCGACCCGGTTGGCCATGCTTCCACTTTTTGTCATTATTTGTTTTTTTTAACTGGTTCGGTTTCTCAACTGCTCTGCATTGGGTCATGGTGATAGGGTTTCAACCTATTCCCATTGACCATCTTAGGCAACAATACCCCATCCAAACTTTGTAGCTGCACCGCACCTATGTCAGTGACAAAACTTATGATGTAAGGACCTAACCAATGCATTTGTAGCTTACCTGGGTGCTTAACAAACTTACTGTCATACAAGAAAACTGTGTTTCTGTATTGAAAGTGATTTTTCTTAATGTGGTGGTCGTGCCAAGTCTTATGTTAGTCTTTTTCCACCTTCTGATGGAACCCTACGATGAAACGATCTTCGTCGAGCTGTACTAGTTGTGCCAAGTGTTCCTCCAATGCTCCATCATCGCTCATCCTTGTAGTTGTTGTGATATGCAAAATAGGTACAATATACTCCATTGGCATGACTGCTTCCTACCCACAAACGAGCTTGAACGGGGTCTGGCCAGTTAGTCGTTTGCATGTTGCGTGATACGCTGAAAGTATCGCTGGAATTTTCAAATCCCAATCATCTTGCTTGACATTTCACACCTTCGTGAGTGCATGCTCCAATACCTTATTAAACGCCTCAACTATTCCATTCGCTTGGGGATGGTAGGGAGTACTCTTCTTGTGCTGGATCTAAATTTTTTCCGTCATTGTTGCAATTGTCTGGTTAACAAAGTGAGTTCCCTGGTCACTGAGCAACACTTTTGGGAACCCAAACCTAGTGACCACATTGTCGAACAGGAACCTTGCTGTAGTCGCAGCTGAACAATCTCCCACTAGTGCAGCTTTCGCCCATCGCGTCAAATTGAATGTCGCAGTGATGTTATAGCGCGAACCTGTTCTCTTCCCGGGTGGGTTAATGGGTCCCACGAAATCAACTTCCCACTTGTCGAAATCTTGTAGCATCACTTGTGGTACCAGTGGCATTTCATCCCTTCATGATGGATTCCCTGTCCGTTGACATATGTTGCATATTTTGGCGTAGTACGTAGCATCTCCATGCATGGTTGGACACCACAGTCCTGCTCAAAGGATCTTCCTAGCAGTTGCATGTCCTCCGTAATGTCCTCCAATGATCCCATCGTGAGCTTCCGATAAAATCCTCTCCTGCTCATGCAGAAGGACGTATCGTCAAATTTTCTCGTCCGGTCCCATCTTGTACAATTTCCTTGCAATCAACTGAAAATCTGTGGCTCGGACAACTAGTTGCTTCTTCTGATTGGTAGTGAATCCTACCGCTGCCTCCCTTGTCACTAAAAACTGGATGATTTTTTCGTAGTGGTCGTCAACCATTCCAATGTGAAATAACTGAGCATCCGTAGACCCTTCGTCAATGCTCCTTGGTTCTTCCCCAGACTCTATCCTTGATAGGTGATCTAGTCATGCATTCAATCATCCCGGCTTTATGATTATCTCAAAATCAAACTCCTGGAATAGTAGCAACCATCGATAGAAATTTCCCCCCAACACAGGCTTGTTCACCAGGTATTTCAGTGTTGAATGATCGGTGAACATTTTAAAGTGCCCCCCTAAGAGGCAGTGTCATAATTTATGCAAGGCATAGACCATCGCCACTCCTTCCCTTTCTATGGTTGTATACTTCTTCTCCGTAGTAGAAAACTTCCTACTTGCGAAGGCTATCGAGTGGTCGATGTCTCCTGCTCCTAGTTGGGACAAGATAACTCCTAATGCGACTGATGACGCATCAACGTGAACGTGAAAATCCTTCATCCAATCTGGAAATGCGAGTATGGGAGCTGTGACCATCTTTGTCTTTAATATATCCAGACTCTTCTGACACTCTTCTTTCCATTCAAACTTAGCGTCTTTCTTCAACAACTTCTCCATTGGTGCCGTAATTGCTGCATTTCCTCTGATAAAATTCCCGTAGTAGCCTATGTGTCCCAACGTTGCCCTCAGTTTATTGATTGTCGTCGGTGGTGGGAGGTCGACAATGATTGCAATCTTTTTTGGGTCTACCAACATTCCTTCCCTGCAGACGATGTGCCCCAACAAAATTCCAAGCGGAGCACAGAAGACTCACCTTTTTTAGGTTCAATGAGATTTGGTGCTCTTGACATCGTTTCACCATTAGCCTTAAGTTTGCGACGTGATCCTTGACCAACCCATATATTGTCCAGTCGTCCATATAGATGGTAAGAAATTTATGAATATAATATTTGAACGCCGAAACCACCAATCTTGAAAAAATCGTTGGATCATTCTTCAACCCAAATGGCATCACTGTATACTGAAATCATCCCCAGTCCGTGACAAATGTAGTCTTGTGCCTATCTTCCTTCACAATCTTGATCTAGCTATATCCCGAAAACCCATCCGTAAATGAATATATATCTTAACCTCCTACTCCTTCGAGCACCTCGTCCATGAATGGTGTCAGGAACGGATCATGTAGGCATGCATCATTCAGCTTCCTTAAGTCGACGCATATTCGGACTTCACCAGATTTATTATCCTGGACCACCATTGGGCTGATCCACTCTAATTCTTCTACTGGTTCTATAATGTCGTCTTCTAGCATTCTTTCGATCTCATCTTGTACTCGTTCCTTATACCTTGGATTCAATCGATACGGTTGCTGCTTGACTAGCTTCACATCGGGTTTGAGGGGGATCTTCATTTCGCCTAAGTCCTCAAAAATTCCTTTCATCTCTAAGAATTTCATTAGGAACAGATCCTGAAACTCATGCAACAGATCCATCATCTTCACAATAGTCGACTCATCCCAGTAGTCTCCTATACTTGCGAAATTTGGGTTGTCCTTCGACCCAATGTTCACGTTCTTAATCTTCAATGCCTGCTAAAATCTGTCAGACGATATTCCTGGTGCCTCGACACTGCGACTACCTTCTGATTCCGACACATATATAGCCCTTGGATCATCCTCATCTTTGGGCTCTCCTGTGATGTTATAACACTCCATTAACATTTCTGGTTTCGCAGTCCATTGAAGTGCTATCTGTCGGTACTGCTTCAAATATTCTTTCGTGGATCACTTGTAGCGCACTATGGATGAAGGGGTTTTTATTTGAGAAAGAAAATGATTGGATGAAGCCAATGGTAAGTTGTTCCCAAGATGTCGTCCCGCATCGCAGTTCTGCTGTGACATACCAACTCCACAATACTTCATCCAACGTGTGCACGAATGCATGTACCCACTCCTGCTTCGCTCGTGAACCCCATTAGTGTTGACATATATTCAGATGTTCCTTCAAATCTCATCTACCATCATACTTCTTTCCACTATATCCCGTAGCTTCGACAAACCTAACCTCCATGAGGTGTTGACATAGTGGCCAAGTTTTGATATTTGACTTGTGCGTCGCCCACCAGCGTGCAGGAGTAGCCTTCAAGTCTTCCTCCAAGGCCAATAGACGCTATGGCTCTGCCACTTTCTCCTCAAATTCAGTGAGAAACTTGTTCAAATTGGGAAATCCCTCATACATAGGTAGCGTGCACTCCTCCGTGGATACTATTAAGTTTAGTCTAATTTGACTAGCAAGATCACTGAAAGAAACATAATCACAAGATAGACAAAGATTTACCCTGGGAAACCCTCATGGGGTAGAAAACCCAGCAAAGCTTTCCTCAATATAGATAATCAACCAATACAAAGATGTAGTCCAATACTAGAGCTCCTTCTCCTCCTATGCAGACCTCTCTCTCTCCTATGCGCCAATCACAAGTGAGTGAATGAATGAGATAAGTGAGGTACATACCTCCTCTACTTATACTCATCTCCCGACTGACTTTTTACCCTAATGGGGCTGACCTCTCCCAAGAGAGTCTAATAACCCCCAAATAGTAAACTTAGGGCCGACCTCACATGGGATATCTAATAACCCTAGTTACCACACTCTCTTAGAGGAATAAACATCTCCAAATATACAATAGGGTCACCACGGAGGAATGTACCATCTCCAGAATAATAAAATACAAATATCATATTCTTGAAAGTTACAATATTTCAACACTCCCCCTTAACGAGAAGGATATTATAACAACATCTGCAAGAGAAAGGAGTCATCAACTACATGGTACATGATACATCTATAAATCATTGGAATCTTTATTAATACATCATCATCAGTAACTCAAATAGTTACTGGAACATCAACATCTTCAGTACCAAGTCTTCATCTTCTGCAGCACTCGAATAGCCACAGTAACATCATCATCTGGATCTCTCGATCAACAGCCTCATCATCTAGATATACTGATCATCATCATAATAGCATCAACAACATCATATCATCAATTGGATCCTTCGATCAACATCATCGTCATCATGATCAACAGCATCGTCATCTAGACCATCACGATCAACAACATCGTCATCTGGATCATCTCGATCTACAACATCTGGATCATCTCGGTCTACAACATCTGGATCATCTGGATCATCTCGATCTACAACATATGGATCATCTCGGTCTACAACATCTGGATCATCTGCAACACACATGATCCAATTACAGGATGATCAATCCCTCTCACCTTAAGACACCTCTCATGTCTATGGACGATGAAATCCAGATCCAATTCCCAAGATGATCAATCCTTATCAATTTAAGACAAGTCTCATGTCTATGGACGATGAAATCTAGATCCAATTACCAGGATGATCAATCCTTATCAATTTAAGACAAGTCTTATGTCTATGGACGATGAAATCCAGATCCACTTACAGGATGATCAATCCCGATCCTTTTAAGACAAATCCATGTCTAGGGACGATGTAGTCCTTGATCCATTTAAGACAAATCCATGTCTAGGGATGATGCAGTCCTTGATTCATTTAAAAAAAATCCATGTCTAGGGACAATGCAGTCCTTGATCCATTTAAGACAAATCCATGTCTAGGGACGATGCAGTCCTTGATCCATTTAAGACAAATCCATGTCTAGGGATGATGCAGTCCTTGATCTTGTTAGGATATTTAGACACTTAGGAGTTAGTTAAGATCAACTTGTGTAATATATCCGTTAGGGATAGTGTGTTTCTTTAGTATGCATTAGTATGCATTTGTAAATACTTAATCCGACGGTCACGATATGTTCCCGACATAGAGTAATCCGACGGCTCAACTTATCTTAGATCAAAACTAACCTTGATCCATGGCTTAACACCCGATTGGTCCATGATCTCTATTTAAAGAGCATGGAGGGTCATTGTTTAGTTGATCGATTATGAGAAGCTCATTTGTAACTTTCTTTCTTTGCATAATAAATTGTCTCATAGAAGCTATTTGGCCGGGGTCGTGGAGTGTTTCCCTCAAGAGGGTTTAAACCACGTCAAAACATCAGTGTGTTGATCTATGATCTGTTTGTGTGAAGTGGTTGCTCTTGGTTTTCGGTCCTTTGGTAGTACCCTGTGTACCCGAACATGGTATCAGAGCTTTTATGAAGTGTCGCTTCCTGTTATGATCTAGATCTTGAACTGCTGTTGCCGAAACTCGAAAGGGTTTATAGTTCTGGTATTTTTGTGCATTTCTGGGCTGTGGGAGGTGTTCCATTATGTCCCGAGCACCGTTTCCATTGGGAAATAGTTTTCTTTTGATCGAAAACGGTTCCCAGTTGCTCTAGAAACGTGTATTTCATCAGATCTAAAGGTATAATGTTACAGTGACGCATTTTTTTATTTTCTGTTTTTAAAAGAAAAAAAAATCTCATATTTTATCATTTTTTTTACTGTTAGATTTTTTTTTGGGTTTGGATTGTTGCTTTCCCGTCTGCGTATTCTCTTTGCCGTGCACCTTGAGCGATCTCAGCAAATCAGAAACAGAAAGGAAAAGGTTTTTTCTCGGCTGCGTATGCTCTTTTCCGTGCACCTTGCGTGATCTCGGCAAATCAGAAACAGAGAGAAAATGTAGACCTCCGGGTAGTTTAAAAAGATCTAACTCCACAAGTGTGGAAATGTTTTTTTGTTTTGATTTGTGGTGTGTTTTGCAGGAAAAAGGGAAAGCACGCAAACCGAGCAAGAAGAGTAAAAATAAAAATAAAAATAAATGAAAAAAGCCCCCTTCCTCATTCTCATATTTTACTTACATTTTAATCTAGATCACTTGGTTCAAAGTTGCTTTATTCCTTAATAGGTCTTGAGTTCAAGTCTTAGGAAGTTACTTTTAAAAGAAAAAGTGCATGCAATTTCTATTTTCAAGTTACTTTATTGTAAAAGTGCATCTCACTTAAATAATAAAAAATAAAAATACAAGTGAGTCATTTAAGTTTTTTTTATTGTTGCACTGTTTAAAAGTAATATCATTGTAAAAGTGAAATCACTTATTTTACAAAAGTGGTTTACTTAAAGCAACTTTCTTGTAAAGTGATTGTCAAAAGGTTCATCTTGGGAAGAGGGGGGTTCTTTTTTTGCTGGACATTCTCTAGCTGCCACGTCACTATTGGGGACATCTTCAACAGTTTCTTTGTTCAAGCATAACTTCATCATACAGAGTCAATTTTCAGTGCCTTTTTTTTAAACCACCTATATTTTCGAGCTCTTCACATCTAGACTATTGGTTTCTGCTTTTACAGCCATTAATTTACAAATATGGCCGCCCCTTGTGATATTCTACTTAACAGTTCCAACTATTTCTCATGGAAATTTCGTATGGAGGATGTTCTACGAAGTAGGGGACTTTTCAGAATTACCTGAGGGAAATAAAAAGAACCCACTGATGATGATAAGAAAATAAAATGGGCAAATAGATGTGATGAAGCTTGTGGACTGATTGGGATGTCAATCTCTACTGATTTGCGATTCCACATATCTGGAATTGATGAACCTTATGCTGCTTGGGACAAGTTGGAATCTGTGTTTGGTAAACACAATGAAATTCGAGGTCACCAACTCAAAAATGACTTGATTTCTTTAAATCCAAGTGACTTTTCATGCATTAAAGATTATTTATCTAAGTACAAAACTCTTAAACTCTTATGTGCAGAATGTAACATTGAGAGGGAAGACAAACAATGCATTTATCATATTCTTTCCAAACTTGGACTTGCATATTCTATTTTTTGTATCTACATTTTACTCCATGAAAGCATCCTTGAAAGCAGCTAGCTATCAAGAGCCTAGTCTTGAATCCTTTTGTGATTCCTTGACTAGAGAAGAAGATAAACTCATTCATCTTGGAATAATCAACAATGCAGATACATCTGGGAAAGCCTTATTGTCCCAACAGAAAGAAAAGTCCAAGCCTCCCAAGAAACAAAATTTTCGCAATAATAAGTCAAACAAGGGTCCAAAACCCTCTCAGTCAGCTCCTTTTTTAAAAAATGACAAAGGATCCAAGCCAAAAGGCAAGAAGACTGAGCATCATTGCAACTATTGCAGGAAAGATAATCATGATGACTCTAAGTGTTTCAAGAAGATGGCATCCTTGGAAGCAGCAATGAAGAAGCACTACATCAGCCTAGATTCGCCTTCAGAATCTGCCTCTCATGGACATGCACTTTGTGCTTCTGGTTATTCTTATAATGCATCTTCTTCTTCTACTTCAAATGAATGGCTCATTGATTCTGGAGCATCTTATCATATGGCTAAGGATCAAGCCATCTTTTCTACTATGCATGAATGTAACACCAAACAAATATTTGTTGGTGATGATAGATCTCTAAGTGTTGTAGGAGCTGGAACAGTTCCAGTAGATAATGGTCATTTTAGTGATGTACTATGTGTTCCAAGAATTTCCTGCAATTTGTTATCAGTCTATCAGATCACTCATTCTGGTGAAGGTAAAACTGTGACCTTTACACCTCACCAAGTTGTAATCAAGGATTTTAAAATCCTCAACAGGTCCTAGCTACTGGAATTGTTGATGATATTACCAGGTTGTACAAGTTTAACAACTTTGGGTCATCACCTTTCCCTTCAGTTTTTGTTGCTCATAGTGATAACTTGAGCAAACTTTGGCATGAGCGATTTGGTCACTTAAATTATCGCTCATTGCAACAACTATGTAAAGACAATATGGTGACAGGTCTTCCAATGGTATCTTGCAGGGATGGTGTTTGTTCTGGTTGTGTAGTCGGAAAACATCATCGTGACAGTTTTGACAAACGTGCCTCTTGGCACGCCTCGGTTCCCTTGGAGCTTGTGCATAGTGACTTGTGTGGTCCTCTTCACTCTTTGGAAATGGGTTCTTGACATTCTTTCCTTTTGCACACCCTTTGCAAGTTACATCATGATCAATCTTTAAGTCTGGTAATCCTATGACTATCTTGCTTACATGAGGTAGTGCTTTGTAGTTAATGTGAGAAAGCCTTCTGTGCCATAGCTCACTTGGGATAGTGGCTTCATGAACAAGGGCAGCTTCTAGATGGTCCTTGAGTTTGTATAGACCTCCTTCCTATTCACCAATAACAATTGCATCCTCAATTGATTTTCCTTTGGACCACATGAGCACTTGTCCATCTATGAATGCAATCCTATAACCTTTCTTATCTAATGCTGAGATAGAGAGTAAGTTCTTCTTCAAACCTGGTACATATAATATTTCCTTCATCTTCAATGGGGTTCCAGAATCAAGCTTGTAGCTTTCTTCACCAATTCCCTTGATGGGATATTGATAGTCATCTCATAGAGATACCTTTTGTGGAGAGGTATTCTCTTCAAGTCTTGAGAGAGTCTTCTTTTGTCCTGTCATGTGCTTTGAAGCATCACTATCAATGAGCCATTTATCTTCTCCAGGTGTCATTGACCCAGAGAGTGCAGAGAATAGAACATATTCTTCCGCATCTTCTTTTCTATTTTAGTTCTTTGCTTTTGAGGCCTTTCCTCTTCCTCTTCTTCACTATCATCTCCTGCCAAATGTGCTTGATGTCTTTTATGAATATTCTTCTTCTTCTTTGAAGGACAATTTCTAGCAATGTGTCCTAGTTTGTGACAACTATAACATTGAACTGAGGAGATATCTCTTTCTGAGTTTACTCCCCCTCTCCTTTTAAATCTATGAGGAGGTTGAGACTCCTTGTGACCATTCTTCTTGGAGTTGAAATGACTCCTTCTTCTTCTGGTGTGAGTAGCCAAAGCTTGGTCATCCTCCTTGAGAAGGGCTTCTCTATTGACTACCCTAGCTTCTTCTTGAATGCAATCCTCCTATACCACATCAAACTTCATACTTTCTTTTTTGGCACACATAGTTTGGATGAATGACTCCCAAGGTCTAGTGAGATCATTTAGAGTAGTCATGACTAGTTCATCGTCATCAAGGGTATCTCCAATGGCATCTAGTTGTTCCTTGAACTGAGAAACCCTTGAGAAATAGTCTTGAATAGATTCTCCTTTATTCATCTTGGTGTTCTTCAATTGAGCTCTCAGATTCTTCTTCCTATTGATGTTCTTTCCCTCATACATTCTGGAAAGGGAATCATACACTTCCTTTGGGGTATTCTGGGATGCCACTTGGGGAGTCAAGTGGTCTTTGATAGAATCAACAATGATTCTCTTTTACCTAATCAAATCATTTCTATGCTTATCTTTGGCTTCATCTTCTTCAGGTTTTGCAACCTCATCCTTGATATATTGGACAAGATCATTCTCTTAAAGAATGAGACCAATTATGTATTTCCATGCCTAGAAATTTTCTATACCCTCTAGCTTGTCTTCAAGCTTGGTGCTTGGAGCCATCTTATCCAAGGGTCAAAGATATTGAAGTTTCTCAAGAGATAGAATAACACTTACCAGGAGATGTGCTTGATTGAATTGAAAGTTTCGGTGTGTTCTGCTTCTGGAAAATTCAACTTTTCACCTTCCGGATCTGCAACAGAATTTCTGCATTTCTAGTCTTCTCTTTTTTGGTTTTCTGGTGCACAGGTTCGTAGCTTTTCAGGTTCACTGGTGCACAGGTGCGCAGCTTTTCTGGTTCTCTGGTTTTCTACACTTTTGGTGAAACTAGGGTTTGAATTTCCTAGAGTTCTACCCAACCAAAAATCTCGATATAGGGCTCAAAACTTTGATTTTGAGGAGGGCTATCCAGCCATGCAATCAGAATCCAAAAATTCCAACTTTTGCAGAAACCCTAATTTTCAGCAAAGGAGGAGAGAGAGGTAATTTCACTTTTTGAAAGATGTCCTATTCAGGCTAGCTATGATACCATGTTAAGTTTATCCTAATTTTACTAGCAAGATCATTGAAAGAAATATAATCACAAGATAGACAAAGATTTACCCTGGGAAACCCTCATGGGGTAGAAAACCCAACAAAGCTTTCCTCAATATAGATAATCAACCAATACAAAGATGTATTCCAAGACTAGAGCTCCTTCTCCTCCTATGCAGACCTCTCTCTCTCCTATGTGCCAATCACAAGTGAGTGAATGAATGCGATAAGTGAGGGACATACCTCCTCTACTTATACTCATATCCCGACTGATGTTTTACCTTAATGGGGCCGACCTCTCCCAGGAGAGTCTAATAACCCCCAAAAAGTAAACTCATGGCCGACCTCACATGGGAGATCTAATAACCCTAGTTACCACACTTTCTCAGAGGAATAAACATCTTCGGAAATACAATAGGGTCACCACAGAGGAATGTACCATCTCCGGAATAATAAAATACAAATATAATATTCTTGGAAGTTACAATATTTCAATAGATACCCATCACAGTGACTGTGTGATCTTCGCACACCTCCTGAATGATACTTCATGTAACCAGTTCTGCCAATTCTTGAGTGCCTCATCTGAATATGATGATGCGGAACTGACACTGCGTGATCCCAGTTCTCCATCTATGGTAGGATTAATGTAATCCTCAGATATGTTGTATACATATCCCAACCCTCCGTAAATTCATCTCTTGATGATTCAATGTATCGCTTCCCTTCCGCAGGATCAAGAGGTGCGATAACCCTCAACTCGCGATTCTCAAACGACATCGTCCGTTTTTTGAAGTTGATAATGGCTTGGTTCTCCATTGCCTACTCTATCCCTAGTAGCACCCGATAGGGACTGGTTTTATCAACAATCTCTATAACATCGAAGTCAACATATGTCCGGAGTCCCTCAATTTTGACTAGGATTTGACACACCCGACCAAGTGGAGTAACCTTACCTTAGTTTTCTAATCGCAGTTGTACCTGTGACCAAACAAATTGCGGTTTTCCCATCGTTTCCCATGTCTTCTTGGTCAGAATGTTCACATTTGATATTAGGTCCAAAATGATGGAGTCGACATCAAATGCTCCAATTTGTGCCGACATTCGCATCTCTCTCCTCGTCTTTCGCTTGTGTATGTGATTGACCTTCTGCTCCTGACATGCATCCTCCCGTCGATGAAACATACTGGATATCTCTTCCAGTGCGTATGGGTCCTTTGTCAACTCTTGGAAACCCTCCAAGAAGGATTTTAGAGTGTTAGCCTTCCTCCACGACTTCGTTGTGTCAAACGTTGATGGCATATCATAGGTTTCTTCCTGAAGAGGTAACTGTTGTTATAGCTTAAAATGACACTTACATCATTTGGTCGCATGACAACACTTCCTGAGATCAAGTCTAGTCACACAACAAGACACTTATGGATTGAAGGGTCATTAGGGACACTGAATATGGTTGAAATTACCTCACTCTTGGCCCATTTAATGGTTATAACCCTTATGAACACTTTTCCAGACCAAACCACCTCCTAAAAATCATCAGAAAACCCTGTTTTTGGCCATTTTTTCACAAAAACGCTGGTATTCTATGCAAAGAGTAGCGTTTTTCCCTTGAAAAACTCTACTCTGCTTCATAAAAGTAGAGTTCAAATGCTAGTCTACAGTATAAAAGTATATTTTTTCCTGAAGCAGTTAAAATCTTGATTTTTGGTCAAATTGAGTTAGTTTGGGAACTTCCTGATCGGTTATAACTACTTTTCCTCTCCTTCATTGACTATATAAGGAAGGTAGAAGGGCCATGAGAAAGGACCAAACCCATAACAATGTTATGCTGAAGGAATGGAGACCCTCATCCCCCTCTCGTGTGCCTCAGTTTCTGATAAACCCTAGCACAGCTGATTAGAGGTTGGGATCCTTGGAGAACAGAAGCAGGAGACCTTGAATCTAGGTTTCGTGAAGTGCCAAGATTGAAGGAAGGTATAATTTTATGTATTTTCTTCATTCATTAATAAAGAACAGATGTTCTTCCCTTTCCAAATATGACTTATTTATGTGTGTCTCAGATTTGATTACAGTTTGCTTATAGTTTGATGTATTCTTCTGTTATGAATACCAGTCTTATATATGTAATCAAATGTATTTGAGAAAGGTATGAAATTGTTTTGTAGGTGTGGGCATTACGACACTGAATAGCATTGAAGAGAAAGGATGAGAGAGGCTGGGATCAACCTTCTTAATAAGGTACTCATCTTTCTAACCTTAAATATCTTTGCTTATTAGTTGTACTTGCAGAACATTTGTATGTCTATATTTCATACCTGAAGTTGGTAGTTTCTCCCCTGAACTATAGGTGTATTTCTCTCACAACAGACTGGCGACTCCACTGGGGAAAGCCTATCTGCTTAGGGGTATACATGGTCATTTCTTCAGTTATTGTTTGGTGGTCTTTGTTCAATTTGTTTGACCCTCCTTGGCTCTTACAGACCCTTCCTAGCCCTTACAGACCCTTACTGGATCAGGTGTGGGGGGTTTTAACCCTATTTTTTCAACTTTTCCAGAAAAACGCTACTTTATCTCTGCATAGTAGTTGCCTTTAGACAGTAGAGTTTTTTCCTGGAACTGATTTTTTGAGTTTTGATCTGTTTTGGGGGGGCTCTGGCTGCATTTTCTGGGGTCCCTGGTGACCCTAGGTCTGAGTTAAACCACTGTAAGTGGCCTCCTATGCTTTTATTGATCCTATGTTCATGATTTGGACCTTCTTTGATCAATTTGGGCTTGTTTGGAAAGTTTTTGGGGCTTATTGACCCAAGTTGGGGGGTTGTGGACTAGTTTGGTTTGTGTACCCTGATTTGAGTCTGACTAAATGTGCTTGCTCCATTTCCACTAGATTTGAAATCTACTGAGTCTACTTGACCCTGTTTGTATCTATTTGAGTAAAATTTCTCTTTAGATTGGTTTATTATCCTCCCTTATGATTTTAGTTTTCTTTTTGTAGTGAAAGCTCAAGTGTCTTTGCTGCTGTTCAGGACCTTGACTGCATTGTTTATGTGCAGACCTGAATTTACCAAACCATACTTCTTTGTAGGTCATTTGCTTTGTTTGGGTCTAAAAGTAGGTTTCATACGCTTTTCCCAATGGTTGGCATGCTTACATCAATGAGAATCTGAAAGTCATATTGGTAGCTTTTACTGTTTCAATAAGGAAGCCTGAAAGTTCTTTGCTTTTTCTTTGATCGTAGTTTACTTTCATTTCCAGTTTTGTTTCTCACCTTTGAAAAGCATAAAAACATTTTGATTTATTTTTTGAGTAGAGTACCTTGCAAGTGGCTTAAAGGATTTAAGAGTGCTTTGCATCAAAAAGAAGAAATTTTCTTTTGCATACTTATTGGTTTGAGTAGTTGCATCCTTAGGTTTTGAGTTTAATTTTGTACATTTAGATTTTATTTTTATCTTTTTGCATTCGAAAAGACTAAAATTGCATTTGCATATTCATTCTAGATCATATCTTTAGGACTTGCATTGAAAAAAAAAGATTTGTTTAGTGGTAAACATTTCATTTCAGTATTCTATCTCGATTATAACCACTCTCACACACCCACTACCTTTTTGAGTAAGCAAGTAACCTTTAAAATGAACCCTAATAAAATGTACTAGTAACATTTTCTTTTCTAGGTTACACTATTCACCAACTAGTTTTGGTTAGGATCTTGGGCTTAAAACACCTTAAACCACCCAAGATCACACATTACACAAAAATCGTAGTTCGAGTATCACAGGTAAACCCACCTCATTCAAAACTTGCTTGGGATCTATGCAGTAGGTCTTGTGAGATCAGATTGTCGAGAACAAACCTCCTACTTTCTGTTTTGAACATATACCAGGATCGGATCATGTTTGGGGACTCTTTTAAGTTTCGGGCTCAGTTACCCTGCCCATGCCTTCTGATTTAACCAACGACTGTTCCCCCAGGAGTTTTCGGTGTGGTCGTATCCTTAGTATCTGACCATAGGATCATACATAGGTGACGACAGAGGGTTATATTTGCTGTAACTAGGACAGAGGTGGGAGGAAATCCCTTTCAGGTCTTTGGGAGGGCGGTTGGGTGATTCCAGCGCTTGCACCCTTATTCATTGTATTGTGGACCCCGGTTAACTGTCCTTCTTCGTTCATTGATCTATTCTAGGCCCTCATCATCCCAGACTCTTCTCCGGAAGGCATCTGTTTTTTTGGTTTGATTTACCTAGGACCTTTTTTAGTGGTGTGCTCTTTATGCTACTTGTCTTAGTTGGCCTTAGAGAACTTCTTGCTCATTTGAGCAGGAAACTATGTCTAGCATTCCGATGAGCGCCAATCAAGGTACCCCTGTTCCAGGAGATCCTTGTGTTGTTCCATTCATTGGAAACATTGGCACTCCCTTAATGGATACTCTGAATCTTCCTGGATTCACTATTGGGCTGCCGGTTTGGTTGTTCTCCACTCCGAATGCCTTGCATGCTCCTGATGCTTCTTTTGTAAGCACCTTACATCAAGAGCATTAGAACCTTGGGCCTTCCTTGCCAGTAACATCTTCTCCTCCTCCTTCTACCTCATGTGGAAAAAGTAGCAATATTAGTAACCAGCAGTCTAAAAGGAATAGACAGAGGAAGAATAGGAAGAAGATGCAAAAACAAGGGGGCAGCTACCTAGCCTCTAGAAATCATGCTGGGGGCAAGCACCCTGCCTCTACAAATCATGCAGGGGGCACCTACCTAGCCTCTGGAGGTCATGCTGGGAGAAACTTTTAGTCACTGAAAATCACACTGAAAGTTTGTCTTCAACCACTGTCAGTCATGTTGGGGACACGTCATTGATCACTGTTAGTCATATTAATGACAAGTCACCAGTTCCTGTGAGTCATACTGGAGACACTAGATCAGCCACTGCAAGTCATGCTGAGGGAGTTGACATTGTCGACAAACCCAATAAAAAGAAGTATAAGTTCCCTTGCAAGTTTTGTGAGGGAGACCATCTTACTTACTTGTGCCCTGTACTTCCAGAAGTGCAAAACGTGTGGTCCTTAGTTCAAAAGTCTTATGCTTCTGAGCAACTAGCCACTGCTAGTCATGCTGGAGGAAAACTGTCAGCTAATTCTAGTCATGCTGAGAGTACTGATGTTGTAAAGGAGTCTCGACCTATAGGATGGAAACCAAAGTTCCCTTGTAAACTTTGTAAGGGAGATCACCTTACTCACCAATGCCCTGCCATTCTAGAGGCACAAAGAGTGTGGTCCATGTCTGAAGGAATCTTTGTTCCTAAGTTGTCTATGGATTCCCTACAGTCAGATCAACCTTTGGTTGATAAAGTGGTTGAACCAATGCAATCTTTGGACAACCCCACTCTTCCTTTGGAGAGTGAAGTGATCGAATCGATGCAATCTTCGACCGATCCCATCAGTCCTACAAAGATTGATGCACCTACTACGGAAGTCTTCTGCATTACCAGTTTGGATGTTTTTGAAAAGGGGGACACTTCATCTGTGCCATATGAACCCGTACCAAGCCCTAGGATCATTTCCTTTGATTGGAATAGTCTAGCCGAACCTCGTCTTCTTTCTTCGACACCTTTCCAGATAAAGGTTGATATCGGGAACCATACGGTTGCTCGATGCATTGTAGATGAAGGAGCTTCTGTTAGTATCTTATCCGCTTATGCTTGGAGATATTTGGGTTTCCCTAATGTTATTTCAGTTGTTAATTGGCCATTGACCTTCGACAGAAGACCTAGTGAAGCGATCAGATTCCTCCGTCAGGTACCTATTGCTTTGGGTGGAAAAATAGTCTTAGTTGATTTTATGGTTCTAAAGGACCCTGTGGACTTTGATATGATCCTCAGGAGTGATTACGTTTATGCTATGCATGTTGTGGTGTCTACGCTTTTTCGTGTGATATATTTTCCTCATAATGAAAGCATCGTCACTATCAACTAGCATGCATTCGTTGATCCTCCTTATTACCCAACTGTAGACCAGTCAGATCCCTCATCATTAGGCACTACTATGTCACATGGAATTTATGTGGCATATTGTTCCTTGAGTTCAAATGCTACTGAGAAGAAGTCTCTGAGTTCATGCTTACCTTCTCAGGACTTAGTCCCAGCTTTTGACCAAGTGACACCTCCATCTGAATGTTTAGATATGTGTTCTATCTGGGATGATATACTTCTTTCCAATGAATTTTTCCTAGAGTCCATAGTATAGTCTACCATTCATTTGGATGTTGATCCAGTCGCAATTATGTCCAACCCCGGTTTGACCTTAAAGTCTGATCTTCCTACTGTTGAGTCATTGGACTCTCCTATAGATCCGCAAATCAGTGTTCCTGCTGAGTTTGGTTCTACTTCTAGAATTTTCAACTCTCGTGATGATGAATTTGTTTCTACAGACTCCATCATGTCCTTCGACTTTGATTTTCATCCTGAAGTCGATCTTGTTGACTGTAAGTCCTCGGGTATGGGTTCTATAGAATTTTCGTCTGAAAACTCTGCTTTGTCTATGCCTGTTGTTGATGATAGTGAAGTTGAAAGTATTTCTACCATAATGACTTCTATCGAGTCTTTCTTTACATATGTTTTAGATATGATCTTGGCACTAATGTTTCTTGGAGATAGGATTCTTAGATGGATTTATACTTTCTTACTGGTCCTTTTCGACACCTTGTGCGACCATCTCAGGTATATTCAAAACCTTGCATATAGGTTTAGGCTTCCCCGCTGTTATGTTGGATTTGAACCTTTTGCCATCCGAATTCGCCATAGGTTCGAACCTGTTGGATATTGGTGTGTTTGCCATATCTCTATGCATCGTGCACCAGTCCGAAAGCAGAGCCTACCTAGCATGGGTCACCCTAGTCAGCACCCTTATGCCATTTTGGTTCCCATGCTAAGTTTTTCTCACAGGCTCGGGAGCCTTTTTAGATTTACCATGATTTTGAGAAGAAGCCTCATATCTTTCTTCCTCATATATTTTTGGCCATCCCTAATAAGGCTCCCGTCTTTGTGTTCAAGTTGCATATGCATCTATTATGATCTCGCTTGTGCTAATGAGCCTAATGCCAGGTTCCATGCTTTTAGCTCATTGTATAAGCCTCCATCTCTGATCTTATTCCTGCTAAGCCCTATATCATTTTTCCTTCGTAATTTGACACCTTTTACCTGGAGGAGACACACCCTGAGTGTCCTTATCTTGCTTGTGTTCCTTGCATTAGGCATAGCTTTGTTCCATGCGCTTGTAGCTGGTTTCGCATGTCCTTGACACTCGTCTCTTCCCATATCGATCATTTCTTCCATCTTCACTTCGAGCTCGTTAAAAACATTAAGTAGGTTACGAGCATTCTTCTACCTTTACTTCGAGCTCGTTAAAAACAGTAAGGAGGCTATGAGCATTTCTTTCACCTTCATTTCGAGCTCATTAAAAACAATAAGGAGGCTATGATCATTCTTCTACCTTTATTTTGAGCTCATTAAAAACAGTAAGTAGGTTACAAGAATTTCTTTCACCTTTCCTTCGAGCTCGTTAAAAGCAATAAGTAGGCTATGAGCATTCTTTCACCTTTCCTTCGAGCTCGTTAAAAACAGTAAAGAGGTTACGAGCATTTCCTTCATCTTCACTTTGAGCTCGTTAAAAACAGTAAGGAAGTTATGAGAATTTTTCTATCTCGTTTGAGCTTGTTAAAAACAGTAAGGAGGTCACGAGTTTACTTTTTTGGGCTCATTAAACCTTTACGGAAAAGATCCCTATGGAGTTCTTTTAATCCCTTTTTAGACTCCTTAAATAGGAAAAGTTTGCCGAGCATAGTTGTCTTTTCGGGCTCATTAAAATAATTGAACCATCATCCACTTAGGTATAGAATTATCCATTTTCTGGGCCTTGGTGGATAATTTACAGAAAATGTATACTCTAGGTATACTCTTGTATGCGCTAGAAGAGTTCTTCTTCCATTATTTTACACTTTTTTGGGGGAGGAGACTAACTTTATGAAAAAGGACCTTTGGAATCATCTTTAGGGTTTTCAGACTCACGAAATGTGAAAACACCAAGCGAGCATTCACCTACTCGGGCTCGATGTGAAATCCACGAGATGGTTGATAGAGGACTGTTTAAGGTTTTCAACTCTATAAGTAAGAAAACACCGCCGAGCACAGACCAATCCAGGCTCAATATAAAATCCACGAATAGGTGTATGGAGTTTTCTTCTAGGTTTTTTAGACTCCTTAAATATGAAAATACCATCAAGCATGCTTTAGTTATTTGTCAAGCTCGTTACAAAATGAAAAAGGTAAGGGAAGAGAAGAATGTTAAAATATATTTCAATATGATGGCAACAAGTCCACTGTCTCCTTGAACAAAGCACCTTTTTTGAGTCTATCAAACAAGTTGGGTTATGTGTTGGCCTTAGGATAAACCTGATCTTAGAGTTCTTACTCCTCCGTTTGGTTAGTTTTCCAATCATATGGAGAATCTGTTAATGTCTCCTACATTGCAGATTTTCATTGTGGTCTCTTTGTGTTAAAAGCTGCCTAAGTCACTCTTGTGTCATGCTCACTATTCAAGGATATATCCTATGTTGGCCATTCTACAGTTGCCTTGACCTCATGCGTCGGCCATTCCTTGGTGTCAGTATGTTTCATCATGTGTTCAGTCCTACTCCAAATTAGCTCATACCTGTTGAGTGTCCCTCGTGTTGGATGATGGAGAATGCCTTAAGGCCTCCCTTCCAACGGATTATTCCCATTAACTTCATCTCATTGTGCTCTAGGAATGAAGGTTAGAGTTTCAGTTAGTACCTTGGGGATTGTAGTCATTAGTGGAAGTTTCCCTCGCTATTGGATAGATGGGAATACATCAATGTCTCCTATCCGATAGATTCTTCAAGTGTTCGAGGACAAGACCATTTATTTGCACTTGCTTGAATGTACTAAGTACCTTGGGTTCCATTTTCATTATTGGTGGACACTCTTGCATTTGTTAACGTTATACATTAATGATCGGTAATCAAACGATACCTCCCATGTTCGACATCAACTCATTTATTCGCATGGATAGGTTTGTACCTTGGGTTGTTTTTGGATGAAGACCTTAGGATCCTCAATAACATCACCTTATTCATGTTATCGCCCAAGTTGTGCAAGACCGAGGCACAGTCTTTTTGGCTCGTGATGAGACATAGATCCAGCTTGTTCTCTATGGCTATGTTCTCCAGTTTTGACATAGATCCACCTTGTATTTATGTGGCTATGTTTACACTTATGTTCCTCATGGATCCATGCTTATATTCTAGTGGCCATGATATATGCATCAATATTTGGATCATTATTGTATCCTCTTGGAGGTCATGTTCCACTTTTTGAACATGGACAGTTACCCCAAGGATGAGTTTGTCTGACATTGCCTTTGCTTTCAGGTACTTCATTTGAGCCTATGATTCTTGGTTTCTCCAGTTCCTCTGCTTCCATGATTCAACTCTTTATTATTTATAATGTATTTCGGCCATCGTTTCCCTCACTCCCTCTAACCTCATACATTAGGGGGCATCTGTTATAGCTTAAAATGACACGTGCATCGCTTGGTCACATGACGACACTAGTTGAGATCAAGTTTAATCACACAACAGGGCACTTGTGGATTGAAGGGTCATTAGGGACACTGAATATGGTTGAAATTACCTCACTCTTGGCCCATTTTATGGTTATAACCCTTAGGACCACTTTTCCAGACCAAACCACCTCCTGAAAATCATCAGAAAACCATGTTTTTTGCCATTTTTTCACAAAAAAGCTGGTATTCTATGCAAAGAGTAGCGTTTTTCCCTTGAAAAACTCTACTCTGCTTCATAAAAGTAGAGTTCAAATGCTGGTCTACAGTATAAAAGTATATTTGTTTCCTGAAGCAGTTAAAATCTTGATTTTTGGTCAAATTGAGTTAGTTTGGGAACTTCCTAATCGGTTATAACTACTTTTCCTCTCCTTCATTGACTATATAAGGAAGGTAGAAGGGCCATGAGAAAGGACCAAACCCATAACAATGTTATGCTGAAGGAATGGAGACCCTCATCCCCCTCTCTTGTGCCTCAGTTTCTGATAAACCCTAGCACAGCTGATTAGAGGTTGGGATCCTTGGAGAACAGAAGCAGGAGACCTTGAATCTTGGTTTCCTGAAGTGCCAAGATTGAAGGAAGGTATAATTTTATGTACTTTCTTCATTCATTAATAAAGAACAGATGTTCTTCCCTTTCCAAATATGACTTATTTATGTGTGTCTCAGATTTGATTACAGTTTGCTTATAGTTTGATGTATTCTTCTGTTATGAATATTAGTGTTATATATGTAATCAAATGTATTTGAGAAAGGTATGTAGTTGTTTTGCAGGTGTGGGAACTGCGACACTAAATACCATTGAAGAGAAACGAAGAGAGAGGCTGGGATCAACCTTCTTAATAAGGTACTCATCTTTCTAACCTTAAATATCTTTGCTTATTAGTTGTACTTGCAGAACATTTGTATGTCTATCTTTCATACCTGAAGTTGGTAGTTTCTCCCCTGAACTATAGGTGTATTTCCCTCACAACAACTGCCTCCTTTGTTTCATCGCTTCTTGTGCTTTCAAAAAGACATCCCTTTCGACCTCCACATTAAAGGTGACATGCTTCTACATCGTTGGTCGGACGGTAGCTTGTGATTTGTCAGCTAATGTCACTGCTCCTCCTCGTGTCACGAATCCAACAGTTGCATTATGTTTCTGAACCTCCGTCAATATCATCTGTACAGATCGTGGCGGATTCTGATTTTGGTTTTGTGGAGGTGGTGGCAGATTCTTGGTCTGCCATTTCACGATAGGCTATGGACAGTCTTCAACTCCATGATCCATAGCGCTACAATAGGTGCACTACGGGGCTGGGTTTGGGAAATCCCTCTAATAATGCCCCTGTTTCCCACAGTTATAACATATAATCATCCCTCGACCTCGTCCAGTAACTCCTCCGTGTCCAACACCATCTCCTCGTCCTCCGCGGAATCCTACTTTGAAACCTCCACGCGGTGGCCCATACTACGACTTCCCGTACTACGACTACTGATATCGTGGCTACCCATACTGCGGCGACGGATACTACGGTGCCGGATACTACGGTTTCCCATATTGATCCTGATCATACTGCAGTGGTTGGTGATTATATTGGGCTGACGACTGATTATACTGCTATTGTTGCTGACTCGGTGGTTGTTCTTCTCCCACCATAAAGTATGCAGCTGCAGTTCTTTCCCAGAGTAGGCCATACGCTCTGCAATTGTTCTCATCATGGCCAACCAATTTACAGAACTTGCAATACAATTTCTCTGGTTTTGAGACTATCTTTTGTAGATACACACACTCTTATGGTCGATGGCCTCTCGTTTGGTAGATATGACACCATGACATCCCTCCTTGGATGAGGGGATTTGGTGCACTTGATTGCAGATATTCTCGGAAGTCTGGGCACTGATCTTTCTGGTGACCTTCTATCCTACATCTAGTGCACCAAACGTCTTCACGGGTTTCCTTCCCCTTCTTTATGTCTAGCAATTGTAGTGCCAGGGTGGCCCACTATGCCTGGATTCTATCCATTCCCATCATGGCCTCTCCGGTTGGTAAAGCCTCCAGCTTCATCACAATATCCAATGCTTCACCCTGTGTCGCTACCTTTTTTGCATCAATGGTCTGCGGATATGTGGCACCAGTCCCGCGATAAACCTCTCTTTGTGTTGCATCTCGTTTTTTCCGAAGATCACTTTCGCTATCGACGTCTTGTACCATTGATCAAATTCCCACACCGACTCGTTTAGGAATTCCTTAATCTCTTTGAGCTCAGTAATGTACTGCGACTCTGATTTTGGTTTTTTAAATTCATCGACCATCACTGCTTTGATCTGCGCCAGCGACTTGGGTAGTGTTCCCCTTGGAACCTTTGTGAATTTCATGAACCAGTCTAACCCCCAGCCCCTAAGGGTCGTCGCTAGTTGTCCCTTTTTTATATCCTCATCTTGGACCTGCTTCATGGTCTAGACTTCCTCACACAAGAACCAATATTTTTTGGGATCCTCGGTCCTGTTCCCCTGGAAAGTAGGCATCTTTGTATCGTCTTCCATCCTAATGTTCCTACTACTATTGTTTACTAAAGTGATACTCTTACCGCTGCACGTAGGGAAACTCTGTGAGTAGTTTTTGTTTCTTACTGTTAAATTTTTAGTAGTGCACTGGGTTGAAGGTATGTTGTTACTTACGATCCGTTCCTCTCCTGCCTATAGGGTAGCCTGGTCACCGTCTTCTTCGCAATAAGGTCGCTTCCTCCCTTGGGGTCCTATTTCATAGTCTTCTGTTCCGGTCCTCTCAGGAGACTCTTTCTCAGTCCTCCTCTTCTTCTTAGGATGTCGGAATATCACCCCACTCCTCAAGGTACCACACTCTTCATCAGCCTCCCTTAGAAACTTTTTGTTTCTCATGTCCATCTACCCCACATCTTTCTATTAGATCCGCGTTCACGCGATACCCTCAAACTCCGCACACTGATTTTTCTACTTGTCAGAAGTCATCCTCAATATTCCTTTTTCGTAGACAAGCATTTTAATCCACAGTTTTAGCAACAACAAGAATATTCCCCTCAGCCCCTTGAATAATTTCCTCTCCATGTCGCTATATGACTTAATGGTGTCTACCGCGAACTCAGTAATGTATCCCTCGAGGATACTATCCACCTAGAAATCCACAGCCCTTGATACTTTGTTGTCGACTTGTTTCAACTGACAGATCAATTCTGGATTCCAACGCTCAGATTCAGTCTTCTGGCAGTGATTTTTCTGGAATATCAACTACACTAGCCACTCATGCAACAACATCGGGAATTCACAGAAGAATATCGCGTGGATATCCAAATAAATGTATTTCTGCAGCCAACTGGTTACTGTATGTCCTGGGTTTTTCTTTTCGCCTTCTACGAATTCCTTTTCCTTCTTATCAAACCACTCTTGGATCTCTAGTTTTGTTGGATGCCATAGGATATCCTCTTCTTTTCCTCTTCAAGGTCCCAACAACAGAACCATTTGTTGACGCAACGTCTATTGATAGGGGTTCACTTCCTACTGTCGCTAACAAACACCAACCCAAAATCCCTTACACACCAGCCCGGAAAGGTTTAACCCTTCCTAGCAACACTCGCAAAGCGAGTGAGGTCTCACCCAAGATGGATAAGGGGGATGCAGGAACCAAGTTTCTGCAGTGGATTTGAGGACATGCATCAAACACACATTACCCTTGCAGAAACCAGATTTGTTACCCTTCAGATTATACTAACAATCCATGATTCGCACATTCAACTATTCACAAATCTAACAGATAATAGACATTCACAACAACATATTCAACCTACTCATTCACATAAGCAGTAATCATTTAACCCAAAGAACATTAGACATGATGCAAACATTCACATTGTTCATTGCACAGAGACAAAGACAGAAATAGCACCATAATCGAACATCCTCATGCATTCATTAAAACCCGCGGAATGAACTTCGCAGAAACAGTCAATACACCATGTCAGGGATACAAAAAAGGGCGAAATGATGGAAAAATGGATCAACTTATGCTATCGCTGGATGGATTCCCTTAGGCTTACAATTGTACTTCTATTTATATGCTACTATGCGGTTACGAAACGGTCCACATGGCCAATTCTAACTAACTCTAACTATTCTTATGCTTCCTTGTTCTCCCCGAATGGTCCTTCTTTCGTGGATTGTCCCTTTAGCACCTGTCGGCTTCCGCACTTCATGCGGACTTATCCCGTGCCAACAATAAGAATATGAAGGGTATTGTAGACAGTATGAGGAAGAAAATTTCCAAGAGGTTCCTTTTACAAGTATCTCCCATCATACCATATTTTGAAGGATAAATCATGGTTATTATTATAGCCATATGTATGGAAAAGTTGCATGTTCCAGAGTTAAAGATCAACCTACTTGTGAAAAGAGCACAAAAATATCTAAAGCTTCGTTGGATGCATGTGCTTCATACTTGATGAGAATTTTTTGATCTACTTCAAAAAGAGTCTGCAAAGATCTTGATCCTAAGGAAACTAAAGAGAATTATACATCAATTCACTTGAGGAGCAAGAGACATTAATGGGCCTTTGATTTCAATTCTGAATTTTTACTAAATAAAAATCTGATTCCAACACCTCTTTCTTGCACCTAGTCTAGATTTCTATGAAAATAAGCTAGTTTCCAGTACTTGTTCTATAAATGAATGAATACTAGTCCAAATGAAGTGATTTATATTCTTGATGTTAATTAATATTTCAAATGACTCATTCCAAGCTTAAAATCATAAATTGGTGATGGACTGCTCAACTAGTGAATCCCACAGCATTATCCAATCTGGGAAAGAGACCAAATAATTCTTAGCTCAACAGCTAGGAAACAAAAATGGAGAGGGGAGAAGCAATGGTTCCCCACATGGTGGAATTAAAATCAGTGGTGGTTCTATTATTTCAAGAATTGGTCCTCACAATTGCCCTGATGAATTCAAGATGGAGTGTCAACACAAATCAATCCCACTATGCCCAAATTTACTGAAGAGCAAAGGGAGGTGTTAACACCCAATTTTTTTTCACTAGCTCATCTCCCTAGTCACATAACCCATTTGTCCACTTTTCCTACATTTTTGGCCTCCAAACCACAGAAAACCCTCAAATGGCCATCAATGAGGATTCCTCTACATGCGTTATGTCTACATTCATGTGACAAAAGCTCAAATCCCCTACTCTACAACCATCCATGACTGCCTTACTAGCTTATTATGGTTGTTCATATCAGCCACAAGGCCTTCTCGCTAATGTTCCAATCCAATTAGGTGGCAAAACGTTCCTGATAGACATCGAAGTCGTCAATGTACAACTCGACTACAACTTGCTCCTAGGACGAAGTTACATGTACACCATGAAGGTTGTTGCTTCATCGATGTTCCACATTATGATGTTCCCCCATGAGGGAGGGGTTGTAAAAATTGACCAAGTTACTTACTATGACCCGAACGTGGCCTCTACACAAGAGAATGTTCTCCCCATGGTTGAAAAACCTATTTTTGGTGCGCCCCCGTATTTGATTTCCACCATCGGCCTTGGAATTTATTTAAAGACTCCAATAATCACCACATGTTCCTTACCACTGCCTTTGCTGGCTGTTGAGATCTATGACTTGTGCACCATTTCGTAAAACAATTGGTGCCTACCCTACAACCACCACTGTTTCCTCAACTGCCATCAGTACCTAGACACGTTGGAGCCACACTAATCCATACAATCTCGTTCTTGTTCCCACCATATTGGGTAGTAGTATGCCCTTCATGGCCACATTGAATATCCCAGGGTTGACATTAGGACTTCTTGTATGGTATTTACTTGCCCCTAATCCCGCTTCGAAGCCACAATTTATCCTTCAAACGATACAACCAATCACTACCGCCAATCATCCAACTCCCGGTTTGGCGGCAAGATCCTCCTCCAATGCCACTCCTCAGTCATCCAAGAACACTGGGAGAAGGGCCAGGCAAACTCATACTGCACCACATGTGACTAAACCCGTGAAACCTCCCCCTCAATTCCGCGCACCTCCTAAGTGTTCTTTATGTGCTGATTTGGGACATTCCACCCATAATTGTCCACAATTTCTAAACCTTCAAGAACACATGAATACATTGGATGATGACCCCAATATTCCGGTTGTTGATAATAGCAAATATAGCATGGACGTGTCTACTCTAGACATACTATCTTACTAAGAAATGGTGAATTTCTATGTCAGAAATGAAATGATTAATACAAATTTCTTAAGATCTAGATTCGGCCATTAAACATTCATTAAGATCTAAAGCCATTTGAGGATTCAACTCAAGCATAATAAGCAAAATTCAAACCCTTGAATGGAAAATTCGAATCATTTCATATTAAAATAAGGAAGAAGATACATATTTACCATGGATCTTGATGTGCATACTTCCTCCATTGCCATGAACTATCCTTTCTCCACCCTTGCCTTTGATGAAGATGAGCTCTCCTTTCTTCAGAATCTCTCCAGCATGCCTTTGCTCCTCTTTGCCTCCATTTACCATGCCCCACATGCCTTTCTTTTATAGCATTGGGAAATGGGATTTCAAGTTACTCTTTCAATGTGGGATAATCATTTTTTATTATTTTCTCTTAAAAAACCCACTTTCCATAGTTTCTTAGGATTTTTTCACAACTTAGCATATTTAAGTATCTTTTAATGCATTTTTGTGCATTTCTTCTCACTATATGACTGTTAGAGCTTTGATTTGAGCTTTTGGTGAGCAGTTCAATCACTGAACTTTGTCTCTATTAAGATCCTTCATTCTTTACTCAATCTTTCCAGTTACATAAGTAATGATCAGATTAGAGAGGATTGTTCTCTCTAGTACTTGTTTTTGTCTTCATGTTGTGGGCGAATTGTAAAAGTATGCTTCCACCTTCACCTGGCTAAGGGTGTTAATTTGATTGTTAACAGATGCCCCCTAATGTGTGAGGTCTGAAGCAGAGCTAAGGGATGAAATACATTACATTATTCTTATACTGATACTCTTTATCGATCAAAGCAAGGATGAGGCAAGGATAGTTCACTGACATGGGATTTAGGATCACACATGCAAGTCAAACATAGAAATTTCTCAAATATATACAATATCTTCTTGAGGTGGGCATACCCATGCTCAGCAGTAAACAAGCATGGCCACGAACAATACACAGTGGATCCATGTCAAAAGTATATTTTTCAGAAGTGTAAACATGCACTTTGGTGAGTGCGAGAACAAGGTCTTCATCGGACCTCTGACATGGTAGTTTAATCTTGCGCAGCTCGAGCAGTGCATCGATGAGTGATACAACTGTTTTTACCAAGGTCTTCAACACAAAACGAAAATAGTACGAATTTATATCATGTGAATAAATGAGCTGATGTTGAGCATAATAAAACAACATCTGATTATCGGTCATTTATGTATACCATTAACAGATGCGAAGAGACCCACCGATAATGATGATGGACTCTAAGGTACTAAGTACAAACTAGCAAGTGTGAATAGATGTTCTGAAGTCGAACACTTGTAGAATCAAACAATCAGGGGTCATTGATGTATACCCACTATCATTTGCAAGGAAACCTGCCACTAATGACTGCAAGATCCAAGGTAATCCTGGGTTTCTAGATCCATTTCCTAGATGATGATTTGGTGTCGATAGGAATATATCCATCAGAAGGAGGGCATTAATGCATCCCACACCAACCGATATGAAACAAAGATCAATAGTCTGATATAATCTGGTAGAATTGTGAGATCCAACACTGTATACTGACATAAGGAGGGTCGACATGATTGGTCAGGATTATTTGAGGAATGGCCGACTCTATTTGAACTTCCCTTGAAGACATACCACGACGCAGAATGGACACTTGGAAACATAAGACTTTGAGTAACTGACTTTAATGAAATCCGCCAATGCCAGATGCATTAATGGAATCTCCATAGGTGACGGGAAGGATAACCTATTGGTGGAGGACTGCTCAAAATACTGGTACAATTTCCTAAGGCAAATTCAGATGGTGTATTGACAGCGGAGATCAAATTATGTGTTGTGTTCAAGGGCCACAAGGATTGACTGTTTCCATTCTCTTCAATATTATACTATGAAATGATTCAAGTCTTTCCCTTTTTAGATTTTTTGTGTTTTTAGATTTTTATACTTTTTCATTTTATCATGTTGAAAAAGAATAAAGAATGCTATAATACATGGGAGGGAATGATTGTTGCATGAGCGTACACCTATTCTTCAAGGGTACGGGTCAGGCCAAGGCAAAGAATCATATTGCAAACACAGGCTGATCTAGTTGTACACACTCTTACAGATGTTCCCTCCATGGGTAGGCTATTTGAAGCAGGATTATGTGTCAACGGACGGTGAAGTAATACCATGTGATTGAGGTTATCCGATTTGGTAGAATGGCCAAGTAGTAAATGGGGTTATATGGCGTACTTCATATTGAGTGTTGTGAAAAATGCCAAAGGCATAAATCACCATTAATCATGGTCTATCTCCAACTATCTGAATCAAATAGTTCGAACTGTCAAAGTCTCCAAGTCTTGTAATCAAAAACCATTTCACTACCCAACAGTTTAGTTAGAAACTGGTTCAAATGTGCATTTAATATCTAAAAAGATAGCCAAAATTGAGGAATTATGCATCTTTCTATCATTCAAAAGGATACGGTTTGTACATGTATGAATAAAATATAAGTATGAGACGTAGTGCAGTCGATGTATGAGACGAAGCATCCTTTTTCATCTTGAATTTCTAGAAGCTGTGAACCTTTAGTCTTTGATCTACTAGTTGTGGGTTGGTTTCGATGTCGGACTAGAAAATTTTGAAACATTTTCCATGTTTTCGAATTTTTCAAAAAAAATTCATTTTTTTATGAAATTTTTTGGGGTGTTATCTGTAAGAAAAAGAATAAAAAAGAGAATTATTTACACTATTCTTTTTGGTGTGTGCAAAATTTACACACTTTTTGGGTTATGATGTAAGCTAGGTTATTTCGGTTTTACTTATGTCCTTAAATGATGTGTTCTATTAAATTGGCCATGAAATAATGTACATGCTTGCCTTTTGGTATGATGTTAATGACTTAGATGCCAATCAAGTACATAGTTGTTCAAAGAATCAGCCAAACTATTTAGACTTCTAGGAATGTGTATATATTCAATAACATCGAACTAACGCTCTAAAAGATGTACTCGTAGAAACTTTCTAAACAGTGTAGGATGTCGAACCTGATACTGACCATTTAACTGGGATGCAACTAATTATGGGTCTAGTTTGACGATTATTCGTCGGATGCCAAGGGTAACAGCCTCGACAAGAAGCTCAATGACTGTGCTATATTCTGCAACATTGTTGGTTGCAGATTCGATAAAAATGCCTCCTTAACTAAGAAATTCGTTATTAGGTGTGAAAACGACCCATGCGGCGGAAGCAACGTTCCGAGAACTATGGCTGGCGTCATCTGCATATCCCCAATAAGTGAAAGATTCTTGTGCCATATTCCAAAGTGACAATGTCAAGCAAGATAAGTGTCTTCCCGAGATAACTAATGTACAAAATTTTATACAACGAATACAACATAATACAACAAATGGTGCGAGGCATCAGTGCCTACGCGAAGTATTTATTCAGATAGAGACCATTTCTAATCTCCGACATGGGTTCCCCATCAAAATTGACCAATTCATAAGCTCCCTTTTTTAACTTAGTTTTGACAACAAGTGGGCCAAACCATTTAGCTACAAATTTCCCTTCTCCTATTTTATCTTGGTCTTGGTCATAAAATAAAACCAGATCGCCTTCAGAAAAGACTCGGGGACGGATGGACTTGTCATATTGTGTTTTAACCCTCTTCTTGTGTGCTTCTACATTTAGAGAGGCTTCTCTTCTAGTTTCATCAAGAGAATGAAGATGGAGAAGCCTTTACTCTTCTGCAGAAGTGTTAGGTAGGAGTTCGACAACTATCTTTAATGATGGGATTTCACATTCAATTGGAAACACAGCTTCTTCTCCATAAACCAGTTGGAAAGGAGTGAATCCGGTTGCGGTTTTAGTGGTTGTTCGGTAATCCCAAAGAGCAGTAAACAACATCAAGTGCCAGTTATTCTTGTTTTTATTAATCGTCCTCTATAACTTAGTTTTCAATACCTTGTTGATGGCTTCTACTTGTCCGTTAGCTTGAGGGTAATATGGCGAGGAAACGTCCTACCATAATCCTAACCGGTCTGTAAGTTCATCCATACAAGAATTCCTAAAATGACTTATGTTGTCGGTAGTGATCTCTTTGGGTACACCAAACCTTTCTATTACATGATTGAATAGAAAATATGTTGCAGTTTTACCCGTGCAATTGAATGTAGGCATCACCTCAGCCTTGGTGAAGTAGTCCACTACTACGATGATGTAGTGGTGGCCATCGGCTGATGGTGGGTTGACCATCATATAATACATGGCCCATTTTGAAAATGGACCCACGGTTACTACAAGATGTAAAGGAGCAGGGTGTGCGTGCATTTTTCTTGTGTAAATTTGGCAAGGATGACACTTTTTGATAGCATTAATGCAATCTTTGAAAATTGTGGGCCAAAAGTATCCTGCACACAAGATTTTATGGGTAGTTTCCAACCCAGAAAGATGACCGCCACATGTCCCAGCATGGCAATCATTCAACACTTATTCAACTTCCTCATGTACTAAACTGTTGAATATTGTAACTTCTAAGAATATTATATTTGTACATTATTTATTCCGGAGATGTTCCATCCCTCCGAGGTGATTCTATTATGTATCCGGAGATGTTTATTCCTCCGAGGAGTTGTGGAAACTAGGGTTATTAGACCCACCATGTGGGGGTCGGACCAGTCAGTTATAATAGGGTATTTAACCTAATGGTTAAATACGAGCCTACATGTACTTGTGTAAAATATATGTCAGAGTAGTGTATAAATAGAGGAGGTGTGTTCCTCATTTGACACACTCACACACTTGAAAAGAGGAGCACTTGTCTGGGAGATTTGCTAAGGAGGATTAGAAGGAGGGAGCACATCTTGTATTTTGGTTTATCATCTTATTGAGGAAAGCTTTGCTGGGTTTTCTACCCCATGAGGGTTTCCCAGGATAAATCTGTGTCTCTTGTGTTTATGCTATGCTTGTTGTTTCTTCAGTGATCCTGTATATGCTATTATTGTGAAATAGAATGTAATGCTGCTATTTTCTGTCTTAGCATATTTAATTTTAACATGGTATCAGAGCTAACCTGAAGGAAGACAAGGTATGGCACTTACGACACTTGCTTTACTTACGACAATGTGAAGGTTAGGGTTTTACATAGCAAAAACCAGTCATCGTGGAACTTTCGCTATAAATCCATTTATGCGAAGGTTCAGGGTCTGAAAAGCTTACAGGTCGAAGACAACATCCCCAGGTACATTGTGTCCAAAGGGAACCCTCAGATTCGTTGTACTTTATGAGTTATGATCAGTACAAGTTAGGGTTTCTGCCTCTTCCAGATCTCAGTCAAAATCAGGTGACCTTGGAAAAAAGGTCACGTCGTACAAGTTCGCTATCCTATTTTATCCCATAAACAAGTCACGTTGCGACACTTGGCATAACTCTCTCTCAGAAAATCCAATTGAGGTCAGACCTGTCAGGATGGAAAGATGACAGGTCAGGCTACTGTAGAAAAAGTTTTCAGACTCTGTGGAGCAAAAATTTCAGAGTTATAGAAGAAGCAATCAGGTGCATATTTCTGTGAAAACAGAATTATTTTTAGCACCTTTATTCATGGCTTCCGGAATTTAGGGTTTCGGAGAAAGTTGAAATTTTTTAAGTCTGTAACCACGGCTGGAAGCTCCTCAGAAAAATAAGAGTTTAGAGCCTTGGATCGAACCTTTTGATTGGACAGAAGGGCGGGCTTCATCAAACCCTAGTTCGGGTTCCTGTCAAGAAGATCCAGAAGTTTCGAAGGCAATTTTGAGGGGTCAAATTTTGGAGATTTCAAAATTGAAGAATGCTAGGTTGATCAGCTCAGCAAGACACATTCTTCCATCCATTCAGAAGTATGAAAGTCAAAGATTGAATTTTTAGGGTTTCTCTAGCAAACCCTAATCAAGATCCAGATCAAGTTTCAGGGGGAGTTGAGGCTAAGGCCTTACATAAGAAGACTACAACAAGTCTCGACAGGTATGACTTAAGGAGGTTCAGGTATGCCTTGAAATCTGATTCTTGATTAAGTTCATAATGTGTTTGTCTTCATGTTATTTATTAGTACAATCTTGATTAATGTTATTAATTGTCTTATCACCCTAGTAACAATATGAATGCATGTGAACGATCGAAGACATTCATTGATTAGGGCTATATGATTGTACTTATGCATTATGGTGTTGTGTGAGGTTGATGTTGTCTGCTAACAAGACACAGGTACATTACAAAAGACAAATCAAGTTCCATGACCATGACAACATGAAGACAAAGACTCACGAGGTATGTATGACTTTGTTATATTATGTTTAACCTACGAGACATGCAGGTTCTAGCTCAGGATCTCTAAATCATTGAAGAGATTGTTTAGGTATGTTGTACATAACTAAGCAGGTATACTAATCCAGGTATGTTTTCCTATGTCATGTTAGAATCTTACCTTGTGTAAGTATACTTGGTATGATTGGTTAGTAATCAAGGGTTTATGCATATTATGTCTCTTATCTTGGTTGATGATTTAACTAACTAGATCAAACAAGAATATGCATGAGTAAAAGAAGACTTCCTTGAAACCCTGAATACTAATGATCATGACTGTACATATTCAAGATTATTTAGAATTAGAATGTTTTGATAATATTGAGAATATACTAATGAATGTATGTTTTTGTATGAGATCATGAGGATGACACTAGTGTACACTTGAGTATGCACAATGGTACAGAATGAATAGAAGTTCAGAAGACATACAGAAGATCAAGCGGGAGGCAACCACACAAACATAAAAGATAAGTATTTGAGTTGTTATTAGAAATAGTAAATGATATTGCTTGTATGCATATTTGTATTCCTATAATATATCATGCTGAGTGTAAACATTCATAAAGCATTGAACAGTATACTACTAATATGCATATGATTGGTAAGTTGGACAAACATTCCATTGTTGCTTTTCTAGAATGAAACCTCTTTGCTGACATGCTGAGAGCTGTGCACACTCTCGATAGTATGTTCTGGTAGAGATGGAAGGCATCTAGATAGCCACTGTATGCATACAGGATATGGGAAAGTGTTGTGCCAAAGTATTGGTCAAAATAGTTGCATAACTATGTAAATGATATCTGTATGCATAATAGGTTATCATGTCAATATGATTTGATGATTATGAAGTATTACTAATCATGTACTTAATTTTGATTTGTAGGAAAGATCATGATGAATGATGAACTCTGAACAAGCGATGGATGTTCAACAAAAGATTTACAAATCAAACACACTATAGAAATCTTGTGGTTAAGAGATTCTCTTAGAAAGAGGAAGAGAATCATGATGAGATGTTTTGCTCCAAGGGACTAGATAAGACCATTCTCTTAATAATGTAATCAGGTTCTATATGGGTTCCCAGGATCGGTAGTCAATTGATGAGCTTAATGATCATCATGGGTGATGTGGATCTCAACCTTTGCTACAAGGTTGAATATGGGTTCTATACACATATGACATGGATGCAAGAAGGAACTCACCACTTGAGGCTCATTTTAGTAGACCCATCTGACGAGAGATGGCATAGATAGATATGTAGAAGATCACTCAATGCTGAGTGTGAATAATGGACAATTGACAGCTTCATGACAAAGCTTGGGCTTTACCAGAAGTAAAGTTGTTCCTAACCTTTACTTTAAGGTTGTGGATGATGAACCTATCATACCATTATTGTATGACGATGATCTCTTTCTGACAAGGAATGGGAAACAGGTCATGAAAATGGCTGCAGAAATGAAAATGAAATATCTCGGATTAATGAACTACTTCTTAGGTCTAGAAGTATGGCAAGATCCAAAAGGAATCTTTTAATTCAAGGTAAGTATGCTGTGAAGTTTCTAAAAAGATTGGATATGTTGGAGTATAAAGCCATGGCCACTCCCATGGACTCCAACTTGAAGTTGTTAGTTAATGACTCATCGTATTTAGTGGACCTAACCCTATATAGACAAATCATTGGGTCATTGATGTATTTAACAAATACTAGGCCAGATATATGCTTTGCTGCAAATACCCTAAGTCAGTATCTAGTAGAACCTAGAAAGGTTCACTTAATAGCTACAAAGCATGTAGTGAGGTACCTAAAAGGTACATTAGATTTTGGTCTATATTATCTTGGAGGTCATGAACTCCGTTTACATGGTTACTCAGATTCTGATTGGGCAGGAAGTGCCTCAGACAGAAAGAGTATCAGGTGGATGTTATAGTCTTGAATCTGCCATGATCTCATGGTTCAGCAAGGAACAATCTAGTGTGGCTCTCAGTACTGTTGAAGCAGAATATATATATAGTTGTCTGCTCTGCCAGCTGTGAAGCAGTGTGGCTTCAGAAGCTATTATATGGAGTGTTTGACTTAGAAATGAATTCCACTATGATTATATGTGACATTCAAAACTGCATCAAGATAGAAAATCTTGTATTCCACGATAAGTCAAAAACACATAGAGATCCGATACCTCTATATACGAGATATGGTGCAGAGAGGAGCTATCAAGATCGAGTATATAAGCACCGAGGATCAGATTGCTAATATCTTGACTAAACCCCTGTCTCGAGTAAAGTTTGAATACTTCCGAGACAAGCTTGGTATAGTCCAGAAGGACCCTCCTCGAAAGGGGGAGTATCATAGTATCTGATAACAAGTCTATCTCATCAATGATGAGGTTTCCTATTTACTGCACCTAGTTACTTAGAATTATTTAGATTTAGGAATCTTATATTTTTTCTTTTGATGATAGATGTATACATGCTTTTGATGATAGATGTATACATGCTTTTGATGATAGATGTTATGCATGTTTTGATGATGAGGATACATGTTTTGTTATACATGTTTTGATGATGAGGATACATGTTTTGATGATGAGGATACATGATTGACACATGTTTTGATGAAGTTCTTGGTAAACATGTGAGGGGATTGGATCATCCCTGGACTTTAGTCCAAAAGAAGAGCCGTAGACATATGTCTTCGAGAATGAAGTCCTTGGTGGACTTGATGGGATTGGATCATCCCTGGACTTCAGTCCTAAAGAGAGCTGTAGATGTATGTCTTCCAGAATAAAGTCCTTGGTGGACTTGAGGGGATTGGATCATCCCTAAGAAGAGTCGTAGACGTATGTCTTCGAGAATGAATTTCTTGGTGAACATGTGAGGGGATTGGATCATCCCTAGACTTCAATCCGAAAGAAGAGCCGTAGACGTATGTCTTCGAGAATGAAGTTCTTGGTGAACATGTGAGGGGATTGGATCATCCCTGGACTTCAGTCCGAAAGAAGAGCTGTAGACATATGTCTTCGAGAATGAAGTCCTTGGTGGACTTGATGGGATTGGATCATCCCTGGACTTCAGTCCTAAAGAGAGCCGTAGACGTATGTCTTCGAGAATGAAGTCCTTGGTGGACTTGAGGGGATTGGATCATCCCTGGACTTCAGTCCTAAAGAGAGTCGTAGACATGATGTCTCCGAGAACAAAATCCTGAATGAACAGGTAAGGGGATTGGATCGTCCTCGGACTTTGGTCCTGTGAATTGAACCGTAGACATGAGGTCTCCGAGAATTGAATAGGACTTGATCGTCCCTGAGCTTCGGTTCAAAAGGTACATGATAGGTCTGGATCGTCCCTAAGCTTCGGTTCAAAAGGTACATGATAGGACTAGATCATCCCTGTACCTCGGTTCAAAATGTACATGACAAATCCTAGAATTGTTCTAGGTTACATCCAGCATGAAACAGGGCTGGCTCTGTAGATATGATACATCCAGCATGAAACAGGGCTGGCTCTGTAGATGTGATACATCCAGCATGAAACAGGGCTGGCTCTGTAGATGTGATACATCCAGCATGAAACAGGGCTGGCTCTGTAGATGTGATACATCCAGCATGAAACAGGGCTGGCTCTGTAGATATGATACATCCAGCATGAAACAGGGCTGGCTCTGTAGATGTGATACATCCAGCATGAAACAGGGCTGGCTCTGTAGATGTGATACATCCAGCATGAAACAGGGCTGGCTCTGTAGATGTGATACATCCAGCATGAAACAGGGCTGGCTCTGTAGATGTGACACATCCAGTATGAAAAAGGACTGGCTCTATGGCGATAAATCCTAGATCTGATCTAGGTCACATCCAGTATGAAAAAGGACTAGCACTGTGGTTGGGATTGGATCGTCCCTAGACATGAGACTTGTCTTAAAGAGATAAGGATTGATCATCCTGGAACTTGATCTGGATTGCATCATCCATGGACCTATGTCCTAAAGAGAGCAGGATTGATCATCCTATAATATGATCGTGTGATGACGATGTTGCCGATTGTGTGATGACGATGCTGATCATATGATGACGATGCTGATCGTGTGATGACGATGCTGCCGATCCTGTGATGATGATGTTGATCGTATGATGACGATGCTTCTGATCGTGTGATGACGATGCTGATCGTATGATGACGATGCTGATCGTGTGATGACGATGCTGCCGATCGTGTGATGATGATGTTGATCGTATGATGATGATGCTACTGATCGTGTGATGACGATGCTGATCGTATGATGACGATGCTGTTGATCGTATGATGACAATGCTGATGATCGTGTGATGACGATGTTGATGATCGTGTGATGACGATGCTAATGATCGTGTGATGACGATGCTGATGATCGTGTGATGACGATGCTGATGATCGTGTGATGACGATGTTGATGATCATGTGATGACGATGCTGATGATCGTGTGATGACGATGCTGATGATCGTGTGATGATGATGTTGATGATCGAGTAATATCAACTCTAATGATGTTGATGTTCCAGTAACTAGTTGAGTTACTGATGATGATGAATTGAAGAAAGCTTCCGATGATATATAGATGATATAGTCAATGACCCCTTGCTTCTGCAGATGTTGTTATAATATGCTTCTCGTTAAGGGGGAGTGTTGAATATTGTAACTTCTAAGAATATTATATTTGTACATTATTTATTCCGGAGATGTTCCATCCCTCCGAGGTGATTCTATTATGTATCCAGATATGTTTATTCCTCCGAGGAGTTGTGGCAACTAGGGTTATTAGACCAACCATGTGGGGGTCGGCCCAGTCAATTATAATAGGGTATTTAACCTAATGGTTAAATAAGAGCCTACATGTACTTATGTAAAATATATGTCAGAGTAGTGTATAAATAGAGGAGGTGTGTTCCTCATTTGACACACTCACACACTTGAAAAGAGGAGCACTTGTCTGGGAGATTTGCTAAGGAGGATTAGAAGGAGGGAGCACATCTTGTATTTTGGTTTATCATCTTATTGAGGAAAGCTTTGCTAGGTTTTCTACCCCATGAGGGTTTCCCAGGATAAATCTGTGTCTCTTGTGTTTATGTTATGCTTGTTGTTTCTTCAGTGATCCTGTATATGCTATTATTGTGAAATAGAATGTAATGCTGCTATGCTGCTATTTTCTGTCTTAGCATATTTAATTTTAACATAAACAACGTCTTAATATCATATCAATTCCTCGACGGTACAAAGTATCCCCGATGATGAGGTATCTTCGAGCTCGTTGTCGAATATGACGTCGTTCAATACTAGAAAACTAAGGATCGATCCTTTGGGTTTGAAGATTTATAATGAATGCTCCATACCAAGGATCAGAAGTAGCAATGAGGAATACATGTTCATCTGCCCAAGATTCAATAGATACAGTACCCTCCTTCTCCATGGGTAACTCAAACATTAATTTAGCAAATGCCAATGCTTTTTTGGCTTTAGAATTTTTAAAGTCAAGGTTGAATTCTTGCAAAATTACTATCCATTTTGAATATTTTCCCCCAATGATATGGCAGGACAAAATGGGTTTCATGGGGTTCATTTCAGCCACGATGGTCATTTTTCTTGGAAGTATGTAATGTCTAATTCATTGGATGACACGAACTGTTGCCAAGGCCAACTTTTCAACCCGAGAATATCTCAACTTGGGACCTGCAAGGCCCTTACTAAGATAGTAAATAACATGTTCTTGAGATGATTCGTCCTCTTGTGCTAAGACCATTCCAATGGTGGAAGGAGATGCTGCCAAATATAGCAAAAAGTCTCTATTATAGTTAGGTGGGCTAAGCACCGGGGCAGAGACCAAAGCTTTCTTTATTTCATCAAATGAACATTGAGCTTGGTCATCCCATATGAATATTGCATCTTGTTTAAGAGACGCATGAAACCTTTAGCTTTTTTAGCAAAATTCTCGACAAATCTCCTCAAGTAGTTAGCTTTCCCTTTAAGGATTTGAAGTTGAGTGATTGTTTTTGGGGAAGGAAACTGAATTATTTCCTCAACCTTGATGGGATCAACCATGATCCCTTTTTGGGACACTACAAACCCAAGTAACCTCCCAGATTCCACACAAAACATGCATTTATGTGGATTTAACCTAATGTTGTACTTGTGACAACGCTCAAAGATGGCCTGTAAATGTGCACCATGTTCATCTCTCTTTTTAGATTTAGTTGCCAAATCATCAATCTAAACCTCAACGATATCCTTAATGTCATGAAATGCATATGCCATATCTCTTTGAAAGGTAGCTCCGGTGTTTTTAAGGCCGAATGGCATTTTCCTATAAGTGAAGGTCGCCCAAGGACATATAAAAGTTGTTTTATGTTGGTCTTCCTTTTTTATCTGGATTTGGTTGTAACCGGAGAAGCCGTCCATAAACGAGAATATTTCATTCCTGATACATTCATCAATGATCTGATCAATGAAGGGTGTGGTATAGTTATCTTTGGTACAAGCTAAGTTCAGATCTCTAAAATCGGTACAAACCTGGATAGCTCCTTGTTTTTTGTTAACGGGAGTCGGATTGGATACCCAATTAGTCAAAGGAACAGGATAGATGAATCTAGCTTTTAAAAGCTTTTCGACCTCAGCTTTAATGGTAGCAATCTTCTTAGGGTTCATTGGACGTAGTTTTTTCCGCATGGGTTTGGCATTAGGATAGGTTTTGATCTCATGTTCTACGATACTGGGATCGATGCCTGGAATTTCTTCATAAGACCATGCAAATACATCATGAAACTTTTTAAATAAAGCAATGTGAAATCTTACTTCCTCGGGAGAACAATCCACACCTATTTTGATGTGCTCAACGATGCCAGGTTTGATAGATATATCAATTCGGATGGTTTTCGTAATGTTCGCCAAATTGCCTTCTGAACTTACATTGTGTATTTGGATAGGGCATTGGTACTTGCTGATGTCATCATCAAAGTAAAAAAATTTCTCTGAATTTTCTTCTGAACTCACATTGTGTATTTGGTCAGGGCATTGGTACTTATTGATGTCATCATCCAAGTAAAACTTTTCAGGTTTGACTTCTAATGAGTCGATCTTAGGAAGAAACGAGGATTTGTGATGCATATCCTCCTAGGGTCGTTCTGAGATGTTCATAACCTCTAAGATGGCTTCATCCAAAGAGAAATTTTGATCTGGGAGATCATGGTTACTTTGAGAGTTCAAGGCCCAAACAGGTCATGTATAGGGATCATATTCCTCCATCTTGGGGGGATTTTGATCCATTTCTACCGAAGCCATTTGAATAGCTTGATAAGAGAGCTCTATGGTGGAAAAGGGAACACTACTCTCCATTTCCTCATGGTGTGCAGAAGTATGTGTCTTTCCATCATTCTTTTCATATAAGGTGTTTTCTTTGGAGGTTCCAACCGATGAGGTGGAACAAACCTCCGAAATGGAATTAGAAAAAACTCTTAATGGAAAGTACACTTCCGATGTAATAGTGAAAATTGGGGCAGTGCTAGGGGTTAATATTGGTGGTGGAATTGGAAAAGTTCCCAAAAGGGATGAGTCTTTAAACATTCCTACCCCAACATCCTGAATCACCGTCGTTGAATCCCCTACAAAAGGGACATTCGAGTGGAGACCAGTTTCAGGTGTGCAGTAATCTAGTTGATCGATTGTTACAATCTTCCCTTGGTGGGGGAACCGAATGACTCAGAATACAGAAGATACTAAATCCATCATCTTATGAATCCAACTGTGACCCAATAGAAAATTGTAGTCTATGGGTGCATCCACTACCTCAACATCTACTTGAACCATTTTCCCCCCTAGTTCAACTGGACAAGCCATGATAATTCCATCAGGTGGGAACGAATGACCATCAAATGCCTTGAGAATTGTGTGGGATGGTACTAAGGTGGGTGAGCCCAAAGCTTTCCAACAAGCTAGGTGTTAACACCCAAAAAGTGCTCACTAGCTCATTTACCACATTATATGGCCCATTTGTCCATTTTCCTACCATTTTTCCCTTAAAATCCCAAAAAATCCCACTAAAAAGCCTCCAAAAGGCCTAAAATGCCTCCAAAAGGCCACAAAACCATCAAAATAGCCTAAAAAAGGCTAAAAAACCCCCTTTTCCTCCAAAAATAGCAAAAATCCCCTAAAAAGGGAATAAAAAATATAAAATAATGAGGAAAAGGAGAAAAAAAAACCCTATACAGCTGCACAAAACCATGTGTTTCCTAAAACCATGGGTCAGCACTCCACCACCAAAAAACTATAAATAGGTGATGGAGATCCCTTATTCCACATCCACAATCACAAGCACCCTTACTCTGCCAAAATCTCTCTCGAAACCCTAGTTCACCTTTGAACTATTTTCACCTTGAGAGCCACCTTTGGCCCATCCCCAACATTGGAGAAGGAGAAAGGAGCATTCTGAAGCTTGGAGCATCCTCTTGGACACTGCAAAGGGCTTCATCAAACCTTTACATTGAAGGTAACATCAATACAAAAAGTCATTCTTTAAATTTGATGTTTATGTTTCATGCTTGTTTTGGAATTAATTTAATTTTCTGTTTTAGCTTAATTAGTTTAATATACTGAACTGCTACTAAGGAGTCCATTCTCCTTAGTAGGTGCTCATTTGCACAAGCTAGGGGTAAAACGCTAGCTACAGTTTTGGCGACTCCACTAGTTTTCGAATTTCTGGTTTCCGTTTTTTAAATTTTTTCTTTCGGCTGTCCCTTTCGGCCGCTGCATACCGCGTTTTTTCCCTCTGCAGTCGCGTCCCGACCGCGCCTTTCAGGCCTTTACCTGCGATCCGACCGCGGCTCTCAGACTGCTTCCGACGCCCTGCCGGCGGATTCAAGTCTGTTACCTGCGATCCGACCGTGGCTAATCAGCCTGTTTGCCGTGATCTGACTGCGCCTGTCGGCCTTTTTCCCGCGTCGCGACTGCGGCTTTCTGCCTCTTTCGTGCGTCCCGACTGCGCCTGTTAGCCCTTCTGCCGCGACCCGACTGTGTCTTTTTCCATTTTTCCTGCGTCCCGACTGCCACTGTTGGCCCGATAGCCGCGACCCGACTGTGTCTTTTCCCCTGTTTCCTGCGTCCCGACTGCCTCTGTTGGCCCGATAGCCGCGACCTGACCGCCGCTGTTTCCCTCAAACCCGCGGTCGGCCTGTTCTGATCCGCCACAGACCCGCGGTCTGATTTCTGCTCTTTTCCTGTTTTGAGCCCAGCCCCTCTTGCTGCAATATTTTCTGCATTTGAACAGCCCTCTGTCCCACCTGCAGCCCACTTCCTTACAGCCTTTCTGCAACATAATTTCTGTTCCTTTTACAGAATCTTTTTAAAATTTCAGTATTTTTATTTCAGAAAATTTTGCAAGTTCAAAGAATCAATTTCAGCATTATTGATAGATTGGAAGTTGCCCTCCCTTGTGGCACTTCTATTTTTGGGATCATTACCTCACGAGCACACACTCTGTCACATAAAATCAAGTGAGCCTTAAAAAGTACCTAACTAAACCAACATTCTAACCCCACTTGGGGAACACAAAAGAATCATTGTAGTTAGGTAGGATCAGGGGGATAGGCTTCCAATAACACCCCTTGGTTATTTCACTTGAGACATAGTTGTTGTCCAAATAGGGAACCAAAATCCCCTAGTACTTTTTGGCACGGTCACGACCAGTTTATCAGAGGGCCTCTCCCTTAGGAGGGTTGAAGTCGGGAGACTGGTTCCGGAGGCCTGAGTGGAATACCGCACTCCATTCAGTAACCGAAGGGCTACCTTTCGCGGTTCGCGGGATATCCCTGTATAGGGGTATTGCGGTCAACGAACTAAACGACAGATTCACCTTTCTGGACGTGTCATGAACGGGGTATCTTAGTTGCCATTCTTCTAGGATTGACTACCCGGTATCCCTCCCGGTAGGGGGATATCATAGCCACTTGGCTTTCCTACTCATATTGTCTGACTTGGATTTCATCACCTTGCAGAGGATATGTTTAGTTGAGTCAGAATACTTTTAGCTAGGTATTTGCATGCTCCTTTACCTCCCTTTGGTCTAGTGAGTCCACCATTTTTCTTTTTTAGGAAACCTGTTGCTTGTTGGTATTGTGACCATCTTTGTTGTTACTCCACCTATTGTAGCACAGCTGCTGCAGTGGGTGTTTTGAGTTGGTTGTTGGCCTGAGTGCCTTGCTTTTTAAGCTCTCCTTCTGCACACTCGGTTGCATTAGGATTTTTGAGCTGTTTTCATACTCACCTCAACCCACAGAGATTAGACACCATCTGTCACCATTGAGTCCCCAAGACATTCTCGGCGCCTCAGGGGCGAGCCCCCACAGCACGGTTCTCTTGACACCACACGTCGTAGATTCCGATCATTATCCGTTGATACCACTCATCACAGATCTAGAGCCTTGTCACTTGACTCCACTCGTCAGCGACGTAGGTCTCCGTCACCAGATAGTGACGCACCTTACTTTACCTCAGATTCTGACGAAGAGTCTGAAAACCCTATTTACACTGCCCCTACTAGCCCCATGGCTGGCACGAATTCCACTCCGTTTGTCATAGGGACCATTGGTGGTACATCCACCACTACACCAGTTACTACACCTGTTTTGGGTATGCCCTCCATGGGGAACCCATCTACTGTACCCCTCACGGTACCTATTCCCACAGCGGGAATACCTATCCCCACTACATCAGTGGCTCACACTACCAATGGTGGTGCTGGACCATCCTTCACTACCTCAGTCCCCCCACTTGGGGGCACCACCCTCAATCTTGCCCCTCCACTTGGGGGCACTGGCCCCAACTTGGTCCATAGCACTACTGTGTCGCAGCCTTCTTCCAGTTTGCCATTCATGGCTAGCCTCAACCTACCTGACCTGGCCAGATTGACCAACGATCCTATTCGACACGACCCCACGTGGCCTCATATGCCTACCAAGCTCCCCTCGGACATCCCTAAGTTCGAGGGCAAGGCTGGTGAGGACCCACAAAACCATATCATGTCTTTCCACCTATGGTGTTCCTCTAACTCCATCGTGGATGACTCTGTTCGCCTCCGTCTCTTACAGCGCACCTTTACTGGCTCTGCAGCCAAATGGTATATTGAGCAACCACATGGGACCCACGCCACCTTTGCCTCCCTTGCCTCTACCTTCCTGCAGTTCTTCCAGTTGCCTGTCCGCTATGACGCGGGCGTTGAGATCCTCCTATCCTGCAGACAAAACACGGCTACCCATATCACGGACCATATCCATGAGTGGCGTAGACGCCGTAGCTTATGCAAGATTAAACTAGATGACCGTATCTTCCTCGATTGGTTCCTCAAGTCCCTGCTTCCTGTCATCGCTAAGGATGTGGCCTCAGAAAGACCCCAGTCTGAAGAAGAAGCCATCCTTAAGGCACAACAGTTCGATCTCATTTACGCCCAATCGGGTTACCTTTATACCATTATACCTAACGCCCCTCGCGGTGAGTCGTCCCATCATGATGCGCCGGGGGCATCCCACGCTGCAGATGGTATCATTGGCCGTGTTTCTTCGCATCCCCAACCATTTTCTATAGCACGTCCTACCCCTGGCCCCGACCTGTCGAGGGATACCTCCCAGTCTGGAGCCACCAACTCATATGCTCCCATGACACATCACCATTCCCATGGACCCTCATGTCCACCTCAGTGCTTCGGGTATGCGACTCCTGCTTATGCTCCTCCAGTCGCCCCTCAGCCTTACTACCATCAGCAGGCTGCCTCAGCTCCTGCGCCTTCACCAGCCCCACCAGCATATTATCCTCCACAGGCAGCCCCTGCGGCACACCCACAACCTGCTCCGCAGACCTATCAGCAACCCCCTCAAGTTGCTGCACCTGCTCAGCCTCAACCTACATATCATCCTCCGCAGCCTGCTCCAGTACCTGCGCAATCTCAGAATCCACCTGCTGCCCAAGGGCAAGTTTACGCCCAACAGAACCCGCAGCAAAACCAGAACAACCAACGTAACCAGGGCCAACAGAACCGCGGCAAGGGTCGTAATCGGGGGAACAACCAACCTACAGACCAAGCTGGTCAACCGGCTAATCCCCCTGACAACAACAATGCGGCTCCCGCTAATCAAAACCCTGATCGCCCGCCCAAGCAGGCCAAAAACCCCAATTTGCGAACGAACCACCCTTGTTCTATTTGCGGGGTCTATGGACACTACACACACGCTTGCCCACACTTGGAGCGAGCTCGGCAGCTCTGGGTTGACGAGGCCCATCGCCAAGGGCATGCGGCTCCCCAAGCATCGCCCAACCCCCCCCAACCTCAGCAACCCCCTTTGGTGCTGCAAAACCCCTTGCCAACCCAAGGCGTGGTGAACACTCAGCCGTTGGCCCCTCAAGCTAACGTACAACCCCAACAACAACAGATCACTTACGCTGCCCCTGATCAACCCATGTTTGACTCAGGTACCCACCACTTGCTGATGATGTCATCTGCTGACGTCAACCTACAGACCCGTCAGAACCAATATGGCTCCACCTTTGAAACCACTCCCACGGATAAACCTACTAACGCTCATCCCACCGATCAGGCGTTACGTATACCTCCACCTCCCATAGACGGCGCTGCGAAAGCACCTCGTTTTCCACTTCGCCGAATCAACAATAACCCTAACGCGCGCGCTGCGTCAAACTACAACATCGTAGACGACCTAGCCCAATCTCCCGCAGCCATGTCTGCGTTAGAAGTCTTGAAGAACTGCCCTTCCCAGCGCAAGACTTTACTCTCCGCCATTGGGGGGATTGACCCAACCGATTCGCATTTGATGGCCTTTGATTTAGACCAGTCTGAACCACGCCTACCTTCCAGCTTAGCCTTCCAAGTTACTGTCTCCGTTAGGAACCTTGTTATCCATCGGTGCATCATCGATGAGGGTGCCTCCACATGCGTTATGTCTACATTTGTATGGCAGAAGTTAGGATCCCCTCCTCTCCAGCAGTCCACCACTGCGTTACGTGCCTACGACGGTCGTTCGGCCCAGCCCCAAGGCCTTCTACCCAACGTTCCAGTCCAGTTAGGTGGTAAAACAGTCCTTATTGACATAGAGGTAATCAATGCCCAATTGGATTATAACCTTTTACTTGGCCGTAGCTACATGTATGCCATGCGGGCAGTTGCCTCTTCTGTCTTTCGCACCATGATGTTCCCCCACGAGGGACGCGTGGTTAAGATTGACCAGCTCACCTACTATGATCCCAGTGCTCCCGCGGCACCTGAAAATGTTCTCCCCATGGTTGAACAACCTGTTTCTCCTGCCTCCACCTCGTTTGTTTCCTCTACGGGTCCTGGAGTCTACTCAGACGCGCCGATGACTTCCACCTTTCACTCCATTCCTCCGCCGTCATCTACGCCCGAAATGTCTGACTTATGTACCTTGTCCCATGACATCCTACCACCTAAAAATCAACCATCCTTGTTTCCTAAACCACCATTGGTACCTAGCCACATTGGTGTTACACCGATCCATACAATCCCCTTCCTAGTTCCTCCAGCAGGAGTAGTAAGCGCCCCGGTCATGGCTACCCTTAGCCTCCCTGGGTTAACCTTGGGATTACCTGTCTGGTATCTTTCGCCTCCCGTTCGCCCGCCGACACCAGATGTCGTCCTCCAACCGGTGCAACCCATGGCTACTACCACTCAGCCACCTCCCGGTGTCTCTACCCCTTCGTCCTCCACGACACCCCCTCCTCCTCCCCCACCCACTGGGGGCAGAGGTCCACAACCTTACACTGCTGTACCACCTCCAAAGACAGTCAAAAACCCTCCAGTATTTCGTGCTCCTCCCAAATGCTCGCTGTGCGATGAGTTGGGCCATGCCACCCACCAATGCCCACAGTTACCCGCATTGCAGAAGCACATGCAAATGCTCGATGATGACCCCAACATCCCAACTGTCGAACTCAACCCCACTCCCAAGCCTAAAGATAAGTCCCTACGTACCAACCACTCCTGCACCATCTGCGGTATTTACGGGCACTATTCACATCATTGTCCCGATCTCCCGGATTACAGAGCGGCTCTCTATGAGATGAACAATCTGGATCTTGAGACGGCACCACCTACCATTGAAGAGATCTACCCCCCAGACTCTTCACCTTCCGGAGAGGTTAATACCATCTATATGATCTCTTCCCCCACTACCCCCTCGTCAACCGATTTGACGATGCAAACTTTCCGTACCGATGAGGAGATTCTTGAGGCCCTTACTGCCCCGGATTATCCTTGGGATGATATGCATCACCGCTCCTATTTTATTCCCGACGAATCCTCCTCTAGCACCGCTACCCAATACGCGGTTGAATCCAAAGACTTCCTCCCCACCAAGGTCGACTGGTTCAAGGACCCTATTCCTGCTCCTGATGCCTTCGAGGAGGGCAACATGGCCAACATCTCACCTGTCATCCAAGTTGATATTGCTGCTCCAGGTCGTGCCCCTGAACTCATTACTTTAGGATCATTTTGCAGTAAACAAGAGATTGAGGACTACATAAACCTTTTCAAAGAATTCCGTGATGTCTTTGCCTGGTCCTATACCGAAATGCTTGATATTGACCCTGCTATCATAGAGCACCACCTTGACACCTCTACGTCAAGGGGCACAATAGATTACCTCGACCCTGGGATAGGGGGCATGATCAATCATTTTGAACCTACCCCATCACATTTATCTCAGCATGTCAAGGAACCCATCATTCAAACCAACACATATGTGATCCATAATCACAAACCCCATGCACATAGCATGGGGGCAAGTCATTAACCCTGCTCACTTTTTCACATGTGTGATCTCAACCATTTTTGAGGTCACGTCACTTGTAGATTTGATTTGATTTGATACCCCTAGTATTCTGCCCCCGCGGGCCATCATGATACACCTAGTATTATTTTCTCCGTTTTTCACATGTTTTATATCATCGGATTCATTTTTCCGAGCTGGTGATGATGCTTGAGATCATTTCTCGCTCTCACCCCCCAATTTTTTGGGTATTTTTTCCAAAACGCCCTCGTCGCCTCGGTGTGCATGCCACATCGGCCGTTACCCATTTTTGACATCCTTTATATCGCCGGATTCATTTTTCCGAGCTCGTGATGATGCTTGAGATCATTTCTCGCTCTCACTTGGTACAATTTCAACATTGTGTCCCAACACCTTGCTGCCTCGGTTTGCGTGCCACATCGGCTGCCATCGGGTTGTTCCACATTTTTTACATGAGCCATTCACTCCTGTCATACTGCAAATGTCTCGTTATTTTGCCATCATTTCATCTACCCCGCAAGGAGGTCCATCAGTGTTCCCACCTACCCTCATTCTTGGTCATCATTACTAAACCTTGATTGAACACTTCCTCCTTGCCTGGCCATTCCTTTTGTTCGGTATAATTTTATCCCTTTTTCGGGCCGGACAAGTCCTTTACGAAAAAGGCACTTAGGGAGTTTCCATTAAGCTCTTTTCTGACTCCTAAAAGAATGAAAAGATCGCCGAGCAATCTTGCTTCCTTTCATGCTCGTTAAAGTACCTGAAAGGGCGTCTATCTGGTATAAGTTTACCCCTTTTCCGGACCTGGTAGACTAATTACGAAAAAGGAATACTCTAGTCACACCGGCTAGAAGAGTTCTTCATTGCATCCTTTTATGCTTCTTTGGGCCTTGGAGACTAACTCTACGAAAAAGCAACCCCCTGGAGTCTTCTTACTTGCTTTCAGACTCTCTAAAATTGAAAGCAACCACGAGCATGCACTGTCCTGGGCTCGTTAAATCCACACGAAAGTACCATTCCATAACTTCAGAGTCTTCTTATCGCTTTCAGACTCCTTAAAATTGAAAGCAACCACGAGCATGAACTGTCCTGGGCTCGTAAAATCCACACGACAGTATCGTTTTATCCACACACTTCTTCTAGTTCCTTAACCCATGAAGAAGTATCCTCCCGTGCCTCATGGCACTGTGATCGATCATCTCGGCAGCACCCCCAATCAGGTCGCCTTTATTCAGAGTATTCTGCAGTTTCCTTCCATTTTATACCAGCTTGAGTCTCCCTCAGCCTAGTCACCTCCCCAGAGCCAATACAGCTATGATCCCTTTCCCCTCAGTCAGTTTCCTATGCTGCCAGATCATTCCCATTATCATACTCTGAACAAAGGAAGTTTGAGTCCACCCACTCTACTTGCCCAGTTATCCCTCCACAGTTTGTCAGTCCTACCATCAGTACTATCACATTTCGGTTGTTTACCTCGCGCTCCTGTCAAGGAAACATCATTGCCTTGATAGTTGCAGGTCTCCCTCTGTCGACGACAGCTCCTCTATTCCAGAGGATAGGCCCAGAGGTCCCTACGCCTTGGACTTATCACCATCTGTGGTAAGTGCCTACGGACCATTCTCAGAGGAGACATCATTACCTCTCTGAGTGGTTGTTCCTCACATGCTCGACTTCAGCACCTTGATCGCATCGTTGAGGATCGCGTAGGATTATATCCCATCAGTTTTTAGTCGAAGACCCCGGATTTCCCCCGACTCTAGCACATTGGTGAGTCATTTCGGAACGCCCAGTTATATGTTCCTGTGGATGTCCGGGCTGCGTTGGCGATTGTATTCGGAAGCCATCCAATTATATGCTTCCTTGAGTACCCAGTTCAGTTCCAGTTCCAGATCAGTGTACCGTTGAGGTCAGAACTACCTGTCACTATGATCCAGCAGCTCATCAGTTCCTTTGGTACCACACTCAGTAGCACTGTTGATTGTTCCAGTGCACCATTTATCCAGTTCACACATGATCCGCTCAGCAGTATGTCCCAGATTTTGTGTCCCCTCTGGACACTTATGATGTACACAGTGGCTATGTATCTTTCAGGTCCCCCTTTTTCGGGCCTCACAGTGATGTTTATGTATCTTGATACGAGCATGGGTATGCCCGCCTCGTCCATATATTGAGATTATTCCTCAGTCAGTATTTGAGGTCATGTATATTTCAGGTCCCCATTTTTTGGACCCCATTGTTATTATGTTATATCCTGATACGAGCATGGGAATGCCCGCCTCGTCCATATGATCAGATGATTCCTCATCCATTATTGAGGTTATGTACTTTTAGTTCTTGCAGTTGTTCGGGATCATTGTTCCGGGCTCCAGTTTGTTTCTTCTCTTCTCTCCACTCCCAAGGAAAACCATTCATGACTTATGATGTCCATCGGCCATACGATGAGCTCCTGCCCTCGCACATCAGGGGGCAATCTGTTAACACCCAAAAAGTGCTCACTAGCTCATTTACCACATTATATGGCCCATTTGTCCATTTTCCTACCATTTTTCCCTTAAAATCCCAAAAAAATCCCACTAAAAAGCCTCCAAAAGGCCTAAAATGCCTCCAAAAGGCCACAAAACCATCAAAATAGCCTAAAAAAGGCTAAAAAACCCCCTTTTCCTCCAAAAATAGCAAAAATCCCCTAAAAAGGGAATAAAAAATATAAAATAATGAGGAAAAGGAGAAAAAAAACCCTATACAGCTGCACAAAACCATGTGTTTCCTAAAACCATGGGTCAGCACTCCACCACCAAAAAACTATAAATAGGTGATGGAGATCCCTTATTCCACATCCACAATCACAAGCACCCTTACTCTGCCAAAATCTCTCTCGAAACCCTAGTTCACCTTTGAACTATTTTCACCTTGAGAGCCACCTTTGGCCCATCCCCAACATTGGAGAAGGAGAAAGGAGCATTCTGAAGCTTGGAGCATCCTCTTGGACACTGCAAAGGGCTTCATCAAACCTTTACATTGAAGGTAACATCAATACAAAAAGTCATTCTTTAAATTTGATGTTTATGTTTCATGCTTGTTTTGGAATTAATTTAATTTTCTGTTTTAGCTTAATTAGTTTAATATACTGAACTGCTACTAAGGAGTCCATTCTCCTTAGTAGGTGCTCATTTGCACAAGCTAGGGGTAAAACCCTAGCTACACTAGGGACATGACACAAGTGGAAGCTCCTTCATCCACAATGGTTCGAAAAATATTCTTACCATTTGAAGTTACTTTAATTTGGAAAGCAATTTGTGAGGGAATCCTACATGTGGGCTATTCTAAGTCAAATGTGATCAAATTAGTGTCTAATGGATCAATAGCACCGATAGCAGACAATAGTGCTTTCCGTTGAGCGGGACAACTTTGCAACACATCCAAGGAATACATTGCACAAGGATCTTGAGCTAAATATTCAACCACATTGTAGTTTTGAGCAGCTTGTGCATTGGGGTTGTGTGTTGTTTTTTGGAGGACCCCTTTTGGAGGTCGAGGCACCATGTCTATGGTTGGTTTTTCAATATTTAGAAAACCATTAGGCTGAGATCCAACTGTTTCAACATCTTTTGAAGGTATATCATAAGAATGAGCCCTTGTTTGGATATGGATGTCATGTTCACCAATTGTGAAGATATTAGTGTTGGGTGGATTGCCCCCTTGTGGGGGATTTGCTTGGTTTCCTCCTGGTGGAGGTATCGGCGCTGCAGCAACCATCTGTTGTTGCTGGGGGAAAGGTTGATTTAGGAAAGCAGGTTGTGGTTGTTTCCCTCCTCATTGTGCCAACATTCGATGAATATCATCCATATGACGACAAAGATGAGTAGGATGATCCCCTTGGAAAATTTTGCAAGGGTACTTGTTTTTCCAGTTTTCAAGGTTGCCTCTAGTGGGATTATTCACCTTAGGAGAATCTCATATCCCAAGGTTAGCATTGGGATTTTTCTTTTGTTTCTTCTTTTTTCCTTTTGGGTATGCAGTTTGAACCGTAAGTACTTCAAAAGTTTGGGTATGAGTTGTTGTTTGTTGTGTTTCCTGGCTAGCCGTGGGTTGCGAATTTTGAATTGTCATTTGTCCCAATTGTTGGGTGGCTTGTTCAATTTGGTTAACGGATCCAATCACACAATCGGTATGAGGTTTTTTTGGCGGCCTAGCTAGATCAGTCACATGTCTTACAGCATGACGTATTAAGTCATAAAGTGTGCTCGATTGGGAATATATCAAATCCATTTGGTGGGCACTCTGAATGAGTTGTTCTTCAGTCATGGCTCCCAACATAGATACATCTTTTTCAAGATTAGGTAACAGTGATTTTATGAACCAGTCTGCTAGGAATTGATCCAGGATTTCATCTTTGATAATCCGTCGGTGCCTCCTCCACTCGTGGATATGATCCGAGATGTGAGTAGCGGTGGATTTCCTAAGGGAATTCAAAAGTTATGTTCCCGTCTCATAGCGTATAGGTAGCTGAAAATGTGTTAGAAAATCCATAGCCAAAGATGAAAATTCCGTAAATGTATTGCATAGCAATTCAATGTACCATTTGGCAACTGTTCCCGTTAGGGTCCGCTGAAACAATCTCAACCTAATACTTTCATCAACTAGGGAATTGGATGAACACCACAAATGAAATGTCATCACATGATTTGATGGATCTTCCCCAGGTTTTCTGTCAAACTTGGGTATGTCTAAGGGTAGTTTGGATGGTATTATTGGCCATCCATTCAAATGTAGAACAAGGTCATTAGTCAGCTGGGATAAATCCAGCAAATTTAATGTGTCCAGAAATGGTGACTTAACTAGTGTCGTAGCAAACGATTGATACACGGGTGAAGCTTGATAGTTCCATTGTTGTGGTCCTTGGGATTGAAAAGCATTCCAAGAGGGGTTAACTCCTTGCGGAGGTTGCATCCAAAAGGATTGGTTATTGCCAGGATATTTCCTAGTCCATTGTGAACTAGTTTGCGTGTATGGATTTCCCCCTTGCGGAGGTATGTTCCAATAAGGTTGGTTATTTGGTGGAACATTACCACTCCATGGTTGGTTGGGATTCATGGGTGGATTGCCCCCTTGCGGGGGTGGGCCCCAATTATATTGGTTACTAGTTGGAATATTACCACTCCATTGATTGTTTCCTTGGTTTTTTTAATGTCCCTTGTTAGGAATTTTATTAAAATGGCAATTTTTCACTTTTTTCCCTAGTTAGACCTTTGACTAGTATTGGTCTCCAGGTCTCAAATTGACTCCAAATGCCTTCAAATATTAAAGGAAGGTGTATGAATTATATTAGGAATTGAATATGATGTTAAAGTATGATATATGTGGCCACCAAAAGGCCTTTGAAAACTCTCTTAAGATTCTGGACCAAGTATGCAATTTTACTAGTAATTTGGGGTTCAAATCCCCCTAGGATAAGTACTGAAAATGGCTTCCCAAATGCCTCCAAACCCACTCAAATTTATGAACATAGGTAGGGAATGTATTAAGGATCTTCTTAAGGTATCATGCAAACCATTAATTTATTATTATATCTATTCAAACCCTCTCCCATTCAGCTGCAAAAATCACCCATTCGACCCTTGGGCAAATGACACTATTTCTTCTCCCAATGCATTTAAACTGGGTAAAAATACTTCAAATGCTCAAGTACAGTACATGAAACTTGTATAATACATCCATGGAATTATATTAATCACAAATTTATCATATAATCATCCATTCATTCGAAATCATTAGCATTACATTGGTTCACAACAAGGTAGTGGGGAAATGGCACTATTCTTTCATTAAAAATGCGATTTACACATTTCTACTTGGAATTTTGACCTGAAACTTTTTGGAGATGAAGAAAAGAGTATTTAATTCATATTAAAAAATAAATGGGGCATTATAAGCTCCCCAAAATATTACAATATCTCACCAAAAATTCCCTCTCTCAAGGATCAAAAATATGCCATCAAAACAAGAAATGGTTGAGAGAATGTGCTGCAATAGAAGAAACCATGAGTTGCCCCGTAGATTACACATGCAAATAAAGATTCCATTAAAGTTCCAAATGAAAGGTATGAATTTCCTTTCCAATTACCAACTTGGATGGGAATCTTTCACCCTCAAAATTGGCTAAGGCAAGAAACTAGTCATCCACTAGCTCTCCCTCTTCACAAATGCAATTGCAAATTCTACAACTGATCAAAAGCTGGTTTACTTCTTTGTTATTGACATTTATAAACTTATAATGTCCTCCATGGGTCGAATTCCTTCCAAGATACTCATGCCAACTCAAGTTGGGAAGAGATTCCAAAGAACACCACTTGTACAACAATTCCTAGTCTCCCACTTCCACCAAATCACATGTGGAAGCATCTTAGCTTCCCTAACACCCTTGAGCGCCCTATTGGAGTCTATTGTTAGCCTTGACATGTCATATATGTCATATGTCAGCCTTCAAGTCTGATTTTTGTCATAGGTGTCATAGAATCTTCATCATTGTTGTCATAGAGCTAGGGAATCTAGCCCAAGTGTCTCACTAGCTCCAAATTGCCTCTTCCTCTTCCATAGGAATTACTCTTCCTCTACATTTCGACCTCATTGAATCATGACAAGTATTATTGAACTTATAACTCATCCCAAGAACATTAGGCTTCCCATGGATTCGAAATTGCAAGAAGAGGATGCCATGTGGCACATAAATCCTAGCTTGTGTGGGTCCCACTTCCTCCATGTGTCTTCATGATCAAATGCCACTTTGATTTTCACTTGTATATATTTATTTATATCCTTTATTAAATATTTATTCCATCCAAATGTTCCAACATCATTTATTATCCCCATTATTCCAAATCCCAAAGCTTCCACCACAAACCTAGGAAACTAGTAATTTTCCTCCTTGGCAGTTATTTGACCTTTACCATCAATATGAAAAACTCTAATGAATAGGGCCAATTTTCTTAGGCCATTGTGACCCAATGCCAAATTTGGGACATGACATTTTGGATAAGCATTCCAAGGTTGGTTTCCCCCTTTCGGAGGTGGTGCGCAAGAAGATTGGTTACTTCCTGGAACTTACCCACTCCATGGAGGAATGGGGTTGTTAGGTGGGTTTCCTTCTAGTGCACTACCTGTGGGGGGTATGGAATTTCCCCTAGGATTCATGTTAGGAAAGTTTGAATGATGAATTCCCGAGGTGTTTCCACTCACTTGTGGAGTAGGACCCCAATTGGCATTATTATTCCATGGTTGATTAATTCCGCCTAGGATATTGAGATTCCATAGTGACGGATTCCCCCAGAAGTGGAACTAGGAAAAATGTTTGGTATGCCAAGAGGATTTTGGTTTACTCCTTGATTATTTTGACCTTGATTAGCCAAACCATATGGGAAACCCATGTTTGGTAAGGCACACCCTCCAGTAGGGATTCCTGCAGACGAAGTGGATATACTTCCGAGATTGGAACCCGAAACTGTATCAACTGGAACTGAAATGTTGGTTGAACTTGTGCTAATGACAGGTATACTGACTGGTGGGATTGATGTAGTGGTCACATTGGAAGTATTGCTACCTCCTACAACTGTGTGTGGCTGTGTTGATGTAGTCCCTTGTGATCCTGATGAAGCCATAGGGTTGGTTGTGGGATTTTGCATATTAGCCCAAATCCAATAATAGGGTTGATGTAATCAAGTGGCTCACTGATGTGAAGTAATATTGGGCCTGAAAGATTTGTTAAAGATGGGTTTACGTGAGTTGCTGTGTTGTCTTCTAGTGTTTCAATTTCAAATGGAGCAAGATTATCAACAATATCTGTATTTTCCTTGGTAGGTAATGTTTCAGTATTTATTTGATGTTGTTCTTCTCTATTGTTTTTAATTGAATCTAGAAGTTGTTCAGTTTCCAAGTCATAGGGTTGTGGGTTTTGTATTCGTCTCCATGATGTAGCAGGGCCTTCAGGTTTTGGTGACTCACCTCGCTGCTGCCATGATTGGAGGATCGGGAGAGTAGCCACTTTGAAGAACTTGATAAAAGGATGTGTTTAAAAAATATTTTGATAAAAAATAGAATCAAACAATCCTAAAGCTATCCAGATTCAACAAAATATAAAAAGTGTCTACACAGTAAAAATCCCTATGGGTTCAAGCAAACAAACTGACTTTTCAAAATAACTGAGGCTCAATGAAAAGATGGATTAGAGGTCCTTCCAAAACTAGTAGCTACTGAGGGATCTCAAGCCTCAAACAATTGTAGTAGCGAAGGTATGAGAAACAGTTACAATAAAATTTAATCGTCAGAGGTGCAAGAGTTGGTTCCTGCCCAATCACCCTTCCAAGGAGTAAAATTTACAAAGTCTGTCTCAGGTATTGCAAGTGTCCCCCACTCACAATAGCCTATGTGATATCCTAGGAATAGCCACTAAAGTTACCACTTCACAATCGACGGTTAGGCAGAATAGTTGTAAGTCGAGGACAACTCTCATAACCAGGAACTCTAGAAACAGTGATGTCACCCTGAGGACTTGTCACTTAACATAGAATCCCCTGATGAGCTCATGTCCCACTAAATAAGCAATAGGGGGGAACCACTCTTACTTATCCAGATTGACCTCGCGTTTAACGCATGTTTAAGAAGCGCTTTCTCGATAAGCGTTTTTTGCTACTAATGGATTTACTCTCTTTAATCAATGCTAGTTTCAAAATGTTGTAGCCCAGGAGTGTTAACTCTCCAAACCTAATCTAGGGCACTAACCTAAACTTGTTGGTGATATGAAAATCAAAAGTTGGTAAATTTTAGATTAAGCACCAATTTTAAGGGTAGTTTGCTTAGTTTTAAGAATGGACGTGAAACTTGTGGTGTGTCGACTCGAGAAAAATGAACCAAACAATGCAAAATGCTCACTACTCTACCTTTCAATTCAATGAATGTTCTAGTCTAATAAAAATTTAGAGGTTCATGTGTCATTCAAACATGCAAAGTTTCTGGTAGATTTCATGTTTTAATGCATAGTTCTTCAGAAATGAAAAGATTTCAATGATCAATGAAAATCAAATAAGATGCTTTAAAAATCAAATGTTAAACTATTACAAATGAGATCCACTTTCTCATTCACAAGATCGCCATAAGGTGTGAGTGAAGAGGATACGGTGGCTCATACATAACTTATCGCAAAAAAATTGATCTCTAAAAGTGCAATTCTCTCTAATTGTGCATGAAAATCATGAAAATATTCTAAATCCAAAACGAAAAGTAACTTATAAAGCTTGTTTTTGTGCAAGGAAAGAAATTATTCTCAAATTAACTCAAAATGTGATGGTCAAAGTTTGTTTTTAAATGCAAATGCGGTTACATGATCTTTTTAATATGATTTTATCAAATGTGTATAGTTTAATGTTTCCAATCAACATGCAATTCATGGAAACCATATGCATCTCTTGTTGTAGCTAGAAGTTCACAAAAGGTATCTAACAAAAATCTAAGAAGATCTTCCAGCCCGAGACAATTTGGTTCACATAATCAATATTACATGATCATAACTTGAAATCATATTCGACAACATTCATTGAACTTCGAAAATATTACATAATCATAACTATGAAACCATATTCGACAACATTCACTAAACTTCGAATTGAAAACTTATTTATAACCTTCGGTTATCTGCTAGTATCTACTGTAGTTCAATTAGTTTACAACCACATGATTCCGATCCATAGATGATAAGGGAATTGTGAACTCTCTAGATTTGTGGCAGACCAACGAATCAATAGACATAGTATCATCAGTTATCCATTCATATTTCTGCGAGTAGAATTCAGTTCAACAATCATTAGTTCGATCCAGGTGATGTGGATGGGGATTGTTAAATTTTCAGTATTAAATTACAATACTATAGGATCTTTGCTGAGAGAATAACATCTACAGTATATCAATGCATGACAATCATAATATGACAAGCATCACAAGCATCACAAGAATCAAAAGCATAGAGACAAGAGACACAGAGTTTCCGTGGGGAAAACCCTAAGGTGAAAAACCCCACAAACTTCCTCAGAGATAGAGAGAGCAATGGCTCAACCAAAATACAACCAAATAATACAGAGATAGTCTCCTAGCAGATGATCCTCCTCCTCCTCACTAGTGCGCCACTTTCCAGAGAGAGAGATAGATGCTTTTCCGAATGAGTAAAATAGAGATCTCCTATCTCTATTTATACTCACCTTTTTGCCCAGTGACCTACTGGGGCCGACTTGTCTACTTTAGTACATCCACATTATATTATATATTAATTAGGGCCGACCCCATAAGGTGGTCTAATAACCCATTGGCAAGTACACACACTTGCGACACTTGTCAATCCACATGACGACACTTCCTTATAGAGGAATAACACATCTCTTATAAGGGTACAATAAATATACATATAATATACTGATGAAATACATTCCGAAGTTACATATACATCAACACTCCCTCTTAACTAGGAAGGTATTTCTCGACACAGATCTGCTAGACAAGTCTTCTTCTCTGGATCATCATCATCGATGCATCGTCATCATCATCGTCACTGCTGCTGCTATCTCATCCAATCTCTGTCTCTACTCGTCATAGGAAGTTCTACAGAGCCAGTCCTTTTTCATACTGGATGTAGGCCCACCACCTGTAGGTCTTCGTCATCACTGGCCATACTGTGGAATTCTCAGGACTTTTACGTGCGTCACAAAACCTCGCAAGAGCATCCCAGGCTGTTACGAGCATACTGCTCTACCTATAGGATCTCCCAGGGCAACGAATTACATGTGACCTCACCACAAAACCTCGCAAGAGCATTTCAGGCTGTTACGAGCATACTGCTCTACCTATAGGATCTCCCAGGGCAACGAATTACATGTGGTCATGGCAAAACCTCGCAAGAGCATCCCAGGACTTATTACGGGCACACAGCCCAACCTATCGGATCTCCCAGGGAAACGGATTACATGCCATAGGACAAAACCTCGCAAGAGCATCTGCCAGATATCCCAGGGCAACGAATTACATGCCATAGGCAAAACCTCGCAAGACTATCTGCAGATCTCCCAGGGAAACGAATTACATGTCCTCCCAGAGCAAAACCTCGAAAGAGCATTTGCCAGATGTCCCAGGGCAACGAATTACATGCCATAGGCAAAACCTCGCAAGACCATCTGCAAATCTCCCAGGGCAATGAATTACATGCTCATCTGCACAACCTGATCCACGGCCACAAAGTATCAACCTGATACTCAACATACATCATCCTGATGTATCCATGATCATCCTGATCATCATCACTGCAACGTCCTGTTGCATGTCATCTGGAGCAACATCCTGAAGCTCGTCATCTATGATCGTCCTGATCATCACTGCAACATCCTGCTGCATGTCATCTGGAGCAACATCCTGAAGCTCGTCATCTATGATCATCCTGATCATCAATGCAACATCCTGCTGCATGTCATCTGGAGCAACATCCTGAAGCTCATCATCTATGATCATCCTGATCATCACTGCAACATCCTGCTGCATGATCCACCTGATCATCAATGCATCTTCCTGATGCATACCAAGTATCATACATGATCCTCATGATCATCAATGTATCCACCTGATACAAATACAAATACATGATACATATCACCATACATGATCCACCTGATCATATCCAGCATCCACATGATGCGTACATACATACATAAAATGATCCAACTGATCATATCCAGCAGAAACTAGAACATCATCCTGATGCTCATCATCCAGTGCTTACATCCACAGCCATGTGAAGGATTCTCCTTCCAACATGCTTGGAATGGCTTCAGCAAATGTGTCCATCACTTCTTCCTCGAAGTGTCCTCGATCTGAAGAACGCCAAGCCTCTCTCTGAAGTACTCGAACTTCACTCTGGCTAGTGGCTTCGTCAGCACATCTGTAATCTGCTCATCTGTCGCAACATACAGAAGCTTCACAGCTCCTCTCTGCACCATATCAATGATATAGTGATATTTGATCTCTATGTGTTTCGACCTGTCATGAAACACTGGGTTCTCGGACAGCTTCACACAACTCTGGTTATCACAGAAGATACCAGTAGCCTCCAACGGGAGATCAAATAACTCAGACAGTAGCTTCCGTAGCCATACTGCCTCACAACTAGCTGAACAGGCTGCAACATACTCAGCCTCAGCTGTACTCAGTGCTACGCAGGACTGCTTCCTGCTAAATCAAGAGATCACACCTGATCCCATACTGAAGCAACACCCAGATGTGCTCTTCCTATCTGCAGCACTGCCAGCCCGATCTGAATCAACATAACCCTGCAGGTTAAACTTTTGATTCACCTCATACCTGAGCCCATAATCCACTGTACCCTTCAGGTACCTCAGAACATGCTTTACAGCAACCAGGTGAACACTTCTCGGATCCGTCAGAAACTTGGCTCAATGTGTTCACAACAAAGCAAATGTCCGGTCTCGTGTTCGTCAGGCACATCAAGGACCCAATCATCTGACGATACATAGAGACATCAACTGGCTCAGATGAAGCATCACATAGAAGCTTCAGATTCGATGCCATAGGTGTGGCCATGGCCTTGCAATCCATCATCCCGAACCTCTTCAGGATCTCTACTGCATACTTCCCTTGTCCAAGGAAGATTCCTTCTGCACTCTGCCACACCTCCATGCCAAAAACGAATAGTGCATCATCCCCAAGTTCTTCATCTCGAACTCGGTAGTAAGCTTCCGCTGCGTGTCGACAATCAATCTATCTTGACCATACCAAGTTCTGCACATATATGATTTCCTATCATGTGTCTCAGAACCAAGTGGCTGCTTCTTCTTCAACTACACCATTCAAGAAAGTTGTCTTGAATCCATCTGGTGTATCTTCTATTTCATCACTTATATATTTCTCTATGCTGCCATCTACAACATGCTTGATCTGAAAGTTCTATTTGGAAGTCACAACAGACTTCCCTTTAGCTCTTGGGATCGTATCCCAAACATCATTCTTCATGATCGATGGATCATGGCATTCCATTTCTTCATCCCAAATCCTGGGAACTTCAATATCTTCAATAGATATCTTTGTTGCTGGAACAAATGTTGTAGTCCTTTTGTAGGTGAAGATATACGGTCTTTCCTACAAAACAGGTTAAATTGCATGATTAGAAACATCTCATAATTTTCAGAACAAATTCTTATACATGAAGAAATATGTCATACAGTCATGCAACTATCTTAGCCAATGCTTCAATACAACATTTATCCATATCCCGTAACTTTCTAGATGCCTTCCAATCTCTACCAGAACATTGTTAAGAGTGTGCACAACTCCCAACATGTCAGCAAAGAGGTTTCATTCTAGATAAGTAGCAATGGAATGTTGTACAGTGCCATAGGCCACTTACCCAACACATGCATATTAGTAGTATACTGTTCATTAATTCAATCATTCTAATATGCACAATACATATCCTAAGTCTAGGAACATGAGCATATTTATCATTGAACAATTTTATTTAAGCAAACAAATATGCAAGAAAATTAAAATACTTATCTTTGTTTGTTTTTTGGGTGGACTCCCTCTGAGTCTTTTCTTCCTTGCAGGAGCTGCTAGAGTCCTTCTACACCTTCTTGTTGTGGAATGTAGAGAGATGGACAACTCCCTCTGAATATCTGCACCCTTGCAGAAACCACTGGAGTGTGCTCCCTCTTGATCTTTGCTTCCTGGATTACCTGTTCTTGAACTCATATTCATCCTTGGTCCCTATGCATGCTTATTAGTATCATGATTGTGTTATCCTTGTGATCTCATACAAAATCATACATTCATTAAAACACAATAATCTCAAGTATGTATAGTCATGATGATTTCAAACAGAAATAATAAGCATTAGCATTCAAGGTTTATATAGGACTCTTATGGTTAGTCATATCATAAGAAACATAACATGTCTAAACCTGTAATTACTCAAACCTATGACACTTCTGGTTAGTCATATTATTAATTAAGGTAAGACACATAATATGCATATGCCCATGATTATTCAAACTTATGACTTTATGAACATTCATCAATCATGCCATGCATACTTATATGATAGATCCTATGATATAAGAAACACATACCTGGTTACCATATTTGCTAGTTATGTCTAGCAATGTGTTCTTGTTCTCTTCAATGACCTGCATAACTCATTAGTTAACTTTTGCAAAAACAAATTATACATACCTCTATGTGATCCATGACTATGGATGAATCTTTGTATTTATGTCACCATGGCATGTTCAGGTTGTCCCTTCAAATTGTACAAACCTCCCTCTTGCTTTCCAATCACTACTGCATCATCTATGGTCTTTCCCTTTGGCCACATTAGGACTTGGCCATCCACAAATGCAACCCTCATACCTTTTGCATCCAATGCAGAGATGGAGAGTAAGTTCTTCTTGAGCCCAGGTACATAAAGTACTTCTTTCATCTTCAATGATTTTCCAGAATCTAGGTTGTAGAAGGCTTCACCACTTCCTTTGATTGGGTATTGATAATCATCCCCAAGTTTCACCTTATGGGGTGACTCATGTTCAGATAGGTTCACAAAGGATTCTTTAAACCCAGTCATGTGTTTGGAGGCCCCACTATCAATCAACCAATCATTACAACCATGGGAGATGGTACCACTGAGTGCAGAGATCAGAACATACTCTTCTTCACTTGATGAGTCATCATCACTATTACTTTCTGCCTTAGCCTTCTTCTTTGGGGGTTCATCATCTTCGGCAGCATGAGCATGGAACCTTCTTTTGCTGCCCTTCTTCTTCTTACTGAAGTTGTTGTTATTATCCCTTTTGTTCTTGGGACAATCTGAAGCATAGTGACCCTTCTCATTGCATGTAAAGCATCTTAGGTCTTTCTTGTTCTTCTTTTGATGGGATCTATTGAGGCGAGGGAGATCCTTCTTGGTTTTGCTTCTTTTGGTGTGAGCTGCAAGAGCTTGATCTTCTCCTCCCATCTTTTCCTCACGAGCTATAAGTCTAGCTTCTTCTTGAGAACATTCCTCCCGAAGTCTACTGAAAGAGATCAACTTCTTCCTTGATCTGCTTCTAATTGTTCCTTGATCTGAGAGACCCTTGAAAAGTAAGATTGAATGGTTTCTCCATTCTGAAACTTTACTGCTTTCAATTGGTTCTGCAGAGTCATCTTCCGATTTATGTTCTTTCCTTCAAATAGCTTGGTCAAGGATTCAAACATCTCCTTGGGTGTCTTGAGAGAAGACACATGGGGAATGAGATGGTCTTTGATAGAATCAACAATGATTCTCTTTGCCTTGACCAAGTTCTTCTTGTGCAATGCCTTGGCCTCTTCATCCTCTGGGATAGGGATGTCTTCTTTCACATATGAGTCCAACTAATTCTCTTCCAGGATTAGCCCAATCCTATACTTCCAGGATCGGAAGTTATCAGCCCCTTCAAGCTTATCCTCAAGCTTGGTGTGAAGAGACATCTTTAAGAGTACTTCAAATGGAAATAGAAAAGATTTAGAACTTACCACTTGAAGTGCTGAAAACTGGATCTGGTCCCGGATTAGGGTTTGTCAGAGAAACCCTAAAAATTCAAAATGTGAATTTCAAAATTCCGAAAGGATAGAAAGATGCGCCTTGGAGAGCTGATCAGCCTAGTACATTCAGAATTTGAGATCAGCAAAGTCTTGTCCTTCAAAATTGCCTTTTTGTCCTCCCGGGTTCACTAGGGAGAGCCCTGAATTAGGGTTTGAGTTTCCCGGAGATCTACCCAGCCAAAAATCTCGATCCAAAGCTCAAACCTTCGATTTTTGCAAGGAGCTTCCAGCTGTACCTTCAGTTTCCAGAAATTCCTATTTTTGTGGAAACCCTAATTTTTAGGGTCAAAACTGAAAATGCTCGGAACTGAAATCTGATTGGACAGAAAGATGCGCCTTGATGAGTAGATCCAATCTACTATACTGAATTTCAAAAATCTGTGGAGAGAAACCCAATAAACAAGGAATACAAGCTTCCGTCACTGCAAAATGTCTTCTTCTCAGTTAAGCTCTGATACCATGTTAAATTTTCAGTATTAAATTACAATACTATAGGATCTTTGCTGAGAGAATAACATCTACAGTATATCAATGCATGAAAATCATAATATGACAAGCATCACAAGCATCACAAGAATCAAAAGCATAGAGACAAGAGACACAGAGTTTCCGTGGGGAAAACCCTAAGGTGAAAAACCCCACAAACTTCCTCAGAGATAGAGAGAGCAATGGCTCAACCAAAATACAACCAAATAATACAGAGATAGTCTCCTAGCAGATGATCCTCCTCCTCCTCACTAGTGCGCCACTTTCCAGAGAGAGAGATAGATGCTTTTCCGAATGAGTAAAATAGAGATCTCCTATCTCTATTTATACTCACCTTTTTGCCCAGTGACCTACTGGGGCCGACTTGTCTACTTTAGTACATCCACATTATATTATATATTAATTAGGGCCGACCCCATAAGGTGGTCTAATAACCCATTGGCAAGTACACACACTTGCGACACTTGTCAATCCACATGACGACACTTCCTTATAGAGGAATAACACATCTCTTATAAGGGTACAATAAATATACATATAATATACTGATGAAATACATTCCGAAGTTACATATACATCAACAGGGATACTACCGATCTGAGCGGGATTTAAGGTAGTTGTTTGTCAACAATCTGATCCACAGATCGAAACTCTAGGGAGACAACTCTAGGGTTTTAGTTAATGTCACTCCACTTTAGTTAATCGTTTCTGAAGATACCTTTGCCATCGGTGCATACTTTCAATTTTGCAGAATCAAACGGAAGAAAAATCAATTACCAACAAATAACACAACATACCTCATTCTCCAGCAAGCATCCTATTGATGGAATTCGAAATCATAGTGGGCTGTTCATGTTTTCCAAAGTTGTCCACATGATGGGTAAGTGAAAGTAAATGAAGTCTTGATACATGAATATAACATTGGACAATTCGTCGTCACACCTAAATCATCAGTAGTCTTTGTTTCATGTTTGACTGCTATCCAGGAATATGATGTATGGAGATAAAATAATCATTGAGCGTAGAATAACTGAATCTACAAATACCACTGTAGGTTTTTTTCTTGGTTTGCTATCAGTTCTGTGAGTAAAAAATCAATGGAGGACAAGCCGGATTCTTCCAAATAATTTCGGGTAAGCAGACAAAGAGGCGATGCTGGCACTATTTTGAGAATTTCTGTGGAGAATTTCATGTGCCATAGTAGCCTAAAGATCGAATTCTCTGAATGGGTTAATTTTATCACCGGCCAGAATGGGAATGGGAAGAGTGCGATATTAACTGCATTGTGCGTTGCAAACGGATGATGTTTGTACTACACAGTGTTTGAGTCAATATATTTTTAATGTAGCACGGTTTCATCATCTGTAATTTCAGCAGAACACTCAGCACTTAAATGCAGGTTGACGACGATTGGTTTTGTTACTCAGGAATCACTGGCAGAATTACGATCCTACCTAAATAACTAGACAGGGATCTACTCGGGATTTGACACCTTAGATTGCTGTGTTTCCTGATGCCGAGATGGAAGGAAATACACCAGGATAAATGTGATACAGTATATATAAAAATGGAATTTTAATTCAATACCGTATTAACTAGAATTTACGATACTGGAAAATAACTAGACACTCACCAATATTACTTCCTATTTTCCAGTAACAAATATTCAAGGAAATCAACAAACAAACTGCTTAACATATATATTATAAGTTCGCCTCCCCATTCTCCACAACTAGCAATCAATATGAAAGCCAAGATCTAACACCGATCTATCGTTTAGAAGAGATGAATACTACAAAATGGTATGCCAAGATCAGGAACGATCACATTGAAAACTACACCAGTAGAAAATTGATATCCTACCAACACTCAACTGACAATTAAGGAGAGGTTATCGAAGACAATGGGCGTTATCATCAAGGTAGCTCGGTGTGGTAAACAGGGATCAATTTAAAACTTTGGATTCTCAAGCGGTTTCCAACTACGCTATTAACAACCAAAAGCCCTTAATGCCAAGACTGTAAATGTTTGATTTGTTGGTGAATTCGAGGATCTACTAATTGTTCAAGAAGCAAAAAAATGCATAGGAAGATTCAGAGTAACTAGGATTCTTCCATATACATAATCGGTTTAGCGCTTTATTCATAAATGAAATCGAGGTTTTCATTCCTCAATACAACTCTTTAAGAAAAACAATGATCTAAGTCGTATTCCACTTTGGAAAACAGGTTTTATGGAAAGCAAATTATGAAACAAAACTTTGAATAAACAAAAAGAACATATAGTAACAGATCTGAAGAAAGAACACCAAATAAAAATGAAGAAATGTCAAGAAAATTCAAGAGATTTCAACAAACAGTATGGTCGCCAATATGATAATAGCAAATAGAGCAGGGATGTGTCTACTCTAGGTATACTATCTTACTAAGAAATGGTGAATTTCTATGTCAGAAATGAAATGATTAATACAAATTTCTTAAGATGTAGATTCATCTGTTAAACATTCATTAAGATCTAAAGCCATTTGAGGATTCAACTCAAGCATAATAAGCAAAATTCAAACCCTTGAATGGAAAAATTTGAATCATTTCATATTAAAATAAGGAAGAAGATACATATTTACCATGGATCTTGATGTGCATCCTTCCTCCATTGCCATGAACTATCCTTTCTCCACCATTGCCTTTGATGAAGATGAGCTCTCCTTTCTTCAAAATCTCTCCAACATGCCTTTCCTCCTCTTTGCCTCCATTTACCATGCCCCACATGCCTTTCTTTTATAGCATTGGGAAATGGGATTTCAAGTTACTCTTTTCAATGTGGGATAATCATTTTTTATTATTTTCTCTTAAAAAACCCACTTTCCATAGTTTATTAGGCTTTTTTCACAACTTAGCATATTTAAGTACCTTTTAATGCATTTTTGTGCATTTCTTCTCACTATATGACTGTTAGAGCTTTGATTTGAGCTTTTGGTGAGCAATTCACTCACTAAAATTTGTCTCTATTAAGCTCCTTCATTCTTTACTCAATCTTTCCAGTTATAGAAGTAATGATCAGATCAGAGAGGATTGTTCTCTCTAGTACTTGTTTTTGTCTTCATGTTGCAGGCAAATGGTAAAAGTACGCTTCCACCTTCCCCTGGTTAAGGGTGTTAATTTGATTGTTAACAGTTGTCGAACTGAAAACCACCCCCAAACCGCATAACAAATCATTGCGCACCAACCACTCTTGCGCCATATTGCGGAGTCTATGTCCATTATTCCCATAATTGTCCTGATTTACCTAAGTATCAATTGGTTCTCCATGAAATGAATCAGTCTTCTTTAGAATCATCCATTACTACCATTGAGGAGATTCACCCACCCAAATCCTCCTCATCGGATGAGGTTAACACCATTTACATGGTTTCCACTAGTGACCCCTCTGTCCTTTCGGACCCTTCAACTGATCCCTCTGATCCACCTGTTCAACCTTTTCAAATCGATGAGGAAATCACATGTTGACAGCATGGGGGCAGGCCCAAAACCTTGCATACCCATTATCATCGTCATTCTCGTCGGCGATATTGGGGGAATCCACCCTCCAATGGGAATCCCCCATCATCATATCATCAATTCAGTATGCCACCACGACCCACAACCTCATGGTACACCCCCCCTCCAGTAGTTGTTCGACGCCCTATTGATCCCTCTTTGAGACAGCATCTGCAACACATTGACACCTCTGAGTTAGGGGGAATAATAGATTACCTTAACCCTAGGATAGGGGTCATGCTCAATCATTTTGAACCTTCCCCGTCACATCTATCTCAACATTTCAATGATACCATTTCTCAACCCATCACATATATGATCCACAATCACAAACCCCATGCACATGGAATGGGGGGAGGTCATTAACCCTGCTCACTTTTTCACATGTGCGATCTCAACAATTTTCGAGGTCACGTGTCACTTGTATATTTGATTTGATTTGATACACCTAGTATCCCCCCGTTGCAGGTCATTATTTCTCCCCACCACCACATCCTTGTCTTGGTGGGATCCCCTTTATTTATAGCCATTTTTACCCTAATTTTTGCTTTGACCATTCCGGGGTCATATGACCTCCGTTTTTTGCACTGTTTACACCGCCAGATTCATATTTCCGAGCCCATGATGTTTCTTTAGATCATTTCTCACTCTCACTCAAACATTTTCAATAATTTTTTCCATGCCCCTCGTCGCCTCGATTTGCGTTCCAAACCAATCGCAGTCGTTTTTCACCATTTTTATATCAAGTCCTATCTATGAGCCCTCTGCTCCATCCCTACTATAGTTATTGCATTGTTTTTACACCATTTCATCAACCCGCATGGAAGCCCCATTATTGTCCCCCGCACCCCTTCTTTCTTGGTTCCCATGGTTGTCCCTTGATTGAACACTTCCTCCTTGCATGGCTGTTATATATGTTCGGTATACTTTTATCCCTTTTTTGTGCCGAGAAACTCCTTTACAAAAAAGGAACTCAGGGATTTTCTGTTAATATCTTTATGAATCCTTTAAATAATGAAACGATTGTCAAACAATATTGCTTCCTTTCATGCTCGTTAAGGTACCTGAAAAGGCATTTATCTGGTATAATTTTAACCCTTTTCCGGACCTGGTAGATTAATTACGAAAAAGTAATACTCGAGTCACATCAGCTAGAAGAGTTCTTCATTGCGTACTTTTATGCTTTTTTGGGCCTCGAATACTAACACACGAAAAAGAACCCCCTTGGAGTCTTCTTATTACTTTCCGACTCTCTAAAATTGAAAGCGACCATGTGTATTCACCGTCTGTTAGGAACCCATGTCAACCCTTCTATTTACTTTGTTAGTATATTTTTGTTAGACGCATATGCTTTGTAAGTCGTCCCGTAGTATTTGTTGATCCATAGTTGTGTTATTGTTGTTTGGCGCATATGCTTTGTAAGTCGCCCATAGTATTGTTGATCCATAGTTTGTATTGGCCCATGGTTTTGAACCATAGTATTGGCGCCTAGACTTAGTATATAAGTGTGTGTTCAGGCCTATGAAGGCACCATGAAGTTATTTGTATTGAGCTTGCTCAAAGGAGGTTGCCCCCTCCAAGTGGCCTGCGATCAATATAAAAGTGATTATGAGTTCTGTTATTTCTGTTGTCTTGTGTTTTCATTAATTAATTATTGCAGGTTCTTCACATCTGGTATCAGAGCACTTTGTTGGTCTCGCTGGGTGAAATTTCTACCAAAATTTCTTTTTCGCATCTATTGTAGCTTCGGATCTGGGAATAATCCCTATCCGCTTAACTATGGGAAGTACTTGGGCATAAGCCCTAAAACTCATTGTGAGGAGTACCACAGGAACCCCAAAGTAGCTGGCCCATTGAGAGGACCTGCTAGCAAAAGGGAAACAACCCCTACCTGATTGACTAGTTCCCACTCGTGAGGTAAACCAAGAGCTGTCGTTTGTGGCAAAGAAGTTATCAATTTTACCTGAGCCGTGGAGTGAGGGGTACTGCCCCAATACGCAAGCCGTCAGATAGCATTGGTGGCCGAGTGAAACCCCTGAACTGTTAAGAAGCCTCACACACCTGGGTTCCATATCTATTTTCAGCTGAACTGTTTCCGCGTCATTTTAGATCCATTCTAAAAGTCGTTCCAGATCCAGTTGTTTCAGATCTATTTCAGATCCAGCCGTTTTCGATCCAGTCGACACCATTTTAGATCCCTCTGTTTCTGATCACTTCCGCATTGTTGCATATCTATCTATTTAAGATCCCTTCTGCACCATTGCTGATCCATTCCTGGAAGAAAAAAAAAAGGATCCCTTCTGTTGCAGATCCCTTCTGCGATGTTGCATATCTATCTGTTTTCCCTGAAACTTTACTGACACCCCTGCAATCCCATTCTGCATATTTCATTCCTGAGGACCCTATCCCAAATTCCACTTCCCAAATCCTGAAATCCCAAATTTGTCTATTTTTAGGGTTTGCCATGACTTCTTCAGATTTTACCCAATTGCCTTCAAATTTTTCCACCGAGTTCCTTTCTTAATTCTGCTTCTTTGTCCCTCTCTGCCAAATTTTCTCATTCTTTCACCCCGCTTCTAAAATCTCCATTTTTTGCTTCCCTGTCCATCAGAAAGTGTCCAAAACCTAGTCAAACCCCAATTACCCCTCTGAGTTTTTCCCAAATCCAAATTTCCCTTTACTAAATAAGATTTTGTTTGTGTTTTTCTATCCATTCCCATAAAAAAAAATCCTAATTATTGTTGTCACCCGCGCCGGAGCAAAAACAATGAAGGAAGCACTTGCAGCCATCCAAACCAAACTCCAAGTTCTGGATTAAAAATTTATCAGTCTCCATCTTTAGCATTCAGCCATGAACAATAACCGACAATAAGAATATTCTGCAGCCACTGGGTTCTCTTCTTCCAGCCATTTCCGTGGTCCGAAGCTTGAATTTCCTCGCTTCAATGGTACTGATCCGACTGGATGGGTCTATCGTTCAGAATAGTATTTCAGTCTGCATAATACTTTTGATGTCCAAAAAGTTCCACTTTCATCCTTTCATTTGGCACAGGAAGCGCTTCAATGGTACCGTTGGTACATCAAGGCTCATGACGAGCCAAAATCGACAGATTTTTGCCAACTCCTTTTGCAACGATTTGGTCCCAGTGCTTTTGATGACTTCACCGAAGCACTCACTAAACTCCGTCAAAGTGGCACTATGAGAGAGTATCAGACCGAATTTGAGAAACTAGCCTATCACACAAAAGGCTTGTCAAATGAATTCTATAGGAGTTGTTTTATCCATGGTCTTAAGGATGAAATCAGGTCAGAGATTAAAATGTTCTGTCCCAACACAATGATGGAAGTCCTAAGGTTAGCTAAGCAGGCAGAAGACAAGATTGCAGCCCAACAGTGCTCGAAACCCACTTTTGTTCCCTTCCAAAATATGGGTTCTCAACGACCTCCCATTCCGCAAGCACCTCGACCAACTCCTATCAAGCATTTGTCTAAAACAAAGATACAGGCATGCAGAGAAAAAGGGCTTTGTTATAATTGTGATGAGAAATTCACTCGGGGACATAGATGTGTTCAACAAAAGCTCTATATCTTGGATATGGATTCTCCACCTACCTCTAAAATTGATGAAAAAGCTCCAGATCCAATGGATGCTCAGGTTGACATTCATGAGCCTCCTATTGACCCCCCATCTCAGGACGACCCACCCAATATCTCTCTCCATGCTGTAACTGGCATCACCACCTCACAAATAATGCGAGTCAGGGGATACTTCAAGAAGCTCCCTCTTACAATACTCATTGATTCTAGTAGCACTCATAACTTCATTGACCCCCGGATCTCCAAACAGGCTGATTGTTTTGTCCATCCTTGCTCCAACTTTGAATTCATGGTTGCTAATGGAGGCACCTTACCTTGCAAGGGAAAGTGTCACAATGTGCATATCTCTCTGGAAGATTATAACCTACACTCTGGCATGTTTTCCTTGTCCTTAGGTGGATGTGATGTGGTTTTGGGCGTTCAATGGTTATGCACACCTGGCCCCATCTTATGGGATTTTGCTGAACTTTGGATGCAGTTTTCAGTCAATGAGACACAACACAAATTTATAGTCTTACAACCAGGGTCTCTCCGCATCATCAGTTCACATCGCCTAAAAAAGATCCTTAAGAAGAATTTAGATGGTTTCATCGCTCAGCTCCATTCCATTCAGATGCACCCATCAACTGTCTCCACTACTTCCTTGGATAGATATGCAGGTGTCTTTGCTGCACTAGTGGGATTTCCGCCTTCAAGAGACCTTTCCGGTAATAATTTAGCTGTGTCTACATCTCAGCAGGAAATGATGGCTATTTTGCATGCAGTACCGACATGGCAGCCATCCCTATTAGGGAATTATTTCTACATCAAGACTGATCTCCAGAGTCTGAAAATTTTCCTAGAACAATGGGTCTCCTCCCTAGCACACCTGAAATGGGTTATCCACCTCATGGGTTATGACTATGCGATCACTTACAAGAAGGGTAAGGACAATATGGTGGCAAATGCTCCTTCTCGCACATTTGATGACCCAGTTTCTCTTACAGCTATTTCTCTGCGTGTTCGAAACTGGTTGCAATATGTTCAACAGGGATACTCTTCTATGAACTCCATGCTTCTTCACGGGCAGGGCACTTTGGGTTCCTCCAAAAGTATGACCAGGAACAATGTAACTTCTTTTGGCAGGGACTGAAACTGCCAATTCAACAGATGGTGGTTGACTGTGATACTTTCCAGGTCAACAAGGGTGAAACGACACTACTTTTGAGACTGCTCGAACTCTTTCCCATCCCTACACAGATTTGGACAACTATTTCTATGGATTTTCTAGAAGAGCTCTAGTGGTACAATACCACATCTACAAGGACACCATATGAAGCAATCTATGGACAGGCACCGCCACTTCTTCTTCCATACACCCTCAGCAGCTCCCCAGTTCAGGAAATTGACTTGGTTCTTCGAAACCGCGATTAGATTCTTCTCATTCTGTAGGACAATATTCACATGGCAAGAAATCGACTGAAACAACAAGCCACTCAGCACCGTTCAGAGCGCACTTTTCATGCAGCTGATATGGTTCTTCTTCAGCATTCCAAGCAATCCTCCTGAAATTAAAAAGGCGTCAGTGGCCTGGAATGCAACCCAAAGATGCTATAGGGGAACCACTCCGTCCAATTCTGCATCAATTTCCATATCTAAAGCTTTGAGGACAAAGCTTTTTCTAAGGGAGAGGGGATGTTAGGAACCCATGTCAACCTTTCTATTTACTTTGTTAGTATATTGTTATTGGACGCATATGCTTTTTAAGTCGTCCCGTAGTATTTGTTGATCCATAGTTGTGTTATTGTTGTTTGGCGCATATGCTTTGTAAGTGTTAACACCCAAAAAGTGCTCACTACCTCATCTACCACATTATATGGCTCATTTGTCCATTTTCCTACCATATTTCCCTTAAAATCCTAAAAAATCCCATTAAAAAGCCTCCAAAAGGCCTAAAATGCCTCCAAAAGGCCACAAAACCATCAAAATAGCCTAAAAAAGGCTAAAAAACCCCCTTTTCCTCCAAAAATAGCAAAAATCCCCTAAAAAGGGAATAAAAAATATAAAATAATGAGGAAAAGGAGGAAAAAACCCTATATAGCTGCATAAAACCATGGGTCAGCACTCCACCACCAAAAAACTATAAATAGGTGATGGAGATCCCTTATTCCATATCCACAATCACAAGCACCCTTACTCTGCCAAAATCTCTCTCGAAACCCTAGTTCACCATTGAACTATTTTCACCTTGAGAGCCACCTTTGGCCCATCCACACCATTGGAGAAGGAGAAGGAGCATATTGAAGCTTGGAGCATCCTCTTGGACACTGCAAAGGGCTTCATCAAACCTTTACATTGAAGGTAACATTAATAGAAAAAGTCATTCTTTTCATTTGATGTTTATGTTCCATGCTTGTGTTAGAAGTAATTTAATTTCTGTTTTAGCTTAAATAATTTACATTTACTGAACTGCTACTAAGGAGTCCATTCTCCTTAGTAGGTGCTCATTTGCACAAGCTAGGGGTAAAACCCTAGCTACAGTTTTGGCGACTCCCCTAGATTTTGAATTTCTGGTTTCCGTTTTTAATTTTTTCTTTTCGGCCGTCCCTTTCGGCCGCCGCATACCGCGTCTTTTCCCTCTGCAGTCGCGTCCCGACCGCGCCTTTCAGGCCTTTACCTGCGATCCGACCGCGGCTCTCAGACTGCTTCCGACGCCCTGCCGGCGGATTCAAGTCTGTTACCTGCGATCCGACCGTGGCTAATCAGCCTGTTTGCCGCGATCTGACTGCGCCTGTCGGCCTTTTTCCTGCGTCCCGACTGCGGCTTTCTGCCTCTTTCGTGCGTCCCGACTGCGCCTGTTAGCCTTTTTGCCGCGACCCGACTGCGTCTTTTTCCCTATTTCCTGCGTCCCGACTGCCTCTGTTGGCCCGATAGCCGTGTCCTGACCGCCGCTGTTTCCGTCAAACCCGCGGTCGGCCTGTTTCAATTTGCCACAGACCCGCGGTCTGATTTCTGCTCTTTTCCTGTTTTGAGCCCAGCCCCTTTTGCTGCAATATTTTCTGCATTTGAACAGCCCTCTGTCCTACCTGCAGCCCACTTCCTTACAGCCTTTTTGCAACATAATTTCTGTTCCCTTTACAGAATCTTTTTAAAATTTCAGTATTTTTAATTCAGAAAATTTTGCAAGTTAAAAGTTTCAATTTCAACATTATTGATAGTTAGAAGTTGCCCCCCTTGTGGCACTTCTATTTTTGGGTTCATCACCTCACGAGCACACACTCTGTCACATAAATCAAGTGAGCCTTAAAAAGTACCTAACTAAACCAACATTCTAACCCCACTTGGGGAACACAAAAGAATCATTGTAGTTAGGTAGGATCAGGGGGATAGGCTTCCAATAACACCCCTTGGTTACTTTCACTTGAGACATAGTTGTTGTCCAAATAGGGAACCAAAATCCCCTAGTACTTTTTGGCACGGTCACGACCAGTTTATGAGAGGGCCTCTCCCTTAGGAGGGTTGAAGTCGGGAGACTGGTTCCGGAGGCCTGAGTGGAATACCGCACTCCATTCAGTAACCGAAGGGCTACCTTTCGCGGTTCGCGGGATATCCCTGTATAGGGGTATTGCGGTCAACGAACTAAATGGCAGATTCACCTTTCTGGACGTGTCATGAACGGGGTATCTTAGTTGCCATTCTTCTAGGATTAACTACCCGGTGTCCCTCCCGGTAGGGGGATATCATAGCCACTTGGATTTTCTACTCATATTGTCTGACTTGGATTTCATCACCTTGCAGAGGATATGTTTAGTTGATTCAGAATACTTTTAGTTAGGTGTTTGCATGCTCCTTTACCTCCCTTTGGTCTAGTGAGTCCACCATTTTTTCTTTTTTAGGAAACCTGCTGCTTGTTGGTATTCTGACCATCTTTGTTGTTATTCCACCTATTGTAGCACAGCTGCTGCAGTGGGTGTTTTGAGTTGGTTGTTGGCCTGAGTGCCTTGCTTTTTAGCTCTCCTTCTGCACACTCGGTTGCATTAAGATTTTTTGAGCTGTTTTTATACTCACCTCAACCCACAGATATTTGACACCATCCGTCACCATTGAGTCCCCGAGACATTCTCGGCACCTCAGGGGCGAGCCCCCACAGCACGGTTCTCTTGACACCACACGTCATAGATTCCGATCATTGTCCGTTGATACCACTCATCACAGATCTAGAGCCTTGTCACTTGACTCCACTCGTCAGCGACGTAGGACTCCGTCACCAGATAGTGACGCCCCTTACTTTACCTCCGATTCTGACGAAGAGTCTGAGAACCCTATTTACACTGCCCCTACTAGCCCCATGGCTGGCACGACTTCCACTCCATTTTTCATAGAGACTATTGGTGGCACATCCACCACTACACCAGTTACTACACCTGTTTTGGGTATGCCCTCCATGGGGCACCCATCTACCGTTCCCCTCACGGTACCTATTCCCGCAGCGGGAATACCTATCCCCACTACATCAGTGGCTCACACTACCCATGGTGGTGCTGGACCATCCTCCACTACCTCAGTTCCCCCACTTGGGGGCACCACCCTAAATCTTGTCCCTCCACTTGGGGGCACTGGCCCCAACTTGGTCCAAAGCACTACTGTGTCGCAGCCTTCTTCCAGTTTGCCATTCATGGCTAGCCTCAACCTACCTGACCTGGCCAGATTGACCAACGATCCTATTCGACACGACCCTACGTGGCCTCATATGCCTACCAAATTACCCTCTGACATCCCTAAGTTCGAGGGAAAGTCCGGTGAGGACCCACAAAACCATATCATGTCTTTCCACCTATGGTGTTCCTCTAACTCCATAGTGGATGACTCTGTTCACCTCCGTCTCTTACAGCGCACCTTCACTGGCTCTGCAGCCAAATGGTATATCGAGCAACCTCATGGGACCCATGCCACCTTTGCTTCCCTTGCCTCGACATTCCTGCAGTTCTTCCAGTTGCCTGTCCACTATGACGCGGGCGTTGAGATCCTTCTATCTTGTAGACAAAACACGGCTACCCATATCACGGACCACATCCATGAGTGGCGTCGACGCCGTAGCTTATGCAAGATCAAACTAGATGACCGTATCTTCCTAGATTGGTTCCTCAAGTCCCTGCTTCCTGTTATCGCTAAGGATGTAGCTTCAGAACGACCCCAGTCTGAAGAAGAGGCCATCCTTAAGGCACAGCAGTTCGACCTCATTTACGCCCAGTCAGGTTACCTTTATACCATTATACCTGACGCCCCTCGCAGTGAGTCCTCCCATCACGATGCGCCGGGGGAATCCCACGCCGCAGACGGCATCATCGGTCGTGTTTCTTCGCATCCTCAGCCATTTTCTATAGCACGACCTACCTCTGGCCCCGACCTGTCGCGGGCTACCTCACAGTCTGGAGCAACCAACTCATATGCTCCCATGACACATCACCATTCCCTTGGACCCTCATGTCCACCTCAATGCTTTGGTTATGCGACTCCTGCTTATGCCCCCCCAGTCGCACCTCAGTCTTACTACCATCCGCAGGCTGCCCCAGCCCCTGCGCCTTCACAAGCCCAACCTGCTTATTATCCGCCCCAGGCAGCCCCTGCGACACATCCACAACCTGCTCCGCAGCCATATCAGCAACCTCCTCAAGTTGTTGCACCTGCTCAGCCAAGGGCATGCGGCTCCCCAAGCACCGCCCAACCCTCCCCAACCTCAACAACCCCCTCTGGTACTGCAAAACCACTTACCAACCCAAGGCGTGGTGAACACTCAGCCGTTGGCCCCTCAAGCTAACGTGCAACCCCAACAACAACAGATCACATACGCCGCTCCTGATCAACCCATGTTTGACTCAGGAGCCCACCACTTGCTGATGATGTCATCTGCTGACGTCAACCTCCAGACCCGTCGGAACCAATATGGCTCCACCTCTGAAGCCACTTCCACAGATAAACCTACTAACGCCCATCCCACCGATCAAGCGTTACGTATACCTCCGCCGCCCATAGACGGCACTGCGAAAGCACCTCGTTTCCCACTTCGCCGAATCAACAATAACCCCAATGCGCGCGCTGCGTCAAACTACAACATCGTAGACGACCTAGCCCAGTCTCCCACCGCCATGTCTGCGTTAGAAGTCTTGAAGAACTGCCCTTCCCAGCGCAAGACTTTACTTTCCGCCATTGGGGGGATTGACCCAACTGATTCGCATTTGATGGCATTTGATTTAGACCAGTCTAAACCACGCCTACCTTCCAGCTTAGCCTTCCAAGTTACTGTCTCCGTTAGGAATCTTGTCATCCATCGGTGTATCATCGATGAGGGTGCCTCCACATGCGTCATGTCCACATTTGTATGGCAGAAGCTGGGATCCCCTCCTCTCCAGCAGTCCACCACTGCATTACGCGCCTACGACGGTCGTTCGGCTCAGCCCCAAGGCCTCTTACCCAACGTTCCTGTCCAGTTAGGTGGTAAAACAGTCCTTATTGATATAGAGGTAATCAATGCCCAATTGGATTACAATCTTTTACTTGGCCGCAGCTACATGTATGCCATGCGGGTGGTTGCCTCTTCTGTCTTTCGCACCATGATGTTCCCCCATGAGGGACGCGTGGTTAAGATTGACCAGCTCACCTACTATGATCCCAGTGCTCCCGCGGCACCGGAAAATGTTCTCCCCATGGTTGAACAACCTGTTTCTCCTGCCACTACCTCGTTTTTTTTCCTCTTCGGGGCCTGGAGTCTACTCAGACGCGCCGATGACCTCCAACTTTCAATCCATTCCTCCGCCGTCATCTACGCCCGAAATGTCTGACTTATGTACCTTGTCCCACGACAACCTACCACCTAACACTCAACCACCGTTGTTGCCTAAACCACCATTGGTACCTAGCCACATTGGTGTTACACCTATCCATACGATCCCCTTCATAGTTCCTCCATCAGGAGTAGTAAGCGCCCCGGTCATGGCTACCCTTAGCCTCCCTGGGTTAACCTTGGGATTACCTGTATGGTATCTTTCGCCTCCCGTTCGCCCGCCGACACCAGATGTCGTCCTCCAACCGGTGCAACCCATGGCTACTACCACTCAGCCACCTCCCGGTGTCTCTACCCCTTCGTCCTCCACGACACCTCCTCCTACTCCCAAACCCACTGGGGGCAGAGGTCCACAACCTTACACTGCTGTACCACCCCCAAAGACAGTCAAAAACCCTCCAGTATTTCGTGCTCCTCCCAAATGCTCCCTGTGCGACGAGTTGGGCCATGCGACCCACCAATGCCCACAGTTACCAGCATTGCAGAAGCATATGCAGACGCTCGACGATGACCCTAACATCCCAACTGTTGAACTAAACCCCACTCCCAAGCCTAAAGATAAGTCCCTACGTACCAACCACTCCTGCGCCATATGCGGTATTTACGGGCATTATTCACATCATTGTTCTGATCTCCCGGATTACAGAGCAGCTCTCTATGGGATGAACAATCTGGATCTTAAGACGGCACCACCTACCATTGAGGAGATCTACCCCCCAGACTCTTCACCTTCCGGAGAGGTTAATACCGTCTATATGATCTCTTCCACCACTAACCCCTCGTCAACCGATTTGACGACGCAAACTTTCCGTACCGATGAGGAGATTCTTGAGGCCCTTACTGCCCCGGATTATCCCTGGGATGACAGGCATCATCGTTCCTATTTCATCCCAGAAGAATCCTCCTCTAGCTCCGCTAACCAATACGCGGTTGAATCCAAAGACTTCCTCCCCACCAAGGTCGACTGGTTCAAGGAACCTATTCCTGCTCCGGATGCCTTCAAGGAAGGTAACATGGCCAACATCTCACCTGTCATCCAAGTTGATATCGCTGCTCCAGGACGTGCCCCTGAACTCATCACTTTGGGAGCATTTTGCAGTAAACAAGAGATTGAGGACTACATAAACCTTTTCAAAGAATTTCGTGATGTCTTTGCTTGGTCCTATACCGAAATGCCTGGTCTTGACCCCGCCATTATAGAGCACCACATTGACACATGGCCTGATGTACCCCCCGTTCGTCAGAAACAGCGCCCCATTCATCCCGCAAAGCTCCCCGCTGTCAAAGCCAAGATTGAGAAGCTGCGTAAGGCAGGGTTCATTTATCCTATTGCCTATACCACTTGGGTTTCAAACCCCGTTCCCGTTAACAAAAAACAAGGCACCATCCGCGTATGCACTGACTTCCGTGACTTAAACCATGCTTGTCCCAAGGACAACTTCCCCACGCCGTTTATCGATCAGCTCATAGATGCGTGCGCAGGACATGAGGTCCTCTCCTTCATGGATGGTTTTTCCGGATATAATCAGATTCAGATCCGTAAGGAAGACCAGTATAAAACTGCCTTTACTACCCCATGGGGCACCTTTGCCTATCGCGTCATGCCTTTCGGCCTCAAAAATGCTGGTGCCACTTTCCAGCGGGCCATGACCTATTGCTTTCACGACTTGGTCCATATCCTGTTAGTCTACCTTGATGACCTTACAGCTCGTTCCCGGAAACGATCAGACCACCTTAACGACCTTCGGCAAGTTTTTCTGCGTTGTCGCAAATACCAAATTCGCTTGAACCCACACAAGTGTGTCTTTTGCGTACCAGCCGGCCGACTGTTGGGTTTCATTGTTTCCCATAAAGGAATTACTGTTGACCCTCTCAAGGTCCAAGCTATCTTAGACCTTCCCTCTCCTCGTACGCTCCGGCAACTCCAAAGTCTGCAAGGGCGATCCAACTTCCTTCGACGCTTCGTTCCTGATTACGCCACTACCGTTCACGGTTTCTTGCGCCTGCTTCGTACCCACATACCCTTTGTCTGGGACCAGCAAGCAGAAGCTGCCTTCGAAGCCCTCAAGAAGGCTCTCACACAAGCTCCTCTGATTTCCCCCCCGGATTTCACACAAGACTTCATCCTTTACGTTTCCGCATCCGAGCATGCCGTATCTGGAGTCTTGGTTCAAGAAGACGCTTCTCACCAGGAGCACGTCATTTACTACGTCAGCCAGACCTTGTCTGGTCCACCACTTCGTTACCCATATGAGGAGAGACTTGCCCTAGCAGTGGTCTTTTCCGTCCAAAAATTGCGACATTATATCTTAATGAGTCATACCACAGTCGTCGCCGACTCTAACCCCATGGTATATCTTTTAAACCGGCGGCTTCTGCAAGGTCGTGTCGCTAAATGGGTCATTATCCTCCAGGAATATGACCTTACCTTCAAAACACCTAAAAGCACTAAATCCCTCGCTCTTGCCCAGCTCATTACTGATCTCCCTTCCCTTCTCCCGTCCAAACCAATTTCCGATGAGTTACCCGACAATCACCTGTTCACTATCTCGTCCGATGACCCATGGTACGGTGATATCTTGTTATACTTGCGCACGTAGAAGTTCAGACCTAAAGTTACCCGTAATGGACGCCGTCGCATCCGTCACTAGGCCTCTCGATATCTCCTCTTAGGTGACGTCCTTTACCGGCGCGGGGTTGACACAATTCTTCGTCGTTGCCTTACACACGAGGAGGCTGAACTCGTCCTTAATGACTGTCATAGCGGTGCCTGCGGAGGCCATTTCTCAGGGATGGCCACCGCCCAAAAGGTCGTCCGCGCTGGATACTTCTGGCCCACACTTTTCACCGACTGCATCACTGCGGTCAAACACTGCCATAACTGCCAACTTTTTGCCCCCAAGGCCCGGACCCCTCCTGCTCCGTTACACCCAGTCGTCACCGTTGGTCCCTTTTGTAAGTGGGCCATCGACTTCATGGAATGTCGACCCCAGTCGGCCAACGGCCACAAATATATCGTTGTCGCTGTTGATTACTTCACCAAATGGGTGGAAGCCATGCCTACCTTCAATTGTACCGCCGACACTGCTGCCCGCTTCTTTTTCAACCATGTCATTGCCCGATTCGGGGTTCCTAAGCAGTTAGTCTCTGACCATGGTTCACATTTTGAATATGCCGTCTGGCGTGAGTTATCCACCCTCCTGAAATATGAACACCAATTTTCCTCTGCTTACTACCCCCAAGGGAACGGCCAAGTAGAGGCTATCAATAAAATCCTTAAAACCATCCTCCAACGAACGGTTGACAAGCATAAGTCCAATTGGCACCACATGTTGTTCCCTGCTTTGTGGGCTTATCGCACCTCCACTAAGACCGCCACTGGTTTTACACCATTTCATTTAGTTCACAGTATAGAGTCTGTTCTCCCCATCGAGTGTCAGATTCCTGCCTTACAGATCGCCGTTGAGCTTCTCCCTGACACCTCCCCCCTCGAGCAGCGTCTGCTGCAGCTCGAACAAGCCGATGAAGACCGTCGGGCCACTCTCCAGAACATCGAAGCTGCCAAAAACCGCTCCAAAGCTGGTTATGATAAACATGTTCACCCTCGAACTTTCCACGAAGGGGACCTCGTCCTCGCCTACGACCAAGCCCATGACAAAACCGGTAAAGGGAAGTTTGAATCCATGTGGCAAGGCCCTTACGTCATACAGACCTGCCTCGGCAAGGGGGCATACATCTTAGCTGACAATGAAGGCCGTCCTTTGCGCAACCCCCGTAATGGGTTGTATCTTAAGCGTTTTTACCCATAAAAGAAACCCGCGGCCTCGTTGGTCTGCGTTGTACAATACTTTCCTTTTTGTTTTTGTTTTTACGAACCATTTCCACCATTGGAATCAGCACGACGAGACCGTCAGGATGGTCACCTCGTTGCATTATTTTTTACCCGTCATTTTCTACCCATTTTTTCAGACGCCACTAGTCGCCTCGGTTTGCGTGCCACATCGGCCGTTCTCCGTTTTTCACATGTTTTATATCATCGGATTCATTTTTCCGAGCTGGTGATGATGCTTGAGATCATTTCTCGCTCTCACCTCCAGATTTTCCGGGCATTTTTAAAAATGCCCCCGTCACCTCGGTTTGCGTGCCACATCGGCCGTTACTCGTTCTTTGACATCCTTTATATCGTCGGATTCATTTTTCCGAGCTCGTGATGATGCTTGAGATCATTTCTCGCTCTCACTTGGTACAATTTCAACATTGTGTCCCAACACCTTGCTGCCTCGGTTTGCGCGCCACATCGGCCACTGTCGGATTGTTCCACTTTTTAACATGAGCCATTCACTCCTGTCACACTGCAAATATTTCGTTATTTTGCCACCATTTCATCTACCCCGCAAGGAGGCCCACTAGTGTTCCCCACTACCTTCGTTCTTGGTCATCATTACTGTTCCTTGATTGAACACTTCCTCCTTGCCTGGCCATTCCTTTTGTTCGGTATAATTTTATCCCTTTTTCGGGCCGGACAAGTCCTTTACGAAAAAGGCACTTAGGGAGTTTCCGTTAAGCTCTTTTCTGACTCCTAAAAGAATGAAAAGATCGCCGAGCAATCTTGCTTCCTTTCATGCTTGCTAAAGTATCTGAAAGGGCGTCTATCTGGTATAAGTTTAACCCTTTTCCGGACCCGGTAGACTAATTACGAAAAAGGAATACTCTAGTCACACCGGCTAGAAGAGTTCTTCATTGCATCCTTTTATGCTTCTTTGGGCCTTGGAGACTAAATCTACGAAAAAGAAACCCCCTGGAGTCTTCTTACTTGTTTTCAGACTCTCTAAAATTGAAAGCAACCACGAGCATGCGCTGTCCTGGGCTCGTTAAATCCACACGACAGTACCATTCCATCATTTCAGAGTCTTCTTATCGCTTTCAGACTCCTTAAAAATTGAAAGCAATCACGAACATGAACTGTCCTGGGCTCGTAAAATCCACACGACAGTACCATTTTACACACACTTCTTCTAGTTCATTAACCCATGAAGAAGTCTCCTCCCGTGCCTCCTGGCACTATGATCGATCATCTCGGCAGCACCCCCAATCAGGTCGCCTTTGTTCAGAGTATTCTACAGTCTCCTGCCATTTTACACCAGCTTGAGTCTCCCTCAGACAGTTATCCTCCCAGATCCATTACAGCTGTGATCCCTTTCCCCTCAGTCAGTTTCATATGCTGCCAGATCATTCCCATTATCATACTCTGAACAAAGGAAGTTTGAGTCCACCCACTCTATTTGCCTAGTTGTCACCACCAGTTTGTCAGTCCTGCCCTCAGTTCTATCACATTTCGGTTCATCACCTCGCGCTCTTGTCAAGGAAACATTATTGCCTTAATAGTTGCAGGTCTCCCTCTGTCGACGACAGCTCCTCTATTCTAGAGGATAGGCCCATAGGTCCCTACGCCTTGGACTTATCACCATCTGTGGTAAGTGCCTACGGATCATTCTGAGAGGAGTCATCATTGCCTCTTCGCGTGGTTGTTCCTCACATGCTCGACTTCAGCACCTTGATCGCATCGTTGAGGATCGCGTAGGATTATATCCCATCAGTTTTTAGTCGAAGACCCCGGATTTCCCCCGACTCTAGCACATTGGTGAGTCATTTCGGAACGACCAGTTATATGTTCCCGTGGATGTCCGGGCTGCGTTGGCGTTTGTATTCGGAAGCCATCCAGTTCTATGCTTCCTTGAGTACCCAGATCAGTTCCAGTTCAGTGTACCATTGCGAGTGTACCCCTTGTCACTCTGATCCAGCAGCTCATTAGTTCCTTTGGTACCACACTCAGTAGCACTGTTGATTGTTCCAGTGCACCAGTTCTGCAGCACAGACATGGTCAGCCCAGCAGTATGTCCCAGATTTGTGTCCCCTCTGGGCCCTTATGATGTACACAGTGGTGATCTATGTATCTTACAGGTCCCCCTTTCGGGCCTCACAGTTCTGTTTATGTATCTTGATACGAGCATGGGTATGCCCGCCTCGTCGATATATTGAGACTATTCCTCAGTCAGTATTTGAGGTCATATATATTTCAGGTCCCCATTTATGGACCCCATTGTTATTATTATGTTATATCCTGATACGAGCATGGGAATGCCCGCCTCATCCATATGATCAGATGATTCCTCATCCATTATTGAGGTTATGTACTTTTAGTTCTTGCAGTTGTTCGGGATCGTTGTTCCGGGCTCCAGTTTGTTTCTTCTCTTCTCTCCACTCTCCAGGAAAACCATTCATGACTTATGATGTCCATCGGCCATACGATGAGCTCCTGCCCTCGCACATCAGGGGGCAATCTGTTAACACCCAAAAAGTGCTCACTACCTCATCTACCACATTATATGGCTCATTTGTCCATTTTCCTACCATATTTCCCTTAAAATCCTAAAAAATCCCATTAAAAAGCCTCCAAAAGGCCTAAAATGCCTCCAAAAGGCCACAAAACCATCAAAATAGCCTAAAAAAGGCTAAAAAACCCCCTTTTCCTCCAAAAATAGCAAAAATCCACTAAAAAGGGAATAAAAAATATAAAATAATGAGGAAAAGGAGGAAAAAACCCTATACAGCTGCATAAAACCATGTGTTTCCCAAAACCATGGGTCAGCACTCCACCACCAAAAAACTATAAATAGGTGATGGAGATCCCTTATTCCATATCCACAATCACAAGCACCCTTACTCTGCCAAAATCTCTCTTGAAACCCTAGTTCACCATTGAACTATTTTCACCTTGAGAGCCACCTTTGGCCCATCCACACCATTGGAGAAGGAGAAGGAGCATATTGAAGCTTGGAGCATCCTCTTGGACACTGCAAAGGGCTTCATCAAACCTTTACATTGAAGGTAACATTAATAGAAAAAGTCATTCTTTTCATTTGATGTTTATGTTCCATGCTTGTGTTAGAAGTAATTTAATTTCTGTTTTAGCTTAAATAATTTACATTTACTGAACTGCTACTAAGGAGTCCATTCTCCTTAGTAGGTGCTCATTTGCACAAGCTAGGGGTAAAACCCTAGCTACAGTAAGTTGCTCATAGTATTGTTGATCCATAGTTTGTATTGGCCCATGGTTTTGACCCATAGCATTGGCACCTAGACTTAGTATGTAAGTGTGTGTTGAGGCCTATGAAGGCACCGTGAAGTTATTTGTATTGAGCTTGTTCAAAGGAGGTTTCCCCCTTGAAGTGGCTTGCGATCAATATAAAAGTGATTCTAGGTTTTGTTATTTTTGCTATCTCGTGTTTTCATTAATTAATTATTGCAGGTTCTTCACACCGTCTTGGGCTCGTACAAATCCACACGACGATACCTTTTCACCATTTCAGAGTCTTCTTATCTCTTTCAGACTCCTTAAAATTGAAAGCACCCACGAGCATGCACTTTCCTAGGCTTGTACAAATCCACACGACGGTACCATTTCGAGCACACCTCTATCCCTTATTCAATCTCCTTAAACCATGAAGAAGGCCCAAATGGTGCCTCTCGGCACCACGATAGTGTTAATTTTCAATATTAAATCACAATACTATAGGATCTTTGCTGAGAGAATAACATCTACAGTATATCAATGCATGACAATCATAATATGACAAGCATCACAAGCATCACAAGAATCAAAAGCATAGAGACAAGAGACACAGAGTTTCCGTGGGGAAAACCCTAAGGTGAAAAACCCCACAAACTTCCTCAGAGATAGAGAGAGCAATGGCTCAACCAAAATACAACCAAATAATACAGAGATAGTCTCCTAGCAGATGATCCTCCTCCTCCTCACTAGTGCGCCACTTTCCAGAGAGAGAGATAGATGCTTTTCCGAATGAGTAAAATAGAGATCTCCTATCTCTATTTATACTCACCTTTTTGCCCAGTGACCTACTGGGGCCGACTTGTCTACTTTAGTACATCCACATTATATTATATATTAATTAGGGCCGACCCCATAAGGTGGTCTAATAACTGTTAAATTTTCAGTATTAAATCACAATACTATAGGATCTTTGCTGAGAGAATAACATCTACAGTATATCAATGCATGACAATCATAATATGACAAGCATCACAAGCATCACAAGAATCAAAAGCATAGAGACAAGAGACACAGAGTTTCCGTGGGGAAAACCCTAAGGTGAAAAACCCCACAAACTTCCTCAGAGATAGAGAGAGCAATGGCTCAACCAAAATACAACCAAATAATACAGAGATAGTCTCCTAGCAGATGATCCTCCTCCTCCTCACTAGTGCGCCACTTTCCAGAGAGAGAGATAGATACTTTTTCGAGTGAGTAAAATAGAGATCTCCTATCTCTATTTATACTCACCTTTTTGCCTAGTGACCTACTGGGGCCGACTTGTCTACTTGAGTACATCCACATTATATTATATATTAATTAGGGCCGACCCCATAAGGTGGTCTAATAACCCATCGGCAAGTACACACACTTGCGACACTTGTCAATCCACATGACGACACTTCCTTATAGAGGAATAACACATCTCTTATAAGGGTACAATAAATATACATATAATATACTGATGAAATACATTCCGAAGTTACATATACATCAACACTCCCTCTTAACAAGGAAGGTATTTCTCGACACAGATCTGCTAGACAAGTCTTCTTCTCTGGATCATCGTCATCGATGCATCGTCATCATCATCGTCACTGCTGCTGCTATCTCATCCAATCTCTGTCTCTACTCGTCATAGGAAGTTCTACAGAGCCAGTCCTTTTTCATACTGGATGTAGGCCCACCACCTGCAGGTCTTCGTCATCACTGGCCATACTGTGGAATCCTCAGGACTTTTACGTGCGTCACAAAACCTCGAAAGAGCATTGCCAGATGTCCCAGGGCACAGATTACATGCCATAGGCAAAACCTCGAAAGACCATCTGCAAATCTCCCAGGGCACAAATTATATGTGACCTCACCACAAAACCTCGCAAGAGCATCCCAGGACTGATTACGAGCACACAGCTCAACCTATCGGATCTCCCAGGGCACAAATTACATGTGGTCATGGCAAAACCTCGCAAGAGCATCCCAGGACTGATTACGAGCACACAGCTCAACCTATCGGATCTCCCAGGGCACAAATTACATGCCATAGGACAAAACCTCGAAAGAGCATCTGCCAGATATCCCAGGGCACAAATTACATGCCATAGGCAAAACCTCGAAAGACTATCTGCAGATCTCCCAGGGCACAAATTATATGTCCTCCCAAGCAAAACCTCGAAAGAGCATTTGCCAGATGTCCCAGGGCACAAATTACATGCCATAGGCAAAACCTCGAAAGACCATCTGCAAATCTCCCAGGGCACAAATTACATGCTTATCTGCACAACCTGATCCACGGCCACAGAGTATCATCCTGATACTCACCATACATCATCCTGATGTATCCATGATCATCCTGATCATCATCACTGCAACGTCCTGCTGCATGTCATCTGGAGCAACATCCTGAAGCTCGTCATCTATGATCATCATGATCATCAATGCATCTACCTGATGCATACCAAGTATCTACCTGATACATATCATCATACATGATCCTCCTGATCATCAATGTATCCACCTGATACAAATACAAATACATGATACATATCACCATACATGATCCACCTGATCATACAATGTATCCACCTGATACATATACAGATACATGGTCCAAGCATCCAACATGATGCATAAACAATACATACACATGATCCAACTGATCATATCCAGCATCCAACATGATGCGTACATACATACATAAAATGATCCAACTGATCATATCCAGCATCCAACATGATGCATACATACATACATAAAATGATCCAACTGATCATATCCATCATCCAACATGATGCGTACATACATACATAAAATGATCCAACTGATCATATCCAGCAGAAACTAGAACATCATCCTGATGCTCATCATCCAGCGCTTACATCCACAGCCATGTGAAGGATCCTCCTTCCAACATGCTTGGAATGGCTTCAGAAAATGTGTCCATCACTTCTTCCTCGAAGTGTCCTCGATCTGAAGAACGCCAAGCCTCTCTCTGAAGTACTCGAACTTCACCCTGGCTAGTGGCTTCGTCAACACATCTGCAATCTGCTCGTCCGTCGCAACATACAGGAGCTTCACAGCTCCTCTTTGCACCATATCCCTGATATAGTGATATTTGATCTCTATGTGTTTCGACCTGTCATGAAACACTGGGTTCTCGGACAGCTTCACACAACTCTGGTTATCACAGAAGATACCAGTAGCCTCCAACGGGAGATCAAATAACTCAGACAGTAGCTTTCGTAGCCATACTGCCTCACAACTAGCTGAACAGGCTGCAACATACTCTGCCTCAGCTGTACTCAGTGCTACGCAGGACTGCTTCCTGCTAAACCAAGAGATCACTCCTGATCCCATACTGAAGCAACACCCAGATGTGCTCTTCCTATCTGCAGCACTGCCAGCCCAATCTGAATCAACATAACCCAGCAGGTTAAACTTTTGATTCGCCTCATATCTGAGCCCATAATCCACTGTACCCTTCAGGTACCTCAGAACATGCTTTACAGCAACCAGGTGAACACTCCTCGGATCCGTCAGGAACTGGCTCAATGTGTTCATAGCAAAGCAAATATCTGGTCTCGTGTTCGTCAGGTACATCAAGGACCCAATCATATGACGATACATAGAAACATCAACTGGCTCAGATGAAGCATCACAGAGAAGCTTCAGATTCGATGCCATAGGTGTGGCCATGGCCTTGCAATCCATCATCCCAAATCTCTTCAGGATATCTACTGTGTACTTCCCTTGACCAAGGAAGATCCCACCTGCATTCTGCCACACCTCCATACCTAGGAAATAGTGCATCTTTCCCAAATCTTTCATATCGAATTCAGCTGCAAGCTTCCTCTTGGTATCTGCAATCATTCTGTCATCTCCTGTCACAAATAGGTCATCCACATATAGTAGTAGAATCACAGGATTCCCTTCCTCAACCTTGTAGTAAAGGTTGGAATCCGCTTTACTCTTGGTAAAGCCCAAACTAGATAGGAAACTGTCCATCCTACCATACCAGGTTCTGGGAGCTTGCTTCAAGCCATACAAGGCTTTCTTCAATCTGCATACATAAGATTCCCTATCATGTATTTCAAAGCCGAGTGGCTGTTCCACATATACTTCCTCTTCTACTACACCGTTCAGGAAAGCAGTCTTGACATCCATCTGGTGTATCTTCCATTTCATTGCTGCAGCCAGGGCAAGTACTGTTCTGATGGAAGTATATCTGGCTACAGGTGCAAAAGTTTCTTCATAGTCTATTCCTTCCTTCTAAGAGAAACCACGAGCTACGAATCTTGCTTTATATTTTTCCACACTGCCATCTGCAGCATGTTTGATTTTGTAGATCCATTTGGAAGTCACAACAGACTTCCCTTTAGGTCTTGGGACAACATCCCAAACATCATTCTTCATAATTGATTGGTATTCCTCAACCATAGCATCCTTCCATTCTTTCTTTTCTGCTGCCTCTTCATAACTGGAAGGCTCTTTGTTCATGATGTCACAGAGTAAAGCAACATAACTGGTGTGTGATCTGGTTCTCTTCTTTGCTCTGTGTTCTTCTTCTGGAATGCCAAATCTTTCTGCATCATGAATGAGCTCTCTAGCCCATACAGGTTTCCTCTTGTGAGAGTTATCCTCACGGGGTGGATCTACAGGTTCTTGTGGATCTTCAAACTCACGAGCAGTTTCTGGAACTGCATCAGTCATTGTAGTGTCCTGAAATCTTGTTTCCTTAGGTTCTTCATACACTTCGATAGGTGCCTTTCTTGATTTGATGAATGCTGAATTCTCATCAAATGTTACATCCCTGCTGACATCAATCTTCTTGAACCCTGGAAAATATATTCTGTAAGCCTTCGAGCTTTCACTATAACCCACGAAGATGCCCTTCTTTCCTAAAGGATCTAGTTTAGTCCTCTTCTCCTTTGGGACATGAGTGTATACTGGACAACCAAATATTCTGAGATGGATGACTTCAGGTTTCTTACCAGAAAAGACTTCTTCTGGTGTCTTGTTGTCCAATATCTTGTGGGGTGTTCTATTCTGCACATATACAGCTGTTCTAGCTGCTTCTGCCCAAAGATGCATAGGAAGATCCTGGTCATGCAACATTGCCCTTGCTGCTTCCATGATAGTTCTGTTCTTCCTTTCTGCAACTCCATTCTGTTGAGGATTATATGGAGCAGTCAACTCCCTCTTAATCCCTGAATCACTGCAAAGCTTCTTGAAGTCATTTGAGGTGAATTCTCCACCATTGTCAGATCTGAATGTTTTGATTTTCTTGTCAGTTTGATTTTCCATCAAGTTTTTGAATTCCTTGAATTTATCAAACACCTCATCTTTGCCCTTCAAGAAGTATACCCAAGTCTTCCTAGAGAAGTCATCAATAAATGATACATAGTAAACTACCCACTCAGGGAGCTAGATGACATAGGACCACATACATCTGAGTGGATGATTTCCAGAATGTCTTTTGCCTTGCTTTCATTGCTTGGGAAAGCCTTCTTAGTGTTCTTTCCTTTTGCACATCCTTTGCAAACACCTTCATGTTTGGTCTTGATTTCAGGAAGACCTTCTACTGCCTTGCTTGCAATTGGAAGTGCCCTATAGTGCATGTGAGCAAGTCTTCTGTGCCAAAGTTCACTTGGCTCCATGGATTCATGTATCATGGCATGTTCAGGTTGTCCCTTCAATTTATGCAAGCCTCCCTCTTGCTCTCCAATCACTACTGCATCATCCATGGTCTTTCCCTTTGGCCACATTAGTACTTGGCCATCAACAAATGCAACCCTCATACCTTTTGCATCTAAAGCAGAGATGGAGAGTAAGTTTTTCTTGAGTCCAGGTACATAGAGGACTTCCTTCATCTTCAGAGATTTTCCAGAATCTAGGTTGTAAGAAGCTTCACCACTTCCTTTGATTGGATATTGATAATCATCCCCAAGTTTCACCTTATGGGGTGATTCATGTTCAGAAAGGTTCATAAAAGATTCCTTGAACCCAGTCATGTGTTTGGAAGCCCCACTATCAATCAACCAATCATTACAACCATGGGAGATGGTACCAGTGAGTGCAGAGATTAAAACATACTCTTCTTCACTTGATGAGTCATCATCACTACTGCTTTCTGCCTTAGCCTTCTTCTTTGGGGGTTCATCATCTTCGGCAGCATGAACATGAAATCTTCTTTTGCTGCCCTTCTTCTTTTTACTGAAGTTGTTGTTGTCTTTCTTCTTCTTGGGACAATCTGAAGCAAAATGTCCCTTCTCATTGCAAGTGAAGCATCTGAGTTCTTTCTTATCTTTATGATAATGATGATGGTGAGAGAATCTTCTATTATGAGATGATTCCTTCTTGGATTTACTTCTTTTAGTGTGAGCTGCAAGAGCTTGATCTTCTCCTCCCATCTTTTCCTCACGAGCTATAAGTCTAGCTTCTTCTTGAGAAAATTCTTCCCGAAGTCTACTGAAGGAGATCAACTTCTTCCTTGCACAAATTCCTTGGATAAAGGAATCCCATGACCTGGGTAGGCCATTTAGAGTGGTCATCACCACTTCACCATTCTCCACCATTTCCTCTACTGCTTCCAATTGTTCCTTGATCTGAGAGACCCTTGAAAAATAGGATTGAATGGTTTCTCCATTCTGAAACTTTACTGCTTTCAATTGGTTCCGCAGGGTCATCTTCCGATTTATGTTCTTTCCTTCAAATAGCTTGGTCAAGGATTCAAACATCTCCTTGGGTGTCTTGAGAGAAGACACATGGGGTATGAGATGGTCTTTGATAGAATCAGCAATGATTCTCTTTGCCTTAACCAAGTTCTTCTTGTGCAATGCCTTGGCCTCTTCATCCTCTGGGATAGGGATGTCTTCTTTCACATATGAGTCCAACTCATTCTCTTCCAGGATTAGCCCAATCCTATACTTCCAGGATCGGAAGTTATCAGCCCCTTCAAGCTTATCCTCAAGCTTGGTGTGAAGAGACATCTTTAAGAGTACTTCAAATGGAAATAGAAAAGATTTAGAACTTACCACTTGAAGTGCTGAAAACTGGATCTGGTCCCGGATTAGGGTTTGTCAGTGAAACCCTAAAAATTCAAAATGTGAATTTCAAAATTCTGGAAGGATAGAAAGATGCGCCTTGGAGAGCTGATCAGCCTAGTACATTCAGAATTTGAGATCAGCAAAGTCTTGCCCTTCAAAATTGCCTTTTTGTCCTCCCGGGTTCACTGGGGAGAGCCTTGAATTAGGGTTTGAGTTTCCCGGAGATCTACCCAGCCAAAAATATCGATCCAAAGCTCAAACCTTCGATTTTTGCAAGGAGCTTCCAGCTATGCCTTCAGTTTCCAGAAATTCCTATTTTTGTGGAAACCCTAATTTTTAGGGCCAAAACTAAAAATGCTCGGAACTGAAATCTGATTGGACAGAAAGATGCGCCTTGATGAGTAGATCCAATCTACTATACTGAATTTCAAAAATCTGTGGAGAGAAACCCAATAAACAAGCAATACAAGCTTCCGTCACTGCAAAATGTCTTCTTCTTAGTTAAGCTCTGATACCATGTTAAATTTTCAGTATTAAATCACAATACTATAGGATCTTTGCTGAGAGAATAACATCTACAGTATATCAATGCATGACAATCATAATATGACAAGCATCACAAGCATCACAAGAATCAAAAGCATAGAGACAAGAGACACAGAGTTTCCGTGGGGAAAACCCTAAGGTGAAAAACCCCACAAACTTCCTCAGAGATAGAGAGAGCAATGGCTCAACCAAAATACAACCAAATAATACAGAGATAGTCTCCTAGCAGATGATCCTCCTCCTCCTCACTAGTGCGCCACTTTCCAGAGAGAGAGATAGATACTTTTTCGAGTGAGTAAAATAGAGATCTCCTATCTCTATTTATACTCACCTTTTTGCCCAGTGACCTACTGGGGCCGACTTGTCTACTTGAGTACATCCACATTATATTATATATTAATTAGGGCCGACCCCATAAGGTGGTCTAATAACCCATCGGCAAGTACACACACTTGCGACACTTGTCAATCCACATGACGACACTTCCTTATAGAGGAATAACACATCTCTTATAAGGGTACAATAAATATACATATAATATACTGATGAAATACATTCCGAAGTTACATATACATCAACAATAACCCATCGGCAAGTACACACACTTGCGACACTTGTCAATCCACATGATGACACTTCCTTATAGAGGAATAACACATCTCTTATAAGGGTACAATAAATATACATATAATATACTGATGAAATACATTCCGAAGTTACATATACATCAACACTCCCTCTTAACTAGGAAGGTATTTCTCGACACAGATCTGCTAGACAAGTCTTCTTCTCTGGATCATCATCATCGATGTATCGTCATCATCATCGTCACTGCTGCTGCTATCTCATCCAATCTCTGTCTCTACTCGTCATAGGAAGTTCTACAGAGCCAGTCCTTTTTCATATTGGATGTAGGCCCACCACCTGTAGGTCTTCGTCATCACTGGCCATACTGTGGAATTCTCAGGACTTTTACGTGCGTCACAAAACCTCGCAAGAGCATCCCAGGCTGTTACGAGCATACTGCTCTACCTATAGGATCTCCCAGGGCAACGAATTACATGTGACCTCACCACAAACCTCGCAAGAGCATCCCAGGCTGTTACGAGCATACTGCTCTACCTATAGGATCTCCCAGGGCAACGAATTACATGTGGTCATGGAAAAACCTCGCAAGAGCATCCCAGGACTTATTACGGGCACACAGCCCAACCTATCGGATCTCCCAGGGAAACGGATTACATGCCATAGGACAAAACCTCGCAAGAGCATCTGCCAGATATCCCAGGGCAACGAATTACATGCCATAGGAAAAACCTCGCAAGACTATCTGCAGATCTCCCAGGGCAACGAATTACATGTCCTCCCAGAGCAAAACCTCGAAAGAGCATTTGCCAGATGTCCCAGGGCAACGAATTACATGCCATAGGCAAAACCTCGCAAGACCATCTGTAAATCTCCCAGGGCAACGAATTACATGCTCATCTGCACAACCTGATCCACGGCCACAGAGTATCAACCTGATACTCACCATACATCATCCTGATGTATCCATGATCATCCTGATCATCATCACTGCAACGTCCTGCTGCATGTCATCTGGAGCAACATCCTGAAGCTCGTCATCTATGATCATCCTGATCATCACTGCAACATCCTGCTGCATGTCATCTGGAGCAACATCCTGAAGCTCGTCATCTATGATCATCCTGATCATCACTGCAACATCCCGCTGCATACCAAGTATCTACCTGATACATATCATCATACATGATCCTCCTGATCATCAATGCAACATCTTGCTGCATACCAAGTATCTACCTGATACATATCATCATATATGATCCTCCTGATCATCAATGCAACATCCTGCTGCATACCAAGTATCTACCTGATACATATCATCATATATGATCCTCCTGATCATCAATGCAACATCCTACTGCATACCAAGTATCTACCTGATACATATCATCATATATGATCCTCCTGATCATCAATGTATCCACCTGATACAAATACAAAACACATGATATATATCACCATACATGATCCACCTGATCATACAATGTATCCACCTGATCATACAATGTATCCACCTGATACATATACAGATACATGGTCCAAGCATCCAACATGATGCATATATAAGATACATACACATGATCCAACTGATCATATCCAGCATCCAACATGATGCGTACATACATACATAAAATGATCCAACTGATCATATCCAGCATCCAACATGATGCGTACATACATACATAAAATGATCCAACTGATCATATCCAGCATTCAACATGATGCGTACATACATACATAAAATGATCCAACTGATCATATCAAGCAGAAACTAGAACATCATCCTGATGCTCATCATCCAGCGCTTACATCCACAGCCATGTGAAGAATCCTCCTTCCAACATGCTTGGAATGGATTCAGCAAATGTATCCATCACTTCTTCCTCGAAGTGTCCTCGATCTGAAGAACGCCAAGCCTCTCTCTGAAGTACTCGAACTTCACCCTGGCTAGTGGCTTCGTCAGCACATCTGCAATCTGCTCGTCCGTCGCAACATACAGGAGCTTCACAGCTCCTCTCTGCACCATATCCCTGATATAGTGGTATTTGATCTCTATGTGTTTCGACCTGTCATGAAACACTGGGTTCTCGGACAGCTTCACACAACTCTGGTTATCACAGAAGATACCAGTAGCCTCCAACGGGAGATCAAATAACTCAGACAGTAGCTTCCGTAGCCATACTGACTCACAACTAGCTGAACAGGCTGCAACATACTCTGCCTCAGCTGTACTCAGTGCTACGCAGGATTGCTTCCTGCTAAACCAAGAGATCACACCTGATCCCATACTGAAGCAACACCCAGATGTGCTCTTCCTATCTGCAGCACTGCCAACCCAATCTGAATCAACATAACCCTGTAGGTTAAATTTTTGATCCGCCTCATACCTGAGTCCATAATCCACTGTACCCTTCAGGTACCTCAGAACATGCTTTACAGCAACCAGGTGAACACTCCTCGGATCCGTCAAGAACTGGATCAATGTGTTCACAACAAAGCAAATGTTTGGTCTCGTGTTCGTCAGGTACATCAAGGACCCAATCATCTGACGATACAAAGAGACATCAACCGGCTCAGATGAAGCATCACATAGAAGCTTTAGATTTGATGCCATAGGTGTGGCCATGGCCTTGCAATCCATCATCCCGACCCTCTTCAGGATATCTACTGCATACTTCCCTTGTCCAAGGAAGATTCCTTCTGCACTCTGCCACACCTCCATGCCAAAAACAAATAGTGCATCATCCCCAAGTTCTTCATCTCGAACTCGGTAGTAAGCTTCTGCTGCGTGTCGACAATCAATCTATCTTCACCATACCAAGTTCTGCACATATATGATTTCCTATCATGTGTCTCAGAACCAAGTGGCTGCTTCTTCTTCAACTACACCATTCAAGAAAGCTGTCTTGAATCCATCTGGTGTATCTTCTATTTCATCACTTTTATATTTCTCTATGTTGCCATCTAAAACATGCTTGATATGAAAGTTCTATTTGGAAGTCACAACAGACTTCCCTTTAGCTCTTGGGATCGCATCCCAAACATCATTCTTCATGATCGACGGATCATGGCATTCCATTTCTTCATCCTAGATCCTGGGAACTTCAATATCTTCAATAGATATCTTTATTGCTGGAACAAATGTTGTAGTCCTTTTGTAGGTGAAGATATACGGTCTTTCCTACAAAACAGGTTAAATTGCATGATTAGAAACATCTCATAATTTTCAGAACAAATTCTTACACATGAAGAAATATGTCATACAGTCATGCAATTATCTTAGCCAATGCTTCAATACAACATTTATCCATATCCCGTAACTTTCTAGATGCCTTCCAATCTCTACCAGAACATTGTTAAGAGTGTGCACAACTCCCAACATGTTAGCAAAGAGGTTTCATTCTAGATAAGTAGCAATGGAATGTTGTACAGTGCCATAGGCCACTTACCCAACACATGCATATTAGTAGTATACTGTTCATTAATTCAATCATTCTAATATGCAAAATACATATCCTAAGTCTAGGAACATGAGCATATACATCATTGAACAATTTTATTTAAGCAAACAAATATGCAAGAAAATTAAAATACTTATCTTTGTTTGTTTGTTGGGTGGACTCCCTCTGAGTCTTTTCTTCCTTGCAGGAGCTGCCGGAGTCCTTCTACACCTTCTTGTTGTGGAATGTAGAGAGATGGACAACTCCCTCTGAATATCTGCACCCTTGCAGAAACCACTGGAGTGTGCTCCCTCTTGATCTTTGCTTCCTGGATTACCTGTTCTTGAACTCATATTCATCCTTGGTCCCTATGCATGCTTATTAGTATCATGATTGTGTTATCCTTGTGATCTCATACAAAATCATACATTCATTAAAACACAATAATCTCAAGTATGTATAGTCATGATAATTTCAAACAGAAATAATAAGCATTAGCATTCAAGGTTTATATAGGACTCTTATGGTTAGTCATATCATAAGAAACATAACATGTCTATACCTGTAATTACTCAAATCTATGACTCTTCTGGTTAGTCATATTATTAATTAAGGTAAGACACATAATATGCATATGCCCATGATTATTCAAACTTATGACTTTATGAACAATCATCATCAATCATGCCATGCATACTTATATGATAGATCCTATGATATAAGAAACACATACCTGGTCACCATATTTGCTAGTTATGTCTAGCAATGTGTTCTTGTTCTCTTCAATGACCTGCATAACTCATTAGTTAACTTTTGCAGAAACAAATTATACATACCTCTATGTGATCCATGACTATGGATGAATCTTTGTATTTATGTCACCATGGCATGTTCGGGTTGTCCCTTCAATTTATACAAGCCTCCCTCTTGCTCTCCAATCACTACTGCATCATCTATGTTCTTTCCCTTTGGCCACATTAGGACTTGGCCATCCACAAATGCAACCCTCATACCTTTTGCACCCAATGCAGAGATGGAGAGTAAGTTCTTCTTGAGTCCAGGTACATATAGTACTTCTTTCATCTTCAATGATTTTCCAGAATCTAGGTTGTAGGAGGCTTCACCACTTCCTTTGATTGGATATTGATAATCATCCCCAAGTTTCACCTTATGGGGTGATTCATGTTCAGAAAGGTTCACAAAAGATTCCTTGAACCCAGTCATGTGTTTGGAGGCCCCACTATCAATCAACCAATCATTACAACCATGAGAAATAGTACCTGTGAGAGCAGAGATCAGAACATACTCTTCTTCACTTGATGAGTCATCATCACTATCACTTTCTGCCCTAGCCTTCTTCTTTGGAGGTTCATCATCTTCGGCAGCATGAGCATGAAACCTTCTTTTGCTTCCCTTCTTCTTCTTACTGGAGTTGTTGTTATTATCCCTTTTGTTCTTGGGACAATCTGAAGCAAAGTGCCCTTCTCATTGCATGTGAAGCATCTTAGGTCCTTCTTACTCTTTTGATGGAATCTTTTGTGGTGAGAGTGATCCTTCTTGGTTTTGCTTCTCTTGGTGTGAGTTGCAAGAGCTTGATCTTATCCTCCCATCTTTTCCTCACGAGCTATGAGTCTAGCTTCTTCTTGAGAGCATTCTTCCCTCAATCTGTTGAAGGAGATCAATTTCTTCCTTGCACAAATTCCTTGAATAAAGGAATCCCATGACCTGGGTAGGCCATTTAGAGTGGTCATCACCACTTCACCATTCTCCACCATTTCATCTATTGCTTCTAATTGTTCCTTGATCTGGGAGACCCTTGAAAAGTAAGATTGAATGGTTTCTCCATTCTGAAACTTCACTGCTTTCAATTGGTTCCGCAGGGTCATCTTCCGATTTATGTTCTTTCCTTCAAATAGCTTGGTCAAGGATTCAAACATCTCTTTGGGTGTCTTAAGAGAAGACACATGAGGTATGAGATGGTCTTTGATAGAATCAGCAATGATTCTCTTTGCCTTGACCAAGTTCTTCTTGTGCAATGCCTTGGCTTCTTCATCCTCTGGGATAGGGATGTCTTCTTTCACATATGAGTCCAACTCATTCTCTTCCAGGATTAGCCCAATCCTATACTTCCAGGCTCGGAAGTTATCAGCCCCTTCAAGCTTATCCTCAAGCTTGGTGTGAAGAGACATCTTTAAGAGTACTTCAAATGGAAATAGAAAAGATTTAGAACTTACCACTTGAAGTGCTGAAAACTGGATCTGGTCCCGGATTAGGGTTTGTCAGAGAAACCCTAAAAATTCAAAATGTGAATTTCAAAATTCCGAAAGGATAGAAAGATGCGCCTTGGAGAGCTGATCAGCCTAGTACATTCAGAATTTGAGATCAGCAAAGTCTTGTCCTTCAAAATTGCCTTTTTGCCCTCCCGGGTTCACTGGGGAGAGCCCTGAATTAGGGTTTGAGTTTCTCGGAGATCTACCCAGCCAAAAATATCGATCCAAAGCTCAAACCTTCGATTTTTGCAAGGAGCTTCCAGCTGTACCTTCAGTTTCCAGAAATTCCTATTTTTGTGGAAACCCTAATTTTTAGGGCCAAAACTGAAAATGCTCGGAACTGAAATCTGATTGGATAGAAAGATGCGCCTTGATGAGTAGATCCAATCTACTATACTGAATTTCAAAAATCTGTGGAGAGAAACCCAATAAACAAGGAATACAAGCTTCCGTCACTGCAAAATGTCTTCTTCTCAGTTAAGCTCTGATACCATGTTAATTTTCAGTATTAAATCACAATACTATAGGATCTTTGCTGAGAGAATAACATCTACAGTATATCAATGCATGACAATCATAATATGACAAGCATCACAAGCATCACAAGAATCAAAAGCATAGAGACAAGAGACACAGAGTTTCCGTGGGGAAAACCCTAAGGTGAAAAACCCCACAAACTTCCTCAGAGATAGAGAGAGCAATGGCTCAACCAAAATACAACCAAATAATACAGAGATAGTCTCCTAGCAGATGATCCTCCTCCTCCTCACTAGTGCGCCACTTTCCAGAGAGAGAGATAGATGCTTTTCCGAATGAGTAAAATAGAGATCTCCTATCTCTATTTATACTCACCTTTTTGCCCAGTGACCTACTGGGGCCGACTTGTCTACTTTAGTACATCCACATTATATTATATATTAATTAGGGCCGACCCCATAAGGTGGTCTAATAACCCATCGGCAAGTACACACACTTGCGACACTTGTCAATCCACATGACGACACTTCCTTATAGAGGAATAACACATCTCTTATAAGGGTACAATAAATATACATATAATATACTGATGAAATACATTCCGAAGTTACATATACATCAACAGATAGATCATATCTAGTCCCCCCATTATGGAAACATCCCAAACATGGTCACCTTTGTTTAGAGTATTCTGCGATGTGTCACCCTTGGAGTCTCCTGATATCACCCATCATTTCCTCCCCGAGTCTCCCCCATTGGAGTCACAGTCCCTAGTCCTTTAAGATATGATCCCCTTCCCTGAAGTCAGTTTCATATGATGCTTGATTAGCCTTCTCGTCACACTCTGAACAAAGGAAGTTTGAGTCTTCTCACTCTGTGACCCCCGTATCCCCCCACAGTATGTTTGTCTCACATCCAATAATATCACCTCTTAGTTGTAGACCTCACGCACCTATCAAGGAAAAATTATTTCCTTGGTAGTTGCAAGTCTCCCTCTATCGACGCCAGCACATCTATTCCAGAGGATAGACCCAGAGGTCCATGTAGTTTGGACTCATCTTCATCAGTGGTGAGTTCCTACGAATCATCTAAGAGGAGTCCTTAGCGCCCCTTAGAATCGTTGTTTCTCACGTGCTCGACTTCAACTTCATCATCACACCATTGAGATTCGTGTAAGGTATTGGTCCCTTTAGTTATTCGTCGAAGACCCCGAATGTCCCCTGACTCTAGCACATTGGTGAGTCTATTTGGAACCCCACAATTTTATGTTCCTATGGATATCCGGGTTGCATTGGCGACAGTATTCGGAAACCCTTCAGCTATATGCTTCCTAGAGTATCCAGTTCAGATGCAGCTCAGTGTACCTTTGATATTCTAACTCTCAATCATTAAGTCCATCCAGTTGTTGGACACCTTCAAATCTAGCATAGCATCAGTTGTTGTGATACCACATGCAAGATGGATGCCATTGTTTCTAGTTCTATTCCTTCAAACTAGTCATGGTTGGACCATGAGTATGTCCAAAATTTGTGTCCCCCCTGGACCATTATGATGTACACAACAATTCTTTATGTATTGTTTAGGTCCGCTTTTGGGCCTCATTATTTTTTATATATCTTGATACGAGCATGGGTATGCTTTCCTTGTCCATATATTTGAGATTATTCCTCATCCATTATTGAGGTGATGTATTTCAAGTTTTAGCCTTTGCAGTTTGTATGGAGCATGTGTTCCGGTTTCCAACGAGTTTCTGCTCTTCACCATCACAATGCTCACACTCCTGTAAAAATTTAATACCTATGATGTCTATCGGCCATATGATGAGATTCTTCCCTCACACATCAAGGGGAAATCTGTTAACACCCAAAAATTGTTCACTAGCTCATCTTCCTAGTTGCATAACCCATTTGTCCACTTTTCCTACATTTTCGGCCTCCAAAACCCCCCAAAACCCTCAAATGGTAGCCAAATGGGCAAAAAATCATTATTTCCCTAAAAATAAATAAATTCCTTCAAAAAGGGTTAAAAACCCACCAAAAAGGGTTCAAAATCCCCAAAAAGAAAAAGAAAAAGGGAAAAAAGTCAAAATAAAATAAAAAAAGAGGGAAAACTCAAAATACCACTAGCCAATACTATTGGTTGCCCAAAACCAGGGGTCAATACTCCACCACCCAAAATCACTATAAAAAGGTGATGGAGGCCCCCCATTTCATATACATCCATGATCACGCTTCACACCCTTATGCTGCCAAATTTTCCACAATAATCTAGCCTACCCTTTTGAGCTTTTGTGCCCATCTAGTTGAATCTTGACCACCCATTTGAGCATTTGGAGAAGAGAAAGGAACTCTGGAGACCCAACACGTTACTCTTCAAACTGTTGCGAAGGTCTCCATCACCTTGTCTTCTGAGGTGACCATTATTTCAAACCCTTGTTTTCCATATAATATAAATATACAAATTACTTTCATGGGTTCCTCTTGATCTGTCATTTTATTGCAATAGTTAGATTTATTTTTTGTTTTTATTAGCACATATCATTTCATTATTATCTAGTTTTTATCCATGTTTATGAAATGCTACTAAGGGTTCCATAATCCTTAGTAGGTGCTCTTTAGCATGAGCAAGTGTGAAAACACTAGCTAGAGGAGGAACCCGAGGTTCGAAATGAAGGTCTTGCTTTATGGGAGGATAAGTATGTTGATTACCTTACACTGAATGGAGAATGTACAAGAACCTTTCCATTCAGATATTTTGGTGATCTTTGGTACAATACCAATTCAAGAGGAATTTTTTGGATTCCAAATCAGAATTATGAGTTAAGAAATGCTATTGGTAAGACTTACTTGCCTTACTTTGATGGCTCACAAAAGTGCACTACTAGTTCTTGGATTCAAAAGCTATATACCTATTTTCATTTGAATCCATTGGATGAGAGAGATGCTATAAAGTTGGATACTCTACACTTAGATGGTGAAGCCAATGATTGGTGGTTTCATGGCATGAATACACTTGGAAATTATCAAGTGACAACTTATGAATAATTCACAAGAAGACTGGATGAAAGGTTCAAAATAAGAGATCCCGAAATCACTTTCAGAGAACTAGTGCATGTGAAGCAGAATGCAGCTCATGAAGCCTACATATTTGAGCTTCAAAAATTATCTATGATAGTCACTAATATCTTAGAATATTGCTTGCTCCTATTGTTCATTGAAGGATTAGCCGAAACTTTGAAAGGTTTGGTGAAGGCCTACATACCCTTTACCTTGCAATATGCATTGAGTAGAACAAGAGATTTGCAAGCTTCTATTCTGAGGAGAAGATTTCCTCCTATAATTGTTGTTCCTGCTCAATTCAAGAATCAAAGGCCACCCATGAAGAGACCTTCTGGAAAATTGAAGAAGGAAAATTCCTCCAAAGATCGAGATGAATTGAGAAGAAGGAAGTTGTGTTTCACATGTCAAGAACCATGGGTTCTAAAACACATGTGTGGTAAGGGAAAATCACACATATTGAAGTTTATTCAGAGAGAGAAGTTGAGGAGGAAGAATAAGAGGCCCCAAAATATATTGAAGTGGCCTATGAGACTGCGGAAGAAGAACACACTCTCAAGGTGAGCAAAATTGCAGTATTGTCAGGAGTGACTCGCTTCCATATTCTCAGATTCGAAGGAGTGGTTCAAGGGAAATCAGTCATTATGTTAGTAGATGGAATAGCAACAAATAACTTCATCGATTCATCTTTGGTTGAAAGAATAAAGATACCTACTGAGAAATTCAGAGGCTTTACTCTTATCATTCCAGGTAATCATTCTATGGATTGTTCAAGATGGATTCCTAAATTTCAAATCACTATAGGAGATCACACTATTACAGATAGATTTTATGTTGTGAATGTGGCTGATACTAACATGGTTTTGGGAGTACAATGGTCATATTCCATTGGGAAGCACACAATATACTACCAAATTCCTGAGATGGAATTCCAAGGTGAAGGTGGAAACGAGGTAGTGTTGAGAGGAATCAAAACCTACCCAAAGCAAGTAGTGATTGCACATAGTATGAGGTCCCTATTGACGCATGGAGAAATTGAGTGGGATGCAGAGTGCCTAATCACTACTAAAGGAACCTCCTTATAAGTAGCACAATATCCATAAGACATTCTGAAATTGCTCCAAAAGCATAAGAGGGTATTTGGAGACCTTCCTCATGGTAGGCCACCTAATAGAGGAGTGGAACATAGAATTGATTTGGAGACATGCACATCACCTATCAAATTCCATTCTTACAAGAGATGGAGTGAACCATCAAAGAAATTCTTGACTTGGGACTCATTAGACCAAGATCAAGTTATTTTGCATCATCTGTAGTCCTTGTGAAGAAGAAATATGGGACCATGCACATGTGCATAGACTATAGAGCTCTCAATAAGAAGACTATCAAGAATAGATATATTATCCCAAGGGTTGATGAGATGATGGATGAACTACATGGAGCCAAATACTTTTCAAATATTGACCTTCGCTCTGGTTACCATCAAGTTAGTATGCGGGATGAGGACATTCAAAAGACCGCTTTCCGGTGTCATCATGGGAACTTTGAGTTCCTGGTTATGCCTTTTGGCCTAACTAATGCACCTGCAACTTTTCAATCTTGCATGAACAGAGTGTTTAGCATGAAGCTTCATAAGTTTGTTCTTGTTTTCTTTGATGATATCTTAATCTATAGTAGAACTTGGGAGTATCATTTGCACCATTTGGACGTTGTACTAACAATCTTGGTAGATCAATATTTATATGAAAAACTATCCAAGTGCGTGTTTGGAATGACTGAGATTCTATATCTTGGTCATGTGATTTGGAAAGAAGGAGTTAAGGTTCACATGGAGAAGATCCAAACCATTTTGGATTGGCCAAGTCCTAAAAATATCCCTGAATTGAGAGGGTTCATTGGAATATGCACTTACTACCGAAAGTTTGTCAAAGGATTCTCAAAGTTGACATATCCATTGACATATCTTACTAATAAGGGATCCTTTAATTGGTCAGAAGAGGATGAAAAAGAATTCAAAAAGATGAAGGAGGTAATGTGTAGTTGTCATGTTCTTGCACTTCCATATTTTTTTCAACCTTTTGTTCTTGAATGTGATGATTTAGGGAATGGGATTGGAGCATTCTTGATGCAAAACAAGCATCCCATATCCTTTGAAATAAGGAATTTGCATCCTCATGAGAGGTTATATTTAGTTTATGATAAGGAGATGCTAGCCATCATGTATGCGCTAGTCAAGTTCAGACAATATCTTTTGGGCGGTAAGTTCATCATCAAGGATGATCATAATAGCTTGAGACACTTCCTAACCCAAAAGGAGTTGAATGATAGGAAAAAAAAGTGGGTAAGAAAGGTCAAAGCATTCGAATTTGACATTGAATACAAGAAGGGTAAGATGAACATTGTAGCTGATGCACTTTCTAGAAAACCAACCTTTGCATTGATTACGTTTCATGATGATTGGAAATCACATCTAGGAGTAGAGTATGCAAAGAATCAATTTTCTTGTGATTTATTAGATGGATTAATTCATGATGATACTTACAAGATTCTCTATGATATCATATGCCATAAGGATGATATATTTTTGGTTCTAGAATCCTCATTAAAGAAGAAGATCCTAGAGGATTCTCATGATGTTCCCCTAGTAGGAAATCCAGGCTTTGTGAAGACATACATGAAAGTGAAGGATTGGTTCCTTTGGAAGGGTCTGAAAAAGGAAGCGATGGAGTATGTTATATAATGTGTGGCATGTCAGGGAAAAAAGTAGAACATACTCATCCAGCTGGACTCTTACAACCACTTCCTATTCCTAAACAAAAATGGGAAAGTGTATCAATGGATTTCATCACTAGGCTCCTCAAAACCCAAGGTAAAAAGAGTATTTTTGTTTTGGTTGATAGGTTGAATAAGTATGCACATTTATTTGCTATCACAACTAATATTGTAGCCAGCCAAGTGGATGAAATTTTCATCAAATAAGCCTTCAAAATTCATGGCATACCCAATTCCATCATTAGTGATAGAGATAACAAGTTCACTACCATCCACAGACTGATGTCTAAACAGAGAGAGTGAACCAATGGCTAGAAGGATACCTGATAAACTGTGTTACTTTTCAGCAAAATTCATGGACTACTTGGCTCCATTTGGGAGAGTTTTGTTACAATATGTTAGGAACCCATGTCAACCCTTCTCTTTACTATGTTAGTATATTGTTGTTGGACGCATATGATTTGTAAGTCATCCCGTAGTATTATATGTCCCATGGTTTTGACTCATAGTATTGGGCATAGACTTAGTATATAAGTGTGTGTTGAGGTCATTGAAGGCACCATAAAGTTAATTGTATTGAGCTTGCTCAAAGGAGGTTTCCCCCTCGAAGTGGCCCATGATCAATCTAAAAGTGATTCTGAGTTCTATTATTTCTGATATCTTGTGTATTTGCATTAATTAATTATTGCAGGTTCATCACATCTAGTATCAGAGCACTTTCTTGGGCTCGCTGGGTGAAATTTCTGCCAAAATTTTTTTTTCGCATCTGTTGCAGGTTCAGATTTGGGAATAATCCCTATCCGCTTAAATATGGTAAGTACTTGGGCATAAGCCCTAAAAATCATTGTGAGGAGTACCACAGGAACCCGAAGTAGCTAGCCCATTGAGAGGACCTGCCAGCGAAAAGGGCAATGACCCCTACCTGATTGACTAGTTCCCACCCATGAGGTAAACCAAGAGCTGTCATTTGTGGCAAAGAGGTTATCAGTTTTACCTGAGATGTGGAGTGAGGGGTACTGCCCCAATACGCAAGCCTTCAAACAGCATTGGTGGCCGAGTGAAACCCCTGAACTGTTAGGAAGCCGCACATACCTGGGGTCCATATCTATTTTCAGTTGACTTTTGTCGATCACTGCTGCGCCGTTGCAGATCCAGTCGTTCAGATCCATTCTGAAAGCCGTTCCAGATCCATCCATTTTCAATCCATTCGGCGCCATTTCAGATCCATCTGTTTCCATTCACTTCCGGACCATTGCAGATCTATCTGTTTCAGATCCCTTCCGAGTCGTAGCCACTTCATACTGGAAGAAAAAAAAATTCTCCATATCTTCTTTGTTTTCACTCCGTTTCCCTTGAAACTTCTAGGGAACCCCTGTAATCCCATTCTGCATATTTCATTGCTAAGGACCCTATCCCCAATTCCACTTCCCAAAGCTTGAAATCCCACCATTGTCTATTTTTAGGGTTTGCCATAACTTCCTCAGATTTCACCCAATCACCTTCAAATTTTACTACAGAGTTCATTTCCGAATTTTGCTTCTTTGTCCCCCTCTGCCAGATTTTCCCATTCTTTCACCCCGCTTTTGAAATCCTCATTTTTTGCTTCCCTGTCTATTCGATAGTGTCCAAAACCTAGTCAAACCCCAATTACCCTTCAGATTTTTTTCCAAATCCAGATTTTCCTTTACTGAAGCAGTTTATGTTTTTGTTTTTCTACTTAGTCAACCCAAAAAAAAAAAAACTCCTGGTTATGGTTGTCACCCGCGCAGGAGCAAAAACCATGGAAGAAGCACTTGCAGCCATCCAAGCCAAACTCCAGGATCTGGATGAAAAATTGCTCGGCCTCCATCTTGAACATTCAGCTATGAACAACAAACAACAGTCCGAGTCTTCATCAAACAATGGGTTCTCTTCTTCCAACAATTTCCGTGGTCTGAATCTTGATTTCCTCGCTTCAATGGTACAAATCCAACTAGATGGATCTATCGTACAGAATAGTATTTCAGTCTACATAATACTTTTGATGTCAACAAAGTTCCTCTTGCATCCTTTCATTTGGAACAGGAAGCTCTTCAATGGTACCATTGGTACATCAAGACTCATGAAGAGCCCAAATGGCCAGACTTTTGCCAGCTCCTTTTGCAACGATTTGGTCCTAGTGCTTTTGATGACTTCACAGGAGCACTCACTAAACTTCACCAAATTGGCACAGTGAGAGAGTTTCAGACAGAATTTGAGAAACTGGCCAATCACACAGAAGGATTGTCTGATGAATTCTACAGGAGTTGTTTTATCAGTGGTCTCAAGGATGAAATCTGCTCAGAGGTCAAAATGTTCTGTCCCAACACAATGATGAAAGTCCTAGGGTTGGCTAAGTTGGCAGAGGACAAGATCGCATCTCAACGATGCTCCAAACCCACCTTTGTTCCCTTCAGAAATATGGGTTCCCAACGACCTCCCATTACGCCTGCTCCTCAACCAACTCCTATCAAGCATTTGTCTGAAACAGAGATGCAGGCACGCCGAGAAAAAGGGCTTTGTTATAATTGTGATGAGAAATTCACTCGGGGACATAGATGTGTTCAACAAAAGCTCTATCTCTTGGATGTGGATTCTTCTCCTGCCTCAGAACTTGATGAAGAAGCTCCAGATACAGTAGATGATCAGGTTGACATTCAACACCCGCCTATTGACACCCCATCTCAGGACGCCCACCCAAGATCTCTCTCCATGCTGTAACTAGCGTCACCACCTCACAAATAATGTGAGTCAGGGGATACTTCAAGAAGCTCCCTCTTACCATACTCATTCATTCTGGTAGCACTCATAACTTCATTGACCCTCGGATTGCCAAACAAGCTGATTGTTTTGTCCATCCTTGCTCCAACTTTGAAGTCATGGTTGCTAATGGGGGCACCTTACCTTGCAAGGGGAAGTGTCACAATGTGTGTATCTCTATGGAAGATTATAACCTGCGCTCTAACATGTTTTGCTTGTCCTTAGGCAGATGTGATGTGGTTTTGGGCGTTCAATGGTTACGCACAATTGGCCCCATCTTATGGGATTTTGTGGAACTTTGGATGCAATTTTCAGTCAATTGGGCACAACACAAATTAATGGGATTACAAACAAGGTCTCTCCGCATCATCAGTTCACATCGCCTGGAAAAAATCCTTAAGAAGAATTCACATGGTGTCATCGCTCAGCTCCATTCCATTCAGATGCACCCATCAACGGTCTCCACTACTTCCTTGGATAGATATGTAGGTGTCTTTGCTGAAACCAATGAGCTTGTCACCTTCAAGAGACCTTTCCAGTCAAAATTTAGTAGCATCTATCTCTCAGCAAGAATTGATGGCTATTTTGCATGCAGTACAGAAGTGGCAGCCATACCTATTAGAGAATTATTTCTGCATCAAGACTAATCTCCAGAGTCTGGAAAATTTTCTGGAACAATGGGTCTACCCCCCACCACACCTGAAATGGGTTATCCCTATGCGATCGCTTACAAGAAGGGTAAGGTCAATATGGTGGCAGATGATCCTTCTCGCACAATTGATGACCCAGTTTCTCTTACAAATCTTTCTCTGCTTGTTCTAAATTGGTTGCAATATGTTCAACAGGGCTATCTCTTCTATGAACTCCATGCTTCTTCATCAGCAGGGCACTCTGGGTTCTTCAAAATGTATGACCGAGAACAATGTAACTTCTTTTGGCAGGGACTGAAAATGACAATTCAACAGATGGTGGCTGACTGTGATACTTTCCAGGTCAACAAGGGTGAAACGACACTCCTTTATGGATTGCTCAAACCCTTGCCCATCACTACATAGCTTTGGCCAACTATTTCTATGGATTTCCTAGCAGCGTTTTGGTGGTACAATACCACATCTCAAAGGACACCATATGAAGTAGTCTATGGACAGACACCGCCAATTCTTCTTCCATACACCCTTAGCAGCTCCCCAGTTCAGGAAATTGACTTGGTTCTTCGAAACCGCGATCAGATTCTTCTCATTCTATAGGACAATATTCACATGGCTAGAATTTTCCAGAAACAACAAGCTGATCAACATCGTTCTGCGTGCATTTTCCATGTAGCTTATAGGGTTCTTCTTCGTATATAGCCTTCCAAGAAATCCTCCCTGACACTCCAAAGGCGTCAGTGGCCCGAAATGCAACTCGAGGATGCTACTGGGGAACCACTCCTTCAGATTTTACAGCAATTTCTCCAACCAAAGATTTGAAGACAAATCTTTTTCTAAGGGAGAGGGGATGTTAGGAACCCGTGTCAACCCTTCTCTTTACTATGTTAGTATATTATTGTTGGACGCATATGCTTTGTAAGTCGTCCCGTACTATTTTTTGATCCATAGTTTATATTAGCCCATAGTATTGACCCATAGTATTGGACGCATATGCTTTGTAAGTCGTCTTGTAGTATTATATGTCCCATGGTTTTGACTCATAGTATTGGGCATAGACTTAGTATATAAGTGTGTGTTGAGGTCATTGAAGGCACCGTGAAGTTAATTGTATTGAACTTTCTCAAAGGAGTTTGCCCCCTCGAAGTGGCCCGTGATCAATATAAAAGTGATTCTGAGTTCTATTATTTTTTATATCTCGTGTATTTGCATTAATTAATTATTGCAAGTTCATCACACAATACTAATTTTCATCTTTCAATTGGAATGTCACCATTCAAGGCCCTATATGGATATGATGCACCTACCTTTTATGAATTGATATTTGTTGATTGCAAGAAACAGAAGGAAAATAATTGGATCAAAGAGGTTCAAGACATACTCAGTACTCTCAAGGACAACTTGTGAGTAGCCCGGAATAGACAAAAGGTGAATGCAGACAAGCATAGAGTGGAGCAAACCTTCCAAGTAGGAGATATGGTATATTTGAGGTTGAATCCCTATAGACAATCCTCATTAAAGTCTAAAGGAGATGAGAAGATTCATCCAAGGCTCTATGGTCCCTACCAAGTCCTAAGGAAGATTGGTGAAGTGTCTTATGAGTTAGAATTGCCTCCAGGTAGTAGGATTCACAATGTTTTCCATATGTCTTATTTGAAGAAGGCAATAGGTAAGCATCCTAAGGTTTCAAAAGAATTGCCTCCCCTTGATGATGAAGGCAATTTGATTTTAGTTCCATAGAATATTTTGGAGGTACGAGAGAAGAATCTAAGAATTAGAATGATTAAGGAATTCCTGGTGCAATGGGAAGGACTTCTTAGTGAGGCTGTTACTTGGGAAGGAGAACACATCTTACAGCATCCTAGTTTGAAATTGCTTTAGGACAAGAAATATTGGGAGGGGAGGAATGTCATGTCCCCTCATTGATGATCACTAGATTGAGTTCCTAACCCAATCAATCCCTTGGGTTGAGGAGAATACTTCATTTACTTGGGGTTAATTTTGAAAGTTTGGGCATTTAATTAATTAGGAGGTGTTGGTTTATTTTTCCTAAAGTTTGATATGTACTTGATGATAATTATTTTTCATTAAATAGTTATTTTTATTTTGGAAAAAAGTGGATAATGATCCACAAGTGTGCCTTAGAGGGTAAGGTTAACCAAGAGGTGATTTGCAAGAAAAGATAGGTGGACGTATCCAAAGCTAGAAAATTAAGAAAAATAAAGAAAATATAGTACAAAGCAGAAAGACACAAAACTCAGGAAATGAAGCATAAAGAAAAAAGAAACATAAAAGCATAAAGCACGATAAACACAAAAAAAAAGGATAAGCCAGAAAAGAAGGATAAGCCAAAAAATCAAGAAAAACAGTCAAAAGCAAAGCAAGATAGAAAATCTAAAGTATAAAAGGTAAAAACAGAAAGCAAAGCAAAAAAGGAGAAAAGGATAAAAGAAATATTTCCTTATCCATCCATGAGGGTGAATTATCCTAGGATACTTTCTCCTCAAGTAATCTTCCATCTATAAAATAGTGAGAGCACACCACTATCACATCTTTTGATCATTTTTTATTTGATTTGAGTGCATTTTTTCCTCATTGACTTGGGAGATGTGCCCCTAGTCATAGCTGGGAGATGTTCCTCTGCTTCTACTGAAAAGGATGATGGCATCCAGTATTAATCACTGATTCTATTGCATATATGATCGATCTATTTCATCTGAAGATCAATCCTTCATAAGTTGATGCAGAGATCCAAGCCGGTTTGTTGTAGTTTTAATGAGTTTCACTAAGAGAGAGAGAGAGATCAATTGGAGAGATTTCAATAAGCTAAAGAATATCAATGCCCCTACCATGAGTATCTAGAATATCATTATCATCATGAATATCATATTCAATTTCAACATATCCTCTTCTTACTCTTTTATAACATTCTCTTTCCATTCATTGTAATAACTCACTATTAATGACTCTCTATGAAGATAGAGCCACGAGAATTATGCTTATTGATTAATCATATCAGTGAGTATTTTTTACTGATTTTAATGTAATTTATAATTTATATTAAATATCATAATAATATTGTGAGAGCATTAGAGGCTGTTTGAGTCCATATTTCTCAAGACTAGCTCCTTGTGCAATTTTAATTGACTATTTTTCTGAGAATTGTAATATACCGAGTTCTATGAAACCATTTTTCTTTATAAAAGTTTCTGTAGGTTTTCAATTTCCTTTAGAATCCAAACCAATTCAAAAATAAGATATTTGTGACCTTCTTTGGTTGTTTGCATTCAGACTTATCAAGACTAGCTCATTGTGACTTTCTATTTGACTAGTTTTTCAGTATGTTCAACTAAAATTCCTTTGAATGCTCAATTTCGGTTTTATCAATCATTACAGGTCCTTAATACATTAATGAAGCCAAAAAAATCCTCATATTGATTTTTCGTGATCCTCTGTTCCTACTTGGAAGAGCCTGGAAACAAACTAGTTGAGCATTCCATCCTAGTGCTCTTTCTCTCCTTGACTCCAAACACTTCCAAAAACTCCCAAAACCTATGTAAAACTTGTCCAAAAGTTTATTATGATATTATTTTATGATATCCATTCTTTTTTTTCCTTCAAGTGTAAGTGTAAGTCTCTAGTATGCATATTCTGGTGTGCCCAGGAAGCCTTGGAGTAGACTGTTGCGACAACTGTTGTTGAAACATAAATGGCCCCAGTCTCTTGTGGATAGGATTCTGAATCTGGAATTAATTCTGTTGTTTTTTCTACATCACACTCCCCATTACATTTGGCAATTCCAAAAGTGACCGTCATTCAAGCTTTGGGTGGGTGAATCACTGACCAAGACTAGTTTCATCTTAACTAGTTTTGAAGACTAGATTCTATTATGCAATTTTCTGATTTCAAAGTTTGATATTGAGATAATATCATATGATATCATGTCAGGTATATTACATCATGGGGTTGGGGTTTTTTATGCCTCAACACCTTCATAGTTCATCTAGACCACAAATCATTGATTAACGATGGTTATCATTTGATTCAACCTCTTAACCTTTGACATTTGAGTAATACTTTGATCTAAGAATAAGCATCCATGCCAAACAATCATTTTAAAGTATGAGGTAGTACTTAATATTAATATCATTGCACTTTAGAATTAGGTGGGGATACATATCTAAGAAACCTTTGTAGATCACCATTCTTTATGGAAATTTTGATCAAGTTACAATATGATGCATTGAGTTTATTGAAGATGGATTGCATAGAAGATTTTCATAGTAGAATTATTTAAGTAAAGCATCATTTTCATTATAATTTCCATTTAAATTTTCCTCCAATACAGTTATCTCATATTTTTTAATTATACTTACATGTATGAAAAATATTAGAGATGTAAAGTGCATCTTACCATCTAACTAAAACTGGAAGTGGCCATTAAATCTTTATATATGTTAATGCATTGATTAATTAAATTTATCCAATGCGTTATCTCAAGTGGTTGAGAGCCGTGATTTGTAAGCATAAGGTCTCAGGGTCAAATCCTCGGGTGGCTTTGCATAGATATATAAGGGCCTTCGTAATCAGAGCCGGCTGGGTGAGGCCCCTTCGGGTGGCCCCCCTGTGAATTCTTCCCATGGATGTATTGATGAATTAAATTTAAAGAAAACATTTTGATTTATAAAATACAGTAAATATAGGTTACATTAAATAAATATTACGTATGATCAATTAATTAAAAAACTTCATATTTATAGTCTATTTATTCTACGTTTTGTACTTTTCGATGGTTTTAGTCTGAATCTAGTAATTGTTTTTTGGTAAAATCCAAATTTGGAAGTGTTCAAATTGTGTTTTGAATCCACAAATAGATTTAGTACCCTCAAATACCTCCATGGCACCCAGATTATGCAATTTCCATAGTTAATATATTTGATTCTAATATTTTTTACATATTTTCAATCAAACTTCGAACAAAATAAGATGAAAAATATACTCGAAAAAGGTTGAAAACATAGAATATTTAGACTACACCATTTATAATTTCCATTTAAATTTCCTTCACATGCAATTGAGTCACCCTACACGACCACATTAAAATGCTTTATCTACATCATAATTATTGATATATAAGTAAGAGTATTTAAAATTTACTATGTATGATGATGAATCCTCTTATTATCCCCTAAAACCACCTAAGATATGTCATACAGTTATTAATGAAAGAATGAAAAATACATTAAACCTTCTTTTACCATTTTTACATGATAGATAGTTGTGCCCATTTTACAAATTATTCAAACTTTTCCTTTAATTGTGGATTGAAGCTTTGTTTTTCTAAATCGAAAAAAAACTTGTTATTTAAGGTTAGAATCAAAGTTGTATAACAATGCCTTTGAAAATGGAATATGCCAAAAGGAACAAATCAACTAAGGCTATAAAGAGCCCCTCAACAAAAAAAAGTGACTAATTACCACTACCTAAAACAGTCCATCATGTGATTAACAGTCCAAAAAATCCAAATGACTTGCACCTCCTATATCCATATATATCCTACAAGCATCCCTAATGGACTTTACAATGCTAGAGTTAACTATAATACCATCTCTAAAATCCTCTTAACTTATACATCCTTCCAGGCATACCCACTGCCTGTTTGGATAAAATATTAGCCATGGAATTGAAATCCATGTATATATGTTTAATAGTGAACCAAAGCAGTCTTTCCACAGGGCTTTGAACTCTGGCTTCACCAAAAACTTGTATGGATCGAACTTGATTTGACTCTAAAAAGGTTAATAATCCCCACAATGCCATAATCTCTGCTCTTATGTTCGTACATACACTGCAACCCAAATGAATCAAAATACAATGATTCTCCTTTAGACTAATGACCACCCCACCCCGACAGCCATCAATGTCTTCAAATCCATCGAAGTATCCACAAGCCACCCCTTGTTTCAACTCTGTCTCATGCAATTTCCTCAATTTCTTATCAGATATCGATTTACAATATTCATTGAAATGTCTTAGAACTGATATGACCACCCACGACTGAGACCTGCTATAGTTTTCAAAGATGAAGGCATTCATGGATTTCTAGATCTCCCACGTCACAAATAAGGGAAGAGCTCTCCATCGAGGGAAAATAGAAACCCAATCCTGAATATTTACTTCCAATCTCCGTTGATTTCATTTAAAGGAGACTCACAGATCCACCATAATTATTCTCCATACAATCTGAAAGAAAAAAATAGTCTCCAAACATATGACATGTACTTTCTTCAAACCGTTTACACATCACAAAGCCGATTGGACTAATGAAACTTCTCTTGTATAGATTATCCAAAGTTAGTATTCACCTCTCCATACTTAAACAACCAAAACATTTAATCTTTAGAGATGCTTCCAACATCCCAAATTTACCATACCATTTCCTGTGTTCTTCTAGAAAGAAAGAATGTACCATAGTGTCGTATGCCTCTTTTACAGCAACCTTCCCTTTCCTCTTATTCCATTCCCATACAAGTATGTCTTCCTTATTTTCCAATATAATTCCCAGATGACACAGACCTGCTATGAACTTTTCCCACTCCACTAACAGTTCGTCAGAAAGTCCCAGTTCCACACTCGATAATCAATACGAGCCATTCTGTTATGTAGAATAATTTATAATATGAGCTAGACATTATATCCCTTTTTTAGATAGAAAGGAGATGAGATCTGTAGATAAAAGATCAAAACTCTCCCCCGAAATAAAAGGATTTACACCTAGGATAATATTTGTCCCATCACCAATATGCCATGTTAGCCACTTCCCTAACAAACTAAAATTCTTTGAAATCTCAAGCCAGTTGTTGGATCCTCGCGCAACCCATTTGTTTTCCTTCCTTTCCCATTCCTCCATCGTAGAACTCTTCAATTATTTCTCTCTAAAAATTTCACATTAGAGGCATGAGTCAAACAATCCATGCCAAATATATTTCAAGCTCAAATTCTTGAAAAACCATCTCAATTTTTTGAATCCCCAACCCCCTCTTTCCTTGGGAAGACACAATTTTTCCCAGGTGATCAGATTGAATTCCCCTCCCTCGGAATGCCATGCCAATAAGAATTTTATCATTTTCCTCTTAATACTATCAATAATGGAGAGAGGTATTTTTTCCATGGACATCCAAAAAACTGGGATGCTTTCAAGGATTGATTTCACAAGCACTGCTCTACCACCTAAAGTGATCCACTTATAACACTAACATTTGATTCTATTGTCTAGCTTCTAGAGAAGACACTTCCAATCCCTGACCTAATAGTAATTGGGTTTCAGTATGTAACACATGTACTTTAATCCTTTATCTAATGGCTCCACTTGCAAAGGAAAATGATTCATATTCTTCCCCAAAACTACCTCATCAACATCATTATAATAGAGACATAATTTTTGGAGGCTCATCTCCATCCCGGATGATTTACAAAAAACCTTAATAATATCATGATAAGAAACCCATTCATCTTCAGTACCATCTCCAAATAATAAAACATCATCGACAAAGAGGAGGTGAGTTACGTAATGACTTGTTGTTACCTTTACCCAATTTATATTATGATTATGTTTTCCCTTCAATATCATTTTGTTGATCCCTTCTATTACCAGGTGGAAGAGCAATGGTGATAGAGGAAAACCCTGTCTTACAGCCCTGGAGCTCTTGAAGAAATTGATGGGGGGTCCATTAACCAAAACAACAAATATCATAGAAGAAATGCATGCCATAATCCATTATGTGGTCTCCAACAGAAGCCCCCCTTGTAGCAACACAAGCCTTAAGAAGAGCCAATCCACACAATCATAAGCTTTTGTTAAATCCACTTTGCGAATTAGAGCCTTCAACTTCTTAATTTTAATAGTGTGGATGCTTTCATGTGCCACCCCAATCGCATCCATAATTTGTTTATTAGATAGGAAGTCAAACTATTCTAAAGTTATACACTTTGATAGGAATGGCTTGATTATGTTAGAGATGATTTTCGTGATAATATTATAGATTAGATTCCACAAAGATATAGAGCAGTATTGATGGAAGGTTTCCGTCTTAGTGCACTCGAGGATAAGCACAATATAAGTAGAATTAATGGATTCAGATACATACACTTTGGTTCGTGATTCTTCCCCCACCTCTAGGAGGTATTTTCCAACTAAGTCAAATAATTTAATAGAAAATTCCATGGTCCATCCATTTGGACTTGGAATTTTTTCCTATGCAAAATTCCTCAGTATCACTTCAATTTCATCCAAAGAGACCTCCTTTCCCACCTACATCCCTTCCTATTCCAGAAAGAACCGAGGATAATTTTGAATCACCTCTAGATGGGTCTCTATATTTGAAGTACATGGATATTTAAAATAATTCCTAAATGCTGAACGGATTATTTCTCAATCTCTTCTTATGATATAATAACAACTCCCTTTAAATCCTGCATGTCCCAAATAGAATTTACAATCCTTTGATGATTGGCAAATTTATGATAATATTTGGAATTGCGGTCCCCCTTAACCCAAATTGCCCTGCTTTTTAACCGCCAGGTTTCTGCTTCGATCTTCAAAATATCATTATTCCTTTCATCCAAGGATAAAAAGCACACATTTTCCCTCTATAGTAAAATATCAGCCCTACTTCCCTTGTAAAATTCAGAGATCCATTCTTTTATTAACATCATCTCTTGCCTCATGCTTGAATTCTTATTTTTCTCCCATACTATCATTGACTGTCTCAACGTTTTTAGCTTCCTTACAAACCCAAACATAGATGAATCATTAGGATTTGGTTCGAAAGATGTCAAGAAATACTCAACCAGAGAAGTGAAATCTTCATCCTCGAGCCACACTCTATTGAATTTAAAGGGGTAAACAATTTTCTTCAAGTCCATATCCAATTGTATAACAACGTGCAAATGATTAGACAACCTAGTACTGTAGGACCAGGAATGGAGTCTATGCATCTTTTCTGGCAACATTTCATAGATGAATAATTGATCTAATCGCTTAGGAATGGCCTCCTCCCCCACCCTTCCATTACGCCAAGTTGGGAGGACCAGATCAGGAACTAGGTCTATAAGGTTCTTTTCTTGAAAAAACTAGAAAGATATATTGGATAATGATTACTTAGAATCAAGTTATTTTCTATAGATAACTTAATGTGGAAGATTTATGTCACATGTATCCTATACATACATAAAGATTGATGCCTAATCTATGGAGTAGTCTATTTATTCTACATTTTGGATATGACGGTGGGTTTTGGTCAGAATCTAGTAAATTTGTTTTGGTAAAATCCAAATTTGGAAGTGTTTAAATTGTGTTTTTGAATCCATAAATAGAATCAACACCCTGAAATTGAGGTTGATCAATATCCTATTGCAAATTCGTCATACATTTCCAGTGAAATCTTCTCTTTGTTGATACAAATCTTACATGGATTTGGTTACATCTCTTGCAGCTCTAAAAGGTAACTCAATACTTCATAATACAAGACATAAGGACTTTGAATGTAATGCACCAACACATTTTCAAGGGTTGCAACATGATGGCATTACTCCCCTTCTTCATGTTTGTGAAGTATAGCTTGAGGATGGCCCCTATGATTTTGATTACATCCTCATCAATTTGTAAAATTAATTTAACCTCTGTCAAGACCATTTGAAACTATTCAAGATATTATTTTATGCAATGTGTTCAAAGGATCTTCTTGTAAGTGTCTTTCATCGTCCCAAGACCATAAGATTGCATAGACTTCGGTCATTTTGTGACACGGTAGGGATTAAGCTCTTTTCAAATTTTGTAGAATGGTTTTCTTAGGAATTCTAAAGTGATATTTACTCAAAAATTATGAAAAGAGTTATATGCCACTTTCTCGTAGGCTCTTCATCTTAGAAAACTACAGACAACGGGTATTTAAGACTTGCGAGACAAGACATGTTCAACAAATAACTCAAGTCGATGACATATCTATTGAAGTGCAACTTTGCAAGATTGTAACTTTTGCTCATGATTTCCAATTTATAAATGGTATGTTTCAAGGAACAAAGAATAAAATGTACTTTCAACATGAATGCCTACTTATCAAGTTTCAATAGCACCTATTTTGTATTACCCCTATTTTGACCCTTAGAATGTATTGGATTCATATGTGAATATTGTGCATACACGATGTATGAATTCCTAGCGTGGAGCTCAAGGCCAAGGCCCCACTAGTGAATGCCTGGCTTTAAAAGGAAAGTATTTTATATTTTGTGAGCCATGTGCTAGTAAACCATGGGAAATTGTAAAAACATGTAAATATTTATAATGCAAATAAAATTCCAAGAGATGGCTATGGAAGAAACTAAAAATGAGGGGGATGTATGTATCCACTAGGGAGAATTTAGGCATTGGGGGATTAAATCATTTGTTTCCAAATGTCCTCTTGAGAACCCATCTTGACTAGTTATGTTGATATTTAATTCCTTTGTAAGGAGGCAACTGAAAAATCAGCCCATGAATTTAATGGAGCATGGGAAAACTCAAAAATTCGTATGGATCGGTATGGGCTCAGTTTACTTGAACTAGAAGTTAATTTTCCATGGGGGAATTCATTTTACATCATCCCCATTCCATTTTGGAATGACCATACATCAATTCTTATCCCATCATACATCCTCAACAATGAAAAATTACATAAAATCGCAACTAGGAAAGAAGCAACGATTTAGAGTGTAAAAAATGACCCAAATTTGATGCGAGCAACGAAATCCAGTGGGGAATCCATAGACATAAACCTTGGGGATAATTTGAGAGTGTCAAAGGCCCGAAAATCCATAGGAAGACTCAAATTTGGAAGCCCGAAAGTGGAATTTCCAGATTGAGAGTTATGTGGCCAAAATTCAGAAAAATTCAAGAGTGGATTGAATTGGGATAGAGATTAGAGGTCAAAATTGCTTGATAAACCCAGTGAAGGAAAGAATCTCTAAATTGTTTGCAGCTTAGAACTTTCTATGCCCACCTTGAATAGCACTAGAGAGAAGGGGCTCTTGATGGACTGTGTAACAGAGAAGGGGACATTCCTTGTGTTGGGTGTGATAGGTATTTTGGGTACCAAGGATGACTAAGATCAATTGAGATGCTTGTAGCTCTGTGGTTGAGCTCGTTGGCTTAGCACTATCCTTCCATGTCTCCCTGCATGTTTGAAAAACCTAGCTATGTTTCGGCTTAGCATGAGTGATTGTGCCTATGGATGTGAATGAGCCTTAGTAGTTCCTCCTTAGTGGATACATAGCTCATCTTGGGGTTGGTATCTCAACTGAATTAATATAGGCTGGACAAATACCTACAGTTGGTTGGAACATTTATCTTCCATAGCCAGTTGCCCAAGCAATTTCAATTAAAATATAAGTGTTCATTGTTGTTGCTAATGATGCCATATTTATGTATTATGAGTGACTATTTCTTTATGTTAGATTGAATGAAATGATCCCATTTGAATTGTTAAAATTGAATTCTTGTAAATAACATAAGATGAGTTTATTTATGTGCATGATTTTACTGTTATCCATGTGATGAACATGCTGGTATATGCATGTTGTGTGTGCATTGATAGAGATTAATTATGATGTGTATGTTATTATGCATCTGCACACACATTGATATGTTAATGAATTTGATAATATGGCCTTAAAGGTAAATTTTAGCACCACGTATATCCTTCATGTTCCCTCCACTGGTTGGATTTATGGAAGGGAACGTGACATTCCTTTTCTTACATTATAAAATTATGATCATCTTGTTGGTGGGAAATGAATCTTATTGCATAGTTACTTATCCACAAGCCTTGGATTTGGAATTTGAGAATTGCATTAAGTGTCCAATCCTAAGATGCTTACAAATGCACTATTAAGGAAATCATGAAGCTTTTTTATTCCAAAGCCAAAATTCCATGTGATTGACGTTTTTAATAGAAAAAATAGGACCCACAAAGAAGATTGTCTTACCCACATTTGAATGTGCCACCTCATCTTGACTCGATATTATATAGTTTGTTAGGGTCCTACCCTAACTCCCCTACTTTATGCTACATAGGAGTTAGTTAAGTGATTTATGTGTCCATCTCATTTGAATAAGATTGAGTAGATAGTAATGGATAATTAATTAATTAAAAAAGGGTCTCTATGTTAATTAAATCCCACTGGGTAGTTGGTACTCATTAGTTATGGGACCACAATTAGTTAGGGTTTTGGCTATTGGAAGCCTATTTAATGATACCGAAGGCTATGGTTTGTTTTGTTTAGTATTTTTGTATTTATAGCTTGGATCAAGTGAAATGTCACCCAACCTTTTTATTTAACTAGGGGAATCAACAACTCGAGACTTGGCTGGTACTCGCATGACACGGGGTCCAGGGATCCAATCTCGCTACCACTATACCCCTGGGTGCCCCACAACCTCCCGCAAGCATGGGACATGGGTAAGTCTGGGTGTGATTTGAACTCATGACCCCTATTTACAACATGTCACTTCATATCAAGCGAACCACCAATGAGCCACACTCGTGCGGGATAAAAGGTCACCCAACTTTACGAGGCAAGTGAACATTGATTTATATTGAATTATGAGAATACAAGGGTTTATTCTGCAACATTTGATTTCAATTGTCTTTGAGTTTGGTTATTTTTCACTATCATTTACAGTTCCTTGCATTTAAAATCTATATATATCTAGTTGTGTCCTAAGTTTAAGGGTTAAAGAACACTTCAAATGGCATCATATGACTTTCATGAGCTAGCACGCCTCCATAATGTTTGTTGAACTTAATGTTGTCATTGATGACAAACGAGAAATTTTTGGACTTAATGTTGTCATGGATGACAAATGGGATATTGTTGGACTGAATTTTGAGATTGTCTATGAGAACATTTTAAGCCATTTTGAAGAAGTATATATAAAAACGATGTACAATGTCAACGTAGTGACAAGACACTAGCAATAGTTACCAAGTGCATAGTGATACACATGTCGAAGTAGATGCAGATAGTCAGAGTGTGCAAATAATCGATATGTCGAAGCAAGTTGTGTATTGAAGTTCACAAATAATAGATAAGTCGAACTAAATACCCATGAAAAGAAAGTAGTACATCGAAGTGTGCACGTCAAAGTATGATTGTCGAAATGCATAGCACAATTGACAACTCGACGAAGTATTGAAAAGGATGGGGTAAGGGCCCCTTGTTGTGGTGCAAATCCTTATTCTTCGGATAGGCTTGTGTCCAATTGGTTAAATTAAGGTAATAAAACAAACATGTCAGCCCTCATGTGGACATAAGAAAATCTATAAATAGACAAGGACTAATGCACTTTGTGTGTGAAGTGTGTGCGACTGTGGATTGTCTAAAATTTCAATTTTCAGGGTTTTGAAAGGGAATAAATGGCTAGTTTATTCAGAGAAGAATAAAAAAGTGATGTAAGCATAGAAACAAGTCGCACATTGCAGTTGGAAGATCACAGGATAAATTGAGGCAATTTTAGAATGAATTCGCACATCGCATTTCGATAAGTGGAAGTAATTTGCAGTCCAGAAGAAGTGAAAGACTATAGCAGGATTTGAAGCAAGTTTAGAATCAAGTCACATGTCGCAGCGGGATAAGTCGAAGTAATTTATCGTTCAGAAGAAGTGAATGACCACAATAGAATTTGAAGCAAGTATAGAATCAAGTCACACGTCACAATTGGATAATTCAAAGTAAAATAAAGAACCAGTTGATATGTAGAAGTTTGAGAAATTCGAGGTAGAGTTTGATGAAGTACAAAGCTAAGTTGCAATTGAACTTAGAACATACTAATTGATGGAGACAGTGGCAATGATAGATTAATTCTCTTATTCATATCAGGGTGGTAGGACGAGGAAAGGATAGGATATTGAAGTCTCCTTCAAGTTGGAGCCTGTAAAATAGGGGGTTGGAGTCTCCTTCCAGTCGATGCTGGTAAATTAGGGAGTCATAGATTCCTTAGGTTGGTTCCTGTAAACCAGGGGGTTGCATCCTCCTTCGAGTTGGTTCTAGAAAATTATGCAGTTGGTGCGAGCGAATAAATTGAATGTAATCTTGAATATATAAGAAAATTATTATGTGATTTTTCTCCCTTTTGGGTTTCCGCGTTAAATATATTGTGCAATGTGTATGGTTTATGTCAGGATGAATGACATTATTAATGGTAAATGTTTACCTTATATAATTAATGCCTGAAATGGTAAAAAATGTGAAATACTTATTCACCCCCCCTCTTAGTATTTCTAACAATGTTTTTAGTTTTTTCTTCAAGAAAGAGATTTGTTCCAACGTCTTTAAATAACATAGAGATATGTCATTCAATGGGTAAAATTGTATTTGGGGAAGACTACATGCATGAAATACAAGTGATTTCACATGTTTGGACACCCCTGTAACCCATGTTTGTACCCCTTTGAGTAGTACCGCATTGGAGAGAACCTATATACAAAATTTCACTTCCATATACCCTTTGGTGTATTGGAAGTCCCATAGGAAACCTAAAACCAAGTTTAACTAATATGATTGACCATCTTGATACTGTATTGGAAATGAGCACAACACTCGAAATATTACACTCTAGTACATGGGTAGTTGAGTAGTAAGACTAAGGTAACAATTGAACCTCCTTAGTTAGCATCCTGATATATTGGGCCAAGTACAACTATTGGACCCTTCAAGTATATCATATACTTTTAGGGTTTTCTAGATGTAAGTGTTTTGGAGTCTGAAATGACCCAATGTTTAAGGTAGACACTCTAACCATCATCAGGGGAACCAGAAATAATTTGTAGCATAAAAAGAGTGAGACATCGAGATTAAATAGAAGGATAAAATAATTGTTAAGAGTATATAGGAAATAATAAGTCATTAGAGGGAATAAAGAATTGAAAATTAAACCATAGATAATTCAAGGGTATCAGTTTTAAGTTATAAAGGAAGAATTGGAATTATAAAAATAAATTATATAGAGTAAATATTTGGGAATTAATGTAATATATAAAATAAGATTATTAATTAATAATAATTTAATAATGAAATTAAATTCAATAGATAAAATTTTAAAATTTAAAAGGAAATAATTTGAAGTGAAAAGAAAGGAGGGTTAACGGGCCTAGGAAAGGAAGGGAAACAAGGTCAAGTTATCGATAGAAAGAACCTAAGAGTGAAAATAAAAAGAGGGGGGGTGATATTAAGTCCTCAAATTAGAAAAAAAGAGACAAGGACCAGGAGGTTAGGAGAATAGGAGGATTCAAATTTAGCCGGTGAATGATGGGTTTCCAAGAATTGTTGAGTTTATATTTTTCCTCTTGATTAAAATTGTTGCGTTGTTTCTCAACTTCAAGGGCTTCCCTAATCATCCAAGATGAGTATTGGGGCTCATAAGTGAGGATTTTTGTTTTATCAAAACATATGAGATGTTTAAAATTATGGGAGCGTTTTGCAATAGCTAACTGCATGATGCAATTATGGAGTATGAAAGTTATGTGTTCCTTAAGCAAGGATTGAAATGATCTTCTGATTTGAACTATGTAAGATTTTTCCATAGGAGTAGGGTATTTGGTAAAATATTGGGCTAAGCATGGGGTTGGATCATGGAAACTTTTAGGGGTGAAATTTTACCAATTGGCTATTTTTTGGGCTTTCTTCCAAAAAATAAATTCGTTATTTGGTCATTTCTAGTCTCTAATATCACCTATATTTACATAGAATATGATTTTTATCATAATATTTGCCAAAATTTACGAGTTTCAGTAGTAAATTGTATGTTTCATATTTAATATTCACCTATCTATCTATATATATGTTTTTTTCAATCCAAAATAATTGCCTAGAATACTATACTTAAGTATAGTATTATAATCCTTAAAAAATACCTTGGGTTGGATTTATCTTTAACACTTTTGAATACTTTTTCCAAAGTATTATGGGGTTTGAAGATGGTTTTGATATTATTTTTAGCTGAAACATAGCTAACACATTCCAAAATTGAATCATGAAGTCATCTATTGCATAGCACTCCCATAATTCTAAACATCTCATATTTTTTGACAAAATCAAAATCCTTTCTTCCAATCCCCATTACTCATCTCATATTATTAGGGAACCCTTGAAGTTGAGAAACATGCCAACAATTTTAATTGATATAGGACATCTATAATCTCAATGATTCTTTCAAACCCATCATCCACTGGATAAATTAGAATCCCCCTCTTCTCTTGTCAGGTCCCCATCCCATTAGCACCTTGGTCAAGTCACTAGCCCATTAGATTCCCACGGGACCTAGTGAAAATCATCAATAATTTGGGAATGAAGGATTTTCCTAAGTTTGCCTAGCACCACATGGAAATAAATTATTAAAGGCAAATTAATCTAAGTCAACTAAGGAATCCTAAGAAAGGTTGGGGAGGACAAAATGACATCATATGAATCTTATCCAATGTGTGGAAAGGTTCATTAAACATGAAGAATATTAGTGGAATATTTTGAGCAAGTAATAATTTCCTAGTAATTAATTGATCATGATTCTCATCAAATGTTGGACCAAGTCCCTAGCCTGTCTAGTCCCTATGGGTTTAGGAGAAGAAAATATTAATTGTTGGGATTAATTTTGAACAAGGAATTAGTAGATAAGAAATTTAATATTTCTAATGTTTGTGATGATCCATAGTATTTTTATTTCCGTGAATAAAGTAATGTATGGATAAATATTAATTATTATGTGGCCAAGAGAGTGCATAGAGATAAGACTTGTCCATAAGAAGATTTCCAAAGAAGGAAGTTAGATGAAAGCAGTCAAGGCTAGAAAGAAATGAAAACAGAAGGAAACTATATAAAGTAAGGAAAAGCTGGAAGAAAGAAGAAAAGCAGAAAAAAGAAGTGCAAAGAAGAAAAGCAGTGGAAAATCAGACCAAAGCAGTAAAAGCAAGAACATAAATGGAAATGTAGTAAAAGAAACAAAGTAGAATAAAAGCAGTAAAGTAGGATAAAGAAAAAAAAGAAAAGCTTCAGAAAGTAGCAAGTTCTAAACTTACATGAAGGCACATTGGGATAGGTAGTTTGCACAAGAAAGTATAGAGAGCTTTCCTAATTTTTGAAGATAAGAGAGATTGGTAAAAGAAAGAAAGAAGGAAAAAGGCTCAAGGAAAGAAACAGAGGCTAAATTTAGCCACTGAGGTAAAATTCATGAGGCAAGTGGGTCCAAAATGAAAAATAAACTTTCGAAAGAAGCCCCACTCATCATTAAATTCAAATTTCATAGATGTCTGTCATGTCCCCAAATTTTGCATTGGGTCACAATGGCCTAAGTCACTTGGCCATATTCATGATAGTTTGTCAAATTGATGCTAAGGGTCAAATAATTGTCAAGCATGATGTCCAAGTTAGTAATAATGTAAAATTAGATCTAAATAGAAAAGGTGGATCACATTAAGAGAAATTTACCAATTCAAATTTTGTAATATTCCCATCCAAATGAACTATCATGGAGGAAAATTACTAGCTCCCTAGGTTGCAGGTGGAAGCATTAAAAGTTGGAGTAAAGGAGCTACAAGACCCAAAATGACCTTAGACTTACAAATTCAAATTAAAGGGTTCAATTAAATAATAATAAAAAGAAAATAATGTGGCATTGGATCATGAGGGAACATAAGAGGTTGTGGAACCCACATGTGACAAGATTCCCCACTAGGCTTGGCATGATTGTCTCACCAATTCGAGTTCAAGATGAAGGGTAATATTCTTGGGGGATTTTAAGAGGTATTAGTCATGGCATGAATCATGTAAGGTAGAATTGGAGTGGAAGAGTAACTCCCATGGAAGAGGAAGAGGCATCTTAGAAGAATTGTGACACTTGGAGCTAGATTCCCTAACTCTTATGACAACAATGATGAAGATTCTATGACACTTATAAAAAATTTCAGACCTGATTGATAACATCTAACATACATGACATGTTAGGGATAAACATATCCTCCAATAGGGTGCACAAGGGGATTTATGGAAGCCAAGGTTCCCCCATTCGAATTGATGGAAGAGGAGAGCTAGGAAAAGTTGGACAAATGGAATTCATGGGAATGTCTCCGTAATTCAAGTTGGGATGAGTCTCTTGGATGGAATTCGAGATAAGGAGATCTTTGTAGGTTAATAAAGGACAAGAATAAATAAGGAGACTATATTTTTTATCATTTTATCATTTGGAAAAATTGGAGAACATAGCTTGTCAATGCAAGGTGGATGTTTATCCTTCTTGCCTTAGTACCAATTTCAAGGCTGCAAGATTCCCATCCTAATTGGAAATTGGTCGAGCGAACATTCGAAACTTTAATTGGAGATGTATGAAGACATTGTTTTATAGGTTGAATCTACAGGGATTCTCGTTACCATCTCTCCTTCAACTTGTTCCTACATCGTTCTCATCTTTCTCTCTATATTCTTGCTCTTGGAGGAAGGGTACACATTGTGAGATGATGGTATCTTTGGGGAAGTCCAAGGGGGCCTATTTATTTGTAATATGATGTCTAAAATCTGTATTGTATTCTCAGATGAACCTCAGATCGAAACTCCAAGTGAAATTATGTAAAAATTCCAAACTATGTATGAATGGTGCCATTTTCCCATATATCTTGTTGTAAGAGACTAAAGTTGTTTGATATCGAATTGTTTCAGTCAATATAAAAAATTTTATTGCTTTTGGTAGATTCATTAATGTACTTAATATTTTCATGAACCTTATGCAATTCCTTGGAACATTTCTCTCATATTTCATATCAAGTTATAGTGTGTTTCTCTCATTTCCCCCTATGTGATGATATGTTTACAAATATCTGATTTATGGGAGTTGAAGAAGCCTTTAGGAACTGATTAGTGATGAATATGGGTTACCATTGAATTCATATAGCTAATACATGTCTATTTTATGAAATTTGGTAGGTTCGTATTGCATTTGGGAAACCATTAGAGACCTCTACCCTTGGGGGTTTGAACCTCGAAATTACTAGTAAAATTCCCCATTTTTTCCTGATTTCAAAGGAAGGTTGCAGAAGTATTTTGAGAGTTTCCAAGAATCTAAAAGATTAATTTTTATGTACTAATACCCTTAAAACACTCTCATACCCAATTCGAAATCCTTAAGAGTCATTTGGATCCATCTACCCTTGGGGGTTTTAACATCGATTTTCCTAGTATTTTTGCCTTTCATTCTCTAGTTGTAAATGCAAGTTGTTGAAGTATTTAGAAAGTGTACAAGAATATAATAGCTGAATTAGTGTGTCATAATACACCTCAATACACTCTAGACATAATTTGAAACAATTTTGAATCATTTGGGACAGTTTGGGGTTTCACTAGTCCAAGGTTTGAAAATTGGCCAAATTGGGTAAAATTTCAAATTGGGGATATTACAATGTCAAGTCCGAGAAATCAAGAAGATAAGCTCAATTATGAAGGATAATTTTATAAAAGGAAAATTACAACTCTATTTCACATATTTTGGCAGTTATTGAATTCATACTTGAGAGCTCTGAGCTTTCAATTGACCTGGGAGAAGTGCCCTTAGTCATCAGCTGGGAGATGTGCCCCTACTACTTCTTCTGCTACTTGATTCTTTATCTAGGATTATTGGAGGATGGAATCCATCCATCATCACTGATATTTTACAGTTTATTTAAGTGTTTGCAGATCTGATTTGATGATTTGAAGAAGAATTCCATTGCCATTCAGTTCGAATTCTAGAGATCCTTGTTTTTCACAATCTTTACTGGATGTGATGAATGTTAGCAAGTGCTATAACTGTGATATGATTTTTTTGAGTGACCTTTGAGCATATATATGATTTAATTTATGTTATGAATACTCTCCATATCATTTATGTGTTGAATTCCATAAATAATTAGAGTTTGATTGGAGTTTTCAAACCCTTCCTATATCTTATGGCAATTTTGACTAGTTTTCCAGTTTTATTTGGTTAACTAACTTCTACTCCACGAATTTGCATTCTATCATTTGATTATGTTATATAAGAGTCTTTAGAACATAATTCAAGTATTTTTTTTGTGATGTGTGATCCTTTGATGGCCTCAAATTCGAGTTGGAATTCTTCCTCTTGTGTAGTCCTGGAATTGTATTTCTCTTCCTAAGATTAAAAAATGCATTCCATTGAGTCTAAACCGGTGAATTCAATTCTTATTAGTGGATTGGAACTAGACACATTCCAGTGACCTTCTAATTTATTCTGAATCTTGTTCCCAGAATCTAGTTTGCATATGCTGGTGTACCCAAGAAGCCTTGGTGTAGACTTTAGTGTCAATTGAATTTGAAACATAAATGGTCCCAGTACATTGTGCAAAGGATTATTCAGCCAATTTAAGCCTGTTTTTTCCCACTGCACTTTTTTCAAAAATCCGATCAGATCTAATAAAATTCAATTGTGAAGTTCAGATGGGTTTATCAGAGTCTAGGACTAGTTGCCTCAACACTAGTCTTATTAACTAGTTCACCATTTTGATTGCAAATTTCCGATTTAAAATATTGGTGATTATTTAATATTATCATAATCTGATCTAGGGATATTACAGTGGTAACAAAGCACTTTCCTCTACTCCTATGGAAAGTAATATCTCAATTTGAAGAATTTGCAATCATGATACTAGCACCTACCTGGGTTAATCTTTGCAGCAAGGCCAAGCCTTGGATTTGGAATTTGAGAATTGCATTAAGTGTGCAATCCTAAGATGCTTACAAATGCACTATTAAGGAAATCATGAAGCTTTTTTATGCCAAAGCCAAAATTCCATGTGATTGACGTTTTTAACAAAAAAAATGGGCCCCACCAAGAAGATTGTCTTACTTACATTTGAATGTTCCACCTCATCTTGACTTGATATTATATATTTTGTTAGGGTCCTACCCTAACTCCCCTACTTTATGATACATAGGAGTTAGTCAAGTGATTTATGTGTCCATCTCATTTGAATAAGATTGAGTAGATAGTAATGGATAATTAATTAATTAAAAAAAGGGTCTCTATGTTAATTAAATCCCACTAGGTAGTTGGTACTCATTAGTTATGGGACCACAATTAGTTATGGTTTTGGCTATTGGAATCCTATTTAATGATACCAAAGGCTATGGTTTGTTTTGTCTAGTATTTTTGTATTTATAGCTTGGATCAAGTGAAATGTCACCCAAGCTTTTTTTTTAACTAGGGGAATCAACAACTGGAGACTTGGCTGGTACTCGTGTGACACGGGGTCCAGGGATCCAATCTTGCTACCACTATACCCCCAGGTTCCCCACAACCCCCCGCAAGCATGGGACATGGGTAAGTCCGAGTGTGTTTTGAACTCGTGACCTATATTTACAACATGTGACTTCATATCAAGCAAACCGCCAATGAGCCACACTCGTGCAGGATAAAAGGTCACCCAACTTTATGAGGCAAGTGAACATTGCTTTATATTGAACTATGAGAATACAAGGGTTTATTCTGCAACATTTGATTTCAATTGTCTTTGAGTTCGGTTATTTTGCACTATAATTTATGGTTCTTTGCATTATAAATCTATATATATCTAGTTGTGTGATAAGTTTAAGGGTTACAGAACACTTCAAATGGCATCATATCACTTTCATGAGCTATCACGCCTCCATAATGTTTGTTGAACTTAATGTTGTCATTGATGACAAACGAGAAATTTTTGGACTTAATGTTTTCATGGATGACAAATGGGATATTGTTGGACTGAATTTTAGGTTGTCTATGAGAACATTTTAAGCCATTTTGAAGAATTATATATAAAAAGGATGTACAATGTCAATGCAATGACAAGACACTAGCAGTAGTTACCAAGTGCATAGTGATACACATGTCGAAGTAGATGCAGATAGTCGGAGTGTGCAAATAATCGATATGTCAAGGCAAGTTGTGTGTCGAAGTACACAAATAATAGATAAGTCGAAGTAAATACCCATGACAAGAAAGTAGTACATCAAAGTGCGCACATCAAAGTATGTTTGTCGAAGTGCATAGCACAATTGACAAATCGACGAAGTATTGAAAAAGGATGGGGTAAGGGCCCCTCATTGTGGTGCAAATCCTTATTCTTCGGATAGTATTGTGTCCAATTGGTTAAATTAAGGTAATAAAACAAACATGTCATCCCTCATGTGGACATAAGAAAAGATATAAATAGATAAGGACTAATGCACTTTGTGTGTGAAGTGTGTGCGACTGTGGATTGTCTAAAATTTCAATTTTCAGGGTTTTGAAAGGGAATAAATGGCTGGTTTATTCGGAGAAGAATAAAAAATTGAAGTAAGCATAGAAACAAGTTGCACTTCACAGTTGGAAGACCGCATGATAGATTGAGGCAATTTTAGAATGAAGTCGCACATCGCAGTTGGATAAGTTGAAGTAATTTGTAGTCCAGAAGAAGTGAAAGACTGTAGCAATACTTGAAGCAAGTTTAGAATCAAATCACATGTCGCAACTGGATAAGTCAAAGTAATTTACAGTTCAGAAGAAGTGAATGACCACAATAGAATTTGAAGCAAGTATAGAATCAAGTCACACGTCACAATTGGATAATTCAAAGTAAAATAAAGAACCAGTTGAACTTACAACATACTAATTGATAGAGACTGTGACAGTGATAGAATAATTCTCTTATTCATATCAGGGTGTTAGGACAAGGAAAGGACAGGGTATTGCAGTCTCCTTCAAGTTGGAGCCTGTAAAATAGGGGGTTGGAGTCTCCTTCCAGTCGATGCTGGTAAACTAGGGAGTCGTAGATTCGTCGGGTTGGTTCCTGTAAATAAGGGGGTTGGATCCTCATTCTAGTTGGTTCTAGAAAATTATGGAGTTGATGCGGGTGAATAAATTGAATGTAATCTTGAATATATAAGAAAAGCATTCTGTGATTTTTCTCCCATTTGGGTTTCCACGTTAAATATATTGTGCAATGTGTATGGTTTATGTGATGATGAATGCATTATTAATGGTCAATGTTTGCATTATATAATTAATGCCTGAAATGGTAAAAAATGTGAAATACTTCTTCACCCCCCCTCTTAGTATTTCTAACAATGTTTGCATTTTTTCTTCAAGAAAGAGATGTGTTCCAACATATTTAAATAACATAGAGATATGTCATTAAATGGTAAAATTGTATTTGGGAAAGACTACATGCATGAAATACAAGTGGTTTAATGTGTCTGGACACCCTTGTAACCCATGTTGGTACCCCTTTGAGTACATGGGTAGTTGAGTAGTAAGACTAAGGTAGCAATTGAACCTCCTTAGTTAGCATCCTGAGATATTGGGCCAAGTACAACTATTGGACCCTTCAAGTATATCATCTATTTTTAGGTTTTTCTAGATGTAAGTGTTTTGAAGTTTGAAATGACCCAATGTTTTAGGTAGACACTATAACCATCATCAGGGGAACCAGAAATAATCTGTAGGATAAAAAGAGTGAGACATCGAGATTAAATAGAAGGATAAAATAATTGTTAAGAGTATATAGGAAATAATAAGTCATTAGAGGGAATAAAGAATTGAAAATTAAACCATAAATAAGTCAAGGGTATCAATTTTAAGTTATAAAGGAAGAATTGGAATTTTAAAAATAAATTATATAGAGTGAAGATTTGGGAATTAATGTAATATATAAAATGAGATTATTAATTAATAATAATTTAATAATGAAATTATATTCAATAGATAAAATTTAAAAATTCAAAAGGAAATAATTTGAAGTAAAAATAAAGGAGGGTTAACAGGCCTAGGAAAGGAAGGGAAACAAGGTCAAGTTATCAATAGAAAGAACCTAAGAGTGAAAATAAAAAGAGGGGAGTTGAGATTAAGTGCTCAAATTAGAAAAAAAGAGACAAGGACCAGGAGGTTAGGAGAATAGGAGGATTCTAATTTAGCCGGTGAATGATGGGTTTCCAAGAATTGTTGAGTTTATATTTTTCCTCTTGATTAAAATTGTTGCAGTGTTTCTCAACTTCAAGGGCTTCCCTAATAATCCAAGATGAGTAATGGGGCTCATAAGTGAGGGTTTTTGTTTTATCAAAACATATGAGATGTTTAAAATTATGGGAGTGTTTTGAAATAGCTAACTTCATGATGCGATTATGGAGTGTGAAAGTTATGTGTTCCTTGAGCAAGGTTTGAAATGATCTTCTTATTTGAACTATGTAAGATTTGCCATAGGAGTAGGGTATTTGGTAAAATATTGAGCTAAGCATGGGGTTGGATCATGGAAACTTTTAGACGCGAAATTTCACCAATTGGCTATTTTTTGGGCTTTCTTCCAAAAAATAAATTTGTTATTTGGTCATTTTTAGTCTCTAATATCACCTATATTTACATAGAATATGATTTTTTATCATAATATTTGCCAGCCTTTACGAGTTTCAATAGTAAATTGTATGTTTCATATTTAATATTCACCTACCTATCTATATATATGTTTTTTTCAATCCAAAATAATCGCCTAGAATACTATACTTAAGTATAGTATTATAATCCTTAAAAAATGCCTTGGGTTGGATTTATCTTTAACACTTTTGAATACTTTTTTCAAGGTATTATGGGGTTTGAAGATGGTTTTGATATTATTTTTAGATGAAACATAGCTAACACATTCCACAATTGAATCATGAAGTCAGATATTGCATAGGACTCCCATAATTCTAAACATCTCATATGTTTTGACAAACTCAAAATCCTTTCTTTCAATCCCCATTACTCATCTCATATTATTAGGGAACCCTTGAAATTGAGAAACATGGAAACAATTTTAATTGATATAGGACATCTATAAGCTCAATGATTCTTTCAAACCCATCATCCACTAGATAAATTAGAATCCCCCTCTTCTCCTGTCATGTCCCCATCCCATTAGCACCTTGGTCAAGTCCACTAGCCCATTAGATTCCCATGGGACCTAGTGAAAATCATCATTAATTTGGGAATTAAGGCTTTTCCTAAGTTTGCCTAGCATCACATGGAAATAAATTATTAAAGGCAAATTAATCTAAGTCAACTAAGGAATCCTAATAAAGGTTGGGGGAGGACAAAATGACATCATATGAATCTTATCTAAGGTGTGGAAAGGTTCATTAAACATAAAGAATATTAGTGGAATATTTTGAGCAAGTAATAATTTACTAGTAATTAATTGATCATGATGCTCATCAAATGTTGGACCAAGTCCCTAGCCTGTCTAGTCCCTATCGGTTTAGGAGAAGAAAATATTAATTATTGGGATTAATTTTGAACAAGGCATTAGTAGATAAGAAATTTAATATTTCTAATGTTTGTGATGATCCATAGTATTTTTATTTTCTTGAATAAAGTAATGTATGGATAAATATTAATTATTATGTGGCCAAGAGGGTGCATAGAGATAAGACTTGTCCATAAGAAGATTTCCAAAGAAGGAATTTAGACAAAAGCATTCAAGGCTAGAAAGAAATGAAAAAAGAAGGAAACTATATAAAGCAAGGAAAAGTTGGAAGAAAGAAAAAAAGCAGGGAAAAGAAGTGCAAAGAAGAAAAGCAATGGAAAAGTAGACCAAAGCAGTAAAAGCAAGAACATAAATGGAAAAGAAATAAAAGAAACAAAGCAAAATAAAAGCAGTAAAGTAGGATAAAGCAGATAAAGCATCAAGCAAAAAAAGAAAAGCTTCATAAAGTAGCAAGTTCTAAACTTACATGAAGGCACATTAGGATAGGTAGTTTGCACAAGAAAGTATAGAGAGCTTTCCTAATTTTTGAAGATAAGAGAGATTGGTAAAAGCAAGAAAGAAGGAAAAAGGCTCAAGGAAAGAAACAGAGGCTAAATTTAGCCAAGGAGGGAAAATTCATGAGGAAAGTGGGTCCAAAATGAAAAATAAACTTTCAAAAGAAGCCCCACTCATCACTAATTTCGAATTTCATAGATGTCTGTCATGTCCCCAAATTTTGCATTGGGTCACAATGGCCTAAGTCACTTGGCCATATTCATGATAGTTTGTCAAATTGATGCTAAGGGTCAAATAGTTTTCAAGCATGATGTCCAAGTTAGTAATAATGTAAAATTATATCCAAATAGAAAAGGTGGGTCACATTAAGATAAATTTACCAATTCAAATTTTGTAATATTCCCATCCAAATAAACTATCATGGAGGAAAATTACTAGCTCCCTAGGTTGGGGGTGGAAGCATTAAAAATTGGAGTAAATGAGCTAGAAGACCCAAAATGACCTTAGACTTACAAATTCAAATTAAAGGGTTCAATTAAATAATAATAAAAATAAAATAATGTGGCATTGTGTAGTCCTGGAATTGTCTTTCTCTTCCTAAGATTAAAAAATGCATTCCATTGAGTCTAAACTGGTGAATTCGATTCTTATTAGTGGGTTGGAACTAGACACATTCCAGTCACCTTCTAATTTATTCTGAATCTTGTTCCCAGAATCTAGTTTGTATATGTTGGTGTACCCAAGAAGCCTTGGAGTAGACTTTAGTGTCAACTGAATTTGAAACATAAATGGTCCTAGTACATTGTGTAAAGGATTATTCAGCCAGTTTAAGCCTGTTTTTTCCCATTGTACTTTTTTCCAAACTTTGATAACATCTAATAAAATTCAACTATGAAGTTCAAATGGGTTTATCAGAATCTAGTACTAGTTGCGTCAACACTAGTCTTATTAACTAGTTCAGCATTTTGATTGCAAATTTCTGATTTAAAATATTGGTGATTATTTAATATTATCATAATATGATCTGGGGATATTACAGTGGTAACAAATCACTTTCCTCTACTCCTATGGAAAGTAATATCTCAATTTGAAGAATTTGCAGTCATGATACTAGAACCTTCTTGGGTTAATCTTTGCATCAAGGCCAAGCTTCTTTGATTTATTGAAGAAATCGCCATAATGTATTTCCTTGGTTTTTTTGATGGGATGAATATAGATGAGATGATAAAATATATGAAAATGTTTAATGAATAGATCGATTTGATTTTTTATTGCAGAAAGGAATTGTCCTTCATAGAGTATTATGTTTGTCAAGACAAACTTGAATCAAGAAGGTCTACTCAAAATTTGAATTATCTCAAGAATAACAAACCATCTATCTATGGGATATTCATGAGACAATTTACAACCAAGGGTAGAAAAAAATCTTGTGAATAATACGTTTCAAGGAAGAGGGAAACTACAATCATAGAACAACCTTCGAATCGGCCTACTCATAATGCAAATCCTCATATTGCATAAGATGGAGAGGATTCAAGCTACATGATAGAGGATAGATAGGAAGCATACTCACTTGAGCATGAAGAAGGATCTAATCATTTATATTGTGCCCAAGAAGAATCCATACCAATATATTCGCTCATATTTGATGGCCAACATGAGGAGGCCGAACCTTATGAAGCTACTTTGAATCTTATGGTGGACTCAGAAGAGGAAGAGCATTGTTGTTCTTTTAATCAATCCATGGTATCATCGGATTTGGAGGAAAATAGTTTCCTTGATTAGTTTCCTCATTTGATGGACCCATTAGGGACAAACCAAGAGAAGGATGAATGCACACATGATGAGGATAAAGAATCTCATATGATGATGGGGTATGAAGAGGACAAACATGAAGGAGATTCAGAGTTTCTTGTGTATGAGGAGAATGATGACATGGAGGATGTGCAACAAGCACTTGTCTTGATGCTAAAGGAGGACATACCATTTAGATCTGTTTGTGCCAGAATTTATTCCCAGACTAATACAGGAACAAGCTAGAACAATCTCACAACAAAAATTAAATATGAAAGAGTTTTTATGAATTTGGTTTGAAAATTTATCATCAAGAAAGAAAATCATCTACAAACAAAACACAAGTACTAAATCATGAAAGCATAATAAAAACTGGGCTGTTATCACATACAAAATAAACTAGAAACATTAATTGAATGCTCATTTCATTCACAAAATATAAGCATTTGCATGAGAAAACACATTCATCAAGAAATGAAATTATACATTTGAGTAATCAAACAGATTCAAAATGAAACCAGCATGAGACATAAAATGGCCTATAAGTATGTATATATTAGTATCAGTGTTAAAACTTACATAAGAGTCATTGGTCTTAGTTTGAGATATAATCACTATACATCTTTTCCTTGAGCCAAAATTCAAACCATATCTTCATTTCTTTCCCTACTTTTATCCTCTTTCAAACTTAATTAGTTACATAACTATCAAAACTATTTTTTAGGTCTGAGTTTCAAAATAGTTACAAGAGTAGTTATATTTTTAAACATAACAAAATTGTTAACTATAATCACTTAAACTTATTGACATCTGGCTACTAGAAAGTATTCATAATTTTTTGGTAGCTTCAACTAACATACTAACTCCTTCCAAAGCAACTAATCGCTTCTTAATTCGTTCTTGTTATGCTTCCAGGGTTCTAATTCTTTCTAATAATACCTCATTCTGCTGGTTCCACTTTTAAACTTTCTGGTTTAACTCTTCAGCTTGACTCTGCATCTGTCTTTTTATTTTCATAGCCTCTTTGGACATAACTATCAGTTCATGATAATGTGTATTGATATCATCCAGATCTCCTCTAAGTATTTTATTGGTGCTCATCAATCTATTATTGGTCTCATTAAGAAAACCAATTTGGTACTTATGCTTCTCTAAAGTTTCTTGAGGTGCTTGACTTCTGAGTCTATTTTTATGTCTCCCTGCACTGTAAAACCTTCTCCTGACAACCAAGGAATGTCAAACTTCGTAAAGATGAGCTCATCTCCTTCCTTATCTTTGACGGTTTCTTGTGTAAAAGGACACTTGGAAGTCATACCCTGTTCAAAGCAGGTAGAAGGTGGTTTCTCTAAAGCTTTATCTTCTCCTTGTATTGGTTCTAATAAACCTGAATGCTCTTCTTCAATACAAATTTGTTGAGAGCCAATCACTTGTTCACCTTCCACCTCCTCATCAATCGAGGAATCCTCAATTACTGTAATCTTTTCCTTTTTTAACTTAGGATTTAAGATTTCTTTCATACCTAGTCTGGACTTGTTCTTTCCTCTGGTTTTTGGTCTCCATTTGACCTCTACCTCCTGTGTACAAGATTTTTCTTGAAGTTTTTCATTTGACTGCAAACTTTGACCTTTTGGTTCAGTTGGATGAAGAACCTTTGTTGTGATTTCTTGTGCACATGTGAGACTTTATTTTTTATCTAAAGAACTCTTCTCTCCTTCATGATTTATAACAGTCTTCTGCTTGTTTTCTTCATTCTCCAGAACAGGCTCTTGATTACCTTCAACTAATTCCTTTTCAATCTCATATACAAGTTGTTCAAAATATTGATTCAAAGATTCCTCTTGAACAGTATCTTATTCCATCTTGTTAACACCCAAAAAGTGCTCACTAGCTCATTTACCACATTATATGGCCCATTTGTCCATTTTCCTACCATATTTCCATTAAAAATCCCATTAAAAAGCCTCCAAAAGGCCTAAAATGCCTCCAAAAGGCCAAAAAAACCCTCAAAATAGCCTAAAAAAGGCTAAAAAACCCCCTTTTCCTCCAAAAATAGCAAAAATCCCCTAAAAAGGGAATAAAAAATATAAAATAATGAGGAAAAGGAGGAAAAAACCCTATACAGCTGCCTAAAACCAGGTGTTTCCCAAAACCATGGGTCAGCACTCCACCACCAAAAAACTATAAATAGGTGATGGAGATCCCTTATTCCATATCCACAATCACAAGCACCCTTACTCTGCCAAAATCTCTCTCGAAACCCTAGTTCACCTTTGAACTATTTTCACCTTGAGAGCCACCTTTTGGCCCATTCCTATCATTGGAGGAGGAGAAGGAGCATCTTGAAGCTTGGAGCATCCTCTTGGACACTGCAAAGGGCTTCATCAAACCTTGACACTCAAGGTAACATTAATAGAAAAAGTCATTCTTTTCATTTGATGTTTATGTTTCATGCAATAGTTTAGAAGTAATTTAATTGTTGTTTTAGCTTAATTAGTTTAATATACTGAACTGCTACTAAGGAGTCCTTTCTCCTTAGTAGGTGCTCATTTGCACAAGCTAGGGGTAAAACCCTAGCTACAGTTTTGGCGACTCCCCTAGTTTTCGAATTTCTGGTTTCCGTTTTTTAAATTTTTTCCTTTCGGCTGTCCCTTTCGGCCGCCGCATACCACGTCTTTTTCCTCTACAGTCGCGTCCCGACCGCGCCTTTCAGGCCTTTACCCGCGATCCGACCGTGGCTCTCAGACTGCTTCCGACGCTCTGCCGGCGGATTCAAGTCTGTTACCTGCGATCCGACCGTGGCTAATCAGCCTGTTTGCCGCGATCTGACTGCGCCTGTCGGCCTTTTTCCAGCGTCGCGACTGCGACTTTCTGCCTCTTTCGCGCGTCCCGACTGCGCCTGTTAGCTTTTCTGCCGCGACCCGATTGCATCTTTTTCCCTGTATCTTGCGTCCCGACTGCCTCTGTTGGCCCGATAGCCGCGACCTGACCGCCGCTGTTTCCCTTAAACCCGCGGTCGGCCTGTTCCAATTCGCCACAGACCCGCAGTCTGATTTCTGCTCTTTTCCTGTTTTGAGCCCAGCCCCTTTTGCTGCAATATTTTCTGCATTTGAACAGCCTTCTGTCCCACCTACAGCCTCACTACCTTACAGCCTTTCTGCAATATAATTTATGTTCCCTTTACAGAATTCTTTTAAAAATTTTAGTGTTTTTTAATTCAGAAAATTTTGCAAGTTAAACTTTCAATTTCCATATTATTGATAGATTGGAAGTTGCCCCCCTTGTGGCACTTCTATTTTTGGGTTCAACACCTCACGAGCACACACTCTGTCACATAAAATCAAGTGAGCCTTAAAAAGTACCTAATTAAACCAACATTCTAACCCCACTTGGGGAACACAAAAGAATCATTGTAGTTAGGTAGGATCAGGGGGATAGGCTTCCAATAACACCCCTTGGTTATTTCACTTGAGACATAGTTGTTGTCCAAATAGGGAACCAAAATCCCCTAGTACTTTTTGGCACGGTCATGACCAGTTTATCAGAGGGCCTCTCCCTTAGGAGGGTTGAAGTCGGGAGACTGGTTCCGGAGGCCTGAGTGGAATACCGCAATCCATTCAGTAACCGAAGGGCTACCTTTCGCGGTTCGCGGGATATCCCTGTATAGGGGTATTGCGGTCAACGAACTAAACGACAGATTCACCTTTCTGGACGTGTCATGAACGGGGTATCTTAGTTGCCATTCTTCTAGGATTGACTACCCGGTATCCCTCCCGGTAGGGGGATATCATAGCCACTTGGCTTTCCTACTCATATTGTCTGACTTGGATTTCATCACCTTGCAGAGGATATGTTTAGTTGAGTCAGAATACTTTTAGTTAGGTGTTTGCATGCTCCTTTACCTCCCTTTGGTCTAGTGAGTCCACCATTTTTTCTTTTGTAGGAAACCTGCTGCTTGTTGGTATTCTGACCATCTTTGTTGTTACTCCACCTATTGTAGCACAGCTGTTGCAGTGGGTGTTTTGATTTGGTTGTTGGCCTGAGTGCCTTGCTTTTTAGCTCTCCCTCTGCACACTCGGTTGCATTAGGATTTTTGAGCTGTTTTTATACTCACCTCAACCCACAGAGACTAGACACCATCTGTCACCATTGAGTCCCCGAGACATTCTCGGCGCCTCAGGGGCGAGCCCCCACAGCACGGTTCTCTTGACACCACTCGTCATAGATTCCGATCATTGTCCGTTGATACCACTCATCACAGATCTAGAGCCTTGTCACTTGACTCCACTCGTCAGCGACGTAGGACTCCGTCACCAGATAGTGACGCTCCTTACTTTACCTCTGATTCTGACGAAGAGTCTGAGAACCCTATTTATACTGCCCCTACTAGCCCCATGGCTGGTACGACTTCCACTCCATTTGTCATAGGGACCATTGGTGGCACATCCACCACTACACCAGTTACTACACCTGTTTTTGGTATGCCCTCCATGGGGCAACCATCTACCGTTCCCCTCACGGTACCTATACCCACAGCGGGAATACCCATCCCCACTACATCAGTGGCTCACACTACCCATGGTGGTGCTGGACCATCCTCCACTACCTCAGTTCCCCCACTTGGGGGCACCACCCTAAATCTTGTCCCTCCACTTGGGGGCACTGGCCCCAACTTGGTCCATAGCACTACTGTGTCACAACCTTCTTCCAGTTTGCCATTCATGGCTAGCCTCAACCTACCTGACCTGGCCAGATTGACCAACGATCCCATTCGACACGACCCTACATGGCCTCATATGCCTACCAAACTACCCTCTGACATCCCTAAGTTCGAGGGCAAGGCCGGTGAGGACCCACAAAACCATATCATGTCTTTCCACCTATGGTGTTCCTCTAACTCCATAGTGGATGACTCTGTTCGCCTCCGTCTCTTACAGCGCACCTTCACTAGCTCTGCAGCCAAGTGGTATATTGAGCAGCCTCATGGGACCCACGCCACCTTTGCTTCCCTGGCCTCGACCTTCCTGCAGTTCTTCCAGTTGCCTGTCCGCTATGACGCGGGCGTTGAGATCCTTCTATCTTGTAGACAAAACACGGCTACCCATATCACAGACCACATCCATGAGTGGCGTCGACGCCGTAGCTTATGCAAGATCAAACTTGATGACCGTATCTTCCTAGATTGGTTCCTCAAATCCCTTCTCCCGGTTATCGCTAAGGATGTGGCCTCAGAAAGACCCCAGTCTGAAGAAGAAGCCATCCTTAAGGCCCAACAGTTCGACCTCATTTACGCCCAATCGGGTTACCTTTATACCATTATACCTGACGCCCCTCGCGGCGAGTCCTCCCATCACGATGCGCCGGGGGCATCCCACGCTGCAGATGGTATCATTGGCCGTGTTTCTTCGCATCCCCAACCATTTTCTATAGCACGTCCTACCCCTGGCCCCGACCTGTCGAGGGCTACCTCCCAGTCTGGAGCAACCAACTCGTATGCTCCCATGACACATCACCATTCCCATGGACCCTCATGTCCACCTCAGTGCTTCGGGTATGCGACTCCTGCTTATGCTCCTCCAGTCGCCCCTCAGCCTTACTACCATCAGTAGGCTGCCCCCGCTCCTGCGCCTCCACAAGCCCAACCCGCTTATTATCCGCCCCAGGCAGCCCCTGCGGCACATCCACAACCTGCTCCGCAGTCCTATCAGCAACCCCTTCAAGTTGCTGCACCTGCTCAGCCTCAACCTGCATATCATCCTCCGCAGCCTGCTCCTGCACCTGCGCAACCTCAGAATCCACCTGCTGCCCAAGGGCAAGTTTACGCCCAACAGAACCCGCAGCAAAACCAAAACAACCAACGTAACCAGGGCCAACAGAACCGCGGCAAGGGCCGTAATCGGGGAAACAACCAACCTGCAGACCAAGCTGGTCAACCGGCTAATCCCCCTGACAACAACAATGCGTCCCCCGCTAATCAAAACCCTGATCGCCCGCCCAAGCAGGCTAAAAACCCCAATCTGCGAACGAACCACCCTTGTTCTATTTGCGGGGTCTATGGACACTACACCCATGCTTGCCCACACTTGGAGCGAGCTCGGCAACTCTGGGTTGACGAGGCCCATCGCCAAGGGCATGCGGCACCCCAAGCGCCACCCAACCCCCCCCAACCTCAACAACCCCCTTTGGTGCTGCAAAACCCATTACCGACCCAAGGCGTAGTGAACACTCAGCCGTTGGCTCCCCATCAAGCCAATGCACCCCAACAACAACAGATCACTTACGCTGCTCCTGATCAACCCATGTTTGACTCAGGTACCCACCACTTACTGATGATGTCATCCGCTGACGTCAACCTCCAGACTCGTCGGAACCAATATGGCTCCACCTCTGAAGCCACTCCCACGGATAAACCTACTAACGCCCATCCCACCGATCAGGCATTACGTATACCTCCGCCTCCCATAGATGGCGCTGCGAAAGCACCTCGTTTCCCACTTCGCCGAATCAACAATAACCCTAACGCGCGCGCTGCGTCAAACTACAACATCGTAGACGACCTAGCCCAATCTCCCGCAGCCATGTCTGCATTAGAAGTCTTGAAGAACTGCCCTTCCCATCGCAAGACTTTACTCTCCGCCATTGGGGGGATTGACCCAATTGATTCGCATTTGATGGCATTTGATTTAGACCAGTCTGAACCACGCCTACCTTCCAGCTTAGCATTCCAAGTCACTGTCTCCGTTAGGAATCTTGTCATCCATCGGTGCATCATCGATGAGGGTGCCTCTACATGCGTTATGTCTACCTTTGTATGGCAGAAGCTGGGATCCCCTCCTCTCCAGCAGTCCACCACTACATTACGCGCCTACGACGGTCGTTCGGCTCAGCCCCAAGGCCTCCTAGCCAATGTCCCCGTCCAGTTAGGTGGAAAAACAGTCCTTATTGACATAGAGGTAATCAATGCCCAATTGGATTACAACCTTTTACTTGGCCGCAGCTACATGTATGCCATGCGGGCGGTTGCCTCTTCTGTCTTTCGCACCATGATGTTCCCCCATGAAGGACGCGTGGTTAAGATTGACCAGCTCACATACTATGATCCCAGTGCTCCGGCGGCACCGGAAAATGTTCTCCCCATGGTTGAACAACCTGTTTCCCCTGCCACCACCTCGTTTGTTTCCTCTACGGGGCCTGGAGTCTACTCAGACGCGCCGATGACCTCCACCTTTCAATCCATTCCTCCATTGTCATCTACGCCCGAAATGTCTGACTTATGTACCTTGTCCCATGACAACCTACCAACTAATACTCAACCACCCTTGTTGCCTAAACCACCATTGGTACCTAGCCACATTGGTGTTACACCGATCCATACGATCCCCTTCCTAGTCCCTCCATCGGGAGTAGTAAGCGCCCCGGTCATGGCTACCCTTAGTCTCCCTGGGTTAACTTTGGGATTACCTGTATGGTATCTTTCGCCTCCCGTTCGCCCGCCGACACCAGATGTCGTCCTCCAACCGGTGCAACCCATGGCTACTACCACTCAGCCACCTCCCGGCATCTCTACCCCTTCGTCCTCCACGACACCCCCTCCTACTCCCAAACCCACTGGGGGCAGAGGTCCACAACCTTACACTGCCGTACCACCTCCCAAGACAGTCAAAAACCCTCCAGTATTTCGTGCTCCTCCCAAATGCTCGCTGTGCGACGAATTGGGCCATGCGACCCACCAATGCCCACAGTTACCCGCATTGCAGAAGCACATGCAAATGCTCGATGATGACCCCAACATCCCAACCGTCGAACTAAACCCCACTCCTAAGCCTAAAGATAAGTCCCTACGTACCAACCACTCCTGCGCCATCTGCGGTATTTACGGGCACTATTCACATCATTGTCCCGATCTCCCGGATTACAGAGCGGCTCTCTATGAGATGAACAATCTGGATCTTGAGACGGCACCACCTACCATTGAGGAGATCTACCCCCCAGACTCTTCACCTTCCGGAGAGGTTAATACCATCTATATGATCTCTTCCACCACTACCCCCTTGTCAACCGATTTGACGACGCAAACTTTTCGTACTGATGAGGAGATTCTTGAGGCCCTTACTGCCCCGGATTATCCTTGGGATGATATGCACCACCGTTCCTATTTTATCCCCGACGAATCCTCCTCTAGCACCGCTACCCAATACGCGGTTGAATCCAAAGACTTCCTCCCCACCAAGGTCGACTGGTTCAAGGACCCTATTCCTGCTCCGGATGCCTTCGAGGAAGGTAACATGGCCAACATCTCACCTGTCATCCAAGTTGATATTGCTGCTCCAGGACATGCCCCTGAACTCATTACTTTAGGAGCATTCTGCAGTAAACAAGAGATTGAGGACTACATACACCTTTTCAAAGAATTCCGTGATGTCTTTGCCTGGTCTTATACCGAAATGCCTGGTCTTGACCCCGCCATTATAGAGCACCGCATTGACACATGGCCTGATGTAACCCCCGTTCGTCAGAAACAACATCCTCTTCCTCCCTCAAAGTTCCCCGGATATGCCCCTGACCTCATCACTTTAGGAGCCTCCTGCAGCGAGCGGGAGATTGAGGATTATACACAACTCTTCCAAGAGTTCCGTGATGTCTTTGCTTGGCCATCTAACGGAATGCCTGGGTTCCACCCCGCCATTCTCAAATATCACATAGACACACGGCCAGAGGAACTCCATGTTCTTACTGAAACCAACTCTGAAGGCCTCCCTTTACGCAACCCCCATGACGGGTTGCATCCTACGGAACCTCTATCCATAGAATAACTGGCGGCCCCATTTTGGTCCGCATTGTACAGTTTGCTCTCTTTTTGTTTTTCACTTTTTTACCATCATCTTACATTCATCTTTTCTGCATGATTACAGATGGACCACCTTCCACCTCATTACACTGGCTTCGCTGACGGCGCAAGCCGCTGGTCTCCCAACCTGGCTTCTGCAGCATGGGTCTTGTACTCCCCTTCCAACGAGATGATTCACCTTGACGGAATATGTATAGGCGCTGCTACCAATAACCAGGCGGAGTATGATGCTGTGACCGGTCTCCTGACTGCCGCCCTCCAAATAGGCATAAGTCACCTTCATGTGTTCCTTGACTCCCAGCTACTTGTCTCCCAGCTCAACAACTGCTACCAGGTGCGTGATCCCTGCCTTTTTAGAAAATTCCTGCGCACAAAACAACTCAGTCGACAATTTGGATCCATCACATTCACACATGTCCCCAGAGCCCAAAATAGTGTCGCAGACCAAATGGCCAACAACATCCTAGACTGGCATATCAATCACACCATGTAACATCATGCATCATCATCCCATAACATCTCATAAAAATATATATATAAAAAACCAAAAAGATTGCATCACATCCACATTTGCATCCATGTACATAAACCACATGCATATCCATCGGGGCGTCCACGTGCCTAAACATACATATATCATGTTGCATCACATAAAATACACAAGGGGCATCCACGTGCCTAACATCCTAACCTACTTGCATCCACGTGCAATGTAAACATATCATAACTCATAAAGCGCATCCACGTGCGTACAAATAACACATCCTACAAAAGGTGCATCCACGTGCATATATATATATCAAAAAATATACATGTTCAGTGCTATACATGTCCTGAGTACCCCTGTACTCAGCTATACAAAAAATGGCTATACATGCCTAAAGCCTCATCTACATACATGCCGTAGCTACAAAACTCGGGGGGGAGTCCCCTGCACCCCCTAATGGGAGTCGTATCCTGCATCACTGCCGGCATCGGCTGCCTCTGAGTCCTCCCCTCGCTCCTCCTCCGGCAAGTCCTCCTCTCCTCCGGCCTCCTGTGCCCGGGCCCGGTCCACCAAAATCGCCACCCGGATCGCGATGGATCTGAACTCACGGGGTGCCCCCATGCAGTCCCGTACCACATCAGGATCGACATCTCGCCATCCCTCGTCGGTCACTCCTATCAATAACCGATCTAGTAGCTCCCGTACAGACTCTAGGGTCACCTCTGGATCCCTGCGTCGCACCTCTCCTCGTCCAGGCAGAGCTGGAACGGCCACAATACCCCGCCGGGCCACATGTCCTGGAGGTGGCCTCGGGCCCACATCTGCACGATCAACCACATGTCAGTCACAGTATATCCATCTACTATCATATACATAAAATTTGACATACACAACATGCAATAAAAAACATATACGTACCGTCGGGACCCCATGCCTGTCCTGGTGCTCGTGGCGCCTCCTGATCTCCTGTGAAGTCCATATCCCGATACGGGAAGTCGTCCAGCGTCAGTGGTATCTGGAGCCACTGCAGGTACAAATCCTACGTAAAATACCTGCCCACATCGCCGCCACCATGACGGCGCATCATCTCACCCCAACGGACCATCCTCGGCTCCCTCATTCCTCCTGGCCTAATCGGCACCCGTGGCCGCAGTGTAGGTATCCTCTCCATAAAAAAGGCACATAGGAAGGACCCAAAGCAAAAGCCCTTGCCATCTTCCTTCGCTGCCGTCAGCTGTCGCTGAACGCAGGTCAGGAACATCTGGCCCCACGCGTAGTACACCCCATCCAGTACGCGCTATACCATCTGCATCTGCCCCCCAGACACCTTCTCCGGTGACTGGGAACCCAATACCCGCACCACACACGCCGCCATGGCCCGCACTGCCGGCTCCTGTAGGTCCTTCACCAGGAGTGCATTCCTATGCACAACCGCGTCCAGACCGCAGTACCTCTCTAACATGTCCTCCATGTCAACATCCGCGGCAACCCGCGGCTGTGTATCTGCCACCCTGCCCAGGCAGGGCAACCCCGTCAGAAAGTAAACATCGGTCAGGGTGAGGTCCACCCTCTCACCCTGTACCCGGAAAGCCTGTATGTCCGGCTCCCAGAAGCTGATCAGACGGTTCAGCAACAATGTTGCTGTCCGTATCATAGGTATCTGTGCGAACTTCAGTATTCCGCACAATCCCAGCACAGTTCGCACATGGCGATTCCCTCGAATGAAACCCATAGTCTCATCCGGGATCTCCCGCTCTCTCCAGAGAACCTGGGGCATCTTGCCAATAACACAAAGTGAACTCATCAGACCCTGGTCAACTAAAGTAAAAGTACTTTTCCCTTTACCAAAAGCCCTCAAAGCTCGGCCCAAAACCGCGGCTTTCGGGCTTCCTGCCGCGGTTTCCGACCGCGGCTGTCAGGCATATGGTCGCGGTTCCCTACCGCGCCTGTCAGCCCTAAACCCGCGGTTGGGAACCGTGTGTTCCTCCTTGGAACTCGCGGTACTCGACCGCAGTTCCATCCAGGAATCACGCGGTCTCCAACCGCGTGGTTCGGCCCGAAACACGCGGTCTCCAACCGCGTGGTTCGGCCCGAAACTCGCGGTCTGCAACCGCGGTTTCGACCCCCTAACCCGCGGTCCACCCCACGTAGACCGTACAAACAAACCCTGGGACCCACTACCCAACCCCCAACCCGAAAAAATATGCAGGTATGAGTTTAATGAAATACCTGTATCTCACGGATCTGCAAATAGCCAGACGGATCGTCCAGAAATGCCACCTAAGCTCTGGTCCACTCAACTCACAAGTCAAAGTCAACAAGTACAAATGACACATGTCATGTTGGACCCACCACTATTTATAGTCAGTTGACTTTTTCTTGTTTTGGTCATTCTGGCCCCATACGGAGTCCGTTTTACAAACCGTTTCCACCACTGGAATCAGCACGACGAGACCGTCATGATGGTCACCTTGTTGCATTATTTTTGTCCTGTCATTTTTTGCCCATTTCTTTCGACGCCACTAGTCGCCTCGGTTTGCGTGCCACATCGGTCGTTCTCCGTTTTTCACATGTTTTATATCATCGGATTCATTTTTCCACGCTGGTGATGATGCTTGAGATCATTTCTCGCCCTCACCTTCAGATTTTCTGGGCATTTTTCAAAATGTCCCCGTCACCTCGGTTTGCGTGCCACATCGGACGTTACCCGTTTTTTACATCCTTTATATCGCCGGATTCATTTTTCCGAGCTCGTGATGATGCTTGAGATCATTTCTCGCTCTCACTTGGTACAATTTCAACATTGTGTCCCAACACCTTGCTGCCTCGGTTTGCGCGCCACATCGGCCGCTATCGGATTGTTCCACTTTTTTACATGAGCCATTCACTCCTGTCATACTGCAAATATTTCGTTATTTTGCCACCATTTCAACTACCCCGCAAGGAGGCCCACCAGTGTTCCCCACTACCCTCGTTCTTGATCATCATCACTGATCCTTCATTGAACACTTCCTCCTTGCCTGGCCATTCCTTTTGTTCGGTATAATTTTATCCCTTTTTCGGGCCGGACAAGTCCTTTACGAAAAAGGCACTTAGGGAGTTTCCGTTAAGCTCTTTTCTGACTCCTAAAAGAATGAAAAGATCGCCGAGCAATCTTGCTTCCTTTCATGCTCGCTAAAGTACCTGAAAGGGCGTCTATCTGGTATAAGTTTAACCCTTTTCCGGACCTGGTAGACTAATTACGAAAAAGGAATACTCTAGTCACACCGGCTAGAAGAGTTCTTCATTGCATCCTTTTATGCTTCTTTGGGCCTTGGAGACTAAATCTACGAAAAAGCAACCCCCTGGAGTCTTCTTACTTGCTTTCAGACTCTCTAAAATTGAAAGCAACCACGAGCATACGCTGTCCTGGGCTCGTTAAATCCACACGACAGTACCATTCCATCATTTCAGAGTCTTCTTATCGCTTTCAGACTCCTTAAAATTGAAAGCAACGACGAGCATGAACTATCCTGGGCTCGCAAAATCCACACGACAGTATCATTTTATCCACACACTTCTTCTAGTTCCTTAACCCATGAAGAAGTATCCTCCCGTGCCTCATGGCACTATGATCGATCATCTCGGCAGCACCCCCAATCAGGTCGCCTTTGTTCAGAGTATTCTGCAGTCTCCTGCCATTGTACACCAGCTTGAGTCTCCCTCAGCCAGTTATCCTCCCAGATCCATTACAGCTATGATCCCTTTCCCCTCAGTCAGTTTCATATGCTGCCAGATCATTCCCATTATCATACTCTGAACAAAGGAAGTTTGAGTCCACCCACTCTACTTGCCCAGTTTTCCCCCCACAGTTTGGTCAGTCCTGCCATCAGTACTATCACATTTCGGTTCTCCACCTCGCGCTTCTGTCAAGGAAACATTATTGCCTTGATAGTTGCAGGTCTCCCTCTGTCGACGACAGCTCCTCTATTCCAGAGGATAGGCCCAGAGGTCCCTACGCCTTGGACTTATCACCATCTGTGGTAAGTGCCTACGGACCATTCTGAGAGGAGTCATCATTGCCTCTCCGAGTGGTTGTTCCTCACATGCTCGACCTCAGCACCTTGATCGCATCGTTGAGGATCGCGTAGGATTATATCCCATCATTATTTGTCGAAGACCCCGGATTTCCCCCGACTCTAGCACATTGGTGAGTCACTTCGGAACGCCCAGTTATATGTTCCCGTGGATGTCCGGGCTGCGTTGGCGATTGTATTCGGAAGCCATCCAGTTACATGCTTCCTTGAGTACCCAGTTTCAGTCCCAGATCAGTTCCAGTTCAGTGTACCATTGTGAGTGTACCTCTTGTCACTCTGATCCAGCCGCTCATCAGCCCCTTTGGTACCACTTTCAGACATGATCAGCTCAGCAGTATGTCCCAGATTTTGTGTCCCCTCTGGACACTTATGATGTACACAGTGGTTATGTATTTTACAGGTCCCCTTTTCGGGCCTCACAGTTATGTTTATGTATCTTGATACGAGCATGGGTATGCCCGCCTCGTCCATATATTGAGATTATTCCTCAGTCAGTATTTGAGGTCATGTATATTTCCGGTCCCCATTTTTTGGACCCCATTGTTATTGTTATATTATATCCTGATACGAGCATGGGTATGCCCGCCTCGTCCATATGATCAGATGATTCCTCATCCATTATTGAGGTTATGTACTTTCAGTTCTTGCATTTGTTCGGGATCGTTGTTCCGGGCTTCAGTTTGTTTCTTCTCTTCTCTCCACACCCAGGAAAACCATTCATGACTTATGATGTCCATCGGCCATACGATAAGCTCCTGCCCTCGCACATCAGGGGGCAATCTGTTAACACCCAAAAAGTGCTCACTAGCTCATTTACCACATTATATGGCCCATTTGTCCATTTTCCTACCATATTTCCATTAAAAATCCCATTAAAAAGCCTCCAAAAGGCCTAAAATGCCTCCAAAAGGCCAAAAAACCCTCAAAATAGCCTAAAAAAGGCTAAAAAACCCCCTTTTCCTCCAAAAATAGCAAAAATCCCCTAAAAAGGGAATAAAAAATATAAAATAATGAGGAAAAGGAGGAAAAAACCCTATACAGCTGCCTAAAACCAGGTGTTTCCCAAAACCATGGGTCAGCACTCCACCAAAAAACTATAAATAGGTGATGGAGATCCCTTATTCCATATCCACAATCACAAGCACCCTTACTCTGCCAAAATCTCTCTTGAAACCCTAGTTCACCTTTGAACTATTTTCACCTTGAGAGCCACCTTTTGGCCCATTCCTATCATTGGAGGAGGAGAAGGAGCATCTTGAAGCTTGGAGCATCCTCTTGGACACTGCAAAGGGCTTCATCAAACCTTGACACTCAAGGTAACATTAATAGAAAAAGTCATTCTTTTCATTTGATGTTTATGTTTCATGCAATAGTTTAGAAGTAATTTAATTGTTGTTTTAGCTTAATTAGTTTAATATACTGAAATGCTACTAAGGAGTCCTTTCTCCTTAGTAGGTGCTCATTTGCACAAGCTAGGGGTAAAACCCTAGCTACACATCTCATCGACTAACTCTTGATTGACATTTTTGAAAGCACTGAACTGCTTATTCATCAAGCTCTTCTTAACTTGGTCTTCTTGCTTGTTGGAAAAACCTGACCAGTACAGGAAATGGTTCCAACTTTTACCCTTCTTCTGCAATGCTGTGCATATAATTAATTTTATTAACCCATGATGAAAAACAGACTGGCAAGTATGATTTGTATGCCCTTTAATTCTATTAGACATCTTTTGAAGACTTTTCAAGAAGAAAAAAGGTAAATTCATCTTTGCCTGCTAGTTTAGATGTTACAAAAATCTAATATGATATTTGAAAACCAGAGAAAATATCCCTTCACATGTGACGTAGCTCATCAAAATTTTAAGAACCTCCTTCCATTCAGGTTTAAATTTATCCAACTGAATTCCATTTTTCCAATTTAGGGCTTTGGTCTCTGGTAACAAGAAATCCTTTGGGTCGAAACTAAATGGAATCTTCTTAAACCACGACTCTCCATCTCTTGATATGCCTGTAGCTTTTGCAATCAACTCTTCTGTCAATTCAAATTTAAGAGAATCAAATGTCACCATATCCTTATCATAACTCTGGGGAAAACTATATGATACTTCTGGATTAAAACTCGTGATTTTTTCAAAGAAATTGACCTATCCTGCTCTTTCAAATAACTTTGCACACTGAGGAAAATCGCTTGCCCAACTGGTATCTGTAGGTTCATATCTATTAGTTTTTCCACTTTTCTTCATCTCTGCACTGTAACTAGGTTATGTATTTCATTAAGAAACTTTTCAAGAAAGATTCAAGTTCTTTTCCGCAACAATAAAATTTATACCCAAAACAAACCGTGACAGATGGGGTTATGGTTTTCAAATAATCCATAAATCATTAGAATCGTGTCAATTCAAACCACGATAATCTCAATGATTTCTACACATTTTCATACACCTGTCATAATTAGGAATTAGGGCCATGAACCTCTGGCATTATGTCTTTAACAGGTGACTGGAAACTTCCCGCACTCTTTCTAGGACAGCCATGATCATCAACACTTATTTCAATGATTTTAGATTCTTGTAGCGCCCCTTTGCATTAACCCTGAGCTTTGTGCTACAGGAATCTCCTTTATACCTGTTTTTTTTCTTTTAAGAAATGGCTCCAAAGCAAGAGTTAGGTCATACAGCTGAAACTCAGGATAACTTTAAATATAAGTTCTTGAAACTTCAAAAAGATACATAATACTAAATAAGACAAAAGAACATCAATAAAAAATTAATTAAAATTGGTCTAATCCTATAAAAACAAACAAAATGTATAAAAAGTGAAATAAAATAAATAATAAAATTTAAATAAACCAAAAATTAAAATCACAAAGAAACCAATCATTTAAAAAAAATAGAAACAAACACACATAGACTAGAACAATATTCAATCACAACAAGATCTATAAGCAAAGGAACTTGTTTGTATGAGGTTTGGATATATAAGTAAATAGCAGAGATGGATATCCAAGGGTGCACGAGACCTTCATACTTTGGAAGAAGGAAAATTGGCATGTCTCTCAAAGAGCTACCTAGTGAAAAAGAAAATCCACATGCATGGCATGAGCACGAGGATCATTCAAATCGGAAAATGAAGAGGGTAGATGCATGCATGATTATTGGATCAGCCAACAATTAAGTATTTCCATTCACCATTTTGGTGGGTGTATCTTGTAGAAAGTTTGGAGTTCAATGGATTCTATCCATTGGGGAGCCTACTTTGCACTACCAAGTTTCTAACTTGAAATATTTTATGAGGTATGAGTACATTGAGAGGACTGCAAATTTCTTCATGACCATTCAAGGCACATCCATGAACATGTCTTATCATTTTGCTTACATTGGAGGTTTTATATGAATGCATGAGAAGGGATTTTTGAAGGTCTCCCACCGGGTAGACCACCTGACAAGGTGAAGAAGAATAAGGATGAATTGAGGATGGATGTACAATCCATCAATATATTTCATTACAATTATTTGAAAAGGTTCAAGGAGGGAAGAGAAAGGGGCATCAAGAGTTTTGTTGATTTGGGACACATCAAATCAAGTGCCTGGTGAAGATGAATATCATAATAGAGTGCATGTGCATAACAAGGATTGTTGGGCCCAGGTCGGGACAAAGTTTTGGTAACACCTTTTTTGATAAGCAGGGAAAGTTGAGCTAAGCGCAGCTTAGAAATATAATTTTGTCTAAGTGTTGAGGGTGCTGCAAAGCTCTGCGCAGCATCCGAGTCTTGGAAGATGAATATCATAATAGAGTGCATGTGCATAACAAGGATTGTTGGGCCCAGGTCGGGACAAAGTTTTGGTAACACCTTTTTTGATAAGCAGGGAAAGTTGAGCTAAGCGCAGCTTAGAAATATAATTTTGTCTAAGTGTTGAGGGTGCTGCAAAGCTCTGCGCAGCATCCGAGTCTTGGAAGCACTGCGAAGACCGGCGCTGCAAGGAAGCATTGTTGCAAAGCAGTTAGGACACGTGGAGCCAATAAAGAGGAGTGTTGGACAAGGATCAGGTGCAGGTATTGGATGGACCAGTAGTGGTCTAATTTTGGAAATATGCTCCAGGAGTTCCAAGCGACGGGCACGAGCAAATCAGGAAGGCAGCCAATGCACGAGTTTGTTGAGGAAAGCAACGTCTTGGCACGCCTGGTGGGAGAAACCGTTATAGATGAACGGTTCTGTGAAAGAGATCTGTTGGCACGCGTGCGACAGGGAGGCTGATAGAAACAGAATGAAGACGTGAATAACCGCCACGATGAAGCAAACGCTACTAGATGCCAGCAAGCCGGTTTAGGGAAATTGGCACAGTTTTGTAAACCCTAAGGGTTTTTGGGTTTAGGTCTTCGGCTTTGCAAAGACATGACCTTAGAGGCATGATCTATTTAAGAAGAAAATTTTGTATGGGATGGGGTCACTATGTGGGTATGTTTTGGGATTATTTTTGTTGTTGTAGTGTAAAATCTCTTTTGAGCTAAGAAGATTGTAAAGGCTCTGCAACTGTGCACGCAGAGACCCATCTGAGAGAAAGGAAAGTCTACAGCTGAGTGCGTAGACTAAGAATGGTTGTCCCCATCCCTTTTAAAGAAATATATTACCAACCGTTCTTGTCGATGTAGCTTCCCACCTGGGGGAGTGAACCACGTTAAATATCGTGTTGTGTGATTATGTTTTATGAATGAATGCTAAACTATATTTCCTGTAAATGAATGTATAGATTTTTCCTTGCATGTTGTTATGAGAGAACTTTGATATGCATTTTCCTTCAGAAGAAGTATGGAAATGATACGTTAGGTTCTGCATGAACAGATGAACGATGAACATTTAGTGTTGTGCTTGAAGATAGCAGATAAGTCATTTAATTAGACACTTTCTTATACGCAATATACGAATGCTTAACAGTTGGATTGTATAGTCATATACATTCAAATCACAGCACCCCAGCTTAATGAATGAATGTTAGAAGAATAGTCAGTTAAGTTCCTAAACGAGTGGATGAGTGATATTCATTTCAGAGCCTTAAGTGTTCAAGATAATTCAAGTATAGAATAAAGTTGCATTGTTCGCAGCTTTAGGAGAAGTCCCGCGGTAGAAGAGTATAGTGGTGCGGACCGCAGCATTGCCCATCGCTGCGCAGTCTCACCTCGCAACACATATCCTCTGTTGTGTTGCACAGTATGTCCATCCAAGCAACTTATCACTTACTGTGGAAATCTGATTCCGCAGTACCCCATAGATACACCTCGGGTGAGACTTCAACCTGCTCATAGGTTGTTGCCGAAAGGGCCGGTGCGAAGGGGTTTTGTTGGCCAAGGGGAAACCACAAAGAACCTGGGTCTTAAAGAAAACCTCTGGGTCAGTTATAGCCAACAAATGGTTCCGTTGCCGCGCTAGAATCTGTGATGGGTTGCAGCCATGATGTGTGACGAAGAATACCAGTTTCCAGAAGGCTCTGACAACTGGTATCCTAAAAAGACAGAAATCCAAGCTTGGTGGGATAAGACCATAAGAGACTTTAAAAGGCAAGAGAATAGACATCCGCGTCTAAGCGAAACATAGTAGTCGGATAGATATGTGTTCAATGATATTCACGAGATTTTCTGGGCATTTTTTCCCAACGAGCTACACGCGTGGATCTCGTGGCTCGTATAAAAGAAAACTTGTTTTCAAGGGGGAGTTCCTACAGAGTGGACTCTTGAGCTCACAGTGTAGCTCAAAGCAATAGACAGCCCGTTGACACACGCAGTTGATTTTTGGGTCGACCATATGCTAGAAGGCTTCGTAACAGAATTTGCTATAGACACACTCAAATCCTACAGCCAAGCAGAAGCATACTTTTTCGAAGGATTCCAAGGTAAGTTACTAAACAATCTCAGTCTATACATTAAGATGTTGTTAGCTGAGAAAGGTGTTTTAAGAATGCAGTAATATTCTTAAGTTTGTCATGGTAAATAGTATATTTAGTGATTCTAACGAAGACTCCCATAATCTTCGAAGTGGAAAGAGGTATAAATTTAATAAGAATCTTGGAGGCCCTGGACTCCATATTGATACTGAGATCCCATATAACATTGACAACGAAGCCGTACCACCATTATCTCAAAACCCACCCGCTACGCAACCCACCCTGCAGAACACTCATCCCAATCCATATCTCCTGATAGTCCCATTTGTTTTCACTGCGTAGAGCCCTTTACAGCAGTCGCGCACTAATTCGGGCGCTCCACCGCCTAATAGCACAATGGAAAACACAGATATGAAGCTCCCAATATTCAAAAGAACTGGCCTAGAAGACCCTGACCAGCATTGGTTTCTTTGTGAAGCCGTATGGAGTGTAAGACAAATCCAGGATGATGCAGTGAAGAGAGCACAACTCATCACCACTTTCAGAGACAAAGCATTACATTGGTTTATGAAGTACTCAACCACACAGCCGCGAACCCTCGCAGAAATTAAAGTTGTGCTTGTGGCTGAGTTCAAGAAACCTAAATTTGAATCTCAGTGTATAACTGAGTTGAAAGAAATAAAGCAGAAACCGATTGAAACGATTTGGGAGTTTGATGAGAAATTCAAGACCCTATTGGACCAAGTAAGCTTTGTTATAGCCCCAGAACAACACAAGGAATGGTTCATTGTTGCGCTGTTGCCCCATATTAGATTACCATTGATGTAGCAGAAGGTTGAGTCACAGGCAGAGGCCTTGGAAATCACTATGAAGCTAGAGGCTTCTTTGATTGGTGAGACTAGTTCTGGAATGTCTCAAATCCAAAACCAGCTGACTGTGATGCACCTGCAACAATTAATTAATAAAAATATGCGAAATAGCAGAAATGACAGAACTCGTGATCACTTTTATATTGATCACAGGCCACTTTGAGGGGGCAACCTCCTATGAGCAAGCTCAATACAAATAACTTCACCGTGCCTTCATAGGTCTCAACACACACTTATATACTAAGTCTAGGCGCCAATACTATGGGTCAAAACCATGGGCTACTACAAACTATGGATCAGCAATACTGCGGGCGACTTACAAAGCATATGCACCAACAACAATAACATAAACTATTGATCAACAAATACTACGGGACGACTTACAAAGCATATGCGTCCAACAACAATATACTAACAAAGTAAATACATGGGTTCCTAACACTGACCACCTTGACACTAGAGCTGCAAAGCATGAAGAAGGCTATGAGGTCTAGTGTACAAGTTGTAAAGGAGAAGGCCATGACTGGGAGCATTGCTCTTTATGAACTAATGAACGAGAGAAAACAAGACATGGACTCAATGAGAGGTGCTGGCTTGTACTGCGTACAAGAAGATACCCATCCAAAACAAGAAAATGCACAATATGACAAAGGAGGATACAAAGGTCGTGGTGGTAGATACCATGGCAGAGGAAGAAATCCTAGCCCGGCGTAGGGGAGAGGCCGCGGCCAGGTCATTTGTTATAATTGTGGCTAGCCAGGTCACGTATCTAGAGATTGTGTTAACCCGTGCACTACATGCAATTATTGTAAATCATTTGAGCATGTTATTGAAGATTGCCCAGTACTAGAGGTGGAAATGCAGAAAAGAAGACGTACGGATGCACCAAAAATGAACGTCTAGTGGATCGTAGTAGAGAAAAGACAAGCAGACCCAAGCATCAATGCGGTCACGCGCAGTGGCGCTAAGACAGGTCGTGATAGGGGAGCAGAAGCTTCCACGTCAGGGGAGGCTCACACAAAGAGGATCCCTCTTGAGACAGTATGGATAAGGAAAGCTCCTGGAAAAATGCCTGCTCTTGAATTACAAAAGAATAAAGAAGTCTTTATCGACGCGCGGGATAGCTTCAGATAGCCAGCAACAGAAACACAGAGGATCTCGTTGCGCAGTGAAGCACCGCATGTTGAAGACATTCCAGCGGCTTCTGATAAAACAAGCACTGCAACAAATGTCAGCACTTCCGTTGCGCAGTTCCTACGAAGCTGCATGAAGCTACTCAAAAGTGAAAATGCCATAGTAGAGTTGTAGAAGCTCATAAACCAATATGAGCCGTAGACCGGAACAAAGACTTCTTATAGCGCAGTACATCACATAAGGAAGCATAAAATAACAGGCCGAGAAGGCTTACCACGCAGATTGGAGATTTTGAAATGGATGAAGTCATCCTTGATCTGGGATCAGAAGTAAATGTCTTAACTAAGCAGACATGGCAGCAGATGGGTCGACCAAAGTTGTCATGGTCACCTATCCAGTTGAGAATGGATAACCAAGAGAAAGTCATACCTTTCGGCTGGTTAGTTGACGTGATAGTCGACATTGATGGAGTCCAAAGTCATACAGACTTCGAAGTTATTGAGATTGTGGATGATAGTCAGCCTTTTCCTGCTCTTCTAGGAATTGACTGGGCTATGTATAACTTGGCTATTATCAAATTAAAGACGAAAAAGATGATATTTGAAGGGAAACATCTTAGGGTCATTGCACCGTTGGATCCTGCAGATGGTGACAGATACAGCGAGCCGATTCAGGAGGAATCCAAGGCTCAAGACTTGGACAGACTATACCAGCTCACAACGAACCAGAAATATTACATTAATCCTACTACAGATGGAACACTCAGCTGGATATGCGACAGCTCCTACGTCTCTGATTCGGAGGCAAGGCTGGAAAATTGGCAAAGCCGGATGCATGAAGTATCAGCAAGAAGGTGCGCGCAGGTTACGAAATCACTGCGTTGGATCGGGAAGGAGGTAAGTCCTATTCCCACATATGATGGTTCTGCTAATGTTTATACTTTCATCTAAGAACACACTGCAGCTATTGCAAATGAGAACAGATTACCAACATTGGATATGGCACTGTGTGACACACCCGCTAGATGGTGGGATTCACACAAGCAGACATTGACCACTTGGGATCAATGCAGGATTAAGATGCAGATTGTGTTTGCCGACAGGGTTACTTTACCCTTTGAGAATTTTACTGGACAGACAGATCCTAGTCAACATATTGAAGTCTGTTCGTAAGCATGGTTGGGAAGGCCATGTGAAGAATGGGTGCACCTATTTGTGCATACCCTGGCGGACGACATTCCAAATAAATGGTACCTAGACCTGGAGTTGCGCAAAGAAACCACTGACTGGGAAATGTTGACTGCGAACTTCCAGAGGGGCTTCAGATTCGAGGACAAAAACTTGTTGATCTATGAGGCATTGCAAATAACTAAGGAACGCATATTTAGGGAAGACTGTCCTCACAGAAATATGTCATTGGAGGAATTCCTCAGGGCAGATACCGTTCTTGCGAACCTACAGTCAGAATGGAAGAAACACGAAGAACATACTATCGAGTGTTATAACCTAGTTGAAGAAGATGGGGATAACAAGGAAGATGATGATGATAATCCGTGCAACATAAACATACCAGAATTGGAGCGTGCGCGTGACGTAGAAGGACCTCCATTAGAAATCCCAGATATGAGTGGACCAGTAAAAACACAAAAGGTGAATATTGGCACAAAAGAAGAACCGAAGTTGCAGAGATCCTAGACTATTGCAAAGATCCCAGACACCTTGCATGAGTACTAGGAGTTGTTTCCGACAAAATTTACAAAAATGAAAGGAATTCTGGGAGACCTAGGAGTCATGAAAATACCTTTGAAGCCAGGCACAAAGCCTATAAAGCAGAGACCGTACAGACTAAACCCACTCTACAAGGAAAGAGTACGTGCAGAACTGGATAAGATTCTTGAAGCAGGAATCATTGAACCTATCGAGGAATCTGAGTGGATTAGTCCAATGGTCGTTCAAGACAAGAAAATGAAGGGTGAGATCAGGATTTGTGTGGATTTTAGAAAAGTGAATGATGCTTCTATGCACGACCCATTCCCCACTCCTTTTACAGATGAATTGCTTCACAATGTTGGAGGAAATGAGGCCTATTCTTTTACTGATGGTTTTTCGGGGTATCATCGGATAAGGATTGATCCCGTAGACAGGCATAAGATGACTTTTGCTACAGAATGGGGGTCGTTCCAGTACACATTAATTCCCTTCAACCTGAAGAACGCACCTACCATATTTTCCAGAGTGGTCGTTGCAGCATTCAAAGAGTTTATGCATAAGTTTCTCGAAGATTATTTTGATGATTGGACTGTGTTTGGTCTATTGAAGAACCATTGTGCGAACCTCAGAATGATGCTTGAGAAGTGTCGATATCATCATATCTCTTTAAATCTAAAGAAGTGTATTTTTTGTGTTCCTTATGGGATTCTACTTGGACACATTGTTTGTAAGCAAGGACTGATGCTGGACCCTACGAATATCGTTATTATCATGAACTTGCCAACACCAACTTCAGTCAAGATGTTGCGTTCTACCTTAGGCCATACTGGATACTACAGAAAATTTATAAAGGGTTACGCACAGATAACCGTGGCAATGGAAAAGCTTCTAAAGAAAGACGCACCGTTCATTTGGAACACGGAATGCAAACAACGTTTTGATACATTAAAAGAAAAGATGGTGACTGCGCCGATTCTAGTCTTTCCAGATTGGACGAAACCATTTCACATCCACATTGATGCATCATGCATTGCGTTGGGAATCGTATTTGCTCAGCTAGGGGAAGGAGGTAATGACCACCCTATTGCATTTTCAAGTAGAAAAATCTCAACAGCATAGAAGAACTATACTACTACTAAGAGGGAAGGCCTTGCGATGGTATATGCCCTACAGAAATTCAGGAATTACTTGCTTAGTGCACACTTCCTTATGTTCACTGACCATTCTGCATTGAAATACTTGGTCAATAAGCCAGTGTTAGGGGGGCGCATATGCAGATGGCTATTGTTGTTCCAGGAGTATGATTTTGAGATTGTTGTTAATCCAGGTAGAATGAACTTGGGACCTGATCATCTGTCAAGGATTGAGTCAGGAGAAAAGTCGACGAACATTGAAGACAGTCTGCCTGATGCGCAGTTATTTGCTATACATGTTGTTGATGACTATTATAAGGATATCATTAATTTTCTGACAACAAGGCTAGCATTGAAAGAATTATTTGTCCATCAAAAGGAATAGCTAGTGGTGCACGCTGCAGACTTCACTATAATTGCAGGTTAGTTATACAAACTTGGGCCAGATGAATTCCTGCATAGATGCATACTAAATCATGAGAAACCATTTATTCTAGCAAATGCACATTCAGGGATCGCGAGAGGTCACTATGCAGGAAGGGCTACCGGGCAGAAGATACTACGTGCAGGGCCATGGTGGCCCATGATCCACAAAGATTCCAAAGAATACTGCAGGAACTGTGATGTCTGTCAAAGGACAGGGAGACCTTCACGAAGAGATGAGATGCCATTAAATACACAATTGACCTTGCAGGCATTTGAGAAATCGGCAATTGATTTTGTGGGTCCTATAAACCCACCACGAAAAAGAACTGGTGCGAGGTATATTATTACTGCTACTGATTACCTCACCAGATGGGCAGAAGCAAAGCCAGTAAAGGATTGCTGTGCAGTTCATTTTTGAAGAAATATTGTCAATATTTGGTTGTCCGAAGATTTTGATGAGTGACCAAGGTACTCATTTTTTAAACAAGACCATTGAGGCACTTATAGAGGAATTCCACATTCGTCATCAACGCAGTACTCCATATCATCCACATGCAAATGGCACTGTTGAGGCTTTCAATAAAATACTGGAGAATGCACTGACTAAGGTTTGCAATGTAAATAGAAATGATTGGGATATGCACGTCTCCTCTGTGTTATGGGCATATAGGACCACATGCAAGAAATTGATAGGACATATGCCTTTTTAGTTGGCTTATGGATAGGAAGCTATAATTCCAATGGAATATATTGTCCCTAGTTTAAGGATCGTCGCGTTCACCGGGATGGCAGACTGAACAGCATTAGAAGAAAGGTTGCTACACCTTGTTGGGTTGGAGGAAGATTGTTTTATTTCCAGCTTCCACCAATAAGCTCAGAAAGACAACAAGAAATCTTGGCATGATTGCCATATAAAGAATAAGTGCTTTCAGGTAGGTGACCTAGTCCTCCTATATGATAGCAAGTTCATGAAGTTTCCTGGTAAATTTAAGATGCATTGGCTTTCCCATATACTGTGATACATGTTACTAACATTGGTGCAGTCTAGTTAGCCAATTTAGCTGGCGCTACCCTACCAACTCTGATAAATGGAAGCAGGCTAAAGTTGTATCATGACAGCCCTGCTTTGCAGAATCCTGAATGATAAGCAAAGAAAGAGATTTCCAAGTGTCAAGTACAGTTGAAATTGGACACTGGAAATGTCAAGAAGTTTGTACATGTATGTTAAGTAGACCAATGTGTGTACTGTGCAGCACTGTTGAAGCTGTGCGGAAAAAAAAATAGTAGCAGTGCAAAGTAACTGCGCAAGATCGCAGATGGCTAGCCGTGCAGCTCGGCGCAGCACTCAAAAAAATAGGCATTCGAGTACTTTTGAGAAAATAGTCGTTAGATGACCGTTGCAGCAACCGCTTCAGCAATTAAAGGAAATATGGAGGCGACTGAAGGATTCATTTAAATTGGCCAACGGACACTACATTAAATGCCCAGTTAGCCATTGGAAGGTGCGGGGAACACCCAGCTACACCTATAAATAACGTCGCATAAGGACTCGCGGACGTTACCAGACACTAAGAATATTCATGTGTTCAGTTCTGTGTTAGCAATCCTCAGTCATATCTCAGAAACACTTGCCTATTCTCGCAGGTGAATGTCCAAGCCGCCATACAGAGAAGAAGAGCTTGCACTTCAAGAAGCAATCCGAGTTTTTTAGCATGGGGGAATTGCAGAGTTAATGAAAACTCCTGCCAAGAAGGTTGTAACAGAACAAGGCCAAGGATCCCATAGATCACCTCGCCATACTCCAATCATGCAGGACAAAGGGAAAGACATAATGGAACCACGAAGCAAGATCCTAAACATGGTCCAGACGGCGCAAAGATTGTCGGTTCTTCAGAAGGAACCCCTGAAGTTGACACGCGAGTATATATCACCATGGGTGTTGGATTCCCTAATCTTTAAGTTGACCAATAATGTTAGATATGAAATCCCATTGTCACCAATTTCAAAACATGTAGAGGTTGCCAAGAACCTGCTCGGAAAGATCGCAGACTGTAAGTGGGAAGATTTCACCCTCCAAGGCGTGCAAAAGGAAGAGCCCCATGCTCCTAAGTACCCACAGTTCCATCCTGACTAGTACATGTGCTGGAAGAAAGATTCCAAGGGCATATTTAACTTGGTTTCTGAAAGCTGGCTGACACCGGTTGTTTAGTCAAGATTGTTGAACCTCCTCAAATTGCCATATTTTGATCTCTCACCGAAAGTTAATGCCGTGGTTTGCACGTTGATGGCACGAATCCACCAGGGATATCTATGGCTCAACAAAAATGTCGATATAAAAATTGATTTGATCCACCGCATTACTGGTTTAAGCAAGTGTGGCAAGGAACCCAAGCAGTTCTTCGAAGGGAAGAGCAAGGAAAAAGAAGTTGTCGAGAAACTGAAGAAAAGCCATACATTGGTGAAAGGGAAAAGAGGTTTTCCCACATAAGAAATTGAGGACAGAGCGACAAAATTTGTCACCCATCTGCTCGCAGGAAAAATCATCAGAACAGCTAGGCCTCCAGAGGTGCCTGCGGGCGTAGTGCTACTCGGTGCTGCAGCGGTTGAAGGCACCGAGTTTAATTGGTGTTAGTATCTTCTTAATGAGTTCTTGGATGAACTTAATGATACCCAGGAGAATGGTGGACAGTTCCACTTTACATGGTTGATCATCCTCATCGCCTTTCCCGGATGGAAGGAGCCAAGGGACTATGTGGGTTTCATTACAGAAACCAACGATCCTAGAGGGTTCCGTTATGTCAACCTCTGGGAAAACATCAACGCAGAACGACAACATGCGACAGCTGAAGTTTTCTACCAGTATTATACTCAGCTGCGCGATGTGATCACTGCCACAGCTCGCATCACAAAACAGGTAACGTCGAAGTACATTCACATTCTTGACTTCAGCGCAAACATGCGATGTATCTTTATTTCACCTAAAGCAAGAATGAAGAAACCAAAATGGTACCTAGGAAACTACCATATGTATGAGGAGGACATTGAAGCCCTCATGAAGGACTAGCCCACTGACTTCCATATTAAAGTCATGGATGTTGAGACAGACTTTGATGAAGATGAGCCAATCCCACTGTCATGCTTGATTGTTGAAGAAACAGGAAAGCAGAAAGAGCCTGCGACCTCGCAGAAGCCGAAGGCATGGAAGAAGATGAAGGCCACAAAGACTCAAGCTGAGATAGTGTTGAACGAAGATGACTTTGACATGATAGCAGAAAGGGTCTCTGAGCAAATGCAGGAGCTCATGATTGACAAAGATAAAAAGGATCAGGTCATCTAGGATGATCTACAAAAGACTAGGCTTGCACTGCAAGGCCTTATGAAGAAAATGGACGAGGTCCAAAAGAGCATAACCTTGCCACGCAAAGCAAGAGCTGAAGGGAGGTCGGAAGGAACCTCGCAACAAACACCACCGCAGCTAGCCATAACGCTGCCATTAAAGACCAGGATTGTCCATGTGGACCCATTGGCTATTGCATTTCCAATGATAGAACAGGTCGCCCTGGACACAAAGGGAGTCAAGCGGGTAGAGCTCGACTTGGCCAAAATTCCCTTACCAGGCTTGCACTTCATCCACACGCAGATAGGAGAGGAGATGCATGAACGAATGGTAGAGTCGATGAAGTCACAGGCAGAGCTCACTGTAGCAAATAGGCAGCTCGAGTTGCGCGCATACATGCAGCTGCATGATGAACAGGACCGCGGGAAACAATTGGAGAATACCATATCCACTATTGCCCAAGATATTGAAGGTATAGAACTCCAGGATAATCCTACAGACACAGTTCTGAGGATCGACGACAAGGTCAGATATTTGAAGGAGGAGATGCAGGATAAGGACATCCTCCACAAGGCCAATATCACTGCATTGAAAGAGAAACTGAATAAGCAGACGCCATTAACTGAGCAACAGTTAAGAGAGCAAGTATTGAATGCTGTCGCGCGGAGCATAACGAGTGAGATGGCTAAGTGCCAAGATCTCTTGGAAAAGGTTTCAAAGGCATTCAGTGCCCTTGAAGAAGATTAGGAGCTACTGCAGGTAAAGACTGCGGTAAGAGAAAAGTAGACTACACTAGAGAATTTGGACGCAGAGCTGAAGGATCTACCACCCAGGGAGAGGCTGTCCAGGTATAAGGAAGTATTAGGCTTGAAGAAGCAAGTCCATGCATTAAGAGAGAAAGAGACTGAGATGGATAATCAATCACAGCAACTCCTGGAGGATGCTACAGCAGTGTCACAGCAGATAGAAGACAAGCTAAAGGAACTGCGCAACAACCAGGAGCAGGTACAGGGATAGATTGGAGAAGAGATAACTCCAGCACTGCTTGAAACAGTACAACAAGTTGAATATGATAACAGAGAAGTAGTGGAGAAGTTGCTCAGTGCATATAACGAGTTCGCGGCCAAGTTAGTTCCACCAGTCACGGAGTAGAGTGAGACGACTGAAGTAGCAAGTGGCTCGGGGACGAGCCACATGTAAGTGTTAGGGGCATGTTGGGCCCGGGTCGGGACAAATTTTTGGTAACACCTTTTTTGATAAGCAAGGAAAGCTGAGTTGAGCGCAGCTCGTAAAAATAATTTTGTCTAAGTTTTGAGGGTGCTACGAAGCTATGCGCAGCATCCAAGTTTTGGAAGCACTGCGAAGACCAGCGCTGTGAGGAAGCAGTGCTGCGAAGCAGTCAGGACACGTGGAGCCAGTAAAGCGAAGTGCTGGACAAGGATCAGGTGCAGGTATCGGATGGACTAGTAGTGGTCTAATTTTGGAAAGATGCTCCAAGAGTGCCAAGCGGCGGGAACGAGCAAATTAGGAAGGCCTCCAAGGCATGAGTTTGTTGAGGAAAGCGACGTCTTGGCACGCCTGGTGGGAGAAATCGTTAGAGATGAATGGTTCTGTGAAAGAGATCTGTTGGCATGCGTGTGACAGGGAGGTCGATAGCGACAAAATGAAGACGTGGATAACCGCCACGATGAAGTAGATTCTACCAGATGCGAGCAAGCCGGTTTAGGGAAACCAACGCAGTTTTGTAAACCCTAAGGGTTTTTGGGTTTAGGTATTTGGCTTTGTAAAGACATGACCTTAGAGGCATGATCTATTTAAGAAGACAATTTTGTATGGGATGGGGTTACTATGTGGGTATGTTTTGGGATTATTTTTGTTGTTGTAGTGTAAAATCTCTTTTGAGCTAAGAAGATTGTAAAGGCTCTGCAGCTGTGTGCACAGAGACCTATCTAAGAGGAAGGAAAGTCTGCAACTGAGTGTGCAGACTAAGAACGGTTGTCCCCATCCCTTCTAAAGAAATATATTACCAACCGTTCTTGGATCCAAGTATGAGAGGAGATCATAAATCTTAATCATATGGATGTGCAAGTTAGTACCAACTTGAATGATGGTATAATTTTGGATACTCATGGTGGACCAAATTCAAGAAGAAACACATGAGGCTTATTTAGATTCTCACAAGTAAGCATTAAGTAAGAAGTATTTTGTTGGTTAGGAGAGGCCAAAATGATGATTCAATAGATGATGGGAGTGACGGATGGTTTCCTCATACTTGCACTACCAATTTACACTCACCCATTCAACCTACAATGGGGTGTCACAAAAGAAGGCATGGAAGCAAATTTGATGGAGATTGGGTCCTCCAATGCTTTTGAAAGAAGAAGGTTGCAGCCATATGATAAGCATGAACTAATGAAAACCATCACGCATGCCATGGAATGGTTCAAATCAGTTTTAAAGGATAAAATATGGGTGTTCAAACCTGATCACAAAGGTTTGATGCACTTCTTGGTAAAGGGGATTTCTATTACACAAACAAGAATAAGGGGGCAATGTCCAAGCCTATATTTTTCATAATAAGTACCATGAAGGAGGGTGGAAGCATAGAGATCAGCTCATGGATCTCAAGGAGTTCCTCACACACATAGGTCGAACCCTCTTGATGCATATATCAGCCTTGAAGAGGATATTTGGGGACGATACCCTTGTATCACCCTTAGAGGGTCATCATGTCTCCTTTAAGACTTGTAGGAGAAGAGGAGAGGGTTTTCATTGGGATATCTCAAGGATGATGAATTGATACATGGAGGAGAGAATCATACATGTCCACTAGTCAAAATGAAAATATGGGGAGGCATTCCACTATGCCTTATCATTAGTTTACTTTTGTCCCAAAGAGGAGATTTGCTTAGTAGAGAGGAAACTTTGGAGGGAGTATGAGTTTTGCAATGGCATTTTTTGTAGCAGCATGGATTGAAGTTGCTTGAGGACAAGAAATATTGGGAGGGGAGGACTGGCATGTCTCCATCCCATTAGAACCTTGGTCAAGTCACTAGCCCATTAGATTCCCATGGGACCTAGTGAAAATCATCAATAATTTGGTAATTAAATATTTTCCTAAGTTTGCCTAGCACCACATGGAAATAAATTATTAAATGAAAATTAATCTAAGTCAACTAAGGAATCCTAAGCAAGGTTGGGGAGGACAAAATGGAATCATAGGAATCTTATCCAAGGTGTGGAAAGGTTCATTAAACATCAAGAAGATTAGTGGAATATTTTGAGCAAGTGATAATTGCCTAGTAATTAATTGCTCATGATGATCATCAAATGTTGGACCAAGTCCCTAATCCATGTTAAATTTTCTGAATTTACTTCAATATGATCTAGGATCTTAACTGAGAGAACAACATGTACAACATATCTACAGCATATCAATCATGGAGACAATAATGCAAGCACACAAGAGACACAAAGATTTACTTGGGGAAAACCATAAAGGTGAAAAACCCCAATAACTTCCTTAGAGAGAGATAGAGTAATGATACAACCAACCAAGAGAGATAGCCATAACCTAGCAGCAGATCCTCCTCCTCCATAAGTGCGCCACTCCTCCTTGAGTGCATGTGTAAGAAGTGAGTGAGTAAATAGAGTGCCTCCCGCACTCTATTTATACTTGACTTGACTTGCCTTTTTACCTAACTCATGTAGGCTCGAACTTAACCACATAACATAACGCTGAGTGGGCCGACCCCCAATAGGGTGGTCTAATAACCCTTTGACCCACATGACTTATACAGGGCCGACCCCAAATAAGGTGGTCTAATAACCCATCAAGTATAAGTTACGACACTTACAATATAAATGATGACACTTCCTTATAGAGGAATAATACCATCTCTATAGGAATACAATATATATATATGTGAAATACATTCCGAAGTTACATATACATTAACACTCCCTCTTAACTAGGAAGGTATTTCTCAGCACAGTTCTTCTAGCACAAGTCATCTTCTCTGGATCATCGTCACTAGATAATCGTCATCGAGTCATCATCATCGTCACTGCTGCTGCTATCTCAATCAATCTCTGAATCTACTCGTCATAGGAAGTTCTACAGAGCCAGTCCTTTTTCATACTGGATGTAGGCCCACCACCTGCAGGTCTTCATCATCACTAGCCATACTGTGGAATCCTCAGGACTTATTACGTGCGTCACAAAACCTTGAAAGAGCATCCCAGGATGTTACGGGTACACAACTCCGACCTGTAGGATCTCCCAGGGCGCTATTACATGTGATCCCACCACAAAACCTCGAAAGAGCATCTCAGGATGTTACGGGTACACAACTCCGACCTGAAATCTCCCAGGGCACAAATTACATGTGGTCCACCACAAAACCTCGCAAGAGCATCTCAGGATGTTACGGGTACACAACTCCGACCTGAAATCTCCCAGGGCGCTATTACATGTGGTCATGGAAAAACCTCGCAAGAGCATCCCAGGACTGATTACGGGCACACATCCCAACCTATCGGATCTCCCAGGGCGCTATTACATGCCATAGGACAAAACCTCGCAAGAGCATCTGCCAGATATCCCAGGGCGCTATTACATGCCATAGGCAAAACCTCGAAAGACTATCTGCATATCTCCCAGGGCACCGAATTACATGTCCTCCCAGAGCAAAACCTCGAAAGAGCATTTGTCAGATGTCCCAGGGCACCGATATTACATGCCATAGGCAAAACCTCGAAAGACCATCTGCAAATCTCCCAGGGCACTGGATTACATGCTCATCTGCACAACCTGATCCACGGCCACAGAGTATCACCCTGATACTCACTATACATCATCCTGATGTATCCATGATCATCCTGATCATCATCACTGCAACGTCCTGCTGCATGTCATCTGGAGCAACATCCTGAAGCTCATCATCTATGATCATCCTGATCATCACTGCAACATCCTGCTGCATGTCATCTGGAGCAACATCCTGAAGCTCGTCATCTATGATCATCCTGATCATCACTGCAACATCCTGCTGCATGTCATCTGGAGCAACATCCTGAAGCTCATCATCTATGATCATCCTGATCATCACTGCAACATCTTGCTGCATGTCATCATACCTGATCCACCTGATCATCAATGCATCTACCTGATGCATACCAAGTATCTACCTGATACATATCATCATACATGATCCTCCTGATCATCAATGCATCTACCTGATGCATACCAAGTATCTACCTGATACATATCATCATACATGATCCTCCTGATCATCAATGTATCCACCTGATACAAATACATGATACATATCACCATACATGATCCACCTGATCATACAATGTATCCACCTGATACATATACAGATACATGGTCCAAGCATCCAACATGATGCATATACAAAATACATACACATGATCCAACTGATCATATCCCGCATCAACATGATGCGTACATACATACATAAAAATGATCCAACTGATCATATCCAAGCAGAACCCAGAACATCATCCTGATGCTCATCATCCAGCGCTTACATCCACAGCCATGTGAAGGATCCTCCTTCCAACATGCTTGGAATGGCTTCAGCAAATGTGTCCATCACTTCTTCCTCGAAGTGTCCTTGATCTAAAGAACGCCAAGCCTCTCTTTGAAGTACTCGAACTTCACTCTGGCTAGTGGCTTCGTCAGCACATCTGCAATCTACTCGTCCGTCGCAACATACAGAAGCTTCACAGCTCCTCTCTGCACCATATCCATGATATAGTGATATTTGATCTCTATGTGTTTCGACCTGTCATGAAACACTGGGTTCTCGGACAGCTTCACAGAACTCTGGTTATCACAGAAGATACCAGTAGCCTCCAATGGGAGATCAAATAACTCAGACAGTAGCTTCCGTAGCCATACTGCCTCACAACTAGCTGAACAGGCTGCAACATACTTTGCCTCAGCTGTACTCAGTGCTACACAGGACTGCTTCTTACTAAACCAAGAGATCACACCTGATCCCATACTGAAGCAGCACCCAGATGTGCTCTTCCTATCTGCAGCACTGCCAGCCCAATCTGAATCAACATAACCCTGCAGGTTAAACTTTTGATTCACCTCATACTTGAGCCCATAATCCACTGTACCCTTCAGGTACCTCAGAACATGCTTTACAGCAACCAGGTGAACACTCCTTGGCTCAATGTGTTCACAACAAAGCAAATGTCCGGTCTCGTGTTCGTCAGGTACATCAATGACCCAATCATCTGACGATACATAGAGACATCAATCAGCTCAGATGAAGCATCACATAGAAACTTCAGATTCGATGCCATAGGTGTGGCCATGGCCTTGCAATCCATCATCCCGAACCTATTCAGGATCTCTACTACATACTTCCCTTGTCCAAGGAAGATTCCTTCTGCACTCTGCCACACCTCCATGCCAAAAACAAATAGTGCATCATCCCCAAGTTCTTCATCTCGAACTCGGTAGTAAGCTTCCGCTGCGTGTTGGCAATCAATCTATCTTCACCATACCAAGTTCTGCACATATATGATTTCCTATCATGTGTCTCAGAACCAAGTGGCTGCTCCACATACACTTCTTCTTCATCTACACCATTCAAGGAAGCTGTCTTGAATCCATCTGGTGTATCTTCTATTTCATCACTTTTATATTTCTCTATGCTGCCATCTGCAACATGCTTGATCTGATAGTTCCATTTGGAAGTCATAGCAAACTTCCCTTCATGTCTTTGGGATTACATCCCAAACATCATTTTTCATGATCGACGGATCATGGCATTTCATTTCTTCATCCCAGATCCTGGGAACTTCAATATCTTCAATAGATATCTTTGTTGCTAGAACAAATGTTGTAGTCCTTTTGTAGGTGAAGATATACGGTCTTTCCTACAAAACAGGTTAAATTGCATGATTAAAAACATCTCATAATTTTCAGAACAAATTCTTACACATAAAGAAATATGTCATACAATCATGCAATTATCTTAGCCAATGCTTCAATACAACATTTATCCATATCCCGTAACTTTCTAGATGCCTTCCAATCTCTACCAGAACATTGTTAAGAGTGTGCACAACTCTCAACATGTCAGCAAAGAGGTTTCATTCTAGATAAGTAGCAATGGAATGTTGTACAGTGCCATAGGCCACTTACCCATGCATATTAGGAGTATACTGTTCATCAATGCAATTATTCTAATATGCATAATACACAACCTAATTCTAGGAACATCAGTATATACATTATTGAACAGTATTATTTAAGAAATGACAATTCAAATACTTATCTTTGTTTGTTCATTGGGTGGAATCCCTCTGAGTCTTCGCTTCCTTGCAGGAGCTGCTGGAGTCCTAATCTGAAGTAGCTTCTTCTACACCTTTCTGTTGTGGGATGTAGAGAGATGGTCAATTCCCTCTGAATATCTGCATCCTTGCATAAACCACTGGAATGTACTCCCTCTTGATCTTTGCTTCCTGGATTACCTGTTCTTGAATCTCATATTCATCCTTGGTCCCTATGCATGCTTATTAGTATCATGAATGTGTTATCCTTGTGATCTCATATAAAATCATACATTCATTAGTATACTATTAAAACACAATAATCTCAAGCATGTATAGTCATGATCATTTCAAACAGAAATAATAAGCATTAGCATTCAAGGTTTATGTAGGATTCTTATGGTTAGTCAAATCATAAGAAACATAACATGTCTAAACCTGTAATTACTCAAACCTATGACTCTTCAGGTTAGTTGAATCATCAATCAAGATAAGAGATATAAAATGCATAAAACCTGTGATTATTCAAACCTATACCATCATGATTCTTCTGGTTAGTCATATCATCAATTATGGTAAGAAACATAATATGCATACATGATTATTCAAACCTATGACTTCATGAATAATTATTATCAACAACAGTATAAGATCCTAACACAAGGTAGGATTCTATCTTGATATAGGAAAAACATACTTGGATTAGCATGCTAGCTATTTATGTCTAACATACTCACATGATGTCTTCTTGTTCTTCTTCAATGACTTGTGCTAGTAACCTGTATATCTCATAGGTTAACTATTACAAAACCAAGTTATACATACCTCGTAAATGGATCTTCTATGAGATCCATGACAATGGATGAATCTTTGTCCTCATGTTATCATGATCATATGTTCTTGGACCAGAACATGATTTGTCTTTCTTGGTGTACCTTTCATGTTAGTAGACAACATAAACCTCATACAACACCATAATGCATTAGTACAATCATAAGTGTCAACACCCTAACCAATGAATATCTTCTATCATGCATTCATAATTTTGTTAAGGTTATACGACAAATCTAAAATCAAAATTGTACTAACCGTAATAACATGAAGACAAACATACCATAAACTTAATCATGGACAAATATCGAAACATACCTCGATGAGTCATACCTGTCGAGATCGCTTGTAATCTTCTTATGTAAGGCCTTATCCTCATCTCCCTCTGAGACAGGAACTTCTTCACTTATGCAGGTGACCAATCCATCTTCTTCTAGGATTAACCCAATCCACTTGATTTGCAAGAACTGGACCTGGAGATGGATATGGGTTTGTCAGAGAAACCCCAAAAATTCAAACTTTGAATTTCAAACTTCCGAAAGGATATAAATATGCGCCTTGATGAGCTGATCAAACTGGTATATTCAGAATTTGAAAACTGCAAAGTTTTACTCCTCAATTTCGCCTTTGAAACTTTCGGATTCACTGGACGTGACCCTGAACTGGGGTTTGATGAAGCCCACTCTTTTTCCCCATCAAAAGGTTTGATCCAAAGCTCTAAGCTTCTATTTTTCTGAGGAGCTTCCAGCCATGGTCACAGATTGCAAAAAGTCCCATTTTTACAGAAGCCCTAATTTTCCACTTTTCCGATCAAAGTCCCGAACTAGGGTCTAATCAAGCCCAGCCTTCTGCCCAACCAAAAATTCTAATCTTGGTCTCTAAATTTCTATTTTGATGAGTAGCATCCAGCCGTGGTCTCCGATTACAAAAATTCCAACTTTCTCCAAAGCCCTAAATTCTGGAAGCCATGAATGAAGGTACTCAAAAATAATTCTGTTTTGACATAAATATGTACCTGATTGTTTCTGGTGTAACTAAGAAATTTTTGATCCACAGAGTCTGAAAACGTTTCCTGAGATAGCCTGACCTGTTATCTTTCCATCTTGACAGGTCTGACCTCAATTGGATTCTCTGAGAGAGAGTTATGCCAAATGTCGCAACGTGACCTGTTTTGGGATAAAATAGAAGAGAGAACTTGTACGGCGTGCCACGTGTCACTGTTTGAACTTCGACCTATGAAAACATTTCCTGAGATAGATCGGCCTGTTATCTTTCCATCCTGACAGATCTGACCTCAATTGGACTCTCTGAGAGAGAGTTATGCCAAGTGTCGTAACATGACCTGTTTATGGGATAATACAGGAGAGCGAACTTGTACGACGTGCCACGTGTCACTGGTTCCACTTTGGCCTTGGAAAACGTTTTATGAGATAGTACAGACTGTTTAATACCTGTCACTTTTTACGAAATTTCATTTGGAGCTTCCTAGCCCAAGATATGACCTTTTTCCCAAGGTCACCTGATTTTTGACTCAGATCTGGAAGAGGCAGAAACCCTATATTGTACAGATCATAAATCACAAAGTACAACGAATTAGAGGTTTTCCTTTGGACACAAGGTACCTGGAGATTTAATCTTCGTCCTGTAACAATTTCAGATCCAAAAAATTCGCCAAAACGTATTTATAGCGAAAGTTCTACGGTGACTGGTTTTTGCTATATCAAGCCCTAGCATCATAAGTGCAACAAGTGTCATACATGCCATATCATGCCTTCTTTCAGGCTAGCTCTGATACCATGTTAAATTTTCTGAATTTACTTCAATATGATCTAGGATCTTAACTGAGAGAACAACATTTACAACATATCTACAGCATATCAATCATGGATACAATAATGCAAGCACACAAGAGACACAAAGATTTACTTGGGAAAACCATAAAGGTGAAAAACCCCAATAACTTCCTCAGAGATAGATAGAGTAATGATACAACCAACCAAGAGAGATAGCCATAACCTAGCAGCAGATCCTCCTCCTCCATAAGTGCGCCACTCCTCCTTGAGTGCATGTGTAAGAAGTGAGTGAGTAAATAGAGTGCCTCCCGCACTCTATTTATACTTGACTTGACTTGCCTTTTTACCTAACTCATGTAGGCTCGAACTTAACCACATAACATAATGCTGAGTGGGCCGACCCCCAATAGGGTGGTCTAATAACCCTTTGACCCACATGGCCGACCCCCAATAGGGTGGTCTAATAACCCTTTGACCCACATGACTTATACAGGGCCGACCCCAAATAAGGTGGTCTAATAACTCATCAAGTATAAGTTACGACACTTACAATATAAATGACGACACTTCCTTATAGAGGAATAATACCATCTCTATAGGAATACAATATACATATATGTGAAATACATTCCGAAGTTACATATACATTAACAATCCATCTAGTCCCTATGGGTTTAGGGGAAGAAAATATTAATTGTTGGGATTAATTTTGAACAAGTAGTAGATAGGAAATTTAATATTTCTAATGTTTGTGATGATCCATAGTATTGTTATTTTCATGAATAAAGTAATGTTAGGATACATATTAATGATTATGTGTCCAAGAGGGCACATAGAGATAAGACTTGTCCATAAGAAGCTTTCCAAAGAAATAATTCAAGGCTAGAAAGCAATGAAAAAAGAAGGAAACTAGATAAATCAAGGAAAAGTTGGCATAAAGCAGAAAAACAGAAAAAATAGTGCAAAGCAGAAAAGTAGTGGAAAAGAAGACCAAAGCAATAAAAGCAAGAAAGGCGGGCTTAAAGTAGAAAAGTAGTGGAAGAGGAGAATAAATAAGTAGAATAAAAAAACCAGAATAAAAGAAGTAAAGCAGGATAAACCAAGTAAAACATTAAAAAAAGCTTCAGAATGTAGCAAGTTCTAAACTTACTCATGAAGGAACACTGGGCTAGGTAGCTTGCACAAGAAAGTATAGAGATCTTTCCTATTTTTTGAAGATAAGAGAGATTGGTAAAAGTGGGAAAGAAGGAAAACGGATTAAGGAAAGCAACAAACGATAAGTTTATACAAGGAGGGAGAATTCATGATCCAAGTGGGTCCAAAATGCAAAAAAAAAACTTTCCAAAGAATCCCCATTCATCACTAATTTCGAATTTCATAGATGGCAAGTCTGGGAAAGAAAGAAGATAAGATCAATTATGAAGGATAAGTTTATAAAAGGATGATTAAAACTCTATTTCACATATTTGATAGTTATTGCATTCATATTTGAGATCTCTGAACTTTCAATTGACGTGGGAGATGTGCCCCTGTTGCTTCTTCTGCTAGTTGATTCTTTAGTTATGATTCTTGGAGGATGGAATCCAACCATATTCAATGATATTTTATGGTTTATTTAAGTTTTTTCATATCTGATTTAATGATTTGAATAATAATTCCATTTCCATTCAGTTCGAATTCTAGAGATCCTTGTTTTTCACAATCTTTATTGGATGTAATGAATGTTAGCAAGTGTTATGATTGTTCTGAGCGAACTTTGAGAATATATATTCTTTAATTGATGTTATTAACACTCTCTGTATCATTTATGTACTGGATTCCATAAATAATCACAGTTTTATTGGAGTTTTGCAAACCCTTCCTAGATCTTACGGTAATTTTGACTAGTTTTCCAGTTTTATGTGGTTAACTGACTTCTTCTCCACGAGTTTTCATTTTATCAGTTTCTGATGTTATATAAGAGTATGAAGAACATAATTCAGGTATTTTTTCAGTGATTCATGATCCTTTTATTCCCTCAAATTCGAGTTGGAATTCTTCCTCTTGTGCAGTCCTAGAATTGTCTTTCTCTTCCTAAGATTCCAAAATGCATTCCTTTGATTCTAAATGGGTCAATTCAAGTCTTATTAGTGGTTTGGGACTAGACACATTCCATTCACCTTCTGATTTATCCCGAATTTTGTGTCTGGAATCTAGTTTGCATATGTTGGTTGTTAGGAACCCATGTCTTTACTTTGTTAGTATGTTGTTGTTGGACGTATATGCTTTGTAATTCGTCCTGTAGTATTTGTTGATCAATAGTTTGTGTTATTGTTGTTGGCACATATGCTTTGTAAGTCGCCCGTAGTATTGTTGATCCATAGTTTGTAACGGCCCATGGTTTCGACCCATAGTATTGGCGCCTAGAATTAGTATATAAGTGTGTGTTGAAACCTATGAAGGGGGTGAAGTTATTTGTATTGAGCTTGCTCATAGGAGGTTGCCCCCTCGAAGTGGCCTATGATCAATATAAAAGTGATTCTGAGTTCTATCATTTCTGCTATTTCACATATTTTTATTAAGTAATTGTTGCAGGTGCATCACATTGGTGTACCTAAGAATCCTTGCAATAGACTTCAGTGTCAACTAAATTTGAAACATAAATGGTCCCAATACGTTTTGCAAAGTATTCTTATGCCAGTTTAAGCCTGTTCTTTGCTGCTTCATTTTTTCCTCACTATGATCAGCTCCAAGAAAATTCAATTGTGAAGTTCGGGTGGGTTTATCAAAGTCTAGGGCTAGTTGCCTCAACACTAGTCTTAATATCTAGTTCACCATTTTTATTGAAAATTTATGATTTAAAAACATGGTGATTATTTAATATTATGAGAATCTGATATGGGGATATTACATCTCCTAGCCTCTCAACCCTCTTCTCTTTTTCTTATCTTTTCTAATTTGAGACCTTAATCCCCCATCCCATCCCCTCCCCTTTTTATTTTCACTCTTGGGTTCTTTCTCATGATAACTTGACGTTATTTTCCTTCCTTTCCTTACTTTTTAACCCTCCTTTCTTTTCACTTCAAATTATTTCCTTTTAAACTTTTAAATATTTTATCTATTCAAATTAATTTCATTATTAAATTAATTATATCAATTTATATGTTACATTATTTCCCAAATCTTTATTCTATCTAATTTATTTTTAAAATTTCAATTCTTCCTTTATACCTTAAAACTAATACCTTTGACTTATTTTACACTTTAATTTTCAATTCTTTATTTCCTCCAATGCCTAATTCTTTCCTGTCTACTCCCAATGGTTAGTTTATCCTTCTATTTAATATTGATGTCTCACTCTTTCTATATTACAACTTATTTCTGGCTCCCTTGATGATAGGTAGAGTGTTTACTCGAAATGTTGGGTTGTTTCAAAACTATAACACGGTTACATCAAAGAAACCCTAACAATTATGGAAAACTGTGGAAATCTACATGCTAAGAAGTGTGTCATAGAGTTATAGCACATGACACTCCCTTGTCCCCAAGGCCCTAGAAACCCCATCCTCTATAACCTACCAACAAAATTCCTACATCTTTAGATTGATAAAGGAACTTCATTATTTTGTCAGTGCAATAATATTCAATAGGGAGTAATACTCCCACCGCTGTTTAAAAAGAAGTACAAGTGTTACACCAAAATCTCGTCATCATGAGCTATGTGTCCTCTGTATGCCCTGATCTCTAAAGTCCCTGAGCTAAAAAATTGGAAGAGAGGTGTTGTCATCCCCTTTAACCTTATGTGTTCACCCCGACGCACCCTCCTCTCCAGAAAGGTGCGTCATGTCCAAGATGACGCGCTCTATGCCTTAGCAGAGTGCATCGGTGGCACAATGTGCCCTTGTACAAGGTGCATTGATCTCTCTTTGGCGCATGTTTCTCTTGTGCAAGGTGCGTCACAGTTGGTTAAAATGGATAAAGAGAAGCTTCAAGCGACTTCTTGAAGATTGGATGGCGTGGAGACATATCCCTACTTATCTAGAAAGGTGGCATTCGATCCCTCTACCTAGTGGGATGATCCCTTAATCCTCTCCCTTAAATCCTTAACCTATCCTATCCCTTTAGAGATATATATATGAACCCCCTCTCCATTGTTAATGGAGGAAGGATACAATACCTATATGTTGGTGGAATTTCTCTAGGTGATCCTTTTCATCCATTAGGAGGCTAAGCATTTGATCTTGGAGGCTAGGATTGTTGGAAGGAAGTTATGACATCAAAGCATTGTTCGTAACATCTCTCCCTTTGTCCTTCTTATTATTACATCTAATACAAGCTATTTCCATAAACTTTGTTGTATTGATAATGTTTAGGATTAAATTCTTTAACTAATGATCTAGATCAATTCACATCCATGTGATTTTATTACTTGTTTGTTTCCACATGTTTTGTCCGGTTTTGCAGCTAAATATATGAATATCAAGACTTGGAACAACAAGGCGAAAGGAACCACACACTTGAGGTAAGCCATCTCTTTCATTTATTTTGCATTTCAATTGATCTAGGAAAGGAATTTGTATTATGTATTCAATTGTTCTAGATATGAACCATTTAGACTAGGGATATCTATTTGAGTCTGCTCATACAAATTGTCCGTAGTAAAATTTGGCAACCATACTGGGGATAGTGGTCCATGATTTTTTATTTCATTACATTTTTTTCTTTGATTTCTTTCCAATTAGCCTATAGCCTCTAAGTTTCCTTTTATTTTTGGATCTAACCATCAGAGAGTATTTGGGTCATCCAAACTCTATTTGGGATCTTTATTGATCCTTCTACATGTTTATTCTTGGATAATTTTTGTTTTTTCTGCTTAGATCCCGTCCGACGCACCTGGACAATTCATCACCCACGTCATTGTAATTCTAACGCACTTATCCTGTTAGCAGACTAGGTCGCAGACGCTCTCTGGCAGTTTACAACCTGCATTGCTGAAGCAGTTACCCAGTGTGTCGAGTGCATCGTTGGGTATCCAAACGCTCTGGTGCACCCTTGTAGGGTGCGTTTCCCTTCATTATTTGGAATTCAATGTTGAAAATTATCAAAGTTGGTTTTTGGTTTGATTTTTTTACTTCTGTGTGTTTTTCCTTCACTGCTACAGAACCTCCTAGACCTAGCATACTCCATCCTTGGCTTATTTTCTGAAGTTTGAATATTGATTTGGATCCTATCTAGTCAAGCGGGTGTACCCCTCATTGTGGGAAATTTCAATCCACCATGAGCACACTCAGTCTTGTGACTCCTTATCAAGCCATCTGATCTGGTCCATCTGACTTCGAATTCCTGCAATATTTGATTATTGTGATTTTTCTCAATTTTGTGTGTTTTTATGTGTTTTTGAGATTTTGGGTGATTATTTTTCTTTGAGAGTTTCCAATCAATCAAAGTTTGCAGTAGCATATTCTATGATTTTTTGAATATAGGTTTGGAAAGTGGTATAATTCTTAGACCTATTGAGTACATTGATTAGAAAATCAAATTTGTTGATTATCTTCATTTCAAGCTTGTTTCTTGGAATTGTTGTAGAGATCATTTACGCTTTGGAGTGAGTATTAAAAGATCTTTGAAAAGTTTAGAAGATTATTATTGGCTTGCACTTTCTTGGTTCTGAAAAGTGATTCATCATTTCCTTGAAAATTCTAAGTGTATTTGAACTTTTGCAAAGCATTCCAAAGATACTGAAAATTCTTGCATTTTTTATTTTCTTCCGACTTTTTTAACATTGTTTTGGAAAATAGGAGTTATTGCATTCAAAAGGAAATTCTTCTTTTCATTTTTTTGTAGATTTGCTTAACTTGAAAAGATAAAAAAGAAAAAAAAACATTTGGATTTAGTGTATTATTCATTTTTTTTATTATTATTAAAAGCATGCTTTTGAATCATTTTGGTTAATTTTGAAAGTATAGAGGTACTTGTTCATTTCATTATCGAAAACAAAAAATATTTCTCCTCACTCCAACTAGTTTTCATTGAAAACGAAAAAGAAAAGATTTGCATTTTCATGTAGTTAGGATTTGTGTCTTTTTAAATTCCAGTCTACACCTCATGCATTGACTTAACCGTCAAGATAAAATTTAACAGTAGAATTAAGTTAAAATTGTATAGAAACTTGTGTGTTAAGGTAGATATGTGTTCCAACATATTTAAGTGTGGAAACTATCGTTATTTTCTTGCACTACATCCCAAGGGATTCTAGTTATTCCACGTACCAATCGGTATATCGAATTCCCTTTCATGTACCTTCAGGTATATAGAAAGGTAATTCATGTAATCGATAGTATATCAGAAGGATCCTATTGTGCGGTTGTGCATTAGACAACACTACTACGGATTTGAGCTCCCACGTACCTTATGTATATTGAGAGACCCCACGAGGACTCATGTAACCATCTGAGTTAACGAATTGGCCATTTTGGCATGGAAATACACCAAGAACAACACTCAGAAAGCTACTACGCACGTACTATGAAATAGTTGGGTTATATGGTCAGGGGTACGGTCCCAATCCTCCCTGGTTAGTGCTTTGAAAAATTGTGTCGAGTATAATTGTTGGACCCTATGGTATATCGCGAGTTGTGATGCCTTGATAATCCTGTGAAGTTCCATACCATTGAATCCCACCTACCACATAAGTTTGCTTGCAGCTTTAGCTTGAGTAGATCTTGGAGTGTATTTTTTATTTTTGTATAAAACTCTTAGGAGAAATTTTGGTTTAGTCATTCTGGTTGATTAACCTTTAAGAAGATCCCGCGGGATTTTAAACATGCCACCTGAATATCCCCTCAATCAAGGGAGAACTCAAGAGAAACTATGGATCAACCTACCACATCTATGTCACATGAAGAAGATACTTCTACCATGGAGTCAGGAATGAACTATTCACCTCCCACATATCCACCTATCAATGATCATACGGGGCCTTTGATTGTGGAACAAAACTCTTCACATGACACAAATTTTTATCATTCGATGGAAGGACATCCTAGAACCACAAACTAGATTTTCAGTTGACCCCAAAAATACCCAATATCCACAACTTTTAATCCAACTGCATCATTGTGGGACACTTCGTTAGGTCAACATGTTTCCGGTTTTGAGTCACTACCGACGAAGGAAACTCCACTTCATCAACTTTCTCCATGGATTCCCAATGATGTCTATTTTGCACCTGTTTACGCGACTATTGACCGTTTATGAACATTCGGTGAACAAATTAGATGAAAGAGTTTCCCACCTAGGTCTAATACATAATTACCAAATATTGAACAGCATTCCCCTATCTATTCTTTATCTTTTTCTTCACCAGGAATATCTACACCAACCTTGACGACTTATGAACCAGGTCAACCATTTTTCCTGAAGAGTACACCTCAGAGTCAGGAGACCGGTTCAACATCTCATCCAACCCCAACCACTGGAGGGAAACCTTCAGCCACTATTAACTACATTACTAGAACATTACCTCCACCACCCCCACCTCAAAATTAAAGGGGAGTTTATAATCTACTTTTTATTCAATAGTTGAGTGGAGTTCATCCCTTAGGTAGTAGTCAACAATTAATCTTGGGTCAACCTATGATTAGTGGTCAACATACGGTTACTGGGAACACTCTTATAAGTGGAAAATTTTCAACTAGGGGGAAACCCCTAGCTAGTGGACCTAATCTAACTAGGGGGCATCACCCAGTTAATGGAGATAACGTGGAGGAAATTCTTCACATTTGAACTATAGTATGGTTGGAAGTTATATCCCAACCATGGGACAACCTACGTGGACACATCACACCGGGGGGAAATCTACTTGGACCAAACCCCCATGGGGGTGTATCTATTCGGGAAATCATAATGCTTCTATTGCACAACATTATCCAGGAAACCTTTTTCCTGTATTACCCTATACCAGAAACATGAACAACCCATGGGGGCACCATAATGTTCCACTGCTTGGACCTCCATCCAGTGGACCACCCCCACCACCTCCACTACCTCCCCCACCATTAGTTCCACCACCACCAACTTATTATGGAGGAGGAGGACCCGCACCTTCTGGAAGAGGACCAACTTATTCTGTAGGAGGAGGAACCCCACCTTCTGGGGGAGGACCACGTTATACTGGAGGAGGAGGACCCCACCTTCTAGCGGAGGACCACCTTATTTTAGACGAGGAGGACCCCCACCTTCCAGCGAAGGACAACCTTATTCTGTAGGAGGACCTCCTTCAGGTCCACCTCCCAACCTAGGAGACCCACATCCATATGGCCAATTTCCTATAGGAGGACCTTACGATCAATCCAACCATGGTCCTACTGGTACACATATTTCTTATCAGTATTACCAGTATCCACAGCCAAACCAACAATTACCATTTCTGGGTACACTTGATATGCCAGACTTGTCTCGGTTGACTAACGATCCCATTCAACATGGCATGAATTGGCCTATGATTCCTGTGAAGTTACCATCAGATGTTCCGAAGTTTGATGGCAAGCCCGATGAGGGCCCTAAGAACCACATTATGACTTATCATTTGTGGTGTTATTCCAATTCCTTAATGGATGATTCCATCCATTTGAGCTTATTTCAACGAAACCGTACTGGTACTTCCACAAAGTGTTACATTGAGTTGCCACCACATTCCTTTGTTGATTTTTTATCTCTAGCTATGTCATTTTTACTCACTTCCAGCTATCAATCCGCTACGAAACCGAAACATATATTTTGACTTCTCTCAATCAAACCACATACACTCACATTTCTGATCATATTCATGGGTATAGGAGGAGATGACGTCTTATTAAATCCCACATTCCAAAACTCATTCCGGATCAACTCGTTGTCGATTGGTTCATGAAGTCACTACTGCCTATCATAGCTAAAGACGTGGTTATGTGTGGGGACGTTACGGAAGAACAATCCATATATCCTGCTCAGTATTTAGACCTGGTCTATTCCCAATATGTCACCTTATATGATATCACTCCTAATTCCCCCCACCCTACATATTATCCAAAAAAACCACCTATGGGACCTCATGTCGATAGCATCATTGCTTTCGTTCATACCCATCCCGTTGTACAATCTGGTGGATCCAAAAACCATCATAACTCGACTCCACCTTTGAAACGGGATTGAAACAACACCAAACAATCACCCAGCCCTACTTCCACCAAAGAAGTGAATTAAGTTCAATCTGCTTCACCTCAAAAATCCAATGGTAAAAATAAGAACAAAGGTAAATCTAAAAGGTCTTCTAACCAACAGGATCCAAAAAACAATCCAAAAGACAATAAACAAAAGCATAAGGTAAAATATCCTTGTTTACTATGTGGTGATGATCACTTCACCAAAGAATACCCACATCAGGAGGAAGTGTAAAATTTCCTTAAAGGGAACCCCACACCTGTAGTATTAACTAATCCCTTCCCCACACAACAACAACAAATGATTGCACAACAACCATCTCCTTCTCAAGGAGAACCATCCACAATCGCTCATGTTATCATGATGTGGAGCGAAAATATCAACTTATCTACTCGATCATGTACATATGAATCTACTTCTAACAAGGAATCTAATGGTGGTCATCCTGAAAAATCCTCCGTGTCTACATCTAGCATTCCTTCACCTCAAGGTCCTCTTGATAGAGAAACCTTTACCGGATTCAGTATTTCCTCCACCCAAGAGCATGATTCGAAAGTCCATTTTCAATCCAAATGCTTGGGATACTAAAAACTATAATATATTAGAGGATTTAGCACAATCCCCTTGTGCTATGTTGACACTAGAAGTATTGCAAAACTATCCCATTTAGCGTAAAACCCTGTTATCTGTTCTAGAAGATGTAGATCCAGATTCCTCCAACACCATCATGTTCAAACTAGAGTATTTCAAGCTGAGGATTTCCCACCAACTTGTGTTTCAAATTGTTTCTAACATTTATGGGAAAATCATCCATCATACTACCTTAGAAGAAGGAGCCTCTAACTTTGTTATGTCGTTATCCTATTGATGAGCCATTGGATCTCCCGAATTGAACCATTCCCCCACCACATTAAAATCCTTTGATGGACGTGGTTTTCAACCTCACAGGATGTTACAATAATTAACCATCGAGTTGGGAAGTAAGACCGTTTCCATTAACGTTGAAGTCATTGCTACCTCGTTGGATTACAACCTATTACTTGGTCAAAAATAGTTCTATGCCATGACTACAGTTTCATCATCCATCTTCTGCATTGTGAAATTTCCCCATCAAGGGAGGATTGTCACTATCGACCAGTTATATTTCTATACACCTAACACCACCACTCATCCCACGAACAATGCCCTTTTTCTAGGACAGTCTATGCAGAGATATGAGAGTGTGCGGGTAGGACTCCTTAAAGATTCATCCCTCATGGGATTGTTTCCAACACCAGATCCCCCTACCCATGTTGCCATGGTAAACATGATTTCATCCTCTTATTACTCGACAGACCAATGGATTGTGCTCGATCCTGATCATTTGGATTGGATTGGAGATCTGATGACTCTCAGCCCCATAGAAGCTACTTACGAGGACATCCAATTAGCCCTTGATTTACCAGATGTCCACTCTTCTATGGTATCTACCTCACATTCTCTACCATTACAGCGGAATTCATCCCCACCTAATCCCCTACTCCAGACTTTTCATTCTGACGAGTCCATTATGGAGATCATGAGTGTGGATGAACCCCCATGGGAAGACCTTCACTATAGATCGCATTTCCTTCCGCCATTAGATTCGGTAGAGAAATCCATTGAAACAATTGTTTCACCGGATTTCTTTCCTTACCCTCAATCTCCTATCCTGATTGGAAATACTGTAATAGAGGGAAACTTGGCTAACATCATTCGTACCTTTCCAATCGACATCTCCGTAAAATCCAAAGTCATGGAATAAATTCATCTAGGCTAATCCTGTTCTCCTGAATAAGTCACCACATACACGGCCTTATTTAAACAATTCCGCTACATATTTGCATGGATCTACGAGTAAATTCCCAAGATTGATCCTACTATTGTGATGCACGAGATTCAAACATATCCCGACACAAAACCTGTGTGACAAAAACTCCTCCCTGTGCACCCTAGAAAAACTATGGCTATTAAGGTAGAAATAGAAAATTTGTTGAAGCCTGGGTTCATTTATCCTGTTCCCTTAACAGATTGGGTCACTAATGTTGTCCCCATACAAAAAAATAGGGAACCATTAGGTTTTGTGTCGATTACAAGGATTTAAATAAGGCTTGTCCCAAGTACAATTACCCTACCCTGTTCATTGACCAAATCATCAAAAACTGTGCCGAAAGTGTCATCATCTCATTCATTGATGGATTTTCTGGCTATAATCAGATTGAGATCCATCCTACTGACCAATATAAGATGGATTTCATCTTCCCATGGGGTAAGTTCACATATCATAAACTCCCTTTTGGCCTTAAAAATGTTGGTGCTACATTCCAGTGGGCTATGTCGTACGGTTTCCACGATGTGAAGGATTTTGTGGAACCCTACTTAGGTGATCTCCCTGCTCATTTGAATCATTGTGACTTCCACATCAATCATCTGACGACCATATTCCTTAGGTGTCAATGGTATAATATCTGTTTAAATCCTCATAAATGCATTTTTTGTGTCGAGTTCGGACGCCTTTTAGAATTCATAATTTCAAAGGATGGGATCCACATCAATCCTCTCAAGGTGGAATCCATCATTGCTCTACCACCACTCACGGATATTACAAAACTTCAAAGTTTGCAGGGGAAGGAAAACTACCTGAGGTGTTTCATGTGTAATTTCGCAAAGAAAACATAGTGATACATGCGGTTGCTAAAGAAGGATGTCCCATTCATTTGGGATGATTATTCTCAACAATCCTTTGACAACCTCAAACATGCCATCACTCATGCACCCATGTTACAACCAATGAATTACACAAAGGATTGCATCCTTTATCTTGTTGCTTCCACTTCCACTATCGCTATGGTTTTGGTACAGGAATATAGTCATGCTCGAGAGCATTTGATATACTACATTAGTAAGGGTCTCATTGAAACTAAAACCCAGTATTCACATGTAGAGAAACTAGCTCTCAAAGCATTCATTGTTGTATAGAAGTTCCACCTTTACATCCTCCTCCGCACTACCATAATCATCGCGGACTCTAACCCCATGTACCACATTCTCATGTGCCAAGTAATCGGGGGAAAATATTCGCGTTGGATTGTGATTCTTCAGGAATTCGACCTCTAGTTTGAGAAGGCCAAATCAAAGAATTCTTTGGTTTTTGAGCAACTTATTTGCGATATTCCCCGTACTGATCAAGAAACTGAGCCCATGGATTCCCTCCCCGATGAGTCTTTGTTTCTCATCAGTACTTCTGACCCTTGGTAAAAATATATCACATTGTATCTCCAAACCCAACGCTTCAGTCCTCAACTATGTCATGTTGAAATCCATCGTATCTATCACCACGCAAAGTATTAACTCATCATTGGTGACACATTATATTGTCGTGGTGTCGATTCTATCCTCCGACGTTGCTTAAGTCATGAGGAGGCCGAGCATGTTCTGAATGATTTTCACTCGAGGGAATGTTGCGGTCATCTTTCTGGGATGGCTACAGACCAGAAAATCCTATGCGTTGGATACTATTGGCCTTCCATATTTAAATATTGCATTGAAGTCATCAAGAAGTGTCCTCCTTGCCATCTTTTTCACTATAAAAAGTGCTCCAATCCTGCCCCATTACATCCAGTTATCATCTCCAGTCCCTTTTCCAAATGGGGCATCAAATTCATACACTGTAATCCTACCTCGATTGGGGGGCATGGTTATGTTATTGTCGCAGTCGACTACTACACCAAGTGGGTCGAGGTTATGCCTACGTACAAAGAAGACGATGAAACTTCCGCACTCTTTATGTTCAACCATATAATTGCACGATTCAGAGTCTCTCAAGCCATCGTCACTAACCATGGATCACATTTTCAAACAAATATGGTGGATGAACTCAACGCCAGACTTGGTTTTCGACATGAGAACTCAACTCCCTACTACCCTTAGTCAAATGGACAAGTAGAGGCCACTAACAAGGTCTTGAAAACCATGATTCAGCATATGGTGGGAACACATAATTCCAATTGGCATATAATTCTTTTTTCAACCCTATGGGAATATAGGACTTTCGTTCAAACTTCCATTGGTTTTAGACCCTTTCAATTGGTCTATAGACTAGAGGTAGTATTACCAATCGAGTACGAGATTCCGCCACTAAAAATCGTTGTCGAAATTTTACCAAACACCACTGTCAAGGAAGAACGATTTCTATACTTGGAAAAACTCGATGAAACTTGCCATGATGCAGTTCAGGCTAATCAAGCACACAAGAAATGCATCAAGGCCCAGTATGCCAAATCAGTGAAATCTCGTATCTTCAACGAGGGAGATTTGGTCCTTACTTATGTCCAAAAACATGATAAGCTAGGGGCAGGAAAAATTGAGTCTATGTGGCATGGTCCATATGTGGTAAAACATGTTTTGGAAAAGGGAGCATATGAACTTGAGGATTACAACAAGATATCTTTGGGGGAGCCTTGCAATGGGATCTACCTAAAGCAGTATTATTCCTAAATCATTTACGCATTAGTACTTTGTATATAATGTACAAAATGTGTGTTTTGTTTGGTGTGAAACTTTATTTTTAGTGTGCTAGGATATTATCATTACGCTTTTACCATGTTCTACCTGGATGTGCAAATGGAAATGTGTTTTGGATTCGTAGACGGCACTATCTGAAACACCTTTAACCTCGCTTCGGTAGCTTGGGTACTCTATTCCCCTACCGGTGAACTAATTATTTCAAGAGGAACTTGCTTAGGGTTTGAAACCAAATATGCCACCGAGTATCATGCGGTAATTAGAATATTGACCGGCGCTTGTTCCTTGGGTGTGGACCATCTTGCTATCTTTCTCGATTCACAATTAGTGATCTCCCATCTCAACCGTATCTACGCTATCCGTGAACCCATGTTAATATGTCTATTTCGACGAGTATGTCTCTTGGAGAGGTCCTTTGAGTCAATTCAATACCTACACATTCCGAGAAACATGAACACAATTGTTGATTCCCTAGCGAATTTCATATATATTAGAGTGGTACATTGCACATTCATAAGCATTTTCATAAAAGATGTATATAAATACATAACATGTACAATAATCATATTGTGTAAGCTAACATTCAAAAGATTCCCAATCATGATAGAACGCATAGTGTATAAAACCACAAAATAGTGTTTTGTATATATATATCATGATGTACAAAAAAGTGGTACTGAAACAAAATCTGAAGCACATAAGCTTTCAGTAGGTCCTGGATATAAAAATTTGAATCTTATGGCTTTCAATACATATATCATACAATGAGCTTTCCCCGTGGACGCTCGTGGTAGCATATAATATCCCTAGCTACTCGACGTAACAACTGACCAAAGTGCCCTGAAACTCCAGCTGTCTTGCACTGGTAGCGGCGAGGCAAGTCATCGATAGATACGTCGAGAATATCTAATGTAAAACTAAGGAGGTTCTTATCCATCTCGTTCAACTCCTCTGCTGCATCCTGATGAGAAAACTCTATATCTCGTACCACCCCTCTTCTCTCAATTGGAAAAGAACCTATTGGGAGAGACGGTCCAACATCTGCATCAAGCATGTGTGAACCATCAGTACTAACCAAAAAAATTAAAAAAATATATAATGCATAAAAACAACAAGAGTTTCGTTCTTACCGAGGTCTCCCCACTGCTCCCCCTCGGGAAGAGATAAGTCTGGATCTCCCCTAAATTCAGTACCTACATACGCATAATCCTCAATCATTAGTAGATTCCCATGAAGCTACCTGAAGAGGGTGGGACCATAACTAATAAGGGGATCCCCGCATCCATGGAGGGACATGAACTCTAACCATCTGACCATATGAGGATCTCTCAGATCGAGATCATCCAACTCTATCTTTGGTATCAGCAATGGGACTCGCTCCAGGAAGAACAAGACCACGATGGATTCGTATCTGAACTGCTTCAGATCACCCCTTTGGTATTTGGTGAGTTGTTCCTTGATATTGGTGAGAAGTCCCTCACACTAGTTGAAAAACGTCAGTGCCATACACTCAATGGCGTAAATCATATGGGCCTTGGTGGCCTGATGAGCATCCCTTCTTCCTGCCACCTGCTCTATGGAAAAGAGCATAGTACGCAGGGGTCGATATCGTACATTCTTGATGGGAATCTTCCCAGCAAGCATCTGTGTCCCTGGTGTACAAACCTGTGCCACCAAGCTCTCCGTCGACTGGTCACTACCCCATGGACCGGATAGTGAAACTAGGTCTCCCCGCCTGGACAACCCCATCAGAAAGTAGATATCTTCCACATCCAGGGTAAGGATGTGGCCACCGTCTCTAAAATGCTTATGATTTGGATCCCATAGTCCGATCAGATAATCTAGTAATTGTACTTGGGCCCTCATGTCTTGTACATGAAAGAATTTAAACAATCCACGTCTTTATAATGCATTCATCAAATGTAGATCATTTTCTGCTTGGGCATCTTCCATTTCGTGCTCCAATTCTTTCCATTGGACCATGTGTAATCCAAGACTCATGTAAACATCAAATAAGTGAATTTTAGAATCTTTCCATGGATTTGGTTTGGGATTTCTTGGCCCCTTTTTTGTTTTTCATTATGTCTTTGCACCAATGCACCCCGCTTTTGCAGACAGTGCATCGAAAACACACTTTCTTCATGGGATAAGCGCATTAGAGAGCCCTATACACACTTCTCGCAAGAAGAAAGCACCTCGCCCAAGGCACACACAATCCCTCCTTAATGAGCCAAAAAACCCCAAAAAATTATCATTAAACTAAAAATTAATCCACTAGAAAGGTTAAGGCCTACCTATGACTGACGAGGAAAGAAACAAATGACCATAGCTTCCACAATCAATGTTTGAAAATTGGGCTCCAAAGAGGTGTTTTTACTATTCCAACTTGGTAAAAAAATGATTGGTAAGTATTTATTACTATTTGACTTTTTATAGAAAAGAAACAAAATACTTCCTTTTAAATATTTCTTTTATGGGTCTTTTTGCTATAGTTGGTCATCTTTTTACGTCTTAACACCTTATTGTCAATTCTGACTTAGGTTTTGGAGTTCACAGATGAAGTAAAGTGGTGTTCTGAATTTATTGGCGACCATCATTTGCATTTCATACTTTTTATCAAGTGTGAACTAGTCATCAAGCATTTTTTATGCTATCGTGTCGCTTGTTAAAATCAAATATTAATGCCACCGAGATCACTTTTTGTTCTTTCTCATGCTCGTAAAACTATGAGAATAAGTCAATGAGTTATATTTTATTGCTTTTTCGGGCTCGTAAAACTCCCACGAAAAAGGAAACCCTCGGAGTTCCTCTTTAATATCTTTTCAGACTCCCTAAATATGAAAATATCGCCAAGTGAACTTGATTATTTCACGCTTGTGAAAATATCGTCTTTCTGGTGATAATTTACCCCTTTCTCAGGCCAGGAGGACCATTTACGAAAAAAGAGCACTCTGGTTAATCATGACTCGAAGAGTTCTCTCTCATGTTGTTTTATCCTTTTTCGTATGAGGAGACTAACTTTTATAAAAAAATGACCATTTAGAGTCTTCTTTAGTTCTTTTTAGACTCTCTAAACATGAAATGACACTGATTTTTCCTTCTCTAGACTTGTTAAAATCCGAAAGTAAAGGGCCCTTTTTGGGACGAACCCATCCTATATCAGGTTCGTAAAACATATGATATCGGACTCGTCTGAAGGATGATATATACCGAGCATCTGTTACCCTCCTCAAGATTGTTAAAAAAAAAAGGTACTCATCAATCATGATGGAGATAAGGAAAGAGTTTGTGTTTTATTGTAATTATAGCAGTACCTAGTCTCTCTTGAACATGTCACTTGTTTGCATATGCATTCAAACACTTAGATAATATGCTTGTCTTCGAGTCCCACCAATTCCATGAATCATTTGACTCCTTTGATTCATTCAAAGAATGCTTCCATCATCAGTTGTATTAGGGGTCGATGTCATTCTCGTCATGTGAATGCTGCCAAGTCATGCCATTCCCATGTTCAAGAGAGGTTTGTCCATTGAATATTTTCATTCATCCTACCTTCTATCATGTTGGTTATTCTCGAATTAGTCTCAAATGTCACTCTACAGTCTGATCTACTCCAAAACATTTTCGATCATGTTTCGTGTCGATGATCATGGAAACATCATGGACCTCCTTCGACTGGTTTATCCTTGTTGACTGTTAGGATATTCCTATACTCCATCCTAGTCCTACCAACATTTTCATCATTTGCATTTTCATTCTTGCATGCATGCAATTGCATACATCCCAATCATTAGTCCCAATACCTAGCCCTCAGTTAGCTAGCCCTAGGAGCTTCTCATTGATTATTTTTATCCCTCCTAGTGCTTAGTGCTCCCTCCATGCAATTGCATGCATCTCATGCGCCCTCTCTCACCTACCATTAAGTTGTACTTCAGTTATCTTCAGTTCTTTCCTTGATTTAAGGCTAGACTGACTCTCAACTGACTGTATCACTCTAATGGACCTCCAGTGAGACTAGACTGCCCATTCTAACTCCAGTTAGCTCCTCATGCTCCCTCCACTAATCCTCCTTCATTCAGATAGTGCCAGTTACACCTACCACACTTAGTTAGACTCAGTTTGACTGATGGTTGACAGTTACTTGTGCATTGATGACTCCACCGATGATGGTGAATACTTCTAGTTGTGATTTGATGACACTCCAGTGATGTTTTGATATCTCCATGTAGGCTAATTCGAATTACACCCTTTGTATTTGAATCCTATGCATTGTATCATTATTGTTTTACTATTCAGATTAATGAAACATGTGTGAATATTCTACTCCTAGTTGAGTTCCATTGGATCTATGTTCTGTTGCACTATTATTCTTCTATTTTCCTAAATTATTTCACTGTGAGGTTTACATCATCTCTTTGGATCCACTGTGAGGATTTTCACATGGTATCAGAGCCATTTGAGAGTATATTCTACCTCCATTCTTGAGAATTTTTTGCAGGTAATTCAAAGTTCCAACAGTAGCAGCAATATCACCTTTGCATTCGCTCCATCAATCAAGATGAGCAATTCGAATGATCCTCTCTCTCCTAGAATCCTCACCCCCTTCAATTATTTTGATTGGAAGGATGACATGGAAGTGTTGTTGAGAAAACAATCTCTATACAAGGTAACAATGGGGAGAGAAGTTGAACCACATGCAGCTGTGGAGAAATCCAAGTATCTAAATCAATTAGATGCAGCTTTTGGTTACATGTGCATTTATATTTTTAGAGATCTACTGTTTCATGTTGAAGGGTTGAAGACTCCAAGAGAGGTATGGCAGAAATCAGAGGGTCTCTTTCAAAAACAAGATGAGATAAGAGGCCATGCTCTAGAAAATGAATTGATTTCCCTACAACTAAGTGATTTTGAGACCATTCAACAATTATTCTCGAAATTTAAAAACTTGGTTATGCAATGCAAGTAGTGTGGCATTGATAAAAAGGATGAGCAATTGGTGCTCTCCATTCTGAGTAAGCTAGGATCTCCATTTTCTGCCATTGTATCTACCTTCCACTCTGGGAAAATGTCAATCCCTGGATGGAAGATGCCAACCTTAGAATTTTTTACTGCAACTCTCATTCAAGAAGAAGACAAATTGATTCAAATGGGTTCCATCAAGGCCTCCAAAGATATACCTCTTCTAGTTGGAGAAGCAAGTGGGATGAATGTGAAAGGGAGGCAAAAAGGCAAGGAAAATAAGCCATCTAAATCCAAGCTGAATGACAATTCAAGTCCATCAAAATGATCCTCTATCTCCAAGAAGGACAAACATAAAAGATCTAAGTGTCCCTACTGCAAGAGAGGATACCACCCAGAGATATCTTGCATGCACAATAAAATAGATCAACTAACCAAACTTCATGAACAAAACGAAATTGCTATTCCAAAATATGCAAAGATGTCTAATTCTGGAAGTGGATCTGATGATCATGAGGATTGCCATGCATTGATGGCTGTTTTTTTCAAAATCAAAGGCCCTCCTCATAGATTCTGGAGCCTCCAACCACATGGCTTCCTCTAAAGAATCATTTTCTTCTTTAGATCTCAAAGATGGGCCTACTATTCACATGGGAGACAACTCTCAAATCTCTGCCAAAGGGTTGGGTACAGTACATATGGAGCATGGAAAGTTCAAGAATGTTCTATTCGTTCCCTCCTTGACATCAAATTTGTTGTCTACATATTAGATTAATCACACTAGATCACCAAAGAAGGTGACTTTTGTTCCCGACACAGTTGAGATTACAAATATCTCTACTGGGAAGACTATAGCGAAAGGGTTTGCTAATCATGTCTCCAAGGCATATGAGTTCTCTATTCCTACTCCTTCGAAATCTGATGAAGATCCGAGTGACTCTTCTTCTAATGAATATGAAGATGAATATCTTGATGTTTAGATCAAAGTTCAAGAACATTCAAATTCAGATCTAGAACCAACACATGTTCTCTGTAATGTCCCTTGTTAGGAAGTTTATCAAAATGACAATTTTTCACTTTTTTCCCTAGTTAGACCTTTGACTAGTTTTGATCTCTAGGTCCCAAATTTTCCCCAAATGATCCCAAATATTCTGAGAAGGTATATGAATGATATTATAACATAAATATGTTTTCCATGGATGCCTTTTGACCTTTAAAATACTTCTGCAAATACTCTTTCAATTCTGGTCAATGTAGGTAACTTTACTAGTGATTTCCCTTTGACTAGTATTGGTCTCTAGGTCTCAAATTGACTCCAAATCCCTTCAAATATTCAAGGAAGGTGTATGAATGATATTAGTACTTGAATATGATGTTTAGGGATGACATATGGTCACAAAAATACCTCTGCAAACTCTCTTAAGATTCTGGACCAAGTATGCAATTTTACTAGTAATTTGGGGTTCAAATCCCCCTGAGGTAAGTACTGAAAATGGCTTCCCAAATGCCTCCAAACCCACTCAAATTTATGAACAGAGTTCTGTAATGTGTTAATTATTTTATTAAAGTCTCATATGCACCATTAATGGATTATTACAACTGTTCTCACCCTCTCCCATTCAACTGCAAAAATCCCCAATTCGACCCTTGGGGAAATGGCACTATTTCACCTCCCAATACAACTAAACTGAGTAAAAATGCTTCAAATGCTCAAGTACAGTACATGAAACTTGTAGAAGACATCCATGGCAGTATATTGATCACAAATATATCAGAGAATTATCCATTCATTCGAAATCATCATCAATACATTGGCTCACAACAAGGTAGTGGGGAAATGGCATTGTTCTTCCATTAAAAATGAGATTTATACATTTCTACTTGGAATTTCGACCTGAAACTTTTTGAAGATGAAGAAAAGAGTATTTAATTCATATTACAAAATAAATTGGGAATTAAAATCTTCCCCAAAGAGTACAATATCTCACCAAAAACGCCCTCCCTCAAGGATCAAGAATATGCCATCAAAACTGGAAATGGTTGAAGGAGTGAGCTGCAATAGAAGAAACCATGAGCTGCCCTGTAGATTACACCTACAAATAAATACTCCATTAAATCTCCAAATGAAAGGTCTTAATGGCCTTTCCAATTACCAACTTGGATGGGAATCTTTCACCCTCGAAATTGGCTAAGGAAAGAAACTAGTCATCCACTAGCTCTCCCTCTTCACAAATGCAATTGCAAATTATACAAATGATCGAAAGCTGGTTTCATTCTTTTTTATTGAAATTTATAAATTTCTAATGTCCTCCATGGGTCTAATTCCTTCCAAGAGATTCATGCCAACTCAAGTTGGGAAGAGATTCCAAAGAACACCACTTGTACAACAATTCCTAGTTTCCCACTTCCACCAAATCACATGTGGAAGAATCTTAGCTGCCCTAACACCCTTGATCGCCCTCTTGGAGTCTATTTTTAGCCCTGAAATGTCATATATGTCATATTTCAGCCTTCAGGTCTGATTTGTGTCATAGGTGTCATATCATCTTCATCATTGTTGTCATAGAGCTAGGGAATCTAGCCCAAGTGTCTCACTAACTCCAAATTGCCTCTTCCTCTTCCATGGGAGTTAATCTTCCTCTATATTTCGACCTTGGATGAGTAATGCCATGAATAATACCTTTTGGAATCCCCCAAGTATGTTACCATTCACCTTGAATTTGAATTGGTGAGAGAATGATGCCAAGTGTAGTGGGGAAATCTAGCCATATGTGGGTCCCACTTCCTCCATGTGTCTTCATGATCAAATGCCACTTTGATTTTCACTTGTATATATTTATTTAGATCCTTTATTAAATATTTATGCCACTCTAATGTTCAAACATCATTTATTATCCCCATTATTCCAAATCCCAAAGCTTCCACCCCAAACCTAGGAAACTAGTAATTTTCCTCAACAATTATTTGACCTTTAACATCAATTTTACAAACTCTAATGAATATGGCCAATGTGATTAGGCCATTGTGACCCAATTCCAAATTTGGGACATGAAATTCTCAATCCAGAGACAAGGCCAACATGGGCTCACACAATCCTTGCAGCTATTGAGAACACAGTTGAGGGTTCAGCTGCTCACAGAACTACCAAATTTCAGCACCATGCCAACCTTGCATTATGCCATCTACCTCTCCATGAGAGATGCAGCATGATGGTGGGGTTCACTCTTCCATCCCTTGGGAAGACTCATCATGATCCATTCATTCCAGTGTCATAAAGGTTTCCTAAAATACTTGGTTCATCCAATACATTCTCTACACAGCGGGAGGCACATCAAAAGATCAGATCAACATCTAGCACCTGCATTGACATCCTATAGAGGATCAGCTTTCCAAATGTTTTCGAAAACCTTTCACTAAGGAAATCTTCTTCCTTTTTTTCTTAGTATGATGGTTCTTTGAGTTATTTTACTGTTCTTTTGAGGGGGGGTATTTTTCCCATGAGGTTTTCCCCATTTCCTCAGTTTATGGACAATTTTTTTTTATTATTATCATTTATTTGATTGTATGGGTGACCTTTGTTCCTAGTTACCAGGGCCCAGGATTGATTAATAGGTGGTGTTAGGATATTCCTATACTCCATCCTAGTCCTACCAACATTTTCATCATTTGCATTTTCAGTGTTGCATACATTTCTGCATGCGTGCATGCAATTGCATGCATCCTAGTCATCAGTCCTAGCACCTAGCCCTCAATTAGCTAGCCCCGAGATGTAATGTCCCCATTCAAATAATTTCATAGTAAGACAATCCCATCAATCCTACTAGTTTCCTAGGTTGGATGGGCACATGTGGAATGATAATAAGGATGCTAATAAATGATTTCTAGACATTAGAAGGGTTCAAGTATTTAATAAATAGAGTGAATAAAGAAATTCAAGAGAAATCCTAGGTGGCAAATGGTTTTGGAGACATATGGAGGATGTGGGACCCACACTAGCTTGATTTTTCATGATACATGGTATCTCTCTCTTGCAAATTCAAATTAATGGGAAGGTGAACACTCTTGGGTGAGTTTCTAATTCATAACACATTTCATTGAGCATCTTAGGTCGAATTGGGAAGGATTGGTAACCTCCATGGAAGATAAAGAGTCAAATTGGAAGTTTGTGGACTCTTGGGCTATATTCCCAAGCCCCTATAACACCAATGATGGAGCATCTATGAAAACTATGAAAAATTTCAGACCTGACCTCTGAAATATGACCACTATGACATGTCAGCCCCAAAAATAGGCTCAAGGAAGGTGCTCATGGGAGTTGGAGAAGCCAAAGAGGCTCAAAATCGAATTTGGGAGAAGATGGAAGGTTGGAACTAGGAGACAAGTGGCAAATGTGGAATATTTCCTAAATGGAAATCTATTGAATCTATTGAGAGGAATTAGACCCTTAGAAGGATAATGTTGGTTATAAAATGTAGAAATGAAGTATGAGAATGGCTTTTGATGATTTGAGAAAAATTGCATTTGTGAAAAGAGAGCTAGTGGATGACTAGTTTCTTGCCTTAGCCAATTTTGAGGGTGAAAGATTCCCATCCAAGTTGGTGTTTGGAGAGGCCACTCACGTATTTAATGGTGCTTTAATGGAGTTTTTATTTGCAGGTATAAGCTAAAGTAAGTTTCATGGTTTGGTTTAGTGCAGCACTTCTTCTCCACCATTTCCAGTTTTGAAGGCATATTCATGCTCCTTGAGGGATTGTGCTTTGGGTGAGATCTTGTACTCATTGGGAGAAATTCATATGATATTTTTCTAATTGTAATAGATTCATATCCTCTGTTATTAATATTCAGAAAGTATCAGGTCGAAATACCCACTGATTGTATGCAAAAATATTGATTAATGAGCAAACAATGTCCATTTCCCCAATGCATTGATGTATGACACTGTAATGTTGATTATTCGAATGGATGGATGATTCTCTGATATATTTGTTATCAATATACTTCCATGTATGTCTTATACAAGTTTCATGTACTGTACTTGAGCATTTGAAGCATTTTTACTCAGTTTAGTTGTATTGGGAGGTGAAATAATGCCATTTCCCCAAGGGTCGAATTGGGGATTTTTGCAGTTGAATGGGAGAGGGTAAGAATAGTTGAAATAATCCATTAATGGTGCATATGAGACATTAATAACATACTTAACACATTACATACTTCTGTTTATAAATTTGATGGATTTTAGAGGCATTTGGGAGGCCATTTTCAGTGTTACCCCGGGGGGATTTGATACACAAATTACTAGTCAAAATTGCATATATGGGTCAGAATATAAATCAAGTTTTATGAAGTATTTGGAGGACCATAAAACATACCTGAACCTAATATTCAATTCTAAATATCATTCATACACTCATACAGAATATTTGGGAGCATTTGGGTTGATTTGGAGGTCAAAACAGTAAAACTAGTCAAAGGTCGAAATTGAGGAAAAAAGTGGAAAATTGGGCATTTTAATAAATTTTGAAAAAAGGTGATTACACAGGACCTTCTCACTGGTTATTTTTATCCCTCCTAGGTATTAGTGCACCCTCCATGCAGTTGCATGCATCTCATGCTCCCTCTCTCACCTACCATTCAATTGTACTTTAGTTATCTTTAGTTATTTCTTTGATTTAAGGCTAGACTAACTCTCAACTGACTGTATCACTCTGATGGACCTCAAATGAGACTAGACTTCCCATTCTGACTCCATTTATCTCATCATGCACCCTCCATTGAGCCTCCTAAATTCAATTAGTACCAGTTACACTCAGTTACACCTACCACACTCAGTTAGACTCATTTTGACTGGTGGTTGATAGTTACTTGTGCATTGATGACTCCACTGATGATGATGAAGACTTCTAGTTGTGCTTTGATGACACTCCAGTGATATTTTGATATCTCCATGCAAGATAATTTGAATTACACCCTTGGTATTCGAATCTTGTGCATTGTATCATTATTGTTTTACTATTCAGATTAATGAAACATGTGTGAATATTTTGCTCCTATCTGAGTTCAATTGGATCTATGTTCTGCTGCACTATTATTCTTCTATTTTCCTAAATTATTTCACTATGAGGTTTACATCATCTCTTTGGATCCACTGTGAGAATTTTCACATCGAATTCAACACATCATTTGAGGATTAAACCTATAAAACAATCAAGTACCTTGGGCATTCATGCCTCGATGGTAGGTTACCTCGCTTTCAACAGTAAGTTCACATCATTGACTTCTGACTGAAATATTCCACTGAGTGTTTGACCTCAGATCATTGATTCACATTCAGTGGTATTTACTATGATAAATTGGGGATCATTTACATCAATGGTGATTTTTCCCACAATTGTTAATGGTATGCATCAATGACCGATAATCAAGTGGTTTATACTATGTTCGACTTCAAGACATTGTAATCACATGGTTAGATTCGTATCATTGTGGGTTCAACTTGAAGACCCTAGGTTAAATCATGTATCTCACCCAGGTTGCGATGGATATTTTTGAGTCATATTATACAGATCCACTTTTGTATTGGTCTTGGATGTGTTATCATCTCATCATAAATCTACGATTGTGTCTAGTAGCCATGATTGTATTCAGTCAGTCTTTCCTATCATAGATCTACAATTTATTGTTCGGAAGCCATGATATGAATCAATTGAGACATGTATCTCAGAGTTAGTTATACTACGAGAAGTTCTTTGTTTGTCACTCCAACCAACAATCCTTACCTCAAATTTTCCCTATTACAAACCATTTCACCTACCTTATTTTTCTAGCTTCATGCTTTGGGGGGCATTCTATTACACCAAAATCCTGTCATCATGAGTTATGTGTCCTCTGTATGCCCTGATACCTAAATTCCCTGAGCTAATGTTATACCTCCATATTTCACAGTCTCACATCTTCACCATAAAAACAGTTGATGACACTTCCCCTACTGCTTAAAACACCTAGAAGAGAAATATGATGAATGATCCTTGAAGACAAACCTATCCTGTCAAGAATCAACCCACCTAAGACTTCATATACCTACACTACCGCTCCTTGCTTAGCATTGAGGGAGCAGTAATCCCCACTACCGCGCTATGCTTTTTCTCTACCATGTGGTACTACCGCACTATGCTTAGTTCAAGGGGCGCGGTACTCCTTTTTTAGCCTTTTTGCCATGGCTTGTGGGATCTTGATTTTCGAGAGATTTTTGAGGATTGGTATCCCTGATTCGATCCTAACTCACTTTCTTAGATTAATGGGCCTAATCCACTAAACACTCCCAAGATCCATCCTTCTCTCTTGTTGGTTAACCCTACTACACACTATAAGAGAGAGGCCTTCCATGAGCAGAGGGAAAGGACTCTTGGAGACATCAAACTTATGATCTTGAATCTTTGTGGAGATAGTTAGAGGAGAAATCACTTGGAGCTGGGAGTTGGCTTGGACATCAAGCAACCATTGTAAGTGACTTCAAGTTAGTAATAAAACATAACTTGTCTTGTTTCCCAAATCATGTATGTTGATTTTTTTCAATCATATGATTTGTATCTTTTATAGATTTAGATCCTAACTCATATTTCACGTTGCTAGAGACTTGTATAGGCTTGTATCTTGGTTTCATTCTGACAGGTTCATTCGCGAGGACTTGGAGATTGGAGCAACCATTAGGACGAGCAATTGAATCAAAGGTCAGTTAGATCTCTTCCATTTCTTACAGCAATACAATATTGAGATATTTGTTTAGATCTAGGAATTCAAGGTAGCATTTGTTATATTTTTGTCTTAGTTTAGAGTCATTTAAAGTCTACTTTAACCTAAGAGATTTTCTACCTATCCGTAGGGAGAAATTTCTACAACAACTAAAACATTGGAAGAGAAGTTGTTGTCATTCCCTTTAACCTTATGTGTTCACCCCGACGCGCCCTGATCTACAGCAAGTTGCGTCAGGTCCAAGGTGACGTGCTCTACACCTTAGCAAAGTGCATCAGTGGAACAGTATGCCCTTGTACAAGGTGTGTTGATCTCTCTTTGGCGCATGTTTCCATTGTGCAAGGTGCGTCACAGTTGGTTAAAATGGATAAAGAGAAGCTTTGAGCGACATCTCGGAGCTTGGATGGCATGGAGAACTATCCCTACTTATCTGTAAAGGTGGAATTCGATCCCCTTACCTAGTGGGATGATCCCTTAATCTTCTCCCCTAAATCATCAACCTCTCCTATCCCTTTATCCCTATATATATGAACCCCTCTCCATTGTTAAGGGAGGAAGGATAGAATACCTATATGATGGTGGAATTTCTCTAGGTGATCCTCTTCATCCATTAGGTGGCTAAGCATTTTATCTTGGAGGATAGGATTGTTGGAAGGAGGTTATGACGTCAAATCGTCGATTGTAACATATCTCCATTTGTACTTCTTATTATTAAATCTAAAACAAGTTCTTTCCATAAAATTTGTTGTGTTGATAATGTTTAGGATTAGCTTCTTTGACTGTTGATCTAGATCAATTCACATCTATGTGCTTTTATTACTTGTTTGTTTCCACATGTTTTTCCCGGTTTTGTAACTAAATATTTGAATATCATGACTTGTAACAACAAGGATAAATGAACTACACACTTGATGTAAGCCATCTCTTTCATTTATCTTTCATTTCAATTGATCTAGGAAAGGCATTTATATTATGTATTCATTTTTTCTAGATCTGAAGCATTCAGACTAGGGAGATCTATTTGAGTCTGCTCATATAGATTTTCTATAAACAATAAGACCCTCTGACACCATTGTAGGATACTTATTTGTGATGATCATGTTGGCATATATTTATAACAACCCTTTTATGTGTGGACCCAAAAATACAATAGTTGGTGGTACATCTCAAAAGAATCATCTTTAGGCACTAATCATTTTGAGATAAGTTGGCGTTAATACTTTCCATATCATAAGTGGTCCCATGGTCCACACTTGCAACCAACAACCCATGGATAACCAAAACATGGACCCACCCAAGGCACCTATGGATATGGAATCCATAATCATAAACTTGCAAAATTCAGTAGATAGTATCAACTCCATGAGTGTTCTCCAAGGCCAAATATTGGATTGATTATGTAAATGCATAGATATAGATTCAACAAAAGAGGATATAAACCTAGAATCGTTTAACAATGAAGTACAAGGCTCTTACACTCTCTTTCCAAATACCCTGCCTCAACCCTTTAGAGATAACAATTCATGGACCCACTTTCTGAAGGTAGAAATGCATAGATTTGATGGATCACATCCATCAGGTTGGGATACCAAAATGAAATATTATTTTGATATCCATGCAATCACTAATGATCTCCAAAAATTAAAAGTGGGGGTCTATATTTAGAATCAGGATGTTGGCAATGGTACCTGATGCAAGAGCATCATTCAAAATTATACTTTTTCCTAATTTTGTAATTACTTCTATACTTTTCTAGGTTGGTGTACATGGGAGAAAATTGGTTGTAACCTCTTTCTTGTAAAATAGGAGTCAAATATGCTAGTTTTAATATGAATCCAGATTGTTCGAATACAGTTAGGATTTTGATTTGATATTTGCTAATAATGGAATATCTGAATTCGATCTATGTATTCGAGTCGCCTTCCTCATAAATATGTATAAATTATATCTATTGTAGTGTGATTTTAAAGGAAGAGAGAGAGTATAATAGAGAACAAGTGTGTGCAAAGAGCCGTGAGTGTAGTATGAGAGGAGATTCAAGGTTTCCTTAATGTAATTAAATTTACAGACCCAATTCACTGTGTGATACTCTCCCTTCCCACCTCAATTTCTATTTAATTTATGTATAAGAATTGTAGTCAAATATTTGTGTGGTTATTAATTATGAAAGATCTGGAAACTCTCTGAAGTGTTAATGTGATTGATGAAATAATGCTACAAATTCAAGGATGGATCATATAATGAATGGGAGGATATCAACAGAATTGTAAGAGATAACACGCAGGCCTGTGAACCTTGTGGGTCAAGGAACACAATGGGTATGTTGTGATAATTACTATGTTTTTATTTGTGTATTTCTATTTCTCTATTCATATGGTTTGAACATACATTTTATGGATAATACAAATCACATGAGGATAGTAGTGGAAGTAGCATACCAATTTGTAGGATCCTATTGAGGAATTCCAAATTTCTCTCCATGCCTTGTCAAGTTTCTCAACACCCCAAACATTAAATCTTATTAGGTATATTAAGAACCACAAAGTAATTGTATTAATTGACAATGGTAGTACCCATAATTTTATTCATAGAAGAGTGGAAAAGTAAACCCATTGCTTTGTTCCCCTGATACCGAATTTCCAAATTATGATAGAAAATGGTGGTATGATGAAATGTGGGTGCATATGAAAATGTGAAACTCCAAATGGGTGACTACCATATCAAAACATACATGTTATATATTTAAATTGGTGGTTGTTGTAATGACCCTTTTTCAAAATTCTATTAAAATGCCAATTTTTCTACTTTTTCCCCAATTTCGACCTTTGACTAGTTTAACTGTTTTGACCTCCAAATCAACCCAAATGCTCCCAAATATTCTATAGGAGTGTATTAATGGTATTTAGACTTGAATATAAGGTTCATGTATGTTTTATTGCCCTCCAAATACTGCTGCAAACTTGATTTGTATTATGATCAATATAGGTAATTTTGACAAGTAATTTGTGCATCAAATCCCCCCCGGGTAACACTGAAAATAGCCTTCCAAATGCCTCCAAACTCCCACAAATTTATGAAAAGAGGTATATAATGTGTTAATTATGTGATTAATGTCTCATATGCACCATTAATTGATTTTTACTACTGTTCTAACTCTCTCACATTCAACAGCAAAAACCCCCAATTCAACCCTTGGGGAAATGGCACTATTTCATCTCCCAATACAACTAAACTGAGTAAAAATGATTCAAATGATAAAGTACAGTACATGAAACTTGTATAAGACATCCATGGAATTATATTGATCACAAATATATCATAGAATCATCCATCCATTCGAAATAATCAACATTATAGTGTCATACATCAATGCATTGGTGAAATGGACATTGTTTGCTCATTAATCAATAATTTTGCATACAACCAGTGGGTATTTCGACTTGAGACTTTCTAAATATTAATAACAGAGGATATGAAGCTATTAAAATCATAAATATATAATTATAATCTCTCTCAAGAAGCACAAGTGCTCACCAAAAATGCCCTCCCTCAAGGAGCATGAATATGCCTTCAAAACTGGAAACGGTGGAGAGAAAGTGCTGCACTAAACCAAACCATGAAACTTCCTGTAGCTGCTACCTGAAAATAAAAACTCCATTAAAGCACCATGAAATACCTGAGTGGCCTCTCCAAACACCAACTTGGATGGGAATCTTTCACCCTCGAAATTGGCTAAGGCAAGAAACTAGTCATCCACTAGCTCTCTCTTCACAAATGCAATTTTTCTCAAATCATCAAAAGCTATTCTCATACTTCATTTATACATTTTATAACCAAAATTAGCCTTCTAAGGTTCTAAATCCTCTCAATATATTCAATAGATTTGCATTTAGGAAATATTCCACATTTGCCACTTGTCTCCTAGTTCCAACCTTCCATCTTCTCCCAAATTCGATTTTGAGTCTCTTTGGATTCTCCAACTCCCAAATTCGCCTTCCTTGAGCCTATTTTTGGTGCTGACATGTCATAGTGGTCAGATGTTAGAGGTCAGGTCTGCAATTTGTCATATTTGTCATAGATGCTCCATCATTGGTGTCATAGGGGCTAGGGAATCTAGCCCAAGTGTCCACAAACTTCCACTTTGACTCTTTATCTTCCATGGAGGTTACCAATCCTTCCCAATTCAACCTAATATGCTCAATGACATGTGTTATGACTTACCAACTCACCCAATAGTGTTCACATTCCCATTAATTCAAATTTGCAAAAGAGAGATACCATGTATTATGAAAAATCAAGCTAGTGTGGGTCCCACATCCTCCATATGTCTCCAAAACCATTTGTCACCTAGGATTTCTCTTGAATTTCTTTCTTCACTATATTTATTAAATACTTGAACCCTTCTAATGTCTAAACATCATTTATTATCTTCCTTATTACCATTCCACATGTTCCCATCCAACCTAGGAAACTAGTAGGATTGATGGGATTGTCTTACTATGAAATTATTGGAATGGGGACATTACAGTTGTGATGTAGTTATGGGGACATAATGGATACACACTTTTGAGCATTTTATAGTGGGGATTCCTAGATCTGGTAATAAATTATTCATCATGGTGGTCATCAATTTCCTTTCCAATTATGCTCACTTTTAGGCCATGTTTAGGCCTTGACACACCCTTTTACATCATCGGTAGCTTCCCAAGTATTTATGGATTCGATTTTTAAGTTACATTACATGCCAACTTATATTGTCTCCGATTGGGACCCTACATTAATCACGAGCAAATTTTGGAAAGAGATATTTAAACTTCAAGGTACCTAGGTGAAACCTAACACAATTTATTACCCCCAAATACATGGTCAAAAGAAACAGTTGACAAGTGCTTGAAAAACTATTTGAGATGCTTCACTTTAGAAAAATTTCACCAGTGATCACAATGTCTTCCTATTATAGAATGGTGGTATAATCCACTTATTATGGATCTACCAAAATGACCCCATATGAATATGTATATGGAAAAAAATCCTTATCCACTATTTCCTTTTTACAAGGCACTTCCAAGGTCCATGCAGTGGATAGAATACTTCGCACCAAATAAGATATTCTTTGCACACTTAAGGAAAACTTGGTTATGGCTCAAAATAAAATGAAACAATAAGAAGATCAACATCGTTTAAAGTGTTTGTTTGTGGAATTTGATCAAGTGTTTCTTTGACTTCAACCTTATAAACAAACATCACTAAAAAATAACCTCTACTAAAAAACTAGCACTAGGGTTATATGGACCCCACAATATCATACAACGCATTGGGTAGGCGGCCTACAACTAGATATTCTATATCACACCAATATTTATTTGTTCGTTCACGTGTATTTACTCAGAAAGGTTTTGGGGTCAAATTGTAAAGTGTAGACCAAGTTACAAGAACTAGATGAGGAAGACTCCATTTGAATCCAACAAAATGCAATATTGGATACCAAAGAGTGTTAACTATGTAGGTGCATGGTTAAAGAATTCTTCATCCAATGGAAATATGTGCAACCAAAAGACACCACATGGAAACCAACGGGGATTCTACAACAACTTCCTTACCTTCATCGTTGAGGACAACACTGATCTTAAAGGGTGGGGGAGGGCATTTTAGGGTCATATCCTAAGCCCCTTGCTTCATGTTATATAGGAGTTATCCAAGTAATGTATGTGGCCATATTATTTCAATAAGACCAAGTAGATAGCAGTGGAAAATTAATTAATGTCAAAAGAGTCTCTCTAATAATCAAGGCCCATTAGGTAGTGGTTACTCATTAATTATGGGACAATAAATAGTTAGGCATTTTGGCTATTGGGATTCTATTTAAAGAGATAGGAGGCTATGGTTTTTTTTGTCAAGTATTTTTTTATTTGGAGATTGGATCAACTGATAGGTCTCCCAAACTTAAAAGGCAGGTGAACATTGCTTTTTGTTATGATCATACAAGGGTTTATTCTGTAGCATTTCATTTTAATCATCTTTGTGTTTGGTTATTCTGCACTATTATTTTTTGTTCCTCGCATTATATATCTATATATATCTAGTTGTGTTCTAAGTTTAAGGGTTAAATAATGCTAGATAGTCTTCCAAGACACTAATTAACCCCGATAAGAAATCACAAGCAGTTGAAATATTCTAATTGTAGAACAAGGTTCATTGTCTACCAGTGCAAAACAAATTGAACACTTGGTGGAAGCGTCAATTCTTACACTACCTCAATTCTTATCCAAAGCATAATACATGATGACTTCAAAACCCTAGGCACAAATGCATAATTCCTTTTGAAAGAGTTAGAGCCAATAAAAACGAAATGACCAAGAGCATACCTAATCATGATGCAAACAATGTATGTAAAATAAACATTGCAAGAATCAATTTAGACATGTAGCTATCACATAAAACTTAATTTTACACAAGATCAACATATCAAGAAAATATCTATTCAAAGAAATTGTAATCAATTGTCATCAAGTTAAACCAAAAAGATAAGGCTCAACAAATAAGACATACTTGCAAATTGTTTTGGAAAATTTGCAAATGGGGTCCTTAAGTTCCTTGAATTGGGGGGTTGTTGAGTCCTGATCCGAAATAGATCAATATATAATTTTTCACCTACTTGGATATTTCATGGTTGGAAGAATGGATAAATTGGCTTGTAGGGCCCATTTTAGGGGCATGTCTCACTTTTCAGATTTGGGGTCAAAAACCATTTGAAAACTTCCAAGGCCATTTTGAGGGCTTAAATGACACTTTTTTTGTTCAAACCTTAATTTGGAACAAGGCTCCATATTCAACACATCGATACCTTTCCAACAATCCAAAAATCGTCTCAAACAAAGTCCATATGAAGAATTTATGCCTCCCACAAGTTCACCTATCCAATTAACCACCGTGGTACTAAGTGGATTCCAGGTCAGCTCTCATTTCTCACACTTGTGGAGCTAGTCACGTGAGGACTTTCAAGAACATTCTAGAAGGTTCAAAACCCTAATTCTAATCAAGAGTTGAGGCATGCAAAACCCTAAAATTAAGACTAGACAACTATAAGGCTATGTTAAATATCGGGGTGTTAGGAGAAGAAGGGGTTCCATTATTTTGATGTATTATATTTTCCATAGATGAGCAAACAACACAAGGGTGGCTATTAAAGTATAATAAAGGAGATAGGAGATCATGTAGTAGCCATTTTGACCGCAGGGTCATAGGTAACTCCATAGAGAGTACCATTTCCTTTGTATTTGCAATTTGATATGAAGAGCAAGGCATAGTCTTCATAAGTTTGGCGGGGTTTTTCCTCATAGTGGGTTTTCTTAGGGTATATCTCTTGTTATTGTGTGGATTGTGTACTTATTTTCTCAAGTTATTTCTATTTTAGTTATTCAGTATTTTATAAAATTAAATTAACACAATGAACTAAGTTGTAAGAACTATTGTGATGAACTAATCAAGTGGAATATCCACAACAGTTTACGAATCAAGGCCTCAATATATCCATAATGCATCTAGATTGTAGATCATGGATTAACCACAAATACTTAGCTATCCTTATTGAACCTATGATCCTTTAACATTTAATTAATACTTTGATTTGAGATTAAGCATACGCCCCTAACAATCTTAAAATGTTTTTTTACATATAAAGTACTAATTAAGATCAATATCACTGCACTTTAAACTTAAGAAAGGATATATATTGCATACATTAAGCTTGACATGTCACTATTCGTTACATAGTTAGCACATGATTATTGAGTTTAGAATATAGACTGGAAAAATTATTTAAGTAAAACATCATCTTAATCTATAATTTTGATCCAAATTTTTAACAATCTTTGGTAAAAGTGAAGGTAACCATTAATTCTTTATACATATATATTAACAATACATTAAATTTCAAAAAACATTAAATTTATGAAATACATTAAATACAGATTGGATTAAACAAATATTACCAAGTTAATTAAATAGAACTTCTATCTTCATTTATAATTTTCATTTAAATTTACCTCACACAGTCCACTCATCCTACCAAACCACATTTAAATTCACCATTTAAAATTATTTAAAATATTCTCGCTATCCGAAGGAAAGCTTTATCCCTATCAGAGGGACACTTATTATTCCCTAAAACCACCCATAGATCTCTCAAAATGCCCTATTCTTCAAGGAAATAGGGTACACTTAAAGTGGAAAAATTAAAAAAACCTAAACCCTAAACCTTCTTTTTACATAATTATGTTGAAGGCGTTTCACCAACGAGAAGCGTGACCATCCACGTCTACTAGATTCCTCACTTATATAGCCAATGGAATCCTACGACGTGTTTTCTGCTTTGGCCCCAGAGATTTATCACATTTATAGCTTTATGTGCAGGAAAGCTCATATTTTATCCTCAGCAGATGTGTGTTGTTTTTTCAGATGAGTTCTGCGTACAATTTACTGACCATGGTACCACCTTTCCACAAGTTACTTTGGGATGAGCGAGATAGCAACCTGGAAGAATTCGACACGTTGCTGGACCATTTTTTTCTATCCGTCAAATTCAGGAAATGCCGACCATTTTCTACTATAAAATTTGATTGTTTGGAAGTATCATTAACCGATCGCATGTAAGTAATTGATCACATGCTTGTTAACACCCAAAAAGTGCTCACCATCTCATCTCTCTCATTACATGACTCATTTGTCTATATTTCCTACCATATTTGCCTCCAAAACCTTAAAAAACCATTAAAAAGCCACCAAAAAGGCCAAAACCCCCCTTTTTTCCCCAAAATAATTTAACTTTTCTTCAAAAATAGAAAAAACCCTCTAAAAGGGCCCTAAATTCCCAAAAATCAAATAAAAGGGAATAAAAAATATAAAAAAAAAAAGAGGAAAAAGAGGAAAAGGGGGGAAAAAGGAAGCAAAAACCCTATACAATAGACCTAAACCATATGGTGCCAAAAACCATGGGTCAACACTCCACCACTAAAAACCTATAAATAGGTGATGGAGGCTCCCCATTTCATATCCACGATCGTTCCTATCCTCACTCTGCCAAAATCACTCTTGAAACCCTAGCTTACCATTTGAGCTAGTTTTTCCCATTTGAGTGCCCCTTTTGGCCCATTATTCAAACACCTTGGAGAAGGAGAAGGAACCCATTGGAGCACGGAAGTAGCCCTCCTGGACTACTGCAAGAGCTCCATCAACCTCAACACTTGAGGTAAATGCAATCTTGATCATATCATAATACAAAAGGAAACTTTCTATTATATTGTCATTTTTTATTTATGTTGATGCACATGTTAGCTTAGATTTTACTTTTTTACTGTTTAAATTTACTGTTTATTGAACTGCTACTAAGGAGGCCCTTCTCCTTAGTAGGTGCTCATTTGCACAAGCTATGGTGAAAACCCTAGCTATAATGCCACTGTAGAAGATGATACTAATGAGCATCTCCTTCGAGAGCTTGCAAGATCTGTCTTACAGGAGGAAATCAACCGATCCACTGTATTTCCAATTTTAAAGGGAACGCAGCTTAATAGACTTATCGACTAGCAAATCTGTCGAACCTCTACAGACCATGGAGCCATCTTTTATTCTCAACCAAAGGATTAGAAAAAACAATTGCAACTTGTAGTTGTTTAAAAAATCATATGTTTATGTGGATTTATATTTTTTTTTTAATTTTATAGTATTTTTGAATGGTAAAGACTTGTTTTCATTTGAGTTTATAGTGCCACCCACAGAGGTTACTTTTTCCACCCTGGGCTGTGCAATTTACTTTTCTAGTCAATATAAAATTTATCCCAAGCTGGCAGATCTGTCGAACCTCGACAGACCATGGAGCCGTCTTTTATTCTCAACCAAAGGATTAGAAAAAACATTTGCAACTTGTAGTTGTTTAAAAAATCATATGTTCATGTGGATTTATATTTTTTTTTTAATTTTTACAGTATTTTTGAACGGTAAAGACTTGTTTTCATTTGAGTGTATAGTGCCACCCACAGAGGTTACACATCTTTTTCCACCCTGGGCTGTGCAATTTACTTTTCTGGTCAATATAAAATTTATCCCAAATTAAGTGACCTTGCTTCTCTAGATGCAATGAAATGATTTATTTGATATGATGTGACCTTTCTTTTCTCCATGTAATATAAGATTCAAGAGTAGTGAGAAAAATGAGATTCAAGATAAGATTCAAGAGTAGTGAGAAAAAGGATGATTTGGATCACTTTTCTGGCCATTTCCATTTTCCGAACATTTTTACCCCAAATAAAAGTAGTTGAGATTGCATACTCCAGGTGCAACAGGAGTATTCAAAGACAATGAATTGATTTTTGCAACAAATAAAATATTTCGAATAATGAGAAATCTCATTTGGCCAAAAGTTATACCCCAGATTCTGTCATTATTGACAAAAAAAAAATCCAATCTATCATTTCGTACTTAGATAGCTCCTAAAACTTATCCCAAAATTGGGTGCAATAATATTTATCTCAACTCCTAAAATTTATTCCAAAACTGGGTGCAATGATATTTATCCCAAATGAAGCGACGTTGCTTACTTCTCTTGATGCAATAAAATTTATTCCAAAACTCGGTGTGATAAAATTTATCCCAATGAGGTGAATTTGATATCACATCCATGAAAAAATGTTTTGTAATAAAATTTATCCCAAATAAGGTCAATTTGAGATCACATTCAAGAAAAAAATTTAATGTTAAGCTTAAATTTTCATAAGAACGTTATTACAAACGAGAAAATATGTGTATATATAAAGAGCAAGATATGATAACAAACAACAGAGATAAAATGAAACCCTCAAATTATTAAATACGATGAAACAATACCATTATAGTTACAGCCTTTTTTTATCATTTAAATTTCCAAGGGGTGTAACATACCAAGAGTAGGCATAAACAAAATTAGAGTCGGTAGAGTTTAACAGAAACATAAATTTCCTGAACTAACATTACTTGCAAATAGTCTAAAAATGCTTCATTACCACGACGTGATTATATAAATTCTCGACATGCCAAATTAGTTATACTAAACAGCTCCGATAGGCCATTGGAACGATTGGAGCCATTGGAATTTCAGCATCAAACACAGACTCAGCATCCATGCCCAAAATCTTTCTGCTTCCACCAAATTCGATGCCCAACCTCTGTATCCAAATTCCATGCCTGAAATCTTTTCTACCCAACCAACTATTCGGTTTCACAGCAACAAATTTGTAGAGACTTGTCATGGTTCGACTACCCCCTTATGTCGGCTCTTCAATAGATTCTTCTATTGTCGATTATCGACTCAAATGAGGATCCCTCTCCCCTGCAAGACTTCGACAAGATAGCAGTGTCGACAGGTCGCGATCCCCGTTAGCTTCATCCTCGACAAGTTTAGGACAATAGGGTCATCTCGACATGTCAGAGATCTCAACAGGCTCATCCTCGACCGACCAATAGTTTCGACTGGTTTGTCTTCGACGAAAGTCACAATCTCGACAGATTTCCAATTGACGGCCACATATCTGACCATCACATAGATTTCCAATTGACAGCCACATGGTAGACTTGGTCGCAGAATTTTACTTTCTTTATTTCACACATTTTTAGTTTGTACAATCTGTCCTACTCTGGCCCACATTCAGAGTCGATTTTTTTCATCCCATCAAACCAGAAAACTGCTAAAACTGAGTTTGTTTCAAAACCGAGTCTAATAGTTTCATTGCAGCTTGGATCCATTTTTATTCGATCAATTACAGGTAATTCTCTGCATTCTTAGGGCCTCCCATGGGTATTGTTACGTGCAGAAATGAAGACTGTTCTTGAATCTACCATCGACTGTCAAGCAAAGCTGCAATAAGATGTTGATTATCAAATAAGATCGTTTTTCCCATCATGAGCTCCTATTAATTTTGTTCGTTTCTCTGTGTTGAAGGCGATGGAGGACATGGCGCCCTGATAGGATCATCATTCTACCTTTATACTTTGTTATTCACATATAATTTGTTATACGAGACGCTTTCGTTGTTGTGACACTCAAGTATTAAACTGTGTAATGTTAGTATATACATTACTCTTATGTGTTGATTGAATGTGAGATTGGATCCAGTTATGACCATGTCATTATTTCCTTTCTTAAATACCGCAAATATATAGTAGATTCAATAAAAGCGTAACTATCCTGTGTGTAAAATTATTATCAAGTTTTATGATGAACGATAGTTAGGTGCAGGCTGTTGATTTGAATGAATAAGGATTATAATATAGAGTGGATTCAATAAAAGTGTAACTATCATGTGTGTGAAATTATTATTAAGTTTTATAATGAATGTTAATCAAGCTAAAACTATTGATTAGAATGAGTGGTATTAGTAATCTTCAGCAAGTTCATTAAATTCATAGCTTTTCTATTTGTAAATTTGTTATCGAGTTTTATATTAAATAATAATCAAGCCATTTGGTTTATCAGAATGAGTATGGAGTAATTGGCAGTGAATTATGGTCGGATCAATAAGATCATAACTATGATCTATTTCTCAATTTATTATTAAGTTTTATTAAAACTTAATCCAACAGTCTTATTGTTTGAATGAATGTGACTTAAACTTTCAGTGATGTTCTTATAGTGTGGTGTTCCTTTGTATCTACAACTAACAGAGGGATCGACATGTAATCTGACTTCCTTACTTTGACTTTCGATGGTGAAAAACTACCAGTCTAGCCTTTAGTATTATCAGTTAACTATCCGTTAATGTGTTTGATTTATTTGGTTAGTATATCGTTTTTTTTCTATGTCTAATGTTTCCATACTTAGCAGCTCTCTCTCCTCCTCGAAAGATATATTCCGATTAGAGAACTTGTTCTGTGACATGATCCAGCAAATTAGTGTTGGCATTAATTTCCAAGAGAACGAATGAATCATCATACCTATTCTTTAATCCAATGGCTTAGGTATCACTTGAACTAACATGACCAACCATCTCCACCGACTATTCGGACTCTACAACCGTCTCCAGAGCCGAACTATTCGGACTCTGCAACGTACATTCGAAGTAGTCTAGACTCGTTTTGAAGTATTTGGACTCTGCAACGTATCTTCGAAGTAGTCCATAATGACGAGAAGATACCCATTAGGCGGGTTTAAGGATAATTGAATAGCCGGATAATTGACTGAATGTGCACATATTTTCTAATTCCTGATCGATAAACCCATAGTCGATAGCTGACTCATATCCATAAGCCGGATAATTGACTGAATGTGCAGATATTCGATAGTCAACTCATATCCATAAGCAATAATTCGACAGTCTTCTGATTAACAACATATTCCTAAGAAAAAAGTATATTTCAAGGTCGGCTGCATTGGTCGACCACAGATTTGATCATTATACATATGTGTTGTTCAGGAATTCTACCTTATAGCGAGGAAATGGACACTACCAACTTTTGGGGTGATAGGTAAACACAATGATCATATTACGTAAGCATCTACAAAAGGAAAGAGATCAAGGATCTTGAAGACATACCTTATTAATGATGTTTGATCCTAGCTTTGCTCGATCTTGTGCTCAATCTTCAACTTGATCCTCCGCTCAATAGACCTGCAATAAAAATATACCTTCCTCAGCGTATCTTGATTGATATAACAATGATGAAATTGAAATACAATTTAAACATCAAGAACAATCAAGTATTTAACCAAACAAACACACAATCCATTAGACATTTGATTGGGACGGTAAGGATGTTTCAACCTTTATTGTCAAAAGCAAATAATCAGTATAAATTATACCTGATCATTCAGAGTGCTTATGAAACCGGATTCTAGGCTCCTGCTATTCTCTAACTTTGGAATTCTTCTAGCATAACAACCCTTAATGTGAGTTTATCCTCTTGTGAATGAGAGTCTAAATGTGTCTAACCCCTCTCTTCAATCCTCCTTGTATTTATGGGACAAGGTAGGTAGTTTAGATCGAGAGGTGGTTGAATTGGGAGGTTGGGGAAGTTGCAAAACCAACTTCAACTAATCCCAATTCGTCAAATTAATATATTTTTAATCACATTTCGAGATGTGCACAAGTTTTTCACAGTAGAGTAGCGCTCAATATGCAATTTTAGTGCTTTACAACCAGCGTTTGCAAGCCTTTTGAAGGTGTGCGCTAGTTTGCTGAAGTGGAGTAGGGCATACTCTTATGCTTGTGGAGTAGGGAATGTGTGCTACTGTTATTCCTCTAGGGTAGAGCATATGTCAAAATGTGAGGTTTTACAGGGTTTTGCCAGCTTGCAGAGGAGTAGGTCAGGTCAAAGCATCATCTAAGGTCATCATGCTCTTCAATCCAAGTTGTCCTTTTGTGTAATCGACAGCTAAAGGTGATCACGGATGGAGAGTGCCGATTTGACCTATAACAGATGCCCCCTAATGTGTGAGGTTAGAGGGAAGCGATGGCTGAAATACATTATAATTCCAAGTCAGAGGAGGAGCAAGAAACCGCAGAACCAAATCACAGAAACACCTGAAACAAAGATCAAGTTCAGCGAGCAATTACAATCTTGACATCATATAGATGTGTAGTGTGATACAACATGATCTCTGATACATAACTAGGAGATGTACATATAGCATGTCCACTTGAAATACAAATTTGGATCCATGTCAAACTGAGAGATCATAGCCATAACAACAAACTGGATCTATGTCTCATGGAGAGCTGAAAATGAGTGAGGCTCAGTCTTGCGCAGTTTGGGTGATAACATAATAAGGTGATGTCATCAACTGCCCAAGGTATTCATCCAAAAACAACCCAAGGTACAAACCTTAACCATGTGAATAAGTGAGCTGAAAGTCGAACATGGGGGGTATCATTTGATTAATGGTCCTTGATGTATACCGTTAACAAACGTGAGGGCTTCCACCGATAATGATAATGGGGCCCAAGGTACCTAGTACGATCCAACAAGTGTGAATAAGTGGACTTGGAGTCAAACACTTGAGGAATCTGTCGAATAAGAGACATTGATGTATTCTCATGATTCAACAGTGAGGAAAATTTCCACTGGTGACTGCAATCTCCAAGATACTAACCGAAACTCTAAACTTCGTTCCCAAAGCAAAATGAGTATATGTCGATGGGAAGAAGTCCGTTGGAAGGGAGGCCTTAAGGCATCCTCCATCATCCAACATGAGGGACACTCAACTGGTATGAGCTGATTTGGAGTAGGACTAAACACATGATGAAACATACTGACACCAAGGAATGGCCGACGCATGAGGCAAGGCAACTGCAGAATGGCCGACATAGGTTATATCCTTGAACAGTGAGCACGACACAAAAGTGACTTAGGAATATTTTAACACAAAGAGACCATGATACAAATCTGCAATGTAGGAGACATTAACAAATTCTCTATATGATTGGAAGACTAACCAAACAGAGGAGCAAGAACTCTGAGATCAGGTTTATCCTAAGGCCAACACTAGAACCCAACTTGTTCGATACACTCAAAACAGGTGCTTTGTTCAAGGAGATAGTTGACTTGCTGCCATCATATTGAAAGAAAATTTAACATTCTTCCCTTCCCTTTCCTTTTTCAGTTTTTAATGAGCTTGACAAAGAACTAAAGCATGCTCGACGGTATTTTCATATTTAAGGAGTATGAAAAACCTAGAAGAAAACTCCATACACCTATCTGTGGATTTTATATTGAGCCCAGATTGGTCTATGCTCGGCAGTGTTTTCTTACTTATAGAGTTGAAAAACTTAAACAATCATCTATCAACCATCTCATGGATTTCTCATCAAGCCATAGTAGGTGAATGCTTTCTTGGTGTTTTCACATTTTGAGAGTCTAAAAACCCTAAAGACAACTCCAAAGGTCATTTTTCATAAAGTTAGTCTCCTTCCTCGAAAATGTAATACCCCCAATTCGACCCTTAGGATATATTAGCCTTTAATGTAAATAATGTGTACATGTGATGTATGTTTTCCTAGCGTGGAGCTCAAAGCCAAGGCCCCGCTAGTGAAAGCCCGAATTTTATTTAAAGGGCAAGTATTTGATATTTTGATACCATGTGCTCTGAAGCCATGGAACATTGTAAAAGAGTGTAATTAAACATCATAGGATATAAAATACCAAAACTGGCTACGGAGGCAATGAATGAGAAGGGGCCACGTGTATCCACTAGGGAGTGGTGAGGGGGCTAAGGGAGTGAACCATAGGTTTCCATATGTCATTATGGGAACCCATTTGACTTTTCTAGATGACATTTATTCTTGTTGTAAGAAAGTGGTTGAAGAATTAAGTCAATGGCTTTAATGGAGGATGGGCAACCCTGAAATTCGTATGGGTAGGTATGGGCTCTGTTTACTTGTCCCACAAGTCACTCTACCTCATGAGAGGTGGCTTCATTCTCATCCCCATTCCATGGTGAAGTTACCAACATCATTCTCCACCCAAAAATGAGCTCCCAGTAGAGAGAAAACCAGAAATCGCGACTGTGAGAGAACCCACGTTTTGGGAAGCCAAAAACGCCCAGAATGGGTATTAGAAAGTGAAATCCAATGGGGGATCCGTAGGTATGAGCCTTGGGGCGGATTTTGGAGCAATAGCTACCCCAAAATCCATGGGAAAACCCAGTTTTAACTGCCCAGAAAATCAGTGACGGATTTGGGGTTATTTGTGACAGAGTTGTGAGAAATCCGATTGTGGATGTATGAATAGAGGATGGGATTGCTGAGTCCAGCTTGAAGTGTATGTGGCTCTGGGATTGAGCTCAGTGGACTAACATCCTCCTCCATTTCCCATTGCATGCTTGAAAAACCCAACTGTGTGTTGGCTTAGCATGGCTGTCTGAGTGAAACCCTGACTGTGAGTGAGCCATCTAGTTCCTCCTTAGTGGATACACAACCTAGCTCGGGGGTGATCTCTCAGCTGAAAGAGTACAGGCTGGACAGAGATCTATGGTTTGGTGGAACGTTGCTCTCACATAGCCAGTCATTGGACATTTGCGTTGCAAGATAAGTACTCTCTGTGGTTTACCTTATATGCATTATGTGTTTGCGGTGTGTTAATTCAGAATGGTAATTACTCATGTTAATGAAATCAATATGTAGTCTGTGCATAGCCTAAGAAGGGGATTGAACTCCCTGCCTATTGATTGCTTGAGATAAATATGCTGATGCAATCTATGTTGTATGTGTGTCGTTATGTTTAAATTCCGCTGTGTTTTATGGAAGTTTACATCTGTATAGAGAAGTTTTTAATTGTTAATATTTTATGAGTAAAAAAAAAAATATTGGGGCTAAGTTTACAAAAGCCCGGTGTGTTGTTAATGTTTTCCTTCCCTGCATTTGATGATGGGTGAAGGGGACATTACAGAAAAAGTGTAAAATAATGGAAGAAGAACTCTTCTAGAGCATACCAGAGTATACCTAGAGTATACCTTTTCGTAAATTATCCACCAAGGCCCGGAAAAGGGGCAATTCTATACCTAAGTGGATGTCGGTTCAATCATTTTAATGAGCCCGAAAAGACAACTATGCTCGGAAAACTTTTCCTATTTAAGTAGTCTGAAAAGGGCTTCAAAGAACTCCATAGGCAACTTTTCTGTAAAGGTTTAACGATCCCAAAAAAGTAAACTCGTGACCTCCTTACTATTTTTAACCAGCTCAAAGGAGATACAGAAAAATGCTCATAACTTCCTTACTGTTTTTAATGAGTTCGAAGTGAAGATGGAAGAAATTCTCAAAACCTACTTACTATTTTTAACGAGCTCGAAGTAAAGGTGGAAGAATGATCGTAACCTACTTACTGTTTTTAACGATATCGAAGTAAAGGTAGAAGAATGCTCAAAACCTACTTATTGTTTTTAACGAGCTCGAAGTAAAAGTGGAAGAATGCTCATAACTTCCTTATTGTTTTTAATGAGCTTGAAGTGAATATGGAAGAAATGCTCAAAACCTACTTATTGTTTTTAATGAGCTCGAAGTAAAGGTAGAAGAATGCTCGTAAAGGGAGGAGACAAGTGTCAGGGACATGCGAAACTAGCTCCAAGCACATAGAACAAAGCTATGTCTAATGCAAAGAACGCAATCAAGATAAGGACACTCAAGGTGTGTCTCCTCTAGGTAAAAGGTGTCAAATTACGAAGGCAAAATGATACAGGGCTTAGCGGAAATGAGATCAGAGATGGAAACTTATACAATGAGCTAAAAGCGTGGAAGCTAGTATCAGGCTGATTAGCGCAAGCGGGATCATAACATATGCATATGCAACTTGAACATGTAGATGGGAGCCTTATCAGGGATGGCTAGAAATATATGAGAAAGAAAGATATGAGGCTTCTTCTAAAAGTCATGGTAAATCTAAAAAGGCTCCCGAGCCTATGAGAAAAACTCAGCATGGGCACCAAAATAGCATAAGGGTGCTGACTAGGGTGACCCATGTTAGGTAGGCTCTGCTGTCGGACTGGTGCACAATGCATAAAGAGATGGCTGACACACCAATATCCAACAGGTTCGACCTTATGGAGAATTCAGATGGCAAAAAGTTCAAATGCAACATAACAGCAGGGAAGCCTAAACCTATATGCAAGGTTCCGAATATACCTAACATGGTCGCACAAAGTGTGGAAAAGGACCAGTAAGCAAGTATAAATCCAGCTAAGAATCCTGTCTCCAAGAAACATTAGTACCAAAATCATATCTAAAACATATGCAAAGAAAGACCCGATACAAGTCATTGTGGTAGAAATACTTTCAACTTCACTATCATCAACAACATGCATAAACAAGGGAGAGTTTTCAAATGAATACTCTATGGTACCCAAGCCTAAGGACTTGCAATCAACAAGATCGAATTCAGGATGAAGATCAAAGTTGAAGGACATGATGGAATCTGCAGAAACAAGTTCATCATCATGGATGTTGAAAATTCTAGAAGCAGAATTAAACTCAGCAGGAACACCGATTTGCAGATCTATAAGAGAGTCCAAAGAATCAACAGTAGGAAGATCAAACTTTAAGGTCAAACCGGGGCTGGACATAAATGCGACTGGATCAACATCCAAATGAATGGCATACTGTACTATGGAATCTAGGAAAACTTCATCAGAAGGAAGTATATCGTCCCAGATAGAACACATATCTAAACATTCAGATGGAGTTGTCACTTGGTCAAAAGCTGGGACTAAGTCCCGAGAAGGTAAGCATGAACTCAAAGACTTCTTCTCAGTAGCAGTTGAACTCAAGGAACAATATGCCACATAAGTCCCATGTGACATAGTAGTGCCTAATGATGAGGGATCAGACTGGTCTACAGTTGGGTAATAAGGAGGATCAACGAATGCAAGCTGGTCGATAGTGACGATGCTTTCATTATGAGGAAAATGCAACACACGAAAGAGCGTAGACACCACAACATGCATAGCATAAACGTAATCACTCCCAAGGATCATATCAAAGTCCATAGGGTCCTTTAAAACCATAAAATCAACTAAGACTGTTTTTCCACCCAAAGTAACAGGTACCTGACGAAGAAATCCGAATGGTTCACTAAGTCTTCTATCGAAGGTCAACGACCAATTAACAGCTATAATAACATTAGGGAAACCCAAATATCTCCAAGCATAAGCGGATAAGATACTAATAGAAGCTCCTTCATCTACAATGCATCAAGCAACCGTATGGTTCCCGATATCAACCTTTATCTGGAAAGGTGTCGAAGAAGGAAGACGAGGTTCGGCTAGACTATTCCAATCAAAGGAAACGATCCTAGGGATTGGTAGGGGTTCACATGGCACAGATGAAGTGTCCCTTTTTTCAGAAACATCCAAACTGGTAATGCATAAGACTTCTTTAGTAGTTGCATCAATCTTTGCAGGGCTGATGGGATCAGTCGAAGATTGCATCGATTCGATCACTTCACTCTCCGAAGGAAGAGTGGGGTTGACCAAATATTGCATTGGTTCAACCACTTTATCGACCTTAGGTTGATCTGACTGTAGGAAATCTATAGACAACTCAGGAACAGAGGTTCCTTCAGACATGGACCACACTCTTTGTGCCTCTAGAATGGCAGGGCATCGGTGAGTAAGGTTATCTCCCTTACAAACTTTACAAGGGAAATTTGGTTTTCGTCCTATAGGTTTAGACTCATTTACAACGTCAGTACTCTCAACATGACTAGCATTCACTGATAGCTCGCCCCTAGCATGACTTGCAGTGGTTGGTTGCTCAGAAGCAGAAGACTTTTGAACTAAGGACCACACTTTTTGCACTTCTGGAAGTACAAGGCACAAGTAAGTAAGGTGTTCTCCCTCACAAAACTTGCAAGGGAACTTATACTTTTGTTTATTGGGTTTGTCAACAATGTCAACTCCCTCAGCATGACTTGCAGTGGCTGATCTGGTGTCTCCAATATGACTCATAGGAACTGGTGACTTGTCATTAATATGACTAGCAATGATTAATGACGTGTCCTCAACATGACTGACAGTGGTTGAAAACAAACTTTCAGTGTGATTTTCAGTGACCAAAATTTTTCTCCCAGCATGATTTGCAGTGGCTGGGTTGCTGCCCCCCATTTTTGACATCTTCCTCCTATTCTTCCTCCATCTATTCCTTTTAGACTACTGGTTACTAGTATTGCTACTTTCGCCACATGAGGTAGAAGGAGGAGGAGAAGATGTTACTGGCAAAGAATGACCAGGGTTCTGATGCTCTTGATTTGAGGTGCTTACAAAAGAAGCGTCGGGAGCATGCAAAGAATTTAGAGTGGAGAACAACCAAACCGGTATCCCTATAGTGAATCCAAGAAGATTCATAGTAGCCATTAAGGGAGTACCAATGTTTCCAATGAATGGAACAGCACAAGGATCCCTTGGAACAAGGGTACCTTGATTGGCGCTCATCGGAATGTTAGACATAGTTTCTTGCTCAAATGAGAAAGAAGTTCTCTAAGGCAAACTAAGACAAGTAGCACAAAGAGCACACCACTAAAAAAGGTCCTACGTAAATCAAACCAAGAAAACAAATGCCTTCCGGAGAAGAGTCTAGGATGATGAGGGCCTAGAACAGATCAACGAAGGAAGAAGGATAGTTACCCGGGGTCCACAATACAATGACTAAGGGTGCAAGTGCTGGAATCACCCAACCGCCCTCCCAAAGACCTGCAAGGGATTTCCTCCCACGTCTGTCCTAGGTACAACAAATATAACCCTCCGTCGTCACTTGTGTATGATCCTATGGCCAGATACTAAGGATAGCACCACACCGAAAACTCCTGGGGGAACAGTCTCTGGTTGAATCAGAAGGCATGGGCAGGGTAACTAAGCCCAAAACTCAAAAGGGTCCCCAAACGCGATCCGATCCTGGTATTTGCTTGAAACAGAAAGTAGGAGGTTTATTCCCAACAATCTGATCTCACAAGACCTATTGCATAGATCCAGGCATGTTTTGAATGAGGTGGGTTTACCTATATGAAAGTCACACTATGATTTTTGAGCAATGAAACAAGGTTCGAGCAGTTTAAGGTGTTTTAAGCTCGAAAATCTAGCCTAAGCTAGTTGGTGTCGTGTATCCCTAGAAAGAAAATCATTTCTAATTGATTTTATTGAGATTCTTTTTAGGGTTACTTTTTACTCAACAGGGTAGTGCATTGTGTGGTGTGGTTGCAACAAAAAGTAAAGTGCGAGAAATGAAACAACTTTCAACAACAAAAAGACTCTTTTCTTTTTTGTTTGTGCTCCTTCGAAAATGAAGACTAAGCAGACCTAAACAAAGTTCTCTTTTTTCATTTTCTTTTCAATTTCACAACAAAGTAAACTATGCTACTTTGAAATGATTATAAGCCTTACTACTCTAAACTACCAAACTCATTTTTTTCTTTTTCGTTATATGTAAAAGAAAAAGTACTCGAAAATGGAAGCAAGTAAGACCTATAAAAGATATGCGAGTAAGGAAAAATGACTCTAAAGCTCACAACAATCAAATTGATGACTTGATAAAGACTTGTCCTATGAATTTTTTCAAATGAAAAAGCTTCGAACTTGGAAACAAAGTGGAAAGAAAACAGGGATGAGAGACACTTATAACCGAAAAGCAAACCTCTACAGCTGCTCCAAAGCACCAAACCCTAAACAAAAGCACTAAGCCAAGTAGAAGGTAGGCAAGTGAACTAAAGATGACCTTACTATCACAAAGACTCTAAAGGAAACAAACTAAGATACTCCAACTTGCTTGAAACTGAAACTAACAATGAGATCAGGAAGTGTCGGGACTCAAAACATTTTTTGAAAGACACCCTAAAGACTCCAAAGATGGGCCAAACCCTAAATCAAAGGATAAGACACCAACAGAACATACTATTGTCTCAACAAACAACAAATGTTATTCACAAAGGTTTGTATAACTGCGACACACTACTAGGGTATGGGTGAGCAGTTATGTCTACCAAGGGACAAAGCACGGTCTTAAAAGAAAAGTCGCAAAGAAGCAAGACACCTCGAAAGTACTCAAGCAAGTAAAAGATGACCTAAGGGACTTAGGAGAGGCTAACGGGACTCAACAAAGGCTTACACACCTCAAGGATCAATTAAGAAAGACAAGTACAAATCTAGAAATCAAACCAAATAGGCATAAATCCAATCCCCACATAAAACAGAGAGTTACAGGAGTGTGCTCTATTGTGTAGTAGGCAAACTAGTGCATTCTGGAAGATGTGCCCTACTGTGCAATAGGGAAAGTAGTGCACAAACTTAGGTATGCGCTACTATATGTACAGAGGAGTAGCGCACAAACTTAGGTATGCGCTACTATATGTATAGAGGAGTAGCGCACAAGTCAGGAGAGGTTGAAATCAAGTTTTATAGAGGTGAAAAGGGGTGAGTCAAGCAAAGGAAAGAAGGTAGGGTTGACCTATTGATGTATATGTAATTTTGGAATGTATTTCATATATATATTTATTGTACCCTTATAGAGATGTGTTATTCCTCTATAAGGAAGTGTCGTCATTTGTATTGACAAGTGTCGCAAGTGTGTTAACTTGCCAATGGGTTATTAGACCACCTTAATGGGGTTGGACCTGTATGAGTCATGTGGGTAAAAGGGTTATTAGACCACCAAGTGTGGGGTCGGCTCGGATTAAGTTAACCATGGGTTAAGCTAGACATGTAGGCCCCATTAGTTTATTGGGCAGGACATGACAAGTATAAATAGAGATCGGGAGATCTCTATTTGATCATTCATTCACACACTTCTCTCATTCGGAAAGTGGCGCACTTGTGAGAAGGAGGCTCTGCTTCTAGGAGAAGACTATCTCTTGTATTCTGGTTGTATCATTGCTCTATCTATCTCTAAGGAAGTTATTGGGGTTTTTCACCTTTATGGTTTTCCCTAAGTAAACTCTGTGTCTCTTGTGTGCTTGCATTATTGTGTCCATGATTGATATGTTGTAGATTTGTTGTACATGTTTTTCTCTCAGTTAATATCCTAGATCAGATTGAAGTAAATTCTGAAAATTTAACATGGTATCAAAGCTAACCTGAAGGAAGGCAATGTATGGCACTTACGACACTTGCTTCACTTGCGACAATTTGAAGGTTAGGGTTTTATATAGAAAAAACTAGTCATCGTAGAACTTTCTCTATAAATCCATTTTGGCGAAGGTTCAGGATCTAAAACCTTTATACGTCATAGATAACATTCCCATGTACCTTGTGTCCAAAGGACACCCTCAAATTCATTGTACTTTGGGATTTATGATCAGTACCAGTTAGAGTTTCTGCTCTTCCAGATCTCAGTCATAATCAGGTGACCAAGGAAAAAAGGTCATAACTTGGGCTAGGAAGATCCAAATGAAATTTCATAAAAATGAATAGGTAGTACACAGACTGTACTTCTCAAGAAACTATTTCATAGGGTGAAGTTGAACCAGTGACACGTGGTATGTCGTACAAGTTCGCTCTCCTGTTTTATCCCATAAACAGGTCACGTTGCGACACTTGGCATAACTCTCTCTCAGAAAATCCAATTGAGGTCAGACCTATCGGGATGGAAAGATGACAGGTCAGGATACCACGGAAAAAAATTTCAGACCCTGTGGATCAAAAAGTTCATAGTTACAGCAGAAACAATTAGGTACATACTTCTGTCAAAACATAATTAATTTTGAGCATCTTCATTCATTGCTTCAGGAATTTAGGGTTTTGGAGAAAGTTGGAATTTTTGGAATTGGAGTCCATGGCTGAATGATACTCAGGAAAATTGAAATTTAGAGACCAAGATCGAATTTTGGGTTGGGTAGAAAACCCGGCTTGATCAAACCCCAGTTCAGGATTTTGATCGGAAAGGTGAAAAATTAGGGCTTCAACAAAAGTTGGAATTCTTGAAGTCTATGACCATGGCTAGAAGCTCCTCAGAAAAATAAGAGTTTAGATCCTTGGACCGAACCTTTTGATTGGGAATAAGGGTGGGCTTCATCAAACCCTAGTTCGAGATCCTGTCCAAAAGATCTAGAAGTTTCGAAGGCAATTTTTAAGGGTCAAGTTTTGGAGATTTCAAAATTGAAGTATGATAGTTTGATCAACTCAGCAAGACACATCCTTCCATATATTCAGAAGTGTGAAAGTCAAAGTTTGAATTTTTAGGGTTTCTCTGACAAACCCTAATATAGCTCCAGATCCATTTTTAGGGGGAGATGAGGCTAAGGCCTTACATAAGAAGACTACAAGAAGTCTCGACAGGTATGACTTAAGAAGATACAGGTATGTCTTGAAATCCGATTCTTGACTAAGTTCATAATATGTTTGTCTTCATATTATTTATTAGTACAATCTTGATTAATGTTAGAATTGTCTTATCACCCTAGTAAAAGTATGTGAATAATAGAAGACATTCATTGATTAGGGCTATATGATTGTACTAATGCACTGTGGTGTTGTATGAGGTTGATGTTGTCTGCTAACAAGATACAGGTACATCACTAAAGACAAATCAAGTTCCATGACCATGACAACATGAAGACAAAGACTCATCTATAATCCTTGATCACATAGAAGTTCTACTTACGAGGTATGTATGACTTTGTTCTATTATGCTTAACCTATGAGATATGCAGGTTCTAGCACAGGATCTCCAAATTATTGAAGAGAACAAAGAAGATATTGTTTAGGTATGTTAGACATAACTAAGCAAGTATACTAATCCAGGTATGTTTTCCTATATCAAGCTAGAATCCTACCTTGTGTTAGGATCTTATACTATTGTGTTGTTGATAATGATTATTCATGAATTCATAGGTTTGAATAGTCATGGTTGTATGCATATTATGTTTCTTACCATAATTGATGATATGACTAACCATAAGAGCCCTATCTAAACCTTGAATACTAATGCTTATTATTTCTGTTTGAAATGACCATGACTATACATGCTTAAGATTATTGTGTTTTAATCGTATTAAGATTATACTAATGAATATGTGATTATGTATGAGACCTCGAGGATAACACAATGATGATACTAATAAGCATGCATAGTGATGGATATAAGTTCAAGGACAAGTAATCCAGGAAGCAAAGATCAAGAGGGGGCACACTCCAGTTGTTCCTGCAAGGAAGCAAAGATCAAGAAGGAGCAAACTTCAGTAGTTTTTGCAAGGATGCAGATATTCAGAGGGAGTTGACCACTTCTCACAATCCACATCAGAATGGAGTTGTAGAAAAGAAGCAAATACTGAGAGGGAGTCAACCCAACAAACAAACAAAGATAAGTATTTGAATTGTCATTACTTGCATATTTTATTGTTTAAATAATATTGTTCAATAATGAATATACTGATGTTCCTAGAATTAGGTTGTGTATTATGCATATTAGAATAGTTGCATTGATGAACAGTATACTAATAATATACATGGGTAAGTGGCCTATACAACATTCCATTGCTACTTATCTAGAATGAAACCTCTTTGCTGATATGTTGGGAGTTGTGCACACTCTTAACAATGTTCTGGTAGAGATTGGAAGGCATCTAGAAAGTTACGGGATATGGATAAATGTTGTATTGAAGCATTGGCTAAGATAATTGCATGACTGTATGACATATTTCTTTATGTGTAAGAATTTGTTCTAAAAACTATGAGTTGTTTTTTAATCATGCAATTTAACTTGTTGCGTAGGAAAGATCGTATACCATCACCTACAAAAGAAGGACTACAACATTTGTTCAGCAACAAAGTTATCTCTTGAAAATATTGAAGATATTGAAGTTCCCAGGATCTGGGAAGATTGCCATGATCAAGGAATACCAGTCGATCATGAAGATGTTTGGGATGCAGTCCCAAGACCTGAAGGGGAGTCTGTAGTGACTTCCAAGAGGATCTACAAGATCAAGCATGCTGCAGGTGGTAGCATAGAGACTTTTTGCTCCTGTAGCCAAATACACTTCCATACTTGTTTTGGCTACAGTGATGAAATGGGAGATACACCAGATGGATTTCAAGACAGCTTTCTTGAATGGTGTGGTTGAAGAAGAAGTGTATTTGGAGCAGGCACTTGGTTCTGAGACACATGACAGGGAGTCATATACGTGCAGAACTTGGTATGGTAGGATAAACATCTTTCTATCCAGTTTGGGATTTATGAAGAGTAAAGTGGATTCCAACCTTTACTACAAGGTTGAGGAAGGCAATCCAGTGATAATAATTTTGTATGTGGATGACATGTTTGTTACAGGTGAGGATAGATTGATTGCCAACATGCAGCGGAAGCTTGCTGCCAAGTTAGAGATGAAGAACTTGGGTATGATGCACTACTTTCTTGGTATGGATGTGTGACAGAGTGCAGATGGAATCTTCCTTGGACAAGGAAGAGTTTTGGGATGATCGATTGCAAGGCCATGGCCACACCTATGGCATCGAACCTGAAGCTTCTATGTGATGCTTCTTCTGAATCGGTTGATGCTATGATGTATCGTCAGATGATTGGGTCCTTTATGTACCTGACGAATACAAGGCCAGACATTTGCTTTGCGGTGAACACCTTGAGCCAGTGCTTGACAGATCTGATACATGTTCACCTGATAGCTACAAAGCATGTTCTGAGGTACCTGAAGGGTACATTGGATTATGGGCTCAAGTATGAGGCGAATCAAAAGTTTAACCTAGAGGGTTATGTTGATTCGGATTGGGTAGGCAGTGCCATTGATCGAAAGAGCACTTCGAGGTGCTACTTCAGTATGGGGTCAGGTGTGATCTCTTGGTTTAGCAGGAAGCAGTCCTATGTGGCACTGAGTACAGCTGAATCAAAGTGTGTCGCAACTTGTTCAGCTAGTTGTGAGGCAGTATGGCTTAGGAAGCTACTGTCTGATTTGTTTGATCTCCAGTTGAGTGCTACTTGTATATATTGCAACAACTAGATTTGTATGAAGTTGTCAGAGAACCCAGTGTTCCATGACAAGTCAAATAAAATTGAGATCAAGTTCCACTATATCAGGGATATGGTGCAGAGAGGAGCTGTGAAGCTCCTATATGTTGCGACAAATGAGCAGATAGCCGATTTGTTGACCAAGCCACTTGCCAGAGTGAAGTTTGAATACTTCAGAGGGAGACTTGGTGTACTTCAGATCGAGATGCCTTTCAGAGGGAAGTGATGAGTCCGAAGACATAGATGCACACTGGGCCATTCTTACATGGTGGTAGGTTGGTCCTCCCATGGTAAGATGTAAGGGCCAATCCATTATTACATGGTGGTAGGTTGGTCCTCCCATGGTAAGATGTAAGGGCCGGGCCATTCTTACATGTGGTAGGTTGGTCCTCCCATGATAAGATGTAAGGGCTGAGCCATTCTCACATAGTGGTAGGTTGGTCCTCCTATGGTGAGATGTAAAGGCTGGGCCATTCTCACATAGTAGTAGGTTGGTCCTCCTATGATGAGATATGAGTGCTGGAGCCATTCTAACATGATAGTAGGTTGGTCCTCTCATGGTCATGATATAAGTGTTGAAGTCATTTAGACATGATAGTAGGTTGGTCCTCTCATGGTCGTTGATGTAAGTGTTGGGCCTTTCCGACATGGTGGTAGGTTGGTCCTCCCATGGTTGTTGATGTAAGTGTTGCGCCATTCCAACATGGTGGTAGGTTGGTCCTCCCATGGTCATTGATGTAAGTGCTGTGAGCCTTTCCCAGATGGTAGTAGGTTGGTCCTCCCATGCTGGTGAGTGTAATTGTTGTGTGTGTGCATCTGGGTTGTGCTCCGTGGACTATGTGGTGATCTGAATACATTGATGTGACAGTATGGTACACAAGTCTTGCAAAGGAATATAATCAGTCCTGAGATGCTCTTGCAGGTTTTGCAGAGGCAGTGTAATCAATCCTGAGAGATCTTGCAAGTTTTGCAGAGGCAGTGTAATCAATCCTAAGGTGTACCTACTTGATGGCTTGCCCGCAGAGTTGATGATGATGATCAGCATGATCATGTGATGATATACATTAGGTGGATGTATGGTGAGTATGAGGTTGATACTCTGTGGTCGTGGATAGGTTGTGCAGTGGCATGTAAAAGATCCTGAGAGATTCGATAAGTTGAGCTATGCGCTCGTAAAAGGCCTAGGATGCTCTTGCGAGGTTTTGCAGATGCACATGATGAGTCCTGAGGATTCCATAGTATGACTAGTGGTCATGAAGACCTACAGGTGGTGGGCCTACATCCAGTATGAAAAAGGACAGGCTCTATAGAACTTCCTATGACAAGTAGATTCAAATATTGATTGAGATAGCAGCAGCAGTGACGATGACAATGATTCGACGATGATGATTCGAGGATGATGATTCGTTGATGATGATCCAGAGAAGAAGACTTGTACTAGAAGATCTGTGTCGAGAAATACCTTCCTAGTTAAGAGGGAGTGTTGATGTATATGTACCTTCAAAATGTATTTCATATATATCTTTATTGTACCCTTATAGAGATGTGTTATTCCTCTATAAGGAAGTGTCGTCATTTGTATTGAAAAGTGTCGCAAGTGTGATAACTTGATGATGGGTTATTAGACCACCTTGATGGAGTCGACCCTGTATGAGTCATGTGGGTAAAAGGGTTATTAGACCACCAAGTGTGGGGTCGGCCAGGATTAAGTTAACCATGGGTTAAGCTAGACATGTAGGCCCCATTAGTGTATTGGGTAGGATAGGACAAGTATAAATAGAGATCGGGATATCTCTATTTGATCATTCATTCACACACTTCTCTCATTCGGAAAGTGGCGCACTTGTGAGGAGGAGGCTTTGCTGCTAGGAGAAGACTATCTCTTGTATTCTGGTTGTATCATTGCTCTATCTATTTCTGAGGAAGTTATTGGGGTTTTTCACCTTTATGGTTTTCCCCAAGTAAACTCTGTGTCTCTTATGTGCTTGCATTATTGTGTCCATGATTGATATGTTGTAGATTTGTTGTACATGTTGTTCTCTTAGTTAAGATCCTAGATCAAATTGAAGTAAATTTTGAAACTTTAACAAAAGAAAAGCAGGTAGGGGTGACCTACAAGGCCTCTCATAGGATCAAAGAGATCATAAATTACTGGAAAGAAAACAAAATGGGTTTCCTAGAGCAGAAAAACAACCGTTCCCCAGCGGAGTCGCCAGTCTATTGTTCAAGAATTCTACCTTATAGCGAGGAAATGGATACTACCAACTTCTGGGGTGATAGGTAAACACATTGATCATATTACATAAGCATCTACAAAGGAAAAGAGATCAAGGATCTTGAAGACATACCTTATTAATGACGTTCGATCCTAGCTTTGCTTGATCTTGCGCTCAATCTTCAACTTGATCCTCCGCTCAATAGACCTACAATACAAAGATACCTTCCTCAGCATATCTTGACTGATATAACAATGATGAAATTGAAATACAATTTAAACATCAAGAACAATCAAGCATTTAACCAAACAAACACACAATCCATTAGACATTTGATTCGGACAGGAAGGATGTTTCAACCTTTATTGTCAAAAGCAAATAATCAGTACAAATTATACCTGATCATTCAGAGTGCTTGTGCAACCGGATTCTGGGCTCCTGCTCTTGTCTAAATTTGGAATTCTTCTAGGATAACAACCCTTAATGCGAGTTTCTCCTCTTTTGAATGAGAGTCTAAATGTGTCTAACCCCTCTCTTCAATCCTCCTTGTATTTATGGGACAAGGTAGGCAGTTTAGATCGAGAGGTGGTTGAATTGGGAGGTTGGGGAAGTTGCAAAACCAACTTCAACTAATCCCAATTCGTCAAATTAATACATTTTTAATCACATTTCAAGATCTGCGCGAGGTTTTCACAATGGAGTAGTGCTCAATATACAACTTCAATGCTTTACAACCTGCGTTTGCAGGCCTTTGAAGGTGTGCACTAGTTTGTTGAAGTGGAGTAGGGCATACTAGGATGTGTGCGCTACTCTTATGCGTGTGGAGTAGGGCATGTGTTCTACTATTATGCCTGTAGGGTAGCGCACATGTCAAAATGTGAGGTTTTACATGGTTTTTCCAGCTTGCAGAGGAGTAGGTCAGGTCAAAGCATCATCTAAGGTCATCATGCTCTTCAATCCAAGTTGTCCTTTTGTGTAAGCGACAGCTAAAGGTGATCACGCATGGAGAAGTGCAGATTTGACCTATAACAATATGAATATCATATATTCGACCACGACATTGGGATATTGCTCATCGACATGGACATTGATTTCGGCCTCACATTGCCTCCGTACGGTGAGAACATGTCATTTATTTCTACAGTCAAACCACACAGAACCTGTCGACCAATATATTGTAGTGAGTGGAGGTGGCTCGAACCTGTTGGAGGAGGAAATAATGAATACATGTAAGAAAAGTAATATTATATTGTTATGATGCTTTGAATGCACTGTTGAATCCATATATCAATGGACCAGTCGAATGCACAAGACGAACAAAGCTTAAAAATATGCTACTGACGTGCTGGGGAAGCCCATAGAAATGAAATCGATCAGAAGAAGATCAACCGAAAATCTAGTATTTAATTCGCCTAGAGAATCATTTTGTTGAGTATGTAACTATTAGGGTTGTGCTGCTAGACAGGCTTATGATATCTCTATCAACCCATTGGCTAGAAGCATTTGTTGGTGAGATGGCTTATATTGCTCTACGTGCGAGTAAGCCAATTATCTATCCGTTCCCCAATCATTGACTCGCCATTTGAGGTATTACGTTCAAACCTACTATTTAGTCGATCATTTGTGAAGCAATTGTCGACTTTGCCAGCCGTTGTTCAATCTTTATGGTCGACTCTAGAGTACGATGACTAACTTGGTATTTCGACCAGGGATTTTTTGGTTGTTGGAAGCAGACTCCAATAGATGGAGAACATCTTTAATGTTTCTACCCATGGTCAATGAATGTCGACCGTTGCCATCGGTTCATTGTTATTGTGCACAAATGGAAGAATTTTTCAATGACTGTCGAGGGCAAGCATGTATCGTCATTTGTTGTGATCAACCAAATTTATGGAGATGTCGAAGCCAAAAATGTTAATCAGAGAAGGATAACTCCATGTTTTCAGAATTGGTATTAGATAGACGACGAATAAGGAAGTCGACGAAAACTCATGGTTGCAAAGCGACCTACAATAAAGTATTTTTTACTGCTTGGAGTTGTACAAGAAAAAGACGACTATTAAAACTCCATGGGTCATCTTAAAGTGAGCTGGAATACCACAAATGATTTTATGACACGTGAGACGATGGATTGAGTAGAAGCAACCTGTTGACAATTAATTAAAGTGAACTGGCATACCACAAATGCTTTTATGACATGTGAGACGATGGATTGAGTAGAAGCAACCTGTCGACGATTAATTATTGAAGAAGTTTGAGCCAATCCAGTAACTTTAGCCCTAATTGGTCGATGTTAAGTATTGGTCGAACACTTATTTTGGTTGTGTTGGTTAACATTATATTCCATTAAAAATGTGGTCGATGCCAAATTCAAGAGATGCCGACCATTTTCTACTATAAGACATTTATTAACGAAAACATAAATTTCTTGAACTAACATTACCTACAAATAGTCTGAAAATGCTTCATTACCACGACATGATTCTGTAAATTCTCAGCATGCCAAATGAATTATACTAAATGGAAGCTCCAACAGGCCATTGGAACCATTGACAGAAGCATAATCACTCCAGGACCAAAATTTATTCTAATAAAAAACAGAAATTGTCTCTGTAGTAAATGAAAATAAATTCTAATGATCAATGGTTTAAGCTTTACGACCACATATACCTTCCCAGTGCATCGATGCATTTTAAATACTTTCTTTTTTCACTCATGCATTTTAAATAATTTCTTTTTTATGTAACAAGTTTTTCATCTTGATTAATGATTTAATGTCAACGCCCTTTGTGGCGTCTTTCTCCTATAATCTTCGCATCTGGATTCTGGGTGCATGAATTCCTTTCGAGTTACTCTGCGACTAATGTAAACAATTAAAACTGTGTCAGCGTGATTCTTGTTTCATACAGTCGTTGATTTCTAACATTCCCCATAAGCTTCCAGTGCGATTAAATTTAACTCTTGACACTCCTTAGCGTTTTCATCATTTCTCATATATATCTTTTCGTTTTGATGATGATTCCCATGCTGTCTAGAGTTTGACATAACTCCAAAAATTGTCTCCCAATATGGAAAATGGCAAAGCTCTTCATTCCACGGCAATCTGCACAAGAAAAATATTATGATGGGAGCCTCGACAATAGCTATTGGCAAGTTGTAAAATATCGACCACTTGAAAATCTATGCAATCGTTCGACAAACTCTCTCTCAACTCTCCACGGCTAACAATAATAGCGGTGGAGGGATGACAATCCCATATCCTAGGTATCCTATAAAATTGAAAATTATGGTCTACAGATTTGAAATGTTATTAAATTGTAAATTTTCTTACATTATATAGCAAATCATCTATACCATAAAGACATTGGATATACATTTCATTAAACATATCTCAACTTTTAAAGTCACAAATCATAATTTGTATTTATTTCATTTCGTTATATATGAGAATCATGACACATGCAGTTTGAAAGCTTCGTAATCTCATTAGGAATTACTCTTAACTTTAGACAACCTCGAAGATCGAGAGACTTCAGATTTCGAAGTTCTCCTATTTGAGAAGGAAACGCTCGTAGATTGTGACAAAAGTTAAAATACAGGAATTGAAACAGGAAAGATTAGCAATCTCTACAAATATATCTTCAATCTCCGTCCCGGTCAATATGAGACAAGTTGTGTCAATCGCCGCAGTGATGTTGCAAATGATTTTATTGGTAGATGCCCAAGATCCAATACCCTCAAAGACGTGAAGTTAAGTAAAAATGTTTCTGGAATTTCTTTCAAATTCCTATTTCTGGCCAAGAATAGAGAAACCAATTTGGGACATCTTAATTACTTTGCCGGTAAAGACTTAATATCATTGTCCAAAACTGATATTCGTCAACACTTATCCGAGGCTGGGATGTCCGGGAAATGTTGAAGACTTTGCCCTGCCCTCAATACACTATTCTCCTCATTCTCTCCAATATAAATTGCCATGTCGTGAATAACATCGTGAACTACAATGCGAAGCTCATTTATAACCTTCACCACCTGGAATAAGCAACGATTTTCAAGTAACTTTACATAGCTGTGCCCCGTCTGTAATAAATACTCATACTCCACATCTTCTTTGGTCTTCACCAAACCTTCTGCAATCCACACGTTTACCAGTGTCTTCACCCCAATTCAAGCATCTTCCTCAAACATGGCACAGTAGAGAAAGCAATTTTTCAAATTAGCATGGGCCAAACTATCGTAAGACCAATTATCACGCTATTCTGGCGTGTTGCGTGTTGACCAAGCATCACTTCCTACAAGGTGAATCCTGGTGTGAATTATTTACCATATTTTCATTTCCTATAAGGTGAATCTTGGTCGACATGTTTGATGATGACCCCATGCCGTCCAGAGCATAACTCAAAAAAAAAATTATTACCTCCCACTGTGATAAATCTCAAAGCTCCTTCATTTCACAATAATCTGCCAAATCAATAGCTTCTTATTCCAGCTTCTTATTCCAAGTATTTCCAATGTTATGTCCATTCATCTCGAGCAAAAATTCCTCTTCGTGCAAACGAGTTTCTTCTTTAATGTTCTTATATACCTGCTGCAAACTCTAAACGGCATGGGAATCATCATCAAAACGAAAACCTATATATGGGAAACAATGAAAACCCTACCAGGAATCTAAAAGACAACACCAGTTAAATTTAATTGCACAAGAAGCTTATGAGGAATGTTAGAATTAACGACTATATGATTGAGATAGCCGTCGAACAATGCAACCGACTGGAGACACCGCTCGACCAATGCAACAGACTGGTTTGGAGACTCGACCAATGCAATCTACTGGAAACAACCTTCGACCAATGCATTTGGAGACTCCATCAATGCAACCGACTGGAGACTGCCCTCAACCAATGCAACCGACTAGAGACAGCGCTCGACCAATGCAATCGTCTGGTTTGGAGACTCGACCAATGCAACCGACTCGAAACAACCCTCGACCAATGCGTTTGGAGACTCGACCAATGCAACCGACTGGAGACTGCCCTCAACCAATGCAACCGACTAGAGACAACGCTCGACTAATGCAATCGACTGGTTTGGAGACTCGACCAATGCAACCGACTCAAAACAACCCTCGACCAATGCGTTTGGAGACTCGACCAATGCAACCGACTGGAGACTGCCCTCAACCAATACAACCGACTAGAGACTGCGCTCAATCAATGCAACCGACTGGTTTGGAGACTCGACCAAAAAATAAAGATACCTGAAATATCTATATAGCGACCATATAGGTTCTAACTCTAAGTGATGATGAATAGACTCTACTGATGAAGGCTAAGCGAATAGCCATTGTTAGCATAATATGGTTATAGGTTATTTAAAGAATAACCTTTAAGTATCTTTAATTATTATATTTTGAATTTTGAATTTAATAGTTTATACAAGTTCGAACTTAAGTAATTAGGTCGAATCATAATTAAAGAACCTAAGTATCTATATAGGTTAAGCCAGATAGTTAAGTTCTTATTAAGTATATAACTTATATTATTCTAAATATATATCATCCATGGTTTAGTCGAAGCAGATCATGAGATAAGCCAGCCATTAACAAGTTATTATATTGTATATCATATATCCTGAATAGGTTCCATGGTAAGATTGTTTGTTTTGTCGAAATAGTTGGGGATTTCAATATAGATAACTAAATATAACGTCGAAGCTAGTTGAATATAGGCATCTAGCAATATTCATTAAGTCGTCTAACCATTTTGATGGAGATTAATGACTGTGGTTATGTTTTTCTTCCTTCTAACTTTCCTCTTTTCCTAGAGATGTTCATTATTGCCCCTAAAAGGGCAAATACTAGTAAATAGTTATGCCATTTTACACTCTCACTTAAGGTGGGAGATTTTTTAAACTTTTCAAACATTGAATCTATATAAAACATACTAAATAATGATTATAACTTAATCACGTTATTTAAGATGCATAACTTACCTTGGAAGATATCACATGTATCATATGCATATATACATTAAAATATGGAAAAGATCAATGCCTAACCTATAATATCATATAACTAAAGTCAAATAATATAAATATGAAGCATTCCCAATGCTAAGTAATATCAATCAATGCTTGAGTTCATCGTCATTTATGGTTTCCATTGAAAAATCCAACCAAGGGAACCAATTCATACCTTCGAATCATTCATCGTGAACAAACATATGTTTTAACTATATTAAAGTAATATAGTTAATTATAATTTACAATACTGGATCTTATTTTCTTCCAACGTTTTTGAAAGATCTGAATCTATTTTTAAAATAAAAAAAAATATAATTTGAATAACCACATGTTTAAAACATAGAACAATTAACTCTATTAAAGTAAGTTATACGTATATTTTATTTATTTATTATTAAATATTAAAACTCGAGATATTCGACGTTGATATTTTATTTCCATATGTAGCGTGTAGCGTGAATGGTACCCTCAAGTTGGTCAGCTCAGAGTAAAATTCACGCGATCATAGTAAAATCCACCAAATAATAAATAAAAAACCGCTCATGGTGTTCAAAATTTCCAGTTAAAGCAGCCAACTCATACCCACTGTAAAAGCGTTCAATCAAATATATAGTTAGTTTAAGCCCAGATTACAATCTTGGATTCACGTGAAGAACTGTCATAAATTCCATTTCAGCCTCTGTGATGTAAACAAATAGCTCTCTCTCTATATATATCACAAACCCAATGCAAAAAACCAAGTTCCGCAGGCATTGGATCTGAGATTCTCCATCACAGTGACCGCCATGGAAGAGCTGAAGAGCAGGAAAATCAGCACAGAAGAGCTCAAAGCCCACGACAAACCAGGAGACTTGTGGGTTTCAATACACGGAAAAGTCTACGACGTTACAGAATGGCTGCACAAACACCCCGGGGGGGATCTGCCTCTGTTAAACCTAGCAGGCCAAGATGTGACAGATGCATTCATTGCCTATCATCCAGGCTCTGCATGGAAGCATTTGGATCAGTTCTTGATTGGGTTTCTTGATAACTACCAAGTCTCTGAGATCTCCAAGGACTACAGGAGGCTTCTGGGGGATCTGAAGAAGGCTGGGCGGTTTAAGAAATCGTTGTCTGATTACATTTTAACGGTGCTATTTATGCTATCAATGCTGGGGGGCTGTATTGTGGGCGTAGTCTTTTATCAAGGATTTTGGGTTCATGTCGGATGTGGGATTTTGTTGGGCTTGGTTTGGATTCAGAGTGCTTTTATAGGCCACGATTCAGGCCACTGTGGGCTTGTGGGTAATAAAAAAATCGATATGATTATTCAGTTATTGGCAGGCAATGGCTTGACCGGGATTAGTATTGGGTGGTGGAAGAGAAATCATAATGCCCATCATATTTCTTGCAATAGTTTGGACTTTGATCCGGATCTTCAATATGTGCCCTTGTTTGCAGTTTCTTCTGGGTATTTTGGTTCTTTGTATTCTTATTTTTATGAGAGGAAACTGAATTTTGATGGCATTGCTAGGTTTCTTGTGAGTTATCAGCATTTGACTTTTTATCCGATCATGGCTATTGCGAGGATAAATCTGTTTTTGCAGTCGATAGCGTTGCTTTTCTCCAAGAAGAAGGTACCCAACAAGGGTCTAGAGATTGCGGGGCTTTTGTTGTTCTGGACTTGGTTTTCGCTGCTCGTGGCCTGCTTGCCCTCCTCGTCGGAAAAAATGGCGTTCGTGCTTTCGAGTTTCGCTGTTACCGGAATCCAGCACGTTCAGTTCTGTCTGAACCATTTTTCGTCGGAGATCTATGTCGGAAGGCCGTCGAGCACAACGTGGTTTGAAGATCAGGCGAGTGGGACGCTTGATATACAGTGTGGCCCGTGGATGGACTGGTTTCATGGGGGATTGCAGTATCAGGTGGAGCATCATTTGTTCCCTCGTTTGCCGCGCTACAATCTCAGAAAGATTTCTCCGCTTGTGAAATCGCTGTGTGCTGAGCACCGATTGCCTTACACCGTGGTCACCTTCTGGGAGGCCAATGTGAGAACCGTTGCCACTCTGCGCGCTGCGGCACTCGAAGCCCGAGACATTTCGAAGACGGTGCCCAAAAATCTGTTGTGGGAGGCTGTTAATGCCCATGGGTAGACTGCCATTTTTTTGTGATCCTTCATTAATGCATTATAATCTAGCATAGATCTGGATCCGGCTGAGGTAAATTTGGTTTATCACAGCAGTTTTGGATTCAATTTGGGAACCCAATTGTTCTGCCGCGGGTTGGGGGCGTTTTGGTTAGCGCTTATATGCTTCTAAAAATGTATCGTAGTTCTGAATTCCTGCTATTCATGGCATCTTCTGTCTTTGTCTGCTAATTCTCTGTTACAGATCTAAGTAAGCTATGTTACACTTTATTTAACATGTGGTTATTGCTTTTTAATAAAATATTAAATAAAATTGCACTTTATGATTACATGGACTTATACTTTTAACTTGTGGTTATTCATTTTTCCAATAAAATATGAGATAAATTTGCACTTTATGATGACATGGATTTAGCTTGGTTACACTTTAGTTATTTTTTAACAAAATCTTAAGTAAAGGTGCACTTTATGATTATATGGGTTTAGCTATCTTATATTTTTAAGAAGTAGTTATTCAGCTTTTATAATAAAATATAAAATAAACTTGGACTTTGAGGAATAGATTAGTATCCCACGAAATATAAAACAAAGTTTGACTTCAGGAATACATGAGTATTGAGCGAAATATAAGATGAAGTTGGATGTGAGGAATATATGAGCATTAATTAAGAAGTTATAAGTGTTTATTATATCTAAAGTTAAATGGTATTTATCAAGTCTTGTAATTATATACCATTTAATAATAATATTTACTCACATATCTTGGAGCGACGATTTTTGCAGTAGCTTGGGCGGCCAGGGCTTCGCCCAGCCGCCCCTCCTGTACACAGGGTTTTTCTTTTATTGCAGGTTAACTGATGCGAATCGGTGGCAAACTTAAGGGCCATACCCTGTGCAGCTGTGCGATCTCGTCGGACTCGTTTGAAGGGAAGCACGCCTGTGCTCTGCGGCCGGCTCTGTGATCGTGGTGTTGGCGAGCGAGAGCAACGGCAAGGTCTTTGATGGTGCTCAGCGGACAGTGGCTTCCTGGCAGGCTTGCAGATTCGACGAGCTGGGTGGAAACGAGAGCATCCAAAGCTCATCCCAGGATGCGCTCCTGCCATGGAACGGCGACCAGATCTTGTGATAGACCGTTGCTTCAAGATCTCATAGAAAGAAGCGTTCCCCGGCACCGCCTGCAAATCAACGGGCTTCTTCCTCGAATCTGGATTGTTTTCTGCCGGAACGTCTGTTCCCCAAGAGATGGGCAGAGGAGAGCGGAGCCGAGTGGGGCAGAGCCGAGAGGGGACAGAGCCGCGCGGAGGCAGCCTCGACGCTTCATTACAAATACGCAGGGTTTTATTCTTTCGCCAGACGACATTTTCTTGAAATCTTGAATTTTGTGGAGTATCATGTGCTTCCCAACCGATCTTGCTCTATCTGCTCAGTTTGCCTACGGGCAGGTGTGGGGTTCTTGGTCCGGGGCGCACAGCTACGGCGGTGCTCTGGTTTTTGTCTGGCCGTTTTCTTTATCAGGAGATGCTGGCTCTTCGCTGGTTTGGGAGATCCATGGAGTCTGCTGCTCGTCCACAGACTTGGATCTACTATTTCTTCTGTTGAGGGTTTCGGTTCTGATGGAAGCTGAAGACGTCTTGCTAATTTCTTCTTGTGGCAACTTTTGGGTTTTCTTTGCTGTTGAAGAATTATCTTCTTGTGGCGAAGTACTACTTTGGGTTTCTCTTTTTTGGTTCAGCTCTTCATAAGCTGTTGTTTTTGCTTATATGGGACAGAAATATGTGAAAATGTAGGGATCCTTGTTGATTCTACTACATGTGCAATATGTAATTTTAATCATCTTTTTGAAATAAAATTACGGACTTTTTCTTTGGAAAAAAAAAAATATTTACTCACATAATTTTATGTGATACTTCAAATTCTTATTATTAAATATTTTGGTTATCAAATATAATAAAACATTTTATAATTTAATATATGAAATTATTATTATAATGGAGGGAGTTAATAAGTAAATAAATTTGATTTTTTTAAGATAAATGTCTATTTTTATTGGTTATTTATTTTCAAATAGTTTTGGTTGTCTTAAAAATGGTTAAAAAATCTTAATGGTGAAGTTTCTTAGTCAAAGTTCTCATCATTAAGTGGAATTATCTCTTCTAGCAACATACTTCTAAGAAAAATTCTTATTGGATTTGCATTGGTATTTGATCTTAAAAGGTTTTGGGTTTGTCCACTTATTAACTTACTACTTTGTGTTCCTAGCCTTCTTCATTCCTTTCGGCCACTTGGATGTCACGAGTTCAAGACCAACTATAACTTTCCATCAATCTAGAAGTTTATTGACCCTACAAATGATATGGCTGGACGGTGAGATTCTTAATTGATTACTTACACATAAATGAGAATGGATTAGTTACACCTCCTAATGGCCTAATACCTTTCTATCAAAAGAAAAAGAAAATATCATTCCTGTTACAACATTCATTCAAACACAAAAGATCTTGTTGAACTTTTCTAGGTGTGAAACAATTACATCATTGTTATATACCTCAATGACTATGATTATGTATGTAATTATTGTGGCATTAAAAAAATGTTGACATAATTGAAATAAAATGCCTTAATGAGGGAGATGTCTAAATATTAAATGATTTTTTTGGTTATTATTGATGAAATCCAACGATCTAATCCTTGGTTAGATTGTAATTTTTAGTTATTCAAAAACCATTTTTTTATTGTAGAAATGGATTCAACGCCCTCAAAAGCCATTGTTCCATCTTGATTATACAATCTCAACACTTTCGATATGCAATTTCAACAATTTCATCCATAATTTAGGGAAAAATGGTTAAAAAATAGCAATGTTGTAATCTAAGGTTACTAGTAGCATATTACATGAAGTATGGGAACAAGCATACATAAAGAAAGAAAGAGTTGAGAGTAATGGTCACATCAACAACAAGTTGTCTATTTATTATCAAACCATAATATAGAAAAGATAGAATATGTATCTTGTCATATAACATCTAGATCAAGAAAAGATGGAGTATGTATCTTGTCATATAACATCTAGATCAACAACCTATATCTATGGATCATACAATGTATTAGACAATTGTAATTGCATAACTATCTACTAGTTGATTTCACTAACTTGACTAACATGGCCAACCAATTGATGGTGATGGTGAGTCGGGAGGACCTAGTCAACTTTGTCAACTAGGATCCTCCAACATCTCTCCCACCCCAAAAATATTCTTTGTTCTGAAGAGAACACGAAGATGTAAATTTTTACAAAAAAGTTGAAAAAAGTTGACAAAAAAAACAAGTATTTAGGGTTATTGAGAGATGGATGCCACACCAAGAGGAGTAGCTTCAATACATACTTTGACTATGGCCTCGACAGAGAGAGTGACGCATCGTTGAAAGTCATCCTTCTAAAAATGTATCGTAGTTCTGAATTCCTGCTTTTCATGGCATCTTCTGTCTTTGTCTGCTAATTCTCTGTTACAGATCTAAGTGAGCTATGGTACACTTTATTTAACATGTGGTTATTGCTTTTTAATAAAATATTAAATAAAATTGCACTTTATGATTACATGGACTTATACTTTTAACGGGTGGTTATTCATTTTTCCAATAAAAAATGAGATAAATTTGCACTTTATGATGACATGGATTTAGCTTTGTTACACTTTAGTTATTTTTTAACAAAATCTTAAGTAAAGGTGCACGTTATGATTATATGGGTTTAGCTATCTTATATTTTTAAGAAGTAGTTATTCAGCTTTTATAATAAAATATAAAATAAACTTGGACTTTGAGGAATAGATTAGTATCGCACGAAATATAAAACAAAGTTTGACTTTAGGAATACATGAGTATTGAGCGAAATATAAGATGAAGTTGGATGTGAGGAATATATGAGCATTAATTAAGAAGTTATAAGTGTTTATTATTATTATTATTATATATTCACTTAAATAAGCAATATATTATTATTATTATTACTTTTAAAATATAAAATTTATTTTATTTTATATGTATATATTATAAAAAAATGTTTTATATATAAATGTTATTTTTGTTAAAATTTTAATAAATTATCAATATATAAATTAGAAATTTAATGTGATATATAAATTATCTTCATAAAAACTTGATCATAAATATAAATGAACATAATTTAAATAAAAATAAAAATAACTTACATATAAATACACATGAACATATTGCAAGAAGTTTTCTGTAAAAGTGAAAGACTCGGTCAGCAATGCGAATCAATTTCCTCAACCAACCTGCATCGTTTATGAAAGCAATTGTGTAGTTAGCATCCAAGATTTAAAGGAATACGTTACCATGGCCCTATAGAATATTATTGTTATATTTGAATTATAAATAAAATATTTAATATTATATATATATATATATATATAATTGAATTAAAAATATTGTTTAAATAAAAAAACATCAAAACACCATCACTTATATGGTTTTTTTTTTTTCCTTAGAAAAAGTCTTAATTTTATTTCAAATAAATTGAACAAAATTACATTCTGCACATGTATTAGAATCACAGAGATTCCTACATTATCGCATATCATCAGTTCATGTTTCTGACTAGTCTAATGTCCCATACAAATTCAAATCTTTGCTGTCCATACAGCACTCATATATCCAGTTACATATATCAAAATATTCTCCATATGAAATAGTTCCTTTCAGAAGATTCTGTCCAAACAGCCCTAAAGCACCAAACAGAAAAATATAGAATCAGCAGGAGCCAATGCTCCATCCCGGTCCACCAAAGCCTCTTTAACAGGCCAGTGATAATACCAAAATACCAAAACCAAAAACGATCGATTATGAAGACTGATCAGTCAGAAGCCAACTGCTCCCTCCCGGTCCTCCAGCACCTCTTTAACAGGTCTGTGATAATACCAAAATACACGAACTGTTATGAAGACAGATCTGTCAGAAGCCGAAATCTCTCTCCCGATCCTCCACCGCCTCGTTGAAAGGCCTGTGATAATAAATGTATGATCCAGCAGTAGAGTGTGATGTGATCCTCCAGGTTCCAAAATTCAGACGTTGCTGCGACGCTTCTTTGGAAAGAAGGTCGGCCATGCCATTTCTCTCCCTGTAAACATGTGTAAATGTTATAAGATTAAAATGCCTCTTTAACCGTAAAACATCTTCCAGTATAGGTGAGAGAACCATCACATTACATAGAGTATTCTCATTGGCCCAGTCAATAACAATCAGTGAGTCTCCAAATGTCTGTAGTGAAAAAACATCCCTGTTCTAGTGCAAATAGCAACAATAGTCTAAGTGACATAATTTCTGCATAGTTGTTTGTACCACTACCCAATCCAGCCGTGATGTGGAAATAATGTGATTCAGATTTGTGTAGAACGATCCCTCCACCGCACACCGATTGATGGTCAAGTGAAGCGCCATCGAAAAAAGCCCACGGTATAGATTTATCAATGGTTTCAGCGATCACAGGATGAATTCTAATCGCTTTGGGTGTAGTTTTGTAATGTAAAATGATAGCCACAGCTTGAGCCACAACTTGCTCCACCGGGACTCTACAGTCCTGAAAAATGATCCTGTTACGAGTGATCCATATGCCCCATGCAAAAATACATGGGGCCGCACAAATGTCTGATTTCTGTTGATCTGGTCCACCAATCATGGAATGCGTCAATAACACTCTCTCCCCACCAGCACGCATTTAGATTCAAAGAATTGCATATATTTTTCCAAACCGCCTGAGAGAACCGGCAGTGAACAAAAAGATGTGTGATAGTCTCGTCCGCCTCCCTACAGAGTGGACAAAAACCCGGGCCCTGTATAAATCGTCTCTTCAGGATGTCCCAGGTGGGTGCCTTATGTTCCAAAATCGCCCAGAAAAGTATTTTTGCTTTACCTGGGCATTTAAACTTCCACAGAGTTTTCCACCACCACACCAATGCCCTATTATGCATCTCCACATTAAGCTGAATATAATCCAAGTTTGGGTGTGTATTTCCCTGAGGGATGGTGATCCCAGAGTAGTTCATCAGGCCTATCTGTCAGTCAAATATTAGTGAACCTTAAGATTCGGATATAATCCTCCCAAGCTCCGATCAATTCCGCAGGTACCTCAAGACGCTGGGCAGAGAGCCATCCGTGGTGCCAGATAGTGGATAAACCGCGTTGGGCAATATCAGCCAGGAAATGACAGCCTCTAGCTGCCAGAAAGGTCCTTAAGTCCACCTGGCAGTGTATAACCCCCTCTACAACCTACCCAAGGATCCAGTCCAATACGAAGTAAATGCCCATTTCCAATTCTCCAGACTAATCCTGATCCCACCAGATGAAAATGCTGAACCACTGCTTTCCAAACCACAGAGCAATTAGCCCTCGTCTTATTGCCCTGCCTAATCCAATCAAGTAGGGTTAAGGGAGCAATGTATTTTTGATAGGCCACACTAGTCCAGAGGCTCCGTGTATGTATAATTCGCCATGCAACCTTTGCTCCCAACGCTTTGGCAAATAGAAAGATATTCTTTAATCCCCACCCTCCCCAGTGCTTTGGGGATTGCGATCAATTCCCATCGAACCCACACCAACGCTTTGGCAAATAGAAAGATATTCTTTAATCCCCCACCCTCCCAGTGCTTTGGGGATTGCGATCAATTCCCATCTCCCAGCCCGTGAAAGCCATTTATGGCTCCATCCATGTAGTCTCTGCTCCAATTTTGCAGTTAACCAATGCCAATCTGCCTTCAAATATGCATTGGGTTTTAAGTGAAATCCAAGGTACTTTAAGCCTTCATCAATATCCATAGTCCTATAGGGAAGTCTGATTGCTAGTCTGTGAATCTCATGCTCATTTAAATGCGAGCATGTGATTGTTGATTTATCAATATTCACTAGCATACCCGCGGCTTCTTGCAGTAAATTGAGTCCTTCGACCACCTTATCAATATCCTGTCTCGAGCCATCACAAAAAATGAGGATATCGTCAACAAAAAGGAGATGGGTAATATACATTACCTGTGAAATGGAGATGCCACGAAATGAGCCATCAGCTTTTGCTTTCAGGATAAAACGACTGAGGCCTTCAGCAACAAGGAGAAATAACAACGGTGAAAGTGGGCAACCTTGTCGTAGCCCCCTGCCAGCATGGAAGAATGGGCTAGCAGAGCCATTAATCAGGACAGCAAAACTCACAGTGGTGATGCAGGCCATAATCCATCGTATAAATTCATAGCAGAAGCCCAGGTGTGTGAGAAGCATCCGGATATAAAGCCAGCTAACCCTGTCAAATGCTTTAGAGAGGTCAATCTTAATTACTGCACCCTTTTGCTTCTGCACCTTTAGAGTGTGTAAACCTTCTTGTGCAACTCCAATGGCCTCATGAATTTGACGACCTTCCAAGAATCCAAACTGTTCACCTGAAATATGTTGAGACAGGATATTCTTTAGTCTCCTCGCCATCACCTTTGAGATGATCTTATATATGCAATTGCAGAGTGAAATTGGTCTGAATTCATCAAAACTATCAGGCTTGTCCGATTTGGGTATGAGAGCAATAAAGGTCGAGTTAAAAGGACCATGAACAAAACCAGCCTTTCTTGATTCTTCCACCACAGCCAATAGTTCCTCCCCAAAGAAATCAGAGAATCCCAAGAAAAATTCAATAGGCCAGATCACTTATATGGTTTATTAACATCCGTGTGTCTATTGTCTCTTGGTTGCATCAAGAGCATTTATTGTTTCTTGGTTGCATCAAGAGCATTTATCTGTTCTGTTATATGGTTTTATGACATTTATCTGTTTGTTGTGGGATTCATAGTATTTATTAGGTATTTTCATGAAATATTAAAGTGCCGTGTTTACATTTCTTGCTGGGATGCACAAAAACATTTTAAAAATTAGTTATTTATAAGAAACTCTTTTAAGTGGTCTGAATTGTAAGACATTTAATTGCATTAACCAGCATGTAAGCATAATCTTATTGTTATTTTTGTACACAAATGTATTGTAATTATAAATTGTTTTGTTTAATGTCACATTAATGAAATTAATTATGTATATTAAGAATTATGAATAGTGTGTTGGAAATTATTTACACCCAATAAATCTTCTATAAACCATTATCTAGAAACATAGAAGAACATATATAAAAACTGCAAGTTTATATATAAACATAAACTGCTATTTTATACAAAATTTGCAATTTTATCTATAACATAAACTAACATAAAAATTTAAGTGAATCTGTTGAACAACTTTAAAACACTGAATGGACAAATTGAAGATGAAATTGGTGCGCTTCCCAAAGGATGAAACTATCTTGCATCTTCCATATTCAACACCTCGTCCTGGCTTTTATTCCAACTACGTTACCCACAAGGGCGGGCACCTCAACCTTGAGGTTTAAGGAAGTGGATCCCAAAGCATTAGATCCGAGATGGTTGCTCTAGATAGTACCATTCCGTGTGAATCCAAGTGCAGAAGACATTATGCTTAGCATGAACCTCAAATAATCAACATTCCACCAACTGTCATGCTATTGCTTGAGGGGTTTGTTAACCGGACTTGGGGAAGATGAGTGGTTGGGGTACGTGGTTGTAGAGATGTGGAACAGATGTTAAATGAATACCCATTCATTATAATCTCTGGCCAGTTGTATATCCTTTTTATATGCAAAGTTGGGATGGGAGTGGAAGCAGTGGGAGTGGGATAATTTGAGTGAACGTTATAATTTGTTGGCATCTCTAGGACACCCGGCTTCTCCATTATATCATGTATCTACTTCGTGTTCTAATTAACACAACGACCAAGATTGTCTATTATATCAATGCTGGCATCGTTTATGTAGCTTGCTCAATCTGTCGAGTCAACAATATGCCCTGCCCCTAATAATATTTGAATGACAAGATAAACAAATTATGTTAGACGAATCAACATTTCCTATTTCAACAATGATAATTTACACGAACTAATTATATTATATTGTTGGCTTAAGATGCTACAGTGTACCATTGGGATGCAAAATTCCGACGGCTACATAAACAAAATTATTTACACGCGCCATGGTTTCAATTCCCCGAGCTTGTCCAAGAAATGGCCTGAATTTCATCATTAGTCAAAATTAGAAGATTGGAAAGGTGTAACTTTGATGGGGAGTTGATGGGAAATTCGGTCTCGAATTGCTCCAAGCTCTTCCCCAGGATCCCCTCCTCTAAAGATTTTGCAAATGTAAATACCAACGATCTTTACATAAGTGAATGATCATTTTTTTGCAATCTAAACCCCTAAACCCTGGATGTAGATTCTTTTGAAATAGTTTACAAGGTTATACAGACACACATATTGAGATTAGGGTTACAGAGAAAGACTATTGGTGGCAGCGTCTCCTTAATCCCTAGTCTTGCAATTGCAAAGAAGAATAACGACGTCTGCTTAATCCCTAGTCCTGCAATTACAAAAAAGAATAACGAACGATTCAGTAGGTATATTCATTACTATTACCAGAAATTCATAATAAAACAGAAGACGACAAAAGAATGATCTAAATAGTCTTGACTGAATCAATCTACAACAGGGAATAAGATCTCAATCTGCAGCCATCAGGTATAAAGCGTTAGTCTTGAATTAAACAACTGATAATTGGGACCGTAAAACTTCTTCCAATCCAATTGCAACCCAATTCCGATCTATGGAGATCTCAGATCGGCACAGGTTGCATGCTTAAATCTCATTTAAATAGTTTGTAAACCACAAGCCGGTCTCGATCTATTGAATTTTTAGATCGACCTATACCTGTATCCAGAAATTTCAGGTAAATAAATTGTAAAGCCGATGCTCTAGAATTAAATTTCAATGAGCTTGTAAACAGTAATGCAGATCTAATTCTAGTGATTACCTGTTTCCCTGCATCTGTGCCGGTCTACTGTTGTGCAGGCTCTGCACGCTCTTCTGCTACGGTGGTCTACTCTTCGCACAATCCGTGGTTGAAGCTGCACAATCTTCAATCTCTTCATGCTTGATAGAGGAGATATAACAACACTATTTGAGCGTTACACTACCAATTTGGGTGCTGAGCAGTCGTGCGGAGTGGAGCTGAGCAGTCTTACAGCATAGCCGAGTAGGAGTGGAGCTGAGCCGTTCAAGGAGTAAGTGTAAGAGTGGAGACCTACACTTGGCACATTTGAATATGGTTAATATTGATATTAAATAACTAATTCAATTTGAATGTCGTTTCGATTTAAAGATGCACATAAATTAATTAATTCAATTGGAATGGTTCATTTATGTACCAGACACAGCGTATTATGACATCTTTCCAATCTAACCGTTCATTTTTAAAAAAACAATAAATGACCCACTGAGCCTCCACCCTAAAAGTTGAAATAATCACCTATCGGCGAAAAATATAAAATAAACTTGGACTTTGAGGAATAGATTAGTATCCCACGAAATATAAAACAAAGTTTGACTTTAGGAATACATGAGTATTGAGCGAAATATAAGATGAAGTTGGATGTGAGGAATATATGACCATTAATTAAGAAGTTATAAGTGTTTATTATATCTAAAGTTAAATGGTATTTATCAAGTCTTGTAATTATATACCATTTTATAATAATATTTACTCACATAATTTTATGTGATAGTTCAAATTCTTATTATTAAATATTTTGGTTATCAAATATAATAAAACATTTTATAATTTAATATATGAAATTATTATTATAATGGAGTGAGTTAATAAGTAAATAAAATAATTTTATGTGATAGTTTAAATTCTTATTGTTAAATATTTTGGTTATTAAATATAGTAAAATATTTTATAATTTAATATATGAAATTATTATTATAATGGAGTGAATTAATAAGTAAATAAATTTGATCTTTTTGATGAGTTTTTTTGTTTTGTTTTGTTTTGTTTTTAAGATAAATGTCTATTTCGATTGGTTATTTATTTTCAAATGGCTTTGGATGTCTTAAAAATGGTTAAAAATCTTAATGGTAATGTTTCTTAGTCAAAGTTCTCATCATTCAGTGGAATTATCTCTTCTAGTAACATACTTCTAAGAAAAATTCTTATTGCATTTGTATTGGTATTTGACCTTCAAAGGTTTTGGGTTTGTCTACTTATTAACTTACTACTTTGTGTTCCTAGCCTTCTTCATTCCTTTCGGCCACTTGGATGTCATGAGTTCAAGACCAAAGCATGTTGAGCGGGCTATAACTTTCCATCAATCTAGAAGTTTATTGGCCCCTACAAATGATATGGCTCGACGGTGAGATTCTTAATTTATTGCTTACACATAGATAAGAATGGATTAGTTACACCTCCTATTTCGGCCACTTGGATGTCACGAGTTCAAGACCAAAGCATGTCGAGCGGGCTATAACTTTCCATCAATCTTGAAGTTTATTGGCCCCTACAAATGATATGGTTCGACGATGAGATTCTTAATTGATTACTTACACATAGATAAGAATGGATTAGTTACACCTCCTAATGGCATAGATACCTTTCTATCAAAAGAAAAAGAAAATATCATTGTAGACCTGTTACAACATTCATTCAAACACAAAAGATCTTGTTGAACTATTCTAGGCGTGAAACAATTACATCAATGTTATATACCTCAATGACTATGATTATGTATGTAATTAATGTGGCATTAAAAAAATGTTGACATAATTGAAATAAAATGCCTTAAGGAGGGAGATGTCTAAATATTAAATGATTTTGATTTTTTTGGTTATTATTGATGAAATCCAATGATCTAATCTTTGGTTAGATTATACTTTTTCGTTATTCAAAAACCATTTTTTATTGTAGAAATGGATTCAACGCCCTCAAAAACCATTGTTCCACCTTGATTATGCAATCTCAACACTTTCGATATGCAATTCCAACAATTTCATCCATATTTTAGGGAAAAATGGTTGAAAAAAGAGCAGTGTTGTAATCTACGGGATTTCATTAGGTTACTAGTAGCATATTACATGAAGTATGGGAACAAGCATACATAAAGAAACAAAGAGATGAGAGTAATGGTCACATCAACAACAAGTTGTCTATTTATTATCAAACCATAATATAGAAAAGATGGAGTATTTATCTTGTCATATAACATCTATATCAACAACCTATATCTATGGATCATATAATGTATTAGACAATTGTAATTGCATAACTATCTACCAGTTGATTTAACTAACTCGACTAACATGGCCAACCAGTTGATGGTTAGTCGGGAGGACCTGGTCAACTTTGTCGACTAGGATCCTCCAACATCTCTCCCACCCCAAAAATATTCTTGTCTCGAAGAGAACACGAAGATGTAAATTTTTACAAAAAAGTTGACAAAATAAATAAATAAATAACAAGTATTTAGGGCTATTGAGAGGTGGATGCTACACCAGGAGGAGTAGCTTCAATACATACTTTGACTATGGCCTCGACAGAGATTGGGGCATCATTGAAAGTCATCCTAGTTGGATATCATAGATTGAATATTTGTACTTATTGATGTTAGCTCAAATAGGCATATCAAATTGACTAAGATTGGTTAATCCTGCATGTTTTGAAGGTTAGTCCCAAAATTTTTATGTTGAATTTCTACGGCCTTCATTAGTCTTTGTATACAACTTAGTAGATGATCGACTTCAATTTGTGCATTCTTTGCTTGATTCAACCATTGTCGTTCTTTTTTTGCAATTCGACCACGCATTGATGTTCCATTGTGATTTGTTCCTCTGGTATTTGAGTTGTACATGGATCAGTTGTAGCTCTCCTTTTGCATAGATCCAAAATGGTGGATTGTATCATCTGAATTTTAATACAAATGTTTCCATAATAAGAGTACCAATTATTTGGAAGTGGGGTTTTTTGAGTCACCTGTACTTCATATTGATTTAAGTGCTCATCCCATTCTTCGAACTTTTTAAATTCATCGGCCAGAAGTAGACTATTTTCATATTGTTGTTGTTGTGCTTACTGGTCGAGTACTTGTTGAAAACGGGTTAATGCATATCCAAGTAGACTTTGTATTTTAACAAGTTTTTTATTAGGTTGTCATCCCTGAATTGGTCCGAGAAACTGTTCCACTTTTGAGGAGCAGGCCTTCCAAGTGTTGTCTTGTTCTAACTTGATGCATTTGAGATTTCTACTATCACCTGACCATATTTTATTGCATTCCTTAGTGCAAACTATGATGAAATCATCGATCTCTTGCTCTATAGATTTGGAAGGTATAAAATATCCTGTTGTTGATATCGAACTGATGGTCTTCTCTACTGGTAGAGAAAGTGTTGTGTAGGTCATTACTTTCTTTTGCTTGTTTTTCCCTTATTTCTTGGAACTCTTTTGCTGGCTTGATCTGCTAGTTGGATTTTTTTGCTGAACAACTGATGAAGTGGGAGTCAAAATGGTTGTGACTAGGATCGAGGTTGTTGCATTCACAACAGGTAAAGAGACCAGCATTTGGATTGGACTAGTCGATGGAAGAGAGACGATGAGTGGGATAGGAATTGCACTGGTAGAAGAAATGGGGGTAGATGAAATGGTTGATGGAGTTGATATAGGTTTTGCTGGTGTTTTCACACCAACATGTGCTAAAAGGAACCTACTAAGAGTTTTGCTAAACTTACAGAGTTTTAAAGGGAAAAGTAGGAAACAAATAAAACATAAACAATAATAACTAATCTAATAGGAATGCATTACCGAATTGAAATATACTGAAAGTAAATATAAACTAAACATTCATTCTTCATTATGTAAACATATCCATGAGACATTGTTAAAGAATAAAGAATGTTACTTTTATTGTTAAAAATGAATCTTTATAGAGAACAAGGATCACCTCTGAGTTGCACTAGAAGGCCCCCCACAATTGTCCCGGAGAGGGTCTGTTTGGTATTCTAACAATCCACGGTTCTCCAGCCGCATGTCATGTATGTGATCTCCAACAAGGTGAGAAAGGAACACAAGATGGATTTCATATCTCAGGAATATTTGTGCAGAGTAATAACTTGAGCAATGAATGGAGAATTGGTGTTGAGTGATGGACCTCGATGTTACGGAGAAAACTTCCTATGGCTCGGGGTAGACCACAACAGACAGCTGACTACCAGAAAATAACTCAATTCCCAATGCAATGTTATTATAATGAAAATGCTAAGATATGGAGAATAAAAACCAACCTTCAACCGGATGTTCGAAGTAGATCCCCGTTGAGCTTTCAATTTCTACACTTGAACCTGCAGATTAGTCTCAACAACAAATACAAGCAAGTGCATATAATAGGTGAAAGATATTATCATAATCAATAACATGATCCATGATGCCAAAAGCAAATGTAACCCAATGTAATTTAAGCATCATTCACAACATCAATTGGATGAAAAAATGAGTATTTCCATTAATTAATAACAAGAAGTACATGATATGACCTCTTGCCAGCAACCAATCTAAACCAAGAACTGGGTCTCTCCACTTGTGCCTCCACCACTTCAATCCCCCATGCAATGGAAAACTCAAACTATGAAAGGAGTTTGGTAGGTGAACATAATGAGTTCACAACAACAAGGATCAATGAGTGTAGACTCAAGTCACGACAAAAATCCACTAGATTTATCTTGCTCTCTCCATCTCCTCCCTTCCATACACCATAAGAGGTCAATATATAGCCTTCCAAAGGTAAATGAAAGGTCGAATCGAGTCGTTTTGGGGTATATGGAGGGCCAAAGGTCACCCTAAGACCGCTTTTTGGGAGTAAAAAGTAACTTTTCTATTTTTTTTACCATGTAACTCGATGTACGCAGGATAATTAAGTGCAGCCTACGTGTACGCTAGCTATAATGGAACAGCAAGCGTACAGGAAGAAAAATAGGGAAACTTGGTTCCTGAAGGGAAAATACTGGGTATGAGTCAGTAAAATGGATCCTGAAGGCCAATCAATGCTGATGCTCACAAGGTGGAAAATTACGCTGTAACAGATGCCCCCTAATGTGTGAGGTCAAAGAAGGTACTATGATGGTCTAAATACATTATAAATCTCAGAAGTGGAGTGATGGAGACACAAATGGAGAGAGTAGCCCACTCGTCATAATACAATGATATCTCTGAATACATGTCGGTACAATGCAACAATATGATACCATGGCCATGATAGGCAGTATAGACTGAATACATGTCATAAGTGATCATAGCCATGACCCATATAGTAAGATATGGTCTCATATTAAAAAGGAAACAACTGGTGCAATACTGGAGGTACAAAATGTTGATGTACAATAAATAAGATCTCATAAGTACAGTCACGATCAAGAGCAGCATACTGAATGCTACTAACGTCCGGGGTCTTTTACACAAATCATCTGCGGTGCAAGTCCCATCAAGTGAATAAAGGTGTTGAGGTCGAACCTAATGTGACATCGTCTGATTACCGATCAATGATGTATACCGTTAACATACGCAAGATAACCCACCAATAATGAAAATGGGCATCAAGGCACATAGTACAATCATCAAAGTGTGAATAGATGTGTTGAGGTCGAACACTAAGATGAATCCATCGATCAGGGGACATTGATGTATTACGAAAACTATCAATGGCGAGAGAACCTACCACTAATGACTGCAAGCCTCAAGGTACTCAACCGACTCTAAGTCTCAATTCCAGAATAAATGAGTTGAGGTCGATGGAACGAAACTTGCTGGAAGGAGAGCATTAAGGCATCCCCCATCAACCAACACGAGGTAACAGCTATGCTGAAATATTTGGAAGAACTCGGACGAACGGACTGACTCAATAAGGATGGACGACATGCAATAGTCAAGAGAACCGAGGAGTGGCCGACTCTAGTTTCATGACTTCCTTTGAACAAGAGCATGAGCAGATGGATGTTCTCACAACAAAGATGCACTTGTTGGGGTTCGAACGAATGTTTTAACACCGGCATCTTTTGAAAATGAGGCGGAGGTGCTTGGGGTGGTCCACTCTCTTACGAGAATGGCCAGCAAGATCGTCCAAGTAAGCCTCCACTATACGCCTAAGGTCATGAAATGCATAGGTCATAGCACGTTGAAATGTAGCTCCGGCGTTTTTAAGGCTGAAGGGCATTTTCCGGTACGCAAATGTACCCCAAGGACATATAAAATCTGTTTTATGTTGGTCCTCGGGCTTTATCTGGATCTGATTATATCCGGAGAAACCGTCCATAAACGAAAAGACCTCGCTTCCCGCACACACATCCAAGATTTGATCTATGAATGGTGTGGGAAAGTTGTCTTTCGGACATGCGCGGTTCAGATCTCTAAAGTCTGTGCATACACGGATGGTTCCTTGCTTCTTATCTACAGGAACAGGATTTGACACCCATTCAGTAAGGGGAACTGGGTAGATGAAACCAGCTTTAAGTAGTTTCTCCACCTCTGCCTTAATCACGGTTTCCTTTCTAGGATTCACAGCACGAAGTCGTTGCCGAACCGGCTTAGCATTGGGATATGTCTTAATATCATGTTCCACAATACTAGGGTCTATTCCTGGCATCTCCTCATATGACTAGGTGAAAACTTCTCGAAATTCCTTGAACAGTTCGGTGTATGTATGGATCTCATTGGGAGAAAAATCAACACCGATATAAACGTTCTCTATCTTTCCGGGTGTGTGAGAGATGTTGATCGGTATGGTTGGGGAGATATTGACCATATTCCCCTTCGCTTAAATACCATGTGAATCCAAAGGAGCCATAAGGTGACCAACCTTCTCTGCAAGAGTCGTCCTAAACTCTTCTTGCTCAAGAAGATCGACGTTAGGAAGAAAATAAGAGCGATGATGCAAATATTCCCAAGGCCTCTCACTACCACACATGGCCTCAATGATGGATTCATCCGAAGGAAAAGTACCATCAAGACAATCGTGTGAGCAAGACAAGTCGGCTACCCATGTCAGCAGCATAGCGGGATCTTCCTCCTCTGTTCGTGAAGAGGATGGATCCGGCTCTGTGGTGGCTTGTTGATTTTCACGGTAAGCAATCTCAGCTGCATATAACCTCATAGCCATTCCAACGCGTGAAATGTCTCCAGACAGGGCACTCGTGGATGGTAAAGTGCACGAATCATTAAAATACAAGGTCCAAAAAGGTACATTATTTAATGAGGACGACGCACTATCGGAAATGGTTCCAATAAAGGAAATTGGTGCAACAAAGTCGAATGATCCCATTAAGGATGGATACAATCCTACACCAATGTTCCCAGTTGTCGACTGAGAATATTTGATCTGGGGAACAACAGTTCCCCGCAATGCTACGAAATTAGAACTAGGGAAGTCTAGCTGTCGACCATCACAATTCTGCCTTCATGAGGAAAGCAAATAACTCTAAACAAGGAGGATACAATCGCTTTCATTGCATAGATCCAATTCCTTCCCAAAAGAAGGTTGTAGTCGATGGGTGCATCAACCACCTCAAATTCAATAGGCATGTATTTCCCACCCAAGTGGACCTCAAGGGAAGGGAGAATACCATGCAGTCTAAATGACCGACCATCGAACACAGTAAGCATGGTCATATATTTTGACATGGGAGGAGAGCCAAGAGCTTTCCAACAATCCAACGACATTACTGAGGTGGAAGCACCTTCGTCAACCACCGTGCGTTTAACGAATTTATCTAAGCACCTCACATGGACTTGAAAAGCCACATGGTAAGGCAAGCGAAGCTAGATATCAGTAGTGTCGAATTTAATGACGCTAGGGCTACTCTCATCCTGAACTCCCAAAGCAGCTAAAAGGGCATTCCTCTGCGAAGGACATGCCTGTAAAACCTCAAGAGCCGACATGGCACATAGATTTTGGCACAAATCTTCTACAATGGAGTAGTTATGAGCGGCTTGGGAATTGGGATTGTGCACCGAGCACTTAAGGACACCTTTCGGTATCCACGGCATAGTAGTGGGATTCTCGATATGCAAATAAGTATCAGGAGGAGGAGGAGGCTCACTCCACATATTCGGTTGTGGTGCACCATAATCACGTTGACGAGTAGCAACACTAACCTGAGATTGGACCATGTTCACACATCCGTAGCCATCGGCATGAGAAGAAGACGTTGTAGTTTCATTAGTCCCATAGCCAGTGATGGGAGCATTCGAAGCCATATTCTGATGATGCGGAAGGGGATCTTTCAACACAGATGGGATCTATGCAAGATGCTTCGATGCTTCTTCAATTCGAGGACACAAGTGAGTCAGGTGATCCTCTCCACAAAGTTTGCAAGGGAATTTCACCTTACGTCTCTACTTACGGTCCCCACCATCATTTCCGCTGTCCTAAGGAGGGTTGGCGTTCTCTTTCCTAGGAGTGTTTCGATTACTTCCATTATTCCCACCCTTACGATTGTTTCTCCCCTTCTTCTTTCCACCAGGTTGTTGGTTACCTGATGGGTTCATCGCCTGTATAGAATGGACATCGGACGATTGGGTAGGACTGGATGAGGCGTGAGCCTGTCCCGGGGTAGACTGGCTAATAGACAAATTTTGCATTTGATTTCTAACCAAGTCTACGGGTCGAGTACTCGTGGATCCAACAATGCCGTCAGCATGTGGTCCAGGAACAGGCTTGGGCTCATGACGTGAGCACGGTGCGTCAGGAATGATATCGTACAGGATACCAGATTGAACATAGAGTAAATATGGCTACTGGGCTTTGAATATAGCTTGTTCCTTAGTCGTGATCCAGACACCGAAACATCCTTAGATATGTAGGGAAGCAATGACTTGAGGAACCACTCCAGCAGAAAATCTGGAGGAATGTTGGCTTTCACTAACCTCTTCCGTCGATGCCACTCTTGAATGTGATCAGATATGTGCGTAGCCTTGTTCTGGTGGAAGGTAGATAAAAGTTCGGTGCCAGTATCGTAACGAACTGGCAATTGAAAGTGATCCAAGAAAACAAAATCTATCTCGTTAAAACTCTTGTAAGTGCCCCCAGGAAACTCGACATGTCACTTTGCAGTTGCCCCTGTGAGGGTGCGTTGAAATAGTCTCAAACGAATAGAGTCGTGATTTAATGAGTTTGAGGAGCACCAAAGGTGAAACATCATAAAATGATCACCCGGATCCTCACCGTTCTTGCCTTCGAACTTTGGAATGTCAGAAGGAAGCTTGGTAGGGACTGGAGGCCAAGAAGGATCGTGACACACCGGATCATTCTTGAGCTTCGAAAGATCTAGTAGATTCAACCAAGCAAGAAACGGGATCTGTGGCTGTGAAGCTGGATTAAAATCTCCCAAAAGAGGCTGACCTTGTGGACCGTAGGGATGATATGAACCATGACTGTGACCATAGGGCTGATAACCGCCTCCACCTTGACCCATGTAAGGGTACGAAGGTATATATGTGTTATAAGTACCATAGTGAGGAGGGTTATAGTAAGGGCCAAAACCAGCTGCATTATAAGAAGGATTACCACCATAATTATGGGGAATATAGGTGTTAGTTGTAGCAGGAGCTGTCGAGTAATGACCATAAGTGTAGGGTATGTTCCCACCCCCAGTGTTGGGAATGTGTCCACCCCCAGTATAAGATATGTGCCCACCCCCAGTGTTGGGAATGTGCCCACCCCTAGTGTTGCGAATGTGTCCACCCCCAGTATAAGGTATGTGCCCACCCCCAGTGTTGGGGATGTGCCCACCCCCAATGTTGGGAATGTACCCACCCCCAGTGTTGGGAATGTGCCCACCCCCAGTGTCGGGAATGTGCCCACTCCCAGTGTTAGGAGGGACATGCTAGTTAGAAGACATGGTCATAGTCATGGGTATATGCATAGAAACATGTGTGTTAGGTTGTGTGATGTGAGCCGTTTTATGTGAAGTGTTCCCACTAAAATGAGGGGCAGTCCTGGGACGTGGTCCTCCTCCAATAGCTGTAGAAGTTGAAGGGATATGACCAGACGTAAATTGAAATGGATCCAAAAAGGTTGCGCTACCATCGGAGCGAGAAGAAGAGGTTGCATAGCCCCTAGTGGGAGCAGAATAGGTTGCGCCACCCTCGGTGGGAGCAGTTCCTGCAGCTCCAAGGCTAGTGTTAGCTTGACTACCCGATGAAGTGGATGTAACATTCGAATTAAGGCTGGGCATACCAACTGAAAAGGGATTAGTGGTTGAAGGGTTTGTGGTGTCATTAAGATCTTGCATTCCATATCGGAATCGCTGAGTGTATGTACCATGAGATGGGTTTGGCTCCTGGGGTGGATATGGCCCAAAAATTGAAAAAGTGACGTGTGGGGGAAAACCTTCCTCTCCGACCTCCCTAGGGGTGGAAGGAGCGGTCTGTCGATCGACCTCACCCGATGGAGTCAGGGGACTTCTTCCCGGTGTGCCAGATGCAAAATTCATAATGTAATCTTGAAGTTCGTCAAAAGTATCAAAAGGATCGGAGGGGATCCTCCGACGTCTCTTATAAAAAGGACGTGCTACCTCGTCAGCTGGTAGACTAGCCAAATGATGAGACCGACGGAGAGGTGGATCTTCGTCCACGATAACTCCGAAAAATCCACTAAGCTAAATGCCCCCTAGCGGACAACTAACGATCAAAGAGAACGCACCTAAAGAAACTACAGCCGGTATGTCTCGCCTAGGAGAGGCTTGAGACTCCCAAAATATAACTGGAGGTAACATAATCAATTATAAGGGCTCCCAGACTTCACTACGTGAATAGGGTCAAATCCCTGTACAACAATAAACTGTGTTGTCCAACCCCTATCTGACTCAGGACAATCACAGAATAACTGCAACGAATGCCATATGTGATACCTAGGTAAAGCAACTAAGGTGACCATGATATAAACAATGCTCAGGTGGACAGTCGCAGGTGGGATCCATCATATGGGAAAGGTAGCTAAGCCCGAAAATCAAGAGTTACAGATCCCCCAAGATCCCTTGTACACGAACAAATCCTGGAAGCATATCCCACATTCAACTAGTATTGGAGGGCTATCTCCGCAACCAACCTCCCGTAACCTCGTGCTTAACTCTGGTTTTAGTAGAGCTTCCTAAGAACAATGATGTATACCATGGGTTTCACCACTCCCTGGTCAGACATATAATGTTGGTTCAATAGTTTTGGATTGTTAACTCACAATGATCTATTCCAAGACTCTAAACCTAAGCTAGTTGGTGCACCCTGAAAAATGAAAATCGTTTCTAATCAATTTTAAGATTAAGCATTGATTTTAATGGCTGTAATTACTAAAAGGATATGGTTGTGAAACTGATGATGTATAGGACTCAATGGTATGCACAACCGAAAAACACTAGACTCATATATTCAATAGAAAACATGCCACTAATATGACAATCAATCCAACGGTTCGAAATAAAATGCAATCTCTTTAAAGTTTCAATGCACAAGCAAGTCCTAGATGAAATCACAAGCACTTTGATGCAAAATTCAGAACATAAAGAAAATATTTTTGTATTTTCTCTTATAAATGCAAGGAAAATGCAAAACAATGTTTTTATATTTTTTCAATATAAGGAAATGAAAAAATGCAAGCAAAATCTAACTATTCAGTAAAGAAATGCAGAGCATATCAAATAGAAAACCCAGCAAAACCCAAACATTAAGATTCATCCAAGCTAATGAGCTATAAACAAGAAATTGTAAAAAAACAAAAAGCTCAAAAGCAAAAAGAAAGAGGAATTTCTGGTCACAAACAGAGCATGGAATAGTCAGGAAACATGCCAACTAAGACTCGGGAACACTCAGAACCAACCCAGCAACAACCCAAAGCCAAAAATCAAGCAATCCCGGACTTGTACGCGACTTTTCAAAGAACAACAGTGGGTAGACGCGAGCTATAGTTCACACAGGGGCAGGTAGACGCGGTCAAAACTAAGTTTACCCACGTATAGGGAAAGGAAAATGAACCTCAAAAGAGTCAAACAACCCAGAAAAAAAAAAAGATATTTTTCTAATGTAAATCCCGATGGCCAATCAATGACATAGAAGCTCTACAAACAACAAATCAAAATAAGGATAAATGCCAAAAAATCCTCAAAATGGAGGTTCTCCCCAGTGGAGTCACCATTTCTGTTACAGAGAAAACTTCCTATGGCTCGGGGTAGAGCACAACAGACAACTGACTACCAGAAAATAACTCAATTCCCAATGCAATGTTATTATAATGAAAATGCTAAGATATGGAGGATAAAAACCAACCTTCAATCGGATGTTCGAAGTAGATCCCCGTTGAGCTTTCAATTTCTACACTTGAACCTGCAGATTAGTCTCAACAACAAATACAAGCAAGTGCATATAATATGTAAAAGATATTAGCATAATCAATAACATGATCCATGATTTCATAAGCAAATGTAACCCAATGTAATTTAAACAACATTCACAACAAGAATTACATGATACGACCTTTTGCCGGCAACCAATCTGAACCAAGAACTGGGTCTCTCCACTTGTGCCTCCACCACTTCAATCCCCCATGCAATGGAAAACTCAAACTATGAAAGGAGTTTGGTAGGTGAACATAAGGAGTTCACAACAACAAGGATCAATGAGTGTAGACTCAAGTCATGGCAAAAATCCACTAGAGTTATCTTGCTCTCTCTTTCTCCCCTTCCATACACCATAAGAGCTCAATATATAACCTTCCAAAGGTAAGTGAAAGGTCGAATCGAGTCGTTTCGGGGTATATGGAGGGCCAAAGGTCACCCTAAGACTGCTTTTTGAGAGTAAAAAGTAACTTTTCTATTGTTTTTACCATGTAACTCGATGTATGCGGGCTAATTAAGTGCAGCCTGCATGTACGCTGGCTATAATGGAACAACAAGTGTACAGGAAGAAAAATAGGGAAACTTGGTTCCTGAAGGGAAAATACTGGGTCTGAGTCAATAAAATGGATCCTGAAGGCCAATCAATTCTAATGCTCACAAGGTGGAAAATTATGTTGTAACACTCGAGGGTTCATTTCTAGGCACAACATATCTCTAAGATAAGGATGAGGCTTTTGATTTTTGATTTTTGGCTTTTGTCTTTTGATTTTGTGAATTTCACTTTTTTTTTATCCTTTATCCAATTTGGCCTATCACAAGAGTTATGCCAAGTTTCTTCTTGTTGTTGAGGGTAAAAAGGAGAAACATTCAAAAATTGAGTCAGGGCATAAGTTTCTCATTTTTTAGATAATTGAGCAATTTAATTTTGTAAAATAGCCCTTTTTGGTATGTGACTTTAATTTTTGGTTTAATGAAGGTCCAAGGGGGTGGAAATGAAATGTAGTAATGATGTATATGTGGGATGGGTCTAATGACCAGGTAGGTGGACAAAATTTAGGTGTTAATAAATTGCTCACTGATGTGTGAGGTCAGGAGCTCATCGTATTTCTGACATACATTATAGGTTCTTCTTTTCCAGGAGATAAATGTGACAATGGCATAGAGGATGGAGACTGTGTTAGAGGTATTTCACCATTCAATGAGACTACATGGGCTCTTACATGCAAATATGATACTCAACACAAATGAGGTGCATATAATCTCAAATATATGGATGAGGTGGGCATTCCCATGCTCGTATCAATGTCTCAAAAATAAAAGGGGATCAAGGCCCAAAGGGGGCCTGATCAATACATGGATAACTATTGTATACATCATAAGTGTCCAAGATGAACTCAAGTCTGAACTATAATCATGGTTGAACCTGGATGATTTGAAGAACTTTCACTAGAACAATGGCATTCTCATGGAATGTTGAATCATAATAACTGATGCATTGTTGGATCTAAAAGTATACAACATATGTAATGACTTAAACGACTGAGTGTATGAATCAAACATTGTCATGTCCCAAATTTGGTATTGGGTCACAATGGCCTAATCACATTGGCTCTATTCATTAGAGTTTGTCAAATTGATGCTAAAGGTCAAATAATTGCCAAGGAGGAAAATTACTAGTTTCCTAGGTTTGGGGTGGAAGCTTTGGGATTTGGAATAATGGGGATAATAAATGATGTTTGAACATTAGAATGGAATAAATATTTAATAAAGGAGATAAATAAATATATACAAGTGAAAATCAAAGTGGCATTTCATGATGAAGACACATGGAGGAAGTGGGACCCACATATGGCTAGATTTCCCCACTACATTTGGCATCATTCTCTCACCAATTCGAATTCAAGGTGAATGGTAACATACTTGGGGGAGTCCAAAAGGTATTATTCATTGCATGACTCATCCAAGGTCGAAATATAGAGGAAGAGTAACTCCCATGGAAGAGGAAGAGGCAATTTGGAGCTAGTGAGACACTTGGGCTAGATTCCCTAGCTCTATGACAACAATGATGAAGATGCTATGACACCTATGACACAAATCAGACCTGAAGGATGACATATGACATATATGACATGTCAGGGCTAAAAATAGACTCCAAGAGGGCGCTCAAGGGTGTTAGGGCAGCTAAGATGCTTCCACATGTGATTTGGTGGAAGTGGGAGACTAGGAATTGTTGTACAAGTGGCGTTCTTTGGAATCTCTTCCCAACTTGAGTTGGCATGAGTCTCTTGGAAGGAATTCGACCCATGGATGACATTAGAAGTTTATAAATGTCAATAACAAAGAATGAAACCGGCTTTTTATCATTTGTAGAATTTGCAATTGCATTTGTGAAGAGGGAGAGCTAGTGGATGACTAGTTTCTTGCCTTAGCCAATTTCGAGGGTGAAAGATTCCCATCCAAGTTGGTAATTGGAAAGGCCATTAAGACCTTTCATTTGGAGCTTTAATGGATTCTTTATTTGCAGGTGTAAGCTACAGGGCAGCTCATGGTTTCGTCTATTGCAGCTCACTCCTTCAACCATTTCCAGTTTTGATGGCATATTCTTGATCCTTGAGGGAGGGCGTTTTTGGTGATCTATTGTACTCTTTGGGGAAGATTTTAATGCCCCATTTATTTTGTAATATGAATTAAATACTCTGTTCTTCATCTCCAAAAAGTTTCAGGTCGAAATTCCAAGTAGAAATGTATAAATCTCATTTTTAATGGAAGAACAATGCCATTTCCCCACTACCTTGTTGTGAGCCCATGTATTGATGATGATTTCGAATGAATGGATGATTCTTTGATATATTTGTGGTAAATATAATTCCATGGATGTCTTATACAAGTTTCATGTACTGTACTTGAGCATTTGAAGCATTTTTACTCATTTTAGTTGTATTGGGAGGTGAAATAGTGCCATTTCCCCAAGGGTCGAATTGGGGATTTTTGCAGTTGAATGGGAGAGGGTGAGAACAGTTGTAATAAACCATTAATGGTGCATATGAGACCTTAATAACATACTTAACACATTACATACCTCTTTTCATAAATTTGAGTGGGTTTGGAGGCATTTGGGAAGCCATTTTCAGTACTTACCTCAGGGGGATTTGAACCCCAAATTACTAGTAAAATTGCATACTTGGTCCATAATCTTAAGAGAGTTTTCAGAGGTCTTTTGGTGGCCATATATCATCCATGAACATCATATTCAAGTCCTAATATCATTAATACACATTCCTTGAATATTTGAAGGCATTTCGAGTCAATTTGAGACCTAGAGACCAATACTAGTCAAAGGGAAATCACTAGTAAAGTTACCTACATTGACCAGAATTGAAAGAGGATTTGCAGAAGTATTTTAAAGGTCCAAAGGCATCCCTGAAACAAATATTTATGTTCTAATATCATTCATATACCTTCTCAGAAGATTTGGGATCATTTGGGGCAAATTTGGGACCTAGAGATCAAAACTAGTCAAAGGTCGAACTAGGGAAAAAAAGTGGAAAATTGCCATTTAAATACAATTCCTAACAAGGGACATTACAAACATGCAAAATGATCTGCATATGAACTGGATACAATATGAAGCATCTAACTGGAGGGCTTCCAAAACAATGTCACCAATGCAACCCAAATATCGTTGGAAACATAATATCATGGGGTTTCCATAGAGACTCACCAATGTGCTAGAGTCAAGGGACATCTCGGGTCTTCAACCAAATAGTGAGGGAACCATCAACCTACATGAATCTCATCAGTTCGATAATGTATAGTGATTCCGAGCATGTGAGAAAAAAATGTTCTAAGGGGCACCGGGGTTTCCCCTCGAGTGGTCCAAAGGACTCATCAATGGTGGTTATGAGGCCAAGGTACATAATACCTATGGCTCTATCCTTTGGAATAAATTTGTTGAGTTCAACCGAGGGTGACCTTCTACTGACAAGGAAATGATGTTTCCTTGATGGAAGTGCGAGGGCTACAACCAAGGAGTGAACAGAACTAGATGTGGGATTGAGACCTTGCTGGGGGATATGAGGGTAAATGAGTAAGATGGAATCAAACTTACATTGTTCAGAGTATGATGGCATGGATGACCTGGAATCATATGTGAAGTTGTTCTCAGGGAGGGACACAATAGGGATATCAGGAAGGGTGATTGCAATGGGAAAACATTAGAGAGGGGGTTTTGATATATAACAGTGGGAAAACATGATATCAAAATGACTCCAAGGATGACCCATTGCAGAATACTTTGAACAAAGGAGACCAAGGATGTTGCCATTAAAATAAAATATATAGGATCTGTAGGGGTGTTGAGGAGCACCATTTGTAAATGGTTCTTTGGTGCATGGGGAATCAAAGAGAGGTTATGGATTTGTACTTCACAATTGTAGATTCCCCAATGCATGGAAATGGTGAAAAAGGGGTGCTTAAAAGCACCATTGTATGATGGTTGCAGAGGTGGAAGTCCACCTCGTTGAGATAAAAAGACGTGCAAGGAGATAAGTATCAAATGAACTCAACAAATGGTTAAACTAGTAAAATGATAGCAGATGAGAGCATTGATGGGGGGGGGTAGTACATTGGTGGTACCTCCTTTTAGGGTGATAAATGGTGGCATAATAACATCACTTTTTGCAGTATGGATGGAGTGATGGGCCCGTGAATGTGTAATGTAGATAATGAGAAAGCCTTAAAGATCATAAACTTGGGAGTCCATAGGGTAGGCTAATAGGTGATGATGATAGAAATATATGAGGCTTTATTCAAAATCAGAGACTACATGTACTCCTAGTCCTATGGAAATGGAAACAACATGGGTGCCAAGTTACAAGGGGCACTAAACGGTCACCCATGTAAGATAGGCTCCACTGTCGGGTAAGGGTGAATGAAAAAATGGTTGGGCTTAGCCACTTACTCGAACATGAAGTGGGATCGAGAAGGTGTAAAAGGGGAAAAAAGGTTGATGCATAAGATATTCTATAGGGGTGATTACCTATATGTTAGTTTGAAGCATTATACATATAGGAGCAACTCACGGGCGGAAAGTAATGATTGTCATCACAACCTGGACCTAGTCACATGGAAATGAAACCCAAGAATCAATGTGTTTTTGGAAATCAAATGTAGTGCACAATTACATAACAAATTGAGTGACTTGTGTTAGGGAACACAAATTGAGGTAGGTGAAAAATGGCCCAAAATACTTTGATGATCGGGAAAAATGGTTTCCATAATCGAGAAGAGCATAGAATGATGATTCTAACAGTGTAATGGCACAAAAAATGGACACTGGATGAGTCTGTAACACTCAGAAGAAAATTGGGGCTAAATGGCCTTCAAATATGGTGGGGCCCACCATGCCACATGTAGTTTTGACTGTTGATGGTTAGAGGTGTGGAGGGATCCGATATTTAGTTTCTACTTTCTTTTGATCTGACTATCGGATTTTGTTTTTGCAAGCTTAAAGTTAGTGCTCTCACCCTACTGGTCATTTTTATCCATTTAGTTTTTGGATTTGGCACCTAGGGGACCCTAGTGAACCTCATGAGGGTTTCTTGGTTGGGTCGCACCTTTCATTAGGAAAAGAGAGACCCAGGTCACACCTTTCATGGGGACAGGTGTGACCTGGGTCGCTCCCTTCCAAGAAATAGGTTTAACCTAGGTCGCACATGTTTGGAGAACAGGTGTGACTTGGGTCGCACCGTTATGCCAAACAAGTGCGACCCAGGTTGCACAAATTCCATAGAAAGGTGCGACATAGAGTTTTCTGGAAAAAAATGATATTGAACTAATCCTAGTTTCTTTCTATGTTTGTAGGATCTTGGTGGTAAATTGGCGAGAGAGATATATGTTGAGCATTCGTTGAGATATCCAGGGGGACCAAGCTTTGTTTGATAGTCTAGCGAGGCATGGGTTTCTTGAGTTCATTGAGAACCCGCTAATGTGTAGTGTGGAGCTGCTACTCAACAAAATAGTTGAGTATAGGGATCAGGATGCAAATTCATTCATCAGTCAGGGTGAGCGAGTGGATCTCACTCTTAGTGATGTGTACATTATGATTGGGCTCCGTATCCTGGGAGTGAATTGGGTCACACAGCCCAAACGTCTATAGGACGTGAACATGTAGGACCTACTTGACCGTCACTGCTTTGGGATTGTCTATGTGCACAAGTCCTCGATTATGGTTTGTGACATAAAGAGCTTACAGACCTGGGCCGTCACAACAGCTATGGTATGGGTCTTGGGATCCATTGGTCTGCATAAGGTGTTCGACGGACAAATGATGTTGGTTGAGAGGGTACTAGATGGGACCTAATTTGGGTGGGCCTAGATGTTTTTGACTACGGTTCAGCAGGATCTAAACCAAGTGAGTCGCTTGGGAGGTTACTTTGGGTTTTCATCATTCATTTGTGTAGTCTTCTTTGGGAGAGTGATAAATCTACAACCGCACATGGAAATGAGATACAACACACCCACAGATCCCAAGATGCAATGTTGGGGTGAGATGATGATATGTGAGGGCAGGGTCCTAGTTGGGAGAGTCTTTGGATGCAACTTCTTTACCTAGTGGAGACAACCTCCAGTAGTCATTGAGGATTATCCCTATGCAGACATGGACTACATGGGAGACCTTGAGCTACCCTACCCTCCTGGTCAGGCTTGGGGACCGGATGGTACGTATGAATGTTTGATTACAATTGTGTTTATAGCACTAGCACAGTTGATATCTATAATTTTTATATCATATTGGTACTGATGACTTGTCATATGTGTGTGTAGATGTGGGACCTATACCTCCGACGAGGTACCAGAGGCGCCACGGTAGTGTTGAGTGTATCAACCCTTCCTCCAGTGCACAACAACGACATAGGAGTGCGGAGGCAGTACTCGATAGGATGTGCTTGGAAATAGAGCAACATTTAGAGGGTGTCGTGGATGATAGGTGGAAGAATGTGTAAATACCTAAAATGTATATTACTAATATTAATTATTGATTATCAATTAGGTCAATTAGTGATTAAAGGTCAATGGTCATCTCGAAGAGATGCCACCTTTATGTAGGATTTGATATATATATTGTATAACCTATTCATTGTAAATCATCATCAATTATATAAAAAACATTATTAAATATTATTTGAAATATTTTCTCTTTCAAGTGGTATCAGAGCGAAACCAAGCACATGGTTTTATAAAACCAACACGTGGTTTTATAAAACGAACACGTGGTTTTATAAAACCAACATGCGGTTTTATCAAACCAATACATGGTTTTATTTCCCTTCACATGGTTTTATATTCCTTTAAATAGTTATTATCAATAATTATTATTTAAACCCTCGTTACCATTAAAAATATACGAAGAGTAATAATAATATTATTAATTTTTAATAATAATTGTTATTACATGTTATTCTTTTTAATAATTGAATTTTTTGATAAAATTTTGATCTTTGAAGGATTGTTATAAACTGGAATCACCATGTCGTTGGATTTTGATGAAATTATTAATGGTCTTTGTGAAAGACTTAAAAAGGTTTCAGAAAATAAAATAGAAATGAAAAGAGACTTTGAAGAAATAAAAAGGTTGCTAATACAAATATGAGAAGAGGAATCTAATAAGAATGTTTACGAAAAAAGTGTTGATGCACATGTTCTAGATTATAATGACACAATTGATACTTATGTGTCCTACTCCTCAAGTGAGATCAAGGAAGAAGAAGTGGTCATTGCCTCTAAATTCTCAAGTGAGATGGAGCAAAAATAAACACTAAACAATAATGATGATATCGATCAAGAGCAGCTCAAAATTGCTACTACACCTAGGATAGAAGAAAAAACATGTCGACCGCCTCCGTATATCCCCCTCACCAAAGGATTGCCACAATGCACAGGACCAAAGAAAAATGGAAATCATATCGAATGACTCCTGATATTACCCATCGCCAAAATATCATGCCATCAAATACGAGGGATAAGAACCCATGTTTCACATACAATTCTCCAAATAGGATGTTAGATCATGAATATGCATATGTATCCAAAATTAATAAATATTCTGTCACTCAGGTGTGTGGCTTCATACAAGGAATAGAAATGAGTCGCATAAATGTGCACGCAACTGTAAAATCTATAAAAAATCCTAGTGGAAATGCATAGAAAAGGAGAACTAGAAACCATGTCGAGAGCCCAAACCAAATCTAAGGCCACAAGGAAGATGATAGTGATGACAAAGGAAAGAAACATGTAGCGAATGAGAATGAGTCCAGAGTATGGAAGATCAAGTGGAATCTGACGAAGAGTTTGATGAGAATGAAAATAACAAAAGCAAAGATATAGATACACTGGATGTTGATGAACATGATGTCGATGATGACTGTAAAGAATATGAACATGTATACAAGTATAATAATGAAAATAAAGACAATAAAAAATGATGAAAATCTAGAATATTCTTTGTCAAACGAAGATATAAACAATCTCGAGGAAGTTCCAATTCAATGCGATTAAGAATCACAAAATGATGCCAACAAACAATTGGAGAAGGTCTTGTTAGATAAGGATGGGGAAATGAGTTGTTTGAACTTTTTTAATCAAACAAAAATTAATGAAATAAAAAGTTAAAAGATGCCCCTATAGATAACGAGACCATTACAAGTGAATTCAAAACAATGTTTAAAGATCCAATCCATCGATCATCACTAAGGAATCCATATGTCAACCAGATAATAGTGGCATACCAAGGCATGCAAAAATATCAGATATCAACATGATGGCACAATTTCATCATGAAAATATCGAATTGGAAACTCAGAAGGGTACTCCCTATTGCCATTAATTTTTTATCGGCACAATCTAATGCTCCCCATGCATCAAGAAATTTGAGTGGAAATGTGACTACCTATTTCAAGAATATTGAATCATGGTACTATTATTCTAGATTAACTATTGAATAAAGTTCATTCGTCACTTAGTATCTCATTAAGTTCTATAACCTCCCTAATGTTGCAATCAAGCGAAACAAGATTCAAGGATGAATCTTTTCAGGGAAGGATGACTTGTAATATACCTAAAATGCATATTACTAATATTAATTATTAATTGTCAATTAGGTCAAATAGTCATTAAAGGTCAATGGTCATCTCGAAGAGATGCCACCTTTACGTAGGATTTTATATATACATTGTGTAACCTATACATTTCAATTCATCATCAATTATATAAAAACATTATTAAAAATTATTTGAAAGATTTTCTCTTTCAGAACCTCAATGAGGCCTGATCTCTATCTATTTCTAGGCACAGGGAGAGTGGTGGATGATCATGCGCCATATTGCTCTAGCTGCAGAGGCTATCCGATAGATAGCACAGGGCTATGCACCCCACTGTAATGATGATCGCTGTTACGAATATATATATATATGAAAATAATAATAAATTAGGTTACAACTCTTATGAATAGCTACTATGTGCTCATTTAACGATTATATATATAAGCCTTGTATATTTGTAAATCATCATTCACATTTTACCCATTTATATTTACTCCATTATGGATTTTACTTATTTGACCTATTCCAGCTTGTGGCCAAGCATAATTGTCAAAGTTTCATTGAAGTTAGGTCTTTGACATCACTTTTAATTTCTCTAAAAAAAATTCCAGTAAAAAATAGGAAAACAAAGAAAGTAAAAAATAAAAGAGAAGGAAAAGAAAGAGAAGAAAGTTCAAAAAAAGAAGAAGAAAGAAGATTCCATAAAAAAAGGAAAGAAGAAGGAACCAAAAAAACAACATACTATTTTATAAAACCAATCCGTGGTTTTATAAAACCACACATGGTTTTATCAAGCCTAAATACCTTACTCTTAATATTATTATTATTATCAAATCAGAGCTGCTGCAACTTTGTGTGGAAAATGGAATCCAAATCCAGCACACAGTCCCCTACACACCTCAGCAAAATGGTGTAGCGGAGAGGAAAAACCGAGCATTGAAAGAGATGACTACTTGTATGCTTGAGTCGAAAGGTTTGGATTCAAATATTTGGAATGAGGCCATGAATGTTGCTGCATACATTCACAATAGAGTTCCACACTCATCCATCAAAGGTACAACTCCTTTCGAAGCCTACACTGGTCATGAGCCTGATGTGTCACATTTCGGGGTTTTTGGCTCCACTTCATGGGTTAGAATTCCGATTGAGAAGAGAGAATATTTGGAAACACAAAGTACTGAGTGAATCCTCACTGGATATGCTGAAGAATCCAAAGGATACAAACTCATGGATATCATATCCAAAAATATATTCATTGAGCGAAGTGTTCAATTTGAAGAACCGCTTCATTATCTGCAACTAGTGGAGGAAGAAACTGCCAAATTGCTTCCTCTCCAAGAAGAAGATTCGGAAGAAGATAATGAAAATTTGTGTTCTGATATTTATGATATTTTATTAGAAATTAATGAACATGAAATATCAGGTTTGGATTCAAATCCAGATGAGCCCCCTCAATTTCCAAAGTGGGTGGAAAATACTCTCACATCTATTAGTTCTAACATTGGAAATCCTACCAATCAAAGAAGAACTCGAGCAGACTTTCAAAGAGAAAGTATGGCTCTTTCATATTCTGATCCACTACTGTCTGAAAAATGTTTTTTGATGATTAGTTCAGATCCTAATCCATACTACCATTCCCACCGAGATCTGAGATGGAAAACCGTCATGGATGAAGAGTACAATTCTCTTCAGAAAAATGCAACATGGGAGCTAGTTTCTCTTCCACCTGGGAGGAAATTAGTTCAATGCAAATGGTTCTACTGAACCAAGGTTGCTGCTGATGGTTCAACCTGCAAATACAAAGCTATTTTGGTGGAAATTTTTTTCTCACAAGTTCATGGTGTGGACTATACAGAAACTTTTGCACCGGTTGCAAAAATGGATTCAATCCGCCTAGTTTTGGCAATTTCGCATCCAAGCACTGGGAGGTGCGCCACATGGATGTGAAGAGTGAATTTATTCATGGAGATCTTCAGGAAGATATTTACATGAAGCATCTTGAAGGTTACATATCAGATCCGACACTTGTTTTCATATTAAGGAAATCCTTGTATGGTTTAAAATAGGCCCCAAGAGCTTGGTATGCAAAGATGGATTCCTTTCTTCTGTTGCAAAATTTTGTGAGATGCAAATCAGGTCCGAATGTCTATATACAGTAGAATGTAGGTAATTTTCTGATAATTTTCCTTTATTTTGATGACCTATTGATTACAGGAATCAGTCTTGCTTCGGTCGGCACTATAAAAACTGCTCTACACCAAGCATTCGATATAAGTGATTTAGGCCTGTTGAGCCAGTTTCTTGGTCTTGAGATCACTCAGAATTTTGATGGTATTATGATATCTCAGTCAAAATATGCTTTGGACCTACTAAATAAGTTCAATATGACAGAATGTAAAGTGGCACCATTCCCATTCCTCTCAAGAATGAGTCTTGAGGATGGTGATTCTACACTGTTGGTGGATTCTACACTATACAGATAGTTGATTGGTAGTCTTTTGTATCTGACACACTCTAGGCATGATATTTCTTATGCCGTGAGTGTTGTGTCAAGGTATATGTAGAAGCCCCATGAGCTTCACTAGAAGGAAACCAAAAGGATCTTGCACTATGTGCAAGGTACGAGACACTCTGGCATACACTATGCTGCGGATTCCGATCTTGACTTGGTTGGATTCACTGATTCAAATTGGGCTGGTGATAGCATTGATCAGAAGTCCAATTTCGGATATGTTTTCATGATTGGCACAAGACCTATTTTCTATTCAAGAAAAAAGTAGGCTGCCATTTCCTTATCTTTAGCAGAGGTAGAGTATCGAGGAGCAGTCAATGCTTGCATTCAGGAAGTTTGGTTGCAAGGTATTCTAGCAGAGTTTGATATTGGTAGAACCACTTCTACCATCATATTTTGTGACAATCAGAGTTCTATCAAGATCTCGACAGATCCGGTTCAGATACAGAGGACCAAGCATATCGAGATCCACATGCACTACATCCGAGAGCTTGTGCATGACATAACCATTGTACTGCAATATTTCCCTACAGAAGAGCAAATTACAGACATCTTCACCAAGAGATTCACCGAGAAGAATTTATCTTACCTCCGTTCACTGTTGGGGGTTAGTTCTACTATGGTGAGGAAAGATTAGATCCTTCAGTGTTCAGTTTGAAGGGGGGTTTTCTTTCCCACTGGGTTTTTTCCCTCTTTCCTCACTTAGATTTTTTGAGCATTTCTAGGATTATTTTGTACTGGGTGACCTATGGCCTTTGTTGCTAGGGCCCTTTTATTATTTTTATTTACTCCTCCACATGATATTAGCTTAAGGGGGGGTTTTGGAGCATTTTCCAACCACACATCATTTATTTGAGCTTCACAGCTTAATTTTCCACTTATCCTAAGTATTTGACTCTATCATGTGCTTACATCATCAATAGATCACAATTTCAGTAAACTGGGCCTCCTCCTACATTCGAGGAGTCAAATGGGCCATCATTATCAGTTAATTGGGCCTCCTCCATCATTCAGGTAGTGATATTCATGACTAAAGCGCACTACTCAGTCCAATTGACAACATTTACTAGTTTATTCATCCAACTGGAGACTAGAAGGCGCCCTACTACACTGGTTGACCTCATCTGGTGTTATTTTCACCTACTATTTAGTTAACTGAAGGTGCCCTCTCCTAGTTTTTAGCATTCAGTTGAGTTCTCGATTCAGATGAGCTATTTGTTGATTCTAATCATCAATAAGATTAGATTCGCATATTGTTTCATAGGAAAAATAGTGTCTTCTGGGATCTTCATCCCCTTCATAAATAGGAATGTGCATTGAATGATGATAAACCATATTGATAAATTTCTTACTATTACCTAGAGGCATAGTACTAGGAATACCAAGTATATATGTACTTACTTCTTTATGATGAATTTTATACCAGGATAATCAAATATCTTCTACTGAATCTGTGTCATTAGGTGGGATATCCGACGAGATTCTTGCTTCAATTGATAATGTTGCTGGTAGGGGGGTACCTCCACGTGCTCTTAATAGAAGAAGTGAAAATTGTTTCTTTGGAACTCAGGGGTGAAATATATCTAGTTACCATGCAATGGTCTTTGGACCATCAGTCGATCCATGATTTGTTCACATTCATCTAGTCAGTAGAATATGTAACCTTCACCAACTCCATTCCCAAGTTGTGCTCAACAATCAATCGTACACTCGGGCCATTATTTGAAAGTATCGAGAGTGGGTCTTTAGGATTTGTAACTCCAAGAATTACAATCTGCAATTCTTTTGGATTTTCCTCCATTGGAATAGGTTATACGACCTATGTCGGTGCCTCATGATTTCTCTCAGCTTGTCGACTTTCCCTCACTCAGGTAGGCCTTTTGTATTCTCAACCTTTCCAACTAGTTCCTTCATTCTCCTCATGTTACACAGTGGGATTAAAATGTCCTGAGTTAGTTCTTCCCACTTTCTTTTTCTTTTCTTCCTTTCGATTTTCTGAATATCAAATTTTTGTTTGTGATTGGCCATCTATTTATTGTTGATTCATGCTTGAGTTCTCTCTAGGTTTCATTCATTTTTCCTTCTATCCACCGGAATAATCTATTCATTCATCCCATGTGGTCAGTGACACCCCCATTTCTGACCTAACTACTAATGAGTGATGAGTGTGGGTTCAACTATAAAAATTGGTTCTAACGTCGTACACTGAAATTTGTTCCTTTATGGTTTTTTCCTCACAGGATTCGTCGGCTATGTTCTTGACCCAATCATGTAATTTTGTTTGACCACCATTACATAACTTGTGGATTAATAGTCTTTCATTATGGGCGTCTAGTCTTCTCATGAACACTATCAAGAAGCTTCTTTATTTCATGTAGAATGGTTTCTATGAATCGTTCATGAGACTCTATGAGCAATTTCTCTTTGGCCTTTGCAATGGTCAACTTGTTTCTTCTGGAATATTTTTTAATGTAGTTTGCGATCTTTTTATTCAACCATTCTATGATTTCTTCCTCGCTTACCATTTATGTACACATTGTCTCATATCAGTACTACTAGAAACATAACCAATGTTCTAATATATGAGATTAAATTAGGTTACTAGTGGAATATTACAATAAGTATGAGAACAAGCATACATAAAGGAGCAAAGAGATGAGAGTAATGGTCAGACCAGTGTAAGTTGTATATCATATTATTAGACCATAATATACAAAATATGGGGTAAATCATGTCATATAACATTTGGATCAACATAATATATATATGGATCATACAATCGATTAAACAATTGTAACTGAATAACTATCTACCAGTCTACTTAACTAACTCGACTAATAGGGTCGACCAGTCGATGGTTGGTCAAGAAAACCTAGTCTACTTTGTCGACTAGGCTCCTCCAACAAGAAGAAAAAAGGTCCAAATCAAATAATATTTAGACTACGTACTAAATGAATGCATAAGGTAATTTCATATATAGTAATAAAATTATTAATAAAAAAGTGGTTATTTAATGTGTCCCACTATGTACATTAATGTAATGTAATTAAGTTATTAAATAATTGTTAGAGGTGGTTATCATTATGGTTAGGTCATATATTTATATTTAAAAAAGGAAACTCATAGTATGAAGAAATGAGTCTTCTATCTTGAATTAATGACACTAATATGGGGTTAGTAAGGAGAGTTCCTCCTCTCTCAAATATGGCAGATAATACAATACTTCTCAATTGCATCATTTTATTCAGCATTTATGAAATATCTTGATAGTTAATGGTTAATGGTTAATGGTTAATGGTTATTGCTATGTATCTTTTTTATTTTTTATTTTTATTTTTTTCCTTGGAAAAATTGTACTTTTATTGATAGATTGTAAAATTACATTTAGTATATTATTATTAAAATCATTCTATAGTCCTCCCATAGAGTAAGATCAAATAAATTGCATCTAATTCATCTCACAAAACCATTTTTTGTTGTTGGCCTCAATATCTGATTATCGATCCTTCTTAAGCAAGTAACGCCATCATTCTTGTATATCATCCCCTAAAAACACTATATATCCTCAAAATACTGATCATAATATTTACAAAAGAAATACATTGATATCCTCATCGTGATCCACATAAAAAACATGGACTATAATCAAGGGAAAGAAGAGGGAGGTGAAAAGTTTGTAACAACGCCAATATGATCCTCCCAAATCTTCCATCTACCAGGATCCATTCCTAATCCTTGCTTGGGTATCTCATCATCTTGCTTGTTTCTTTTTCTAAATATATGCTGGTAAGTAATTGTTGTAGAAATTTCTCCCTGCGGATAGGTAGAAACTCTCTTAGGATAAAGCAGGATGCACTGACTCTATGCTAAGACAAAAAGGAAACAAATGCTACCTTGAGTTCCTGAACTAATCTTCACAACAAGATTAAACGCATTCAGAAAATATGAAAGACGTAACTCACCTTCCAATTCGACGTTTGTCCCGCTTCTAGCTCTTGATCCCGAAGCTCCAATGTAGAACCTGTTGAAATCAAACAAAGGACAAGCATTCAAGCTTCCGAATACCTTGAAGCAAAGATTAAGTTCAAATCTAAAATAGATACATTTCATATCAAAGATTTATACAATACACATGAAATGGGAAAAATAAGACAAGTTATCTTATATTACAAACTTGAAGAGTGCTTACAAAGGTTACTTGATATCCAAGCCAATCCTCCAGCTCCAAGTGCTTCCTCTAGCTATCTCTACAGAAGTCTGAAGATCATAGGTTTGATGCCCCAAAAGTCCCCTCCTTTGGCTCATGGAAGGCTTCTCTCTTATAGCGCATGGGAAGGCTAACCAACAAGAGAGAAGTGTGGATCTATGGAGGGTTTAGTGGATCAGGCCAGCTAAACAAAGAAGGGGTTAGGATCGAACCAAAAGTGGTAATCCCAACAAAATCTCCTCGAAAGTTGAGATCCCACAATCCAAGGCAAAAAGGCTAATTTTAGACTACCGCGCCCCTATAACTAAGCATAATGCGGTAGTACCACGCCCCAGAGAAGGATCAAAGCGTGGCAGTGCTGACTATCGCGCCCCTGTAGATGTGCAGGGAGTGGTAGTGCTCACAAACAGGGCTAAGTTGGGTTGGCAGATGGCAAAAAAAGGTTTTGCTTTCAGTGTTCAGTCAATGGTTTTCACTCTGGATGTTCAGATGATCTTTAAGGGAAACTGTCGTTTAGGTCGCTAGTGCAAGGATGCGACACTAATACATAATGTGTAATATTGAGGTATAACAGATGCCCCCTAAAGTGTGAGGTCAGAAGAGACTGATGGCCGAAATACTTTACAAATATGGTTCGGAGATAGCATCGAGGGGAGCAACAAGGAGCTGAAACATAAACAAAATGTCATATATACCACCAAGGCGGGCATTCCCATGCTCGAAAACAAATGACTCAAAGCATGGCTGCCGACCAATACATTGCAGATCCATGAGTACTGAGATGATATAGAATGTATACAAATCATGGCTACTATGAACAAGCGTATATCCATGAGACAATAATGGCACAGCCACGATCAATACATAAGTGGATCTGTGTGACAATATAGAAAAAATCTCCATTGCAACCTGGAAGTAATCAAAATACAAAAGGGTGTCCAGGGTCTTCTACCCGATCGCAAACGATATGAATCTAGCCATGTGATTACAAGGTGTTGAAGTTGAACATGGTAGAAACCATTTGATTACCGATCAATGATGTGAACCGTTAACAAACACGAGGGAAATCACCAATGATGACAATGATCCCCAAGGTATCTATAGTACATCTCAACGAAATGCGAATAAATGAGTTGATGTCGAGCATTCGAGAGATCATTCAATCAGAGGTCAATGATGAAAACCTACTGTCGAACACGAGGAAACCTACCATTGAGGCATGCAGGTACCAAGGTACTAGTGGTTGACTCCTAAGCCTAATTCCTGGATAGTGATTTGGTGTCGACAGGAATAGACTCGTCAAAGGTGGGCCATAATGATTCCCACATCGTCGACACGAAATCGGAACGAAAGATAGTATGGACCAATGAAACAATAGAATATGTACTGACACAAAGGGAAGGTTTGACATGAAGTAGAGGTGGACTCAAGGTAATAACCCTTTGAACATATAACGGCATGAAACAGAGCTTGGCAGTAGGGACTACTTGAACAGACCGAACCACAGGAAGTGTGAACTCATAGCAATAATGAGAACGCATGATCATGATGATGACACTATCAGCAAGACTGACTACCCGAAACAGACATGTGAGGATGCATGCCATGTTCAAAGGTGACGACTCACAAGCTGGCAACAAGGTAAACTTGACTCATTTTTCCATTTTCCCCCGACATGATGGACGAGTACCTCTTTGTTTTTTTACGAGCTTGAGGAGGATAACAGATGCTCAGTGTATCTCATCTCATAGATGAGTCCAATCTCACATGTTTTTCGAACTTGAGAAAGGAGGGGTTCGACCCAAAGTGGGCCCTTCGATGTTGAATGTTAACGAGTCTAAGGAAGGAAAACTCGGTCATCATTTCATGTTTAGAGAGTCTGAAAAGAACTAAAGAAGACTCCAACGGTCCTTTTTCGTAAAGTTAGCCTCATCGCCCGAAAAAGGGTAAAACAACGCGGGAGACGACTCTTCCAGTCATGATTGGCTGGAGTATTCCTTTTTTGTAAGTAGTGCCCCCTAGTCCGAAAAAGGGGTAAACTATCACTAGGGAGACGATCATTCAAATACTTTTACAAGCATGAACGAATCAATTTCGCTTGGCCATCTTTTCCTATTTTAGGAGTCTGAAAAGAGCTTAAAGAGGACTCCATGTACAACTTTGTCATGGTTGATGACCGAGTACGACAAAGGAAAAGTAAACTCGGCACAGTTCATTTTCCGTAAATAGTCTAGCGAGGCCGGATAAAGTGATAAACCTATACTCGTTAGACACACCTTTTTATTCCAATTGTTTAACGAGCACGATAATGGTATCAAAAGCACTCGAAATCTTTTTCATGTTTGGATCCAGAGCACGAAAAAGGAAAAGTAAGCTCAAACCACTTTTCATGTTTTAACCAGAGCATGGAAAAAGTGAAAAGTAAGCTCAAACGCCATCTTATTGTTTTTAACGAGCTCGAAGATAGGTTGGAAGAATGCTCATGATGTCCGCTTCATTTTTTAATGAGCTTGTAATAGAAAATGAACTATGCTCAGGATAATTTTCATGGTTTAATGAGCTGAAACCTAAAAAGGAAAGTATGCTCGAAAATGTTCCCAATGGTGAACTTCTTCCTGTCATGAAATCCAAAGGTTGGTACATTCCCCCCAGCATGATTTCTAGAATTAAGTGACTTAGCTCCAACGTGGTGTGGAGAGGTGATCGAGTTGACTTCAACGTAACTTCCAAAGGTTGAAGACATGCCCCCAAGCTTCATTTCATTCTCCTAAGGTATAGGCGAGTGAAAAGAAGGTTTAGGTACCAAGTCTACGAGGAGACTCGACTCAAAGGGAAATGATATGTTTCATTTTTTAACGAGCTTGACACAGGAGTAGAACTTTGCTCAGACTACTGGTTTCATTTTTTAATAAGCTTGAAGCCAATGGTAAACTCTGCTCACGGTTAAGGCCCATTGACGGGTTCCTTCCCAACATGATGACCAGAGGTTGGTAAATGCCCCCAGCATGATTGCTAACGGCTAAACATGCCTCCCAAGCTTCGTTTCGTCTGACTACTCTTCTTCCTTACCCAAAAATCTTGGCTACTAATCCGAATGTGTTCACCAGGGGGGGTAGGGAGAACCAGGACCAAGTGATCCAGGCAGATGAAATGAAGGTTCAAATCCTAACTCTGGCGAGAGACTCGAACAAATGGAAGGGAGATCTATTTCATTTTTACACAAGCTTGAAATAGATAATAACAATGCTTGAAAGGGTCCTTTTTATTTTTTAATGAGCTTAAAACAGAAAGAAATTATGCTCGAAGGTAGTTTCATTTTTACGCAAGCTTGAAACCGAAAGTAAACTATGCTTTGGATTGATTTCATTTTTACACAAGCTCGAAACCAACGGTAAACTGTGCTTGAGGGTCGGTTTCATTTTTTAACGAGCTTGAAACAAAGAATAAACTATGCTCGTGGGAACCTATTTCATTTTTTAACGAGTTTGACATAGAAAGGAAACTATGCTCATGGTGACCTGTTTCATTTTTTAACGAGCTTGACACATAAAGGGAACTCTGCTCAAAATGATGGTTGGTCTCATTTTTACACAAGCTTAAAACCAAAAGTAAACTATGCTTGGTATGATGGTTGGTTTCATTTTTACACAAGCTTAAAACCAAAAGTAAAATATGCTTGGGATGATGCTTTCATTTTTTAACGAGCTTGACACTGGAATAGAACTTTGCTCCAACGTCCCCCCCTTAGGGGGAAGAAACCACTTAAACATGTGGAACATTTAGGGAAGTCTGGTGACTAGGAGTCATGCGATGAGTGGGAATCACAAAGGAAAGCTAATCGATGATCACAACATTCCCATGATGGGGAAAATACATCACTCGAAAGAGTGAGGACACTACAGCCTTCATTGCATAGATGTAATTACGTCCAAGGAGTAGATTAAAATCTAAGGGACCTTGGACGACCATGACATCAATATAGATAGTTTTCTCTCCCAAAGTGATAGGTAACTGAGGAAGGGACCCTAAAGGTCCAGTAGGACTTCTATTGAAAGCCAGTATCTGGTCAGTGATGGGCACAAGCCGAGGAGAACCTAAGGCTTGCCAAGCAGTTGAGGATAGAATACTAACAGAAGCTCCTTCATCAACTATCATACGAAAAATTTCTTTATCGGAAACTCCTACAGATATTTGAAAAGGAACACTCGAAGGAAGACGAGATTCTGTTAGACCATTCCAATCAAAGGAAATAACTTCAGTACTTGGAGGGGGTCTCGTGGAAATGGACAGGGTTTCCCCTTGTTGAGGACATTCTGAACCGATAAGGAAAACATCAGTAGTTTCCAACTCACTCTCACTGAGAAGATAAGAATGAGACGAAGATTGTGTCAAGATGACTACTTCAGTCTGGACTTTCTTCAATGAAAGAGCGAGATCAAGTGGATATGACAGCGGCTTGATCACTTCACTCTCGGAAGGGAGAGTGGGATCAATTGCAGATGAAACTGAATTGATCACTTGGCCAACCAGCGAGGGGTCGAGGGACAACTTACTATCGTTTGTTGGAAGCACCAGTTGAGAACTAGTAATATCTTCCAGCCACCGCGAAGCTTCATCCATGCTTGGACAAAGGAAAGTACGGTGCATACCCTTGCATATCAAACAGGGATATAGGACTTTACCCTTCCAACCCTTCACTAAGGGGTCACTGGTTGAGGGAGTATGGTCAGAGGTCGACGATACAAGTGGTTTGGGTTTTTTAGACCACACTTCTGATACACGAGAAAGATCGGGGCAATCCTTGAGAAGGTGATCACCCTTGCAAAGTTTGCAAGGAAACTTGGGCTTACAGGGTGTTTCCGTAGAATGAGTGCCATTAGAGGCAACTGATTTACGCTTGGTCTCTTCCTTATGCTTCTTCTTCTTAACTTTCCTTTTCTTCTTCTTCTTATCCTCCCGATTACTAACACTATTGTTTTGATCAGGCAAGGAAGAAGGAACAGAAGAAGATTCATCCGACGAAGAAGGGGAAGGATTAGTTTGGGATTGACTCTCTTGTGGTGGAGAATTAACATTCGAAACATTGGGTGCAATCGGAATTACCGGATTGAATAACCATACCGGTAATCCTATGGTTAATCCAGGAAGATTTAACGTGGCAATAAATGGAGGACCAATATCTCCAACTAGAGGAAAAGTAAAAGGTACCCCTTGAAAAGGGGTCTCCGGATTGGTAGTCACAGAAGGGGCATGGGTGCATGGAGGTAGATTCTCCATGGAACAAAACTAAGTGATTTGGACGAAGTCTTGTTAAAAAGAACTCAAAAACCCTTAGGCAACCGAGCGTGCGAAAGGGGAGCTAGAAAAAGACAAGGCTCACAGGCCAAAAGAGAAAGCTCAAAAAACTATACTGAGGCCACTGCCACAGTAAGTGATCTGTACAACAAAACGGCCAGAATTCCAACAAGCAGCCCTACAAAGGAAAAGACCCTCTACAGGATAGCAAGCAAAACCCCCTAACTAAGAGTTGGAGACCTCAACAAATTGTATCCTTCACAAGGTGATGAAATCCAAGTCGAACAATACAAAATGAGAGACCAATAATGGAAGGATATCCCTCTACCGAAAGGGATCCTGGGTAAAGATCCCTAGAAGAAAAGTCACTAAGCTACCTCGTTCAAGACACGTTGGAAAAGGTTTTCAACGCTGCCTTATCACCCTTGCATTACTATGAATACAAGGAAGACAATGATCGAAGTTGCCTTAGGGCTAAGTGGAGTGCGGCATTCCACAGAGTCTGTCCGGTTCTCAATATCGCGGTGGTTTAACCCCTGAAAGTTAAAAACAATCAAGAGGCCCCTCCACGAACTAGTGTATGACCGTGTCAATAAATACTAGAGGATTTTTGTAATGTCCCCATTTTGACCCCCTTCGTATTAAATCGTAAATGATGTAAATATGGATATTTAATCATGGTGAGGAGCTCAAGGCCAATGCCCCACCATTGATTTAGCATTTTATGTATCGGCAATTAAAAATAGATGCCTATGGTTCTTGTGCTAGATAGGCACAATGTAAATTAAGACATCAAGTAAATACGAATTTTAATGAAAAACCCACAACTGGCTATGCAATGCAACAAAGAGATGGGGGCATGATTCTACAAGGAATAGGGAGGGAAATTATTCAAACCCTTAAGCCAATGGTGTTAATCCATGTGTCAATGAGAAAACCCATAAACAACCAACTACCCATTTTGGGTTATGGACCTAATCATTTAATTCTTCCAGAAATTGGTTGAGGCAGTTAATGCCTTGGGAATGAAGAGGTATGGCAGCCAATTTCATGTATGGGCAAGCCATCAACCCGGAAAATCGTATTTTGTCTCCTTGGGCAAGAAAACACCCACGAAATGGTGCCCAAAGCCATTCTGAACCCATAGTCTTTCCTCTCTCACGTAGTCTGAACTACTGGGTCTTTCCCCATCACGTTTTTCACCAATTCCCTGCATTTTTCCATAGCTAGGAGCTCGTTTTTGTGTTGCACAGCAGCTGGGAGAAAGGGAGTCACGTTTTGGGATTTATAGAGGTCGTTTTTTCCCCAAAATACCCATGGGAATTCTTCTGAAAACGATTTTTGCTCTCCAGGGTTGAATCCCCAATTGCCATTTCGTTTTTGGGTCTTCCCACGTTTTTCTGGGCTGGTAGAAACCCCATCTTTGGGCATCTCACTGTAAAAAACGTTTCTTCATGCCTAGCACTTATACTTTTGCTGTTATGTGCATCCCTGTTTTGGTTTGAATCTGTGAGCAAGAGATTTGGAGTGGTAGTGGACAGAATTGGCTTGATAAACCTAGTGGGGGTAAATAACCTCTCAAGAAGATCAAGAGGGCTGGCTACTCTTCTATGCACACCTTAGACACTCTAGATTGGAAGGTATGGCCTGAGGGACTGTGCATTGGTGAAGGGAATACTTCCTTGAGTGGGGTGTGTAGGCATTGTGGGTGCCAAGCTAGATAGATCTTGTGGAGGTATCCCTGGATCTGTGCTTGAGCTCACTAGCTTAGCAATTCTTCCTTTCCATTTCCTAGCAGCCTGACAAACCCAATTGTAGATTGGCTTGGCTCATCTTGGTGTATGCTTGGCTATGTGTGAGTCTGTTGTTCCCTGGTTCCTTGTAGTAATCATGCCCAGCTCGGGGGTGGCAATTGTATCAAGGGGTTGATAAGCACAACTGGCCTATGGTTGGGTGGAACGTTGCAGATGCATAGCTGGTTGCTTGGGACTACTTTGTTAAGATAAGCATTCTCTTTTATAAATTTTGCAATGTCTTTATTTAATGGCTGTCACAGAAATGTTGAATGTATGTTAGATATTAAACATGATTTTTAATTCCGCTGTGTTTCTATAATATGCACATGTATATGTCTTTTTATCAATGAGTTTTTACATAATGGATATGGGGCTAGATGCCCAGTTCTAGCATCACATCCTCTCTGTGGCTAGGGTTTTACCCCTAGCTTGTGCCAATGAGCACCTACTAAGGAGAAAGGACTCCTTAGTAGCAGTTCAGTATATTAAACTAATTAAGCTAAAACAACAATTAAATTACTTCTAAAATATTGCATGAAACATAAACATCAAATGAAAAGAATGACTTTTTCTATTAATGTTACCTTGAGTGTCAAGGTTTGATGAAGCCCTTTGCAGTGTCCAAGAGGATGCTCCAAGCTTCAAGATGCTCCTTCTCCTTCTCCAATGATGGGAATGGGCCAAAAGGTGGCTCTCAAGGTGAACTAGGGTTTCGAGAGAGATTTTGGCAGAGTAAGGGTGCTTGTGATTGTGGATATGGAATAAGGGATCTCCATCACCTATTTATAGTTTTTTGGTGGTGGAGTGTTGACCCATGGTTTTAGGAAACACATGGTTTTGGGCAGCTGTATAGGGTTTTCTCCTCCTTTTCCTCATTATTTTATATTTTTTATTCCCTTTTTAGGGGATTTTTGCTATTTTTGGAGGAAAAGGGGGTTTTTTAGCCTTTTTAAGGCTATTTTGAGGGTTTTTTGGCTTTTTGGAGGCATTTTAGGCCTTTTGGAGGCTTTTTAATGGGATTTTTGGGATTTTTAATGGAAATATGGTAGGAAAATGGACAAATGAGCCATATAATGTGGTAAATGAGCTAGTGAGCACTTTTTGGGTGTTAACAGATTGCCCCCTGATGTGCGAGGGCAGAAGCTCATCGTATGGCCGATGGACATCATAAGTCATGAATGGTTTTCCTTGGGAGTGGAGAGAAGAGAAGAAACAAACTGGAGCCCGGAACAACGATCCCGAACAACTGCAAGAACTAAAAGTACATAACCTCAATAATGGATGAGGAATCATCTGATCATATGGACGAGGTGGGCATACCCATGCTCGTATCAGAATATAACAATAACAATGGGGTCCAAAAATGGGGACCTGAAATATACATGACCTCAAATACTGACTGAGGAATACTCTCAATATATGGACGAGGCGGGCATACCCATGCTCGTATCAAGATACATAAACATAACTGTGAGGCCCGAAAAGGGGACCTGAAAAATACATGACCACTGTGTACATCATAAGAGTCCAGAGGGGACACCAAAATTGGGACATACTGCTGGGCGGACCATGTGGTGACTGAAGAACTGGTGCACTGGAATATCAACAGTGCTGCCGAATGTGGTACCAAGGGAACTGATGAGCTGCTGGATCATAGTGACAGGAAGCTCTGACCTCAATGGTACACTGATCTGGAACTGGAACTGAACTGGGTACTCGAGGAAGCATGTAACTGGATGGCTTCCGAATACAGACGCCAACGCAGCCCGGACATCCACAGGAACATATAACTGGGCGTTCCGAAATGACTCACCAATGTGCTAGAGTCGGGGGAAATCCGGGGTCTTCGACTAAAAACTGATGGGATATAATCCTACGCGATCCTCAACGATGCGATCAAGGTGCTGAAGTCGAGCATGTGAGGAACAACCACTCGGAAAGGCAATGATGACTCCTCTCAGAATGATCCGTAGGCACTTACCACAGATGGTGATAAGTCCAAGGCGTAGGGACCTCTGGGCCTATCCTCTGGAATAAAGGAGCTGTCGTCGACAGAGGGAGACCTGCAACTATCAAGGCAATGATGTTTCCTTGACAGGAGCGCGAGGTAAACAACCGAAATGTGATAGTACTGATGGTAGGACTGACAAACTGTGGAGGGATAACTGGGCAAGTAGAGTTGGTGGACTCAAACTTCCTTTGTTCAGAGTATGATAATGGGAATGATCTGGCAGCATGTGAAACTGACTGAGGGGAAAGGGATCATAGCTGTAATGGATCTGGGAGGATAACTGGCTGAGGGAGACTCAAGCTGGTATAAAATGGCAGGAGACTGCAGAATACTCTGAACAAAGGCGACCTGATTGGGGGTGCTGCCGAGATGATCAATCATAGTTCCAGGAGGCACAGGAGGGTACTTCTTCATGGGTTAAGGAACTAGAAGAAGTGTGTGTATAAAATGATACTGTCGTGTGGATTTTGCGAGCCCAGGACAGTTCATGCTCGTGGTTGCTTTCAATTTTAAGGAGTCTGAAAGCGATAAGAAGACTCTGAAATGATGGAATGGTACTGTCGTGTGGATTTAACGAGCCCAGGACAGCGTATGCTCGTGGTTGCTTTCAATTTTAGAGAGTCTGAAAGCAAGTAAGAAGACTCCAGGGGGTTGCTTTTTCGTAGATTTAGTCTCCAAGGCCCAAAGAAGCATAAAAGGATGCAATGAAGAACTCTTCTAGCCGGTGTGACTAGAGTATTCCTTTTTCGTAATTAGTCTACCAGGTCCGGAAAAGGGGTAAACTTATACCAGATAGACGCCCTTTCAGGTACTTTAACGAGCATGAAAGGAAGCAAGATTGCTCGGTGATCTTTTCATTCTTTTAGGAGTCAGAAAAGAGCTTAACGAAAACTCCCTAAGTGCCTTTTTCGTAAAGGACTTGTCCGTCCCGAAAAAGGGATAAAATTATACCAAACAAAAGGAATGGCCAGGCAAGGAGGAAGTGTTCAATCAAGGTTTAGTAATGATGACCAAGAACGAGGGTAGGTGGGAACACTGATGGACCTCCTTGCGGGGTAGATGAAATGGTGGCAAAATAACGAAACATTTGCAGTATGACAGGAGTGAATGGCTCATGTAAAAAATGTGGAACAATCCGATGGCAGCCGATGTGGCACGCAAACCGAGGCAGCAAGGTGTTGGGACACAATGTTGAAATTGTACCAAGTGAGAGCGAGAAATGATCTCAAGCATCATCACGAGCTCGGAAAAATGAATCCAGCGATATAAAGGATGTCAAAAACGGGTAACGGCCGATGTGGCACGCAAACCGAGGTGACGGGGACATTTTGAAAAATGCCCAGAAAATATGAAGGTGAGGGCGAGAAATTATCTCAAGCATCATCACCAGCGCGGAAAAATGAATCCGATGATATAAAACATGTGAGAAACGGAGAACAGTCGATGTGGCACGCAAACCGAGGCGACTAGTGGCGTCTGAAAAAAAATGGGCAAAAAATGACAGGAGAAAAATAATGCAACGAGGTGACCATAATGACGGTCACGTCGCGCTGGTTCCAGTGGTGGAAACGGTTCGGAAAACGGACGCCGTATGGGGCCAGAATGACCAAAACAAGAAAAAGTCAACTGACTATAAATAGTGGTGGGTCCAACATGACATGTGTCATTTGTACTTGTTGACTTTGACTTGTGAGTTGAGTGGACCAGAGCTTAGGTGGCATTTCTGGACGATCCGTCTGGCTGTTTGCTGATCCGTGAGATACAGGTATTTCATTAAACTCATACCTGCATATTTTTTCGGGTTGGGGGTTGGGTAGTGGGTCCCAGGGTTGATTTGTACGGTCCACATGGGGTGGACCGCGGGTTAGGGGGTCAAAACCGCGGTTGAAGACCGCGAGTTTCGGGCCGAACCACGCGGTTGGAGACCGCGTGTTTTGGGCCGAACCACGCGGTTGGAGACCGCGTGATTCCTGGATGGAACCCGCGGTCGAGTACCGCGAGTTCCAAAGAGGAACACGCGGTTCCCAACCGCGGGTTTTGGGCTGACAGGCGCGGTTGGGAACCGCGGCTATATGCCTGACAGTCGCGGTCGGAAACCGCGGCAGGAAGCCCGAAAGCCGCGGTTTTGGGCCGAGCTATTAGGGCTTCTGGGAGGGGGAAAAGTATTTTTCTTAAGTTGACATGAGTCTGATGAGTTCATTTTGTGTGATTAGCAGGATGCCCCAGGTTCTCTGGAGAGAGCGGGAGATCCCTGATGAGACCATGGGTTTCATTCGAGGGAATCGCCATGTGCGATCTGTGCTGGGATTGTGCGGACTTTTGAAGTTCACACAGATACCTATGATACGGACAGCAACATTGTTGCTGAACCGTCTGATCAGCTTCTGGGAGCCGGACATACAGGCTTTCCGGGTACAGGGTGAGAGGGTGGACCTCACCCTGACCGATGTGTACTTTCTGACGGGGTTGCCCTGCCTGGGAAGGGTGGCAGATACACAGCCGCGGGTTTCCGCGGATGTTGACATGGAGGACATGTTAGAGAGGTACTGCGGTCCGGACGCGGTTGTGCATAGGAATGCACTCCTGGTGAAGGACCTACAGGAGCCGGCAGTGCGGGCCATGGCGGCGTGTGTGGTGCGGGTATTGGGTTCCCAGTCACCGGAGAAGGTGTCTGGGGGGCAGATGCAGATGGTAGAGCGCGTACTGGATGGGGTGTACTACGCGTGGGGCCAGATGTTCCTGACCTGCGTTCAGCGACAGCTGACGGCAGCGAAGGAAGATGGCAAGGGCTTTTGCTTTGGGTCCTTCTTATGCGCCTTCTTTATGGAGAGGGTGCCCACACTGCGGCCACGGGTGCCGATCAGGCCAGGAGGGATGAGGGAGCCGAGGATGGTCCGTTGGGGTGAGATGATGCGTCGCCGTGGTGGCGGCGACGTGGGCAGGTACTTTACGCAGGAGTTGTACCTGCAGTGGCTCCAGATACCACTGACACTGGACGACTTCCCATATCGGGATATGGAATTCACGGGAGATCCGGAGGCGCCACGAGCACCAGGACAGGCATGGGGTCCCGACGGTACGTATGTGTTTTTATTGCGTGTTATGTATGTCAAATTTTATGTATATGATAGTAGATAGATATACTGTGACTGACGTATGGGTGATCGTGCAGATGTGGGCCCGAGGCCACCTCCAGGGCATGTGGCCCGGCGGGGTATTGTGGCCATTCCAGCTTTGCCTGGACGAGGAGAGGTGCGACGCCGGGATCCAGAGGTGACCCTAGAGTCTGTACGGGAGCTACTAGATCGGTTATTGATAGGAGTGACCGACGAGGGATGGCGAGATGTCGATCCTGATGTGGTGCGGGACTGCATGGGGGCACCCCGTGAGTTCAGATCCATCGCGATCCGGGTGGCGATTTTGGTGGACCAGGCCCGGGCACAGGAGGCCGGAGGAGAGGAGGACTTGCCGGAGGAGGAGCGAGGGGAGGACTCAGAGGCATCCGATGCCAGCAGTGATGCAGGATACGACTCCCATTAGGGGGTGCAGGGGACTCCCCCCCGAGTTTTGTAGCTACGGCATGTATGTAGATGAGGCTTTAGGCATGTATAGCCATTTTTTGTATAGCTGAGTACAGGGGTACTCAGGACATGTATAGCACTGAACATGTATATTTTTTGATATATATATATGCACGTGGATGCACCTTTTGTCTGATGTGTTATTTGTACGCACGTGGATGCGCTTTATGAGTTGTGATATGTTTACATTGCACGTGGATGCAAGTAGGTTAGGATGTTAGGCACGTGGATGCCCCTTGTGTATTTTATGTGATGCAACATGATATATGTATGTTTAGGCACGTGGATGCCCCTATGGATATGCATGTGGTTTATGTATATGGATGCAAATGTGGATGCGATGCAATCTTTTTGGGTTTTTATATATTTTTTATGAGATGCTATGGGATGATGAGGCATGATGTTACATGGTGTGATTGATATGCCAGTCTAGGATGTTGTTGGCCATTTGGTCTGCGACAGTATTTTGAGCTCTGGGGACATGTGTGAATGTGATGGATTCAAATTTTCGGCTGAGTTGTTTTGTGCGCAGGAATTTTCTAAAAAGGCAGGGATCACGCACCTGGTAGCAGTTGTTGAGCTGGGAGACAAGTAGCTGGGAGTCAAGGAACACATGAAGGTGACCTATGCCCATTTGGAGGGCGGCAGTCAGGAGACCGGTCACAGCATCATACTCCGCCTGGTTATTGGTAGCAGCGCCGATATATATTCCGTCAAGGTGAATCATCTCGTTGGAAGGGGAGTACAAGACCCATGCTGCAGAAGCCAGGTTGGGAGACCAGCGGCTTGCGCCGTCAGCGAAGCCAGTGTAACGAGGTGGAAGGTGGTCCATCTGTAATCATGCAGAAAGGATGAATGTAAGATGATGGTAAAAAAGTGAAAAACAAAAGAGAGCAAACTGTACAATGCGGACCAAAAAGGGGGCCGCGAGTTATTCTATGGATAGGGATTCCGTAAGATGCAACCCATCATGGGGGTTGCGTAAAGGGAGGCCTTCAGAGTTGGTTTCAGTATGAACATGGAGTTTCGCTGGACGTGTGTCGATGTGATGTTTGAGAATGGCGGTGTCGAACCCAGGAATTCCGTGAGAGGGCCAAGCGAAGACATCACGGAACTCTTGGAAGAGTTGTGTATAATCCTCAATCTCCCGCTCGCTGCAGGAGGCGCCTAAAGTGATGAGTTCAGGGGCATATCCTGGAAATTTTGAGGGAGGAAGAGGATGTTGTTTCTGACGAACGGGGGGTACATCAGGCCATGTGTCAATGTGGTGCTCTATAATGGCGGGGTCAAGACCAGGCATTTCGGTATAGGACCAAGCAAAGACATCACGGAATTCTTTGAAAAGGTTTGTGTAGTCCTCAATCTCTTGTTTACTGCAAAATGCGCCTAAAGTGATGAGTTCAGGGGCACGTCCTGGGGCAGCAATATCAACTTGGATGACAGGGGAGATGTTGGCCATGTTACCTTCCTCGAAGGCATCCGGAGCAGGAATAGGGTCCTTGAACCAGTCGACCTTGGTGGGGAGGAAGTCTTTGGATTCAACCGCGTATTGGGTAGCGGTGCTAGAGGAGGATTCGTCGGGGATAAAATAGGAACGGTGGTGCATATCATCCCAAGGATAATCCGGGGCAGTAAGGGCCTCAAGAATCTCCACATCAATACGGAAAGTTTGCGTCGTCAAATCGGTTGACGAGGGGGTAGTGGTGGAAGAGATCATATAGATGGTATTAACCTCTCCGGAAGGTGAAGAGTCTGGGGGGTAGATCTCCTCAATGGTAGGTGGTGCCGTCTCAAGATCCAGATTGTTCATCTCATAGAGAGCCGCTCTGTAATCCGGGAGATCGGGACAATGATGTGAATAGTGCCCGTAAATACCGCAGATGGCGCAGGAGTGGTTGGTACGTAGGGACTTATCTTTAGGCTTAGGAGTGGGGTTTAGTTCGACAGTTGGGATGTTGGGGTCATCGTCGAGCATTTGCATGTGCTTCTGCAATGCGGGTAACTGTGGGCATTGGTGGGTCGCATGGCCCAACTCGTCACACAGCGAGCATTTGGGAGGAGCACGAAACACTGGAGGGTTCTTGACTGTCTTTGGAGGTGGTACGGCAGTGTAAGGTTGTGGACCTCTGCCCCCAGTGGGTTTGGGAGTAGGAGGAGGTGTCGTGGAGGACGAAGGGGTAGAGACACCGGGAGGTGGCTGAGTGGTAGTAGCCATGGGTTGCACCGGTTGGAGGACGACATCTGGTGTCGGCGGGCGAACGGGAGGCGAAAGATACCATACAGGTAATCCCAAGGTTAACCCAGGGAGGCTAAGGGTAGCCATGACCGGGGCGCTTACTACTCCCGATGGAGGCGCTAGGAAGGGGATCGGATGGATCGGTGTAACACCAATGTGGCTAGGTACCAGTGGTGGTTTTGGCAACAAGGGTGGTTGAGTGTTAGGTGGTAGGTTTTCGTGGGACAAGGTACATAAATCAGACATTTCGGGCGTAGATGACGGCGGAGGAATGGATTGAAAGGTGGAGGTCATCGGCGCGTCTGAGTAGACTCCAGGCCCCGTAGAGGAAACAAACGAGGTGGTGGCAGGAGAAACAGGTTGTTCAACCATGGGGAGAACATTTTCCGGTGCCGCCGGAGCACTGGGATCATAGTATGTGAGCTGGTCAATCTTAACCACGCGTCCTTCATGGGGGAACATCATGGTGCGAAAGACAGAAGAGGCAACCGCCCGCATGGCATACATGTAGCTGCGGCCAAGTAAAAGGTTGTAATCCAATTGGGCGTTGATTACCTCTATGTCAATAAGGACTGTTTTACCACCCAACTGGACGGGGACATTGGCTAGGAGGCCTTGGGGCTGAGCCGAACGACCGTCGTAGGCGCGTAATGCAGTGGTGGACTGCTGGAGAGGAGGGGATCCTAGCTTCTGCCATACAAATGTAGACATGACGCATGTGGAAGCACCCTCATCGATGATGCACCGATGGATGACAAGATTCCTAACGGAGACAGTAACTTGGAATGCTAAGCTGGAAGGTAGGCGTGGTTCAGACTGGTCTAAATCAAATGCCATCAAATGCGAATCAGTTGGGTCAATCCCCCCAATGGCGGAAAGTAAATTCTTGCGCTGGGAAGGGCAGTTCTTCAAGACTTCTAAGGCAGACATGGCTACGGGAGATTGGGCTAGGTCGTCTACGATGTTGTAGTTTGACGCAGCGCGCGCGTTAGGGTTATTGTTGATTCGGCGAAGTGGGAAACGAGGTGCTTTCGCAGCGCCATCTATGGGAGGCGGAGGTATACGTAATGCCTGATCGGTGGGATGGGCGTTAGTAGGTTTATCCGTGGGAGTGGCTTCAGAGGTGGAGCCATATTGGTTCCGACGGGTCTGGAGGTTGACGTCCGCGGATGACATCATCAGTAAGTGGTGGGTACCTGAGTCAAACATGGGTTGATCAGGAGCAGCGTAAGTGATCTGTTGTTGTTGGGGTGCATTGGCTTGATGGGGAGCCAACGGCTGAGTGTTCACTATGCCTTGGGTCGGTAATGGGTTTTGCAGCACCAAAGGGGGTTGTTGAGGTTGGGGGGGGTTGGGTGGCGCTTGGGGGGCCGCATGCCCTTGGCGATGGGCCTCGTCAACCCAGAGCTGCCAAGCTCGCTCCAAGTGTGGGCAAGCATGGGTGTAGTGTCCATAGACCCCGCAAATAGAACAAGGGTGGTTCGTTCGCAAATTGTGGTTTTTAGCCTGCTTGGGCGGGCGATCAGGGTTTTGATTAGCGGGGGCCGCATTGTTGTTGTCAGGGGGATTAGCCGGTTGACCAGCTTGGTCTGCAGGTTGGTTGTTTCCCCGATTACGGCCCTTGCCGCGGTTCTGTTGGCCCTGGTTACGTTGGTTGTTCTGGTTTTGCTGCGGGTTCTGTTGGGCGTAAACTTGCCCTTGGGCAGCAGGTGGATTCTGAGGTTGCGCAGGTGCAGGAGCAGGCTGCGGAGGATGATATGCAGGTTGAGGCTGAGCAGGTGCAGCAACTTGAGGGGGTTGCTGATAGGACTGCGGAGCAGGTTGTGGATGTGCCGCAGGGGCTGCCTGGGGCGGATAATAAGCGGGTTGGGCTTGTGGAGGCGCAGGAGCGGGGGCAGCCTGCTGATGGTAGTAAGGCTGAGGGGCGACTGGAGGAGCATAAGCAGGAGTCGCATACCCGAAGCACTGAGGTGGACATGAGGGTCCATGGGAATGGTGATGTGTCATGGGAGCATATGAGTTGGTTGCTCCAGACTGGGAGGTAGCCCTCGACAGGTCGGGGCCAGGGGTAGGACGTGCTATAGAAAATGGTTGGGGATGCGAAGAAACACGGCCAATGATACCATCTGCAGCGTGGGATGCCCCCGGCGCATCGTGATGGGAGGACTCGCCGCGAGGGGCGTCAGGTATAATGGTATAAAGGTAACCCGATTGGGCGTAAATGAGGTCGAACTGTTGTGCCTTAAGGATGGCTTCTTCTTCAGACTGGGGTCTTTCTGAGGCCACATCCTTAACGATAACCGGGAGAAGGGATTTGAGGAACCAATCTAGGAAGATACGGTCGTCAAGTTTGATCTTGCATAAGCTACGGCGTCGACGCCACTCATGGATGTGGTCCGTGATATGGGTAGCCGTGTTTTGTCTACAAGATAGCAGGATCTCAACACCTGCATCATAGCGGACAGGCAACTGGAAGAACTGCAGGAAGGTCGAGGCCAGGGAAGCAAAGGTGGCGTGGGTCCCGTGAGGCTGCTCAATATACCACTTGGTTGCAGAGCCAGTGAAGGTGCGCTGTAAGAGACGGAGGCGAACAGAGTCATCCACTATGGAGTTAGAGGAACACCATAGGTGGAAAGACATGATATGATTTTGTGGGTCCTCACCGGCCTTGCCCTCGAACTTAGGGATGTCAGAGGTTAGTTTGGTAGGCATATGAGTCCATGTAGGGTTGTGTCGAATAGGATCGTTGGTCAATCTGGCCAGGTCAGGTAGGTTGAGGCTAGCCATGAATGGCAAACTGGAAGAAGGCTGTGACACAGTAGTGCTATGGACCAAGTTGGGGCCAGTGCCCCCAAGTGGAGGGACAAGATTTAGGGTGGTGCCCCCAAGTGGGGGAACTGAGGTAGTGGAGGATGGTCCAGCACCACCATGGGTAGTGTGAGCCACTGATGTAGTGGGGATGGGTATTCCCGCTGTGGGTATAGGTACCGTGAGGGGAACGGTAGATGGTTGCCCCATGGAGGGCATACCAAAAACAGGTGTAGTAACTGGTGTAGTGGTGGATGTGCCACCAATGGTCCCTATGACAAATGGAGTGGAAGTCGTACCAGCCATGGGGCTAGTAGGGGCAGTATAAATAGGGTTCTCAGACTCTTCGTCAGAATCAGAGGTAAAGTAAGGAGCGTCACTATCTGGTGACGGAGTCCTACGTCGCTGACGAGTGGAGTCAAGTGACAAGGCTCTAGATCTGTGATGAGTGGTATCAACAGACAATGATCGGAATCTATGACGAGTGGTGTCAAGAGAACCGTGCTGTGGGGGCTCGCCCCTGAGGCGCCGAGAATGTCTCGGGGACTCAATGGTGACAGATGGTGTCTAGTCTCTGTGGGTTGAGGTGAGTATAAAAACAGCTCAAAAATCCTAATGCAACCGAGTGTGCAGAGGGAGAGCTAAAAAGCAAGGCACTCAGGCCAACAACCAACTCAAAACACCCACTGCAACAGCTGTGCTACAATAGGTGGAGTAACAACAAAGATGGTCAGAATACCAACAAGCAGCAGGTTTCCTACAAAAGAAAAAATGGTGGACTCACTAGACCAAAGGGAGGTAAAGGAGCATGCAAACACCTAACTAAAAGTATTCTGACTCAACTAAACATATCCTCTGCAAGGTGATGAAATCCAAGTCAGACAATATGAGTAGGAAAGCCAAGTGGCTATGATATCCCCCTACCGGGAGGGATACCGGGTAGTCAATCCTAGAAGAATGGCAACTAAGATACCCCGTTCATGACACGTCCAGAAAGGTGAATCTGCCGTTTAGTTCGTTGACCGCAATACCCCTATACAGGGATATCCCGCGAACCGCGAAAGGTAGCCCTTCGGTTACTGAATGGAGTGCGGTATTCCACTCAGGCCTCCGGAACCAGTCTCCTGACTTCAACCCTCCTAAGGGAGAGGCCCTCTGATAAACTGGTCGTGACCGTGCCAAAAAGTACTAGGGGATTTTGGTTCCCTATTTGGACAACAACTATGTCTCAAGTGAAATAACCAAGGGGTGTTATTGGAAGCCTATCCCCCTGATCCTACCTAACTACAATGATTCTTTTGTGTTCCCCAAGTGGGGTTAGAATGTTGGTTTAGTTAGGTACTTTTTAAGGCTCACTTGATTTTATGTGACAGAGTGTGTGCTCGTGAGGTGTTGAACCCAAAAATAGAAGTGCCACAAGGGGGGCAACTTCCGATCTATCAATAATATGGAAATTGAAAGTTTAACTTGCAAAATTTTCTGAATTTAAAAAACACTAAAATTTTTAAAAGAATTCTGTAAAGGGAACAGAAATTATATTGCAGAAAGGCTGGTAAGGTAGTGAGGCTGCAGGTGGGACAGGGGGCTGTTCAGATGCAGAAAATATTGCAGCAAAAGGGGCTGGGCTCAAAACAGGAAAAGAGCAGAAATCAGACCGCGGGTCTGTGGCGAATTGGAACAGGCCGACCGCGGGTTTAAGGGAAACAGCGGCGGTCAGGTCGTGGCTATCGGGCCAACAGAGGCAGTCGGGACGCAGGAAACAGGGAAAAAGACGCAGTCGGGTCACGGCAGAAGGGCTAACAGGCGCAGTCGGGACGCACGAAAGAGGCAGAAAGCCGCAGTCGCGACGCGGGAAAAAGGCCGACAGGCGCAGTCAGATCGCGGCAAACAGGCTGATTAGCCACGGTCGGATCGCAGGTAACAGACTTGAATCCGCCGGCAGGGCGTCGGAAGCAGTCTGAGAGCCGCGATCGGATCGCAGGTAAAGGCCTGAAAGGCGCGGTCGGGACGCGACTGCAGAGGGAAAAAACGCGGTATGCGGCGGCCGAAAGGGACAGCCGAAAGGAAAAATTTAAAAAACGGAAACCAGAAATTCGAAAACTAGGGGAGTCACCAAAACTGTGGCTAGGGTTTTACCCCTAGCTTGTGCCAATGAGCACCTACTAAGGAGAAAGGACTCCTTAGTAGCAGTTCAGTATATTAAACTAATTAAGCTAAAACAACAATTAAATTACTTCTAAAATATTGCATGAAACATAAACATCAAATGAAAAGAATGACTTTTTCTATTAATGTTACCTTGAGTGTCAAGGTTTGATGAAGCCCTTTGCAGTGTCCAAGAGGATGCTCCAAGCTTCAAGATGCTCCTTCTCCTTCTCCAATGATGGGAATGGGCCAAAAGGTGGCTCTCAAGGTGAAAATAGTTCAAAGGTGAACTAGGGTTTCGAGAGAGATTTTGGCAGAGTAAGGGTGCTTGTGATTGTGGATATGGAATAAGGGATCTCCATCACCTATTTATAGTTTTTTGGTGGTGGAGTGCTGACCCATGGTTTTAGGAAACACATGGTTTTGGGCAGCTGTATAGGGTTTTTTCCTCCTTTTCCTCATTATTTTATATTTTTTATTCCCTTTTTAGGGGATTTTTGCTATTTTTGGAGGAAAATGGGGTTTTTTAGCCTTTTTTAGGCTATTTTGAGGGTTTTTTGGCTTTTTGGAGGCATTTTAGGCCTTTTGGAGGCTTTTTAATGGGATTTTTGGGATTTTTAATGGAAATATGGTAGGAAAATGGACAAATGAGCCATATAATGTGGTAAATGAGCTAGTGAGCACTTTTTGGGTGTTAACACTCTCTATCATGCTGGTATGATAGGAGGGGACATTACAAATTTTGTTCCCTAGAGGACAACAACTATGTCTCAGATGATAATGACAAGGGGGAATTATTTTGATGCCTATCCCCGGTGTCCTACCTAACTACCAATTTCTTTTGATTTCCTCAAGTGAGGTTAATGTTGGTTTAGTTAGGGAGATTAATTTTAGAGGTTGTCTTACACAATCGGGTTATGGAAGTGCAACTTGATGGTGTTGTGATGACTCAAACCATGCAAATGAAGATGAATCGAAATGACCCTTTCTCTTCAATGAACACTAGCTAAAGTAAGGAAGAATTCTTTCCGTTCCCAATATGCAAAACCCAATGCACATGCAATTTTATTCCTTTTCAGAATGATAGAAAGAAGTAAAATATGTACCCAAAACTAACCCAAAGCAATGAAAAAGTTCTTCATATGAACACCAAACGTAATGATTCTAACCCATTTCTTATCTTTTCACACTTGAAAAAGACACATCCAAGCTACGGAAAGAAAGATTCTACAAACGTTTCCAATTAGATGGAAGACAAAGAAAAGCACTTAACAATTCTATCTTTAATTTGAATGTACACGAATCTGAAACAAGCCTTTCTTCTTCTTATGAATTTGAGACCAAGAATTGCAAATGATCAAATTAAAGCAAGAAGAACATATATTTTTTCAATTTCATGAATATAGCAAAAGAGTGACAAAACCAAGCTTCTCTTTGGACTAAAGCGGAGACAAGGAATCAATCTTTCCAAACAATCATTAGATAGGATGTAAAGGAAATAAGATTCCAAACAATCCAAACACACCAAACCAAAAAAATGACCTCAAAACCTTAATATGGGTCAAAACGACTGTAGGATGCACGAATCATGGCCCCCCTCGACCATGAGGGGGATTTTTTTTTTCAAAAATAGAACCCATTTCGCTTAAAAATGCAAGCAAAACACTAGTGTTTACTCAAAGGACCAAGATGGATCCAAATCTCGAAAAGACCCAAAAATAACCAAACAAACCAATAAAAAACACTTTCCAGGAACTACCGCGGGCCTGCAGGCAACCGGGGAGCGGTACTGATAGACTACCACGCTCTAGACAGTGGTTAAGGCACGGTATTGATAGACTACCACGCTCTAGACAGTGGTTAAGGCACGGTATTGATAGACTACCACGCTCTAGACAGTGGTTAAGGCGCAGTACTACCGCTCTGTAGGCAGTTACGGGGGCTCGGTAGTGTGTGAACAGGGGGAAAGAGGTTGAATTTTGAGAAAATATTTTGACTTTTCAAGGGTTTTCCAACCCAAAGGACTTACTGATCTGTAACAGAAGTCTAATGCAGAGAACAGGGAAGTGAATGAGGGTGAAAGAACCCAATTCTTACAATCAATGAGTGAAATTGAAAGCAAACTTCACAAGCAAAGAAAATGGATTCAATTCCCCAATGGAGTCGCCAGTTTTTGTTGTAGAAATTTCTCCCTACGGATAGGTAGAAACTCTCTTAGGATAAAGTAGGATGCACTGACTCTATACTAAGACAAAAAGGAAACAAATGCTACCTTGAGTTCCTGAACTAATCTTCACAACAAGATTAAACGCATTCAGAAAAGATGAAAGACGTAACTCACCTTCCAATTCGACGTTTGTCCCACTTCTAGCTCTTGATCCCGAAGCTCCAATGTAGAACCTGTTGAAATTAAACAAAGAACAAGCATGCAAGCTTCCAAATACCTTGAAGCAAATATTAAGTTCAAATCTAAAATATATACATTTCATATCAAAGATTTATACAATACACATGAAATGGGAAAAACGAGACAAGTTATCTTATATTACAAACTTGAAGAGTGCTTACAAAGGTTACTTGATATCCAAGCCAATCCTCCAGCTCCAAGTGCTTCCTCTAGCTATCTCTACAGAAGTCTGAAGATCATAGGTTTGATGCCCCAAAAGTCCCCTCCTTTGGCTCATGGAAGGCTTCTCTCTTATAGCACATGGGAAGGCTAACCAACAAGAGAGAAGTGTGGATCTATGGAGGGTTTATTGGATCAGGCCAGCTAAACAAAGAAGGGGTTAGGATCGAACCAAAAGTGGTAATCCCTACAAAATATCCTTGAAAGTTGAGATCCCAAAATCCAAGGCAAAAAGGCTAATTTCAGACTACCGCGCCCCAGAGAAGGAGCAAAGCGTGGTAGTGCTGACTACCGCACCCATGTAGATGTGCAGGGAGCGGTAGTGCTCACAAACAGGGCTAAGTTGCGTTGGAAGATGGTAGAAAAAGGTTTTGCTTTCAGTGTTCAGTCAATGGTTTTCACTCTGGATGTTCAGATGATCTTTAAGGGAAACTGTCGTTTAGGTCGCTAGTGCAAGGATGCGACACTAATACATAATGTGTAATATTGAGGTATAACAATAATGGAAAGAAAAAAGGTTTTATATATTTTGGAGCTCCTCATAGTTAGGCCTTAGAGAAAAATTATTACATACAAGCTCACCTTTCATCCACTTTATGACCATAAGGGAAACACCAGAAATATGCATCTTTTGAGATCCTTTGTTCCATGCTAATTTAAGAGCTAGATTTGATGCCATCATCTCTTCCACGTTATTAGAACTATTGCCAATTCTTTCTTCGAACTTGAACTAGTGATGATCAAATAGATGAATCATGACTCCAAAGCCTCCCATGGATGGGTTCCCCCTATGCTACTCATCAAAGTACAACTAGGCCCCATATTTATCTATCAATTCTTCTATAATCATACAAGGAGAATTTGCTACTTTACTTCAATCAAAATCATTAAAATATTCAAGTAATGAAGCACACACTACACAAGTGATATATTCGTTTCTTTGAAGGTTATCTAGTTTATAGATAATCATATACCCCATGCTACAATAATTGGAAGGGCCCAAATATGTTTAGTATCCTGATTGTCAACCCAGTGTTTGAAACATTCCTCAATCGATGCACCATTTCAAGAATTGTTGATGCCCAACAAAGCATCTAGTTCAAGGAAAACCTAATTAGTATAGTAACAAGAAATAAGGACATGGTTGATGGTTTCCTCATCTACCTTTCATAGCAAGCACCATCCTAAAATTGACTTATTCATTTTCTTAATATTGTCCCAAATAAGGACCTTATTATTGAGCACTAACCACAAGAAGATCCTATTTTTCAAAGGACACATGAATGCATTAAGGGGCCCTTACCAATTGGATCACACTACAATAAAAACTACAAATCTATAAGTTGTTCACACACTCATGAAATTACTCAAAACACTGGTGCTTTGGCATTATAGCATTTGTTCCACAAGATTACAAATTTAGAAATATGAATCTGTTTCTCAACATGAAGCTATCAATCATACACTAGCTATCCTCCACCTATCCATACAGTCAAAATTTGGATCCCTTCCTATGTATTAGATTGCTATTTGTACATAAAGAAATGATTGGGAGGATAAAATAAATTCTCCTAATCACTAAACTACCTGGTCCAAAAATACATAAAAGATAATAACAAATTCAAATTTTAATGGAAATTGGATCAAAATATCTAATTACACATTACATTCTTATTAGAAATCAACTAGGAAATGGCTTGATTTGATCTTCTATTTGACTGGGTGTTCCATTTAGCAGAGGATGTTTAAGGAAACAATCACAACACATCATCTGGGAAGAACCTCTTTGAAGAAACACCATGCACTTTCTGGGGAAACAATTTATGAGTCTCTTGATTGGGCTCATTCTATACAAAACCCGTTGGAATCAATTTAATACTAAGAGGGGGGTGAGTCAGTATAAGCACAATTATCAACAGTTTTTACCTTCTTTAACATATTAGCCTTAACTTAATCTTTGATCATTAGTTATGCATTCATCATAAATACATCATTCATATATGCACCACGAAAAATAACACAAAATGCGGGAATTTTGACGTGGAAACCCAATTGGGAGAAAACCACAGAATGCTCTTTTTGTAATGAAAAGAATACATTCAAGAAAGCACCAACTGGAAGGAGGCACCAACCCCCTGGTTTTACAGGAATCGACCTGAAGCAAGCTTCAAATCCCTATGTTTCTCCAACACCAAATGGAAGGAGGCTGCAACCCCCTTTATCCTTTCCCCATCATACCTCCCAGATATTCAAGAGGTAATTTTAACTTACTGGACTTATAGCCCGCTCACACTTTTGATCTTCTGATATTAGTTCTATTGTGCATTGTCTTCATATGCAAAAAATTCACTGTCACTGTGCTACATACATCACTTGACTTCTCATTCCTCTCAATTCTACACTTATGCTGATGTATTACTTCATCTATTGTGTGCTTGTTGATTTTGCAGTCTGTGCCAAGATATGCTCTGTCGATCTGCTATTGGGAAAATGCACTCATGAACTGATATTGTGCTTTCAATTGATAGTTTGTTTCTTTGAGATAAAGCATCAGTAATAGATGGAGCTGCGCACTCACTTATGTGTCCGTTCTATTTAAGTGCCATAGTCTTTTAGACAATCCGTGACATGATGTGCATCAAATGATTCGTCATTTTTGTTTAACGCACTTGTCTTAGATCATCCTAATAATGACACACTTATTGGATCCTATTGTTTCTCTGTCATTGTGCATCAGATGGAATTCTCAACTTCGCACACTTCACTTTAGTCTTCGTGGATCAACTAAACATCTGTGAATCTTCTGATATAATTTGGTTATGTTTCTGCACTTATTCCTTACTTACGACATCTACGACTGTCTACGTGCCGTCTGCAATTTTTTCATTCAGTATTCATGCAGTTGTGCATACTTCTATGTTTCTTCCTTTCGGTGTTTGTGCAATCGTAACAGATCTACAACATCATTCTGCACACCATCAGCTATATCATTCCTTTGTGTGTGCGCACTCGGATCCTCTCTAGATCATGCTATTCTTTCTTAGATCCCTTGATGCCCCGAATATAAATATGTATTTTCCAATTGAAACTCTACAATCTCTCCATTGAGCTTACTTCAAATCTCCAACTTGCATCTCTATTTATAAATGTCCTGCACAGATTGTATGTCCACAAGTTGGTTGTGGAATCCCTTCTTCCATACTTCACGGATTGTGTTTTTGCCACATGTCATCGTATGCACTATTGATGTGTCATCCTTTATGGGTCTTGCACATTCATGATCCATGAATTCATGGAACTTACACCTTAGTGGTGTACTTCTTGCGCTATTGATGTACCATTGCTTTGAGGTATGTGCGCATCCTTGCTATTCAACTTGATGAGTCTTTGACCTTTGTCGTACCATCCCTTATGGGTATTGCACACTGTTGTATCAATGCTTTGCAGAATCTGTGCATAACTTGACTTCCTCTTGATGGAAATTTGACCCTTGCAGTGTCATCCCTTGTGGGTGTTGCACCCCTGTTGTACCATCTGCTTGTGGGATTTGTGCATGAATAAAATTCAACTGATGCGCCCTTCTTGGAACTTGTGCGCCCTTTACTAATTGAAAGCATATTCTGATTGGAAAGACTTGCGCGCTTTCAGGACTCTCCAGTCAGAAGTTGTTTCTTACTGCTTGCACACTCCCGAGTATTCTTTAAACATGCTTGCATACTTGTCTCTTTGCTTAACCAAATCCTTGGTTGCTTGTGCACATGTACCTTTGTCCAACAAATTCTTTGACTGCTACCTTGAGTGAGTATGACTTGGTGGACTTGAATTCTGTGTTGGTACCACTTGCAGTAGGATACATTTCTTATGTGCTTCTTTGAACTGGATCTGCATGATGTTTCTTCCTTATGTGCTTCTTCATACTGATCATGCTTGATGTATCCTTAGACACACATATTTAAACTGGATGCAACTTCTAGATATACTTCTTCACACTAGAATCCATGTCCTTCACCATCTTGCGCATATACTTCTTCAAAGTGGCTTTCATATACTTCTTTAAGCTAGCATAGGAATCCTGTATCCACTTTGACATCAGTTGAAAACAATGACTCAAACTGAATCAATTGACATCCTCTTTGACATTAGTTGACATCAATGACAACTAGAGTTCAACAATCTCCCCCTTTGGAATTGGTGTTAACACCTTATGAAGCTGTGTATGATATTCTCTGAATTGCATGCTTCATCTGTACTTAGCGCACTACACCCCCTGTGTATGTGCTCCCGCTGATTTCCTTGGGCTTCTGACTTTTGTGCTAAAAATATGCACAGTCATATTCATGGAAATTCTCCAGGTGATCTACTTCACACTCTTTTACATCTTTTGGAGCTTCATGTTATCTCTTTCATTCTCTTTCACATCTACTGGAGCTTCATGATATCTCTTCAATTATCTTCGTGCTAGTTATTTTATGTTGATGTACATCCAACTTCATGCATTACTCCCAGCTGTTCTATCAGCTGCATCCCCCTTTGACATCAATGGAAAGGAGGTGCCATTACTTGCACAATGTAGGTTTTTCTTTTGTTTTATTTTGTGCTGGCCTCTACCTCAACTGTTTTAAGGGATGAATCCCCCTGTCTTCATGCTTAATTTCTTTGCTGTAATTCTATAGTGATATCCCTTCATAATTATCTTTGATTTCTTTCCTGATACAGATGTTACGTTGCTCCTTCATCTTGATCTCCTGTTCTTGTCACCAGACTCCATCATTCTTTGCACAATGATTCATGCATATTTTCTTTCGTGTCAACTGTGCAATGCCAACACCTTTTCCTGGTTCCACTTTGTATTTTCATTTGATTCCTTTTCACACATGAATGCTTCATCTGTCACATTTACTTGCCTTGTCGCATTTATTGTTGTCACATCTCTTGCCATGACAACCAAAGATATGGCACGTTTCTCTGCCAGCTCAACATTAAAGCAGATATACTTGGATTCTATGAGAGCCATTGCGTGTCATCACCGTACTTGAGATTTAGGGGTAACATCTTTTGATTGCACGACCAATTGAAATGTATTTTAGCTTCCCGTACACCTTTTCATCACTTGTTAAATTCTACATTCAATTTTGGCGACTCCACCACCTTCTTCTACTTGCGCGATATTGAATGCATATCTCATCAAATTAATTTCATGTACGCAAACATATTCCATTCAATTCTATAAGAGTTTCATGAAAAATTCCCGGTTGATCACTGTTAGAACCTCTGCATTTCCATGTCGCATTGGTTCTTTTTCTTCCTTTCGATGGCCTCCTTCTATTAGAGAATGATAAATTCTCTTGAGAATGTACGCCTTGCTATTCATACTCAGCAAACTTATTTCACACACATGAGATTCGATATGGGTGTATGGTAATGCCATATGGAGAACGTTGAGTACCAATGCCAGTATGCCTAGTCACATATGTACTTCAGAAATTCTAAGCAAATGACCCACTTGAGTCCTCGGGTTGACAATCTAGAGCGCCAAAAACAACTAATCTTAGATTAATTGTCCCTACTTCGTCCTCAACAAGATGAACCATCATCGTCTTCAACTCTACAAATTCTTCATGTGCATCCTTATACATACTGTATAGAACTGGTGCCAATAGATTTGGAGCTTCGACTTGCGCACCAGCTAGATTCAGTAATTGACCTTGAGCTGCGGTTGTTGAATGCTTCAACAATCTTACTTTTTTCCATCTTCTTGTATACGCCATTTTTGGCCTCAACATTGAGTCCTAACTCATGCATTTTATAAACATACCTATTTTGAATATAACTATTGGCTATACAATGCTGACCAGAGGTTTTATGAAGACCCAGGTTCTGCGTGGTTACCTTAAACGAACAAAACCCCTTCACACCGGCCCTTACGGCAATAGCCTGTGAGCAGGCTGAGGTCTCACCCGAGGTTTTTCTAATGGGGCACTGTGGACTCAGATGTCCACAGTGAGTGATGAGTTGATGACTGTGACGAAGTTCGCGGCAACGCACCGGCTTTGTTCTGCGATGGTCGGACTATGCAGCGATGGCCAACACCGCGGTCCGCACCACTACCTTCTTCCTTACTGCGGGGCTTAATACGACATTGAGAACACTGCCACTTGACTTCCTATTCTTGGACTAAGTGCAAAATGCTTAAGGCAGCGAGCTGAATACCACTTATCCACTTAGTCATTCACGTAACTAACTTACTACTTAATGCTCATAACACACACTTAGAATGTTACTATTTTAGGCATAACCCTCAGGTGCAAAATAACTGTTATACATTCGTCGAATGCATCCATTTAAACGTGTAAACAACTTTCCCCATGCTCAAGCAAATGATAGATTCACTGTCCTTAGAAGCAAAGCTAATACTAACCATACATCCATTCATGCAGACCTAACATATCATTCCATAGTCTCTTGATGGCAAATGCATATAAAATCCTTCTCATAACAGACGGCAAGCCAATATTCAGACATCCAACTACAGAAATAGATAAATATAAACACACATATAAACATTCAGTCACTCAACACACTATTTAATGTGGTTCACTCCCCCGGATGGGAAGCTACGTCCACAAGAACTGTGTTTGATATTTCTTTTAAGGAAGGGTTCACAGTTCTTAGCCGCGCACTCAGCTACGACTCTCTTCTTGCTCAGATAGGTCTCTGCGCACTTAGCTGCAGAGCCTTTACAATATTTTCTCGACTCAAAAGATATTACAATACAATATGGCCACAATGACCAGTCTTTCCTGTCTTGTGCAACTAACCAAAACCCAACAACTCCTAACCCACCTTCACCAACCCTTCCTATACAAAATCGTCTTCTTAATATAGATCACTCCCGAAGGTTGTGTCTTTACAACAATGAAGACCGAAACCCTTAGGGTTTCCAAACCACTATGGTCCCTCTGAACCGTCATGCAGGCTTTTGGTAGTGATTCTGCTATCGTGGTAGTCCTCCATGCCTTAGATCCGTCACTTTCAACCTTTCTGTTGTGCGCACACCAACAGGTCATCCGTTTCGAGCCGCCCTTCCACTAACGGACTCGTACGACTGGCTCAGCTCCCAATCGCTTTCCCTGTAGGTCGTCCATCCTCTAATGGCTGCGTACAACTGGCTCAGCTCTAGTCACTGTCCATCCATCGTTTTCCTCTTAACGGTCACGTACTCTGCTATACGCCGAACTATCACTTTCTTGACCCTTCCTCTGCTTAACGGACTTGTACAGTCGGCCACCTTCCTGACCCTTCCTCTGCTTAATGGACTCGTATAGTCAGTCGCCTTCCTGATCTGCTTATGCCCTCAACTCGACAACTTTCCAGCAGTCTTACCAAAAGTAGACCATTGCCGGTCTATCCACTCTATCTGGCCATCCTCCGTCCAGTACACAACTTTACTGGCTCCACGTGGCCTACTACCTTTACAGCACTTAACTTGTTCAGCGCTGATCTTCGCAGCATCCTTCAAAACTCGGTACTGCGCACTTCTTCGCAGTACCCCCAATATTTAGCCAAAATTTACTTATTTTCTGAGCTACGCTCAGCTCAGTTCCATCTAGCCTCAAAAATGTTATAAAAAATGGCCCTATTGGGCCAGGCCCAACATGACCCTAACACTTACATGTGGCTTGTCCCCAAGCCACTTGCTGCTGCAGTTGTCTCACTCTGCTCCATGGCCGATGGAACTAGTTTGGCCGCTAACTCATTATATACACCGACCAATTGTTCCACTGCTTCTTTGGTATCCTGCTCAACTTGTTGAACTGTTTCGAGCAGCGCTGGGGTTATCTCTGCTCCAATCTGTCCCTGTACCTGCTCCTGGTTGTCGCGTATTTCCGCCAACTTGCCTTCTATCTGCTGCGACACCGCCATGGCATCCTCCAGGAGCTGCTGCGACTGATTATCCATCTCAATCTCTTTTTCTCGTAGTACCTGGACTTCCTTCTTTAAACTGGATATCTCCTTGTATCTCGCTAGCTTCTCCCTGGGTGGCAGAGCTTTGACCTCTACGTCCAATTTTTCTAGCGCGGTTTGTTTTTCCTTTACCGCAGTCTTCATATGCTGCAGCGCTTGATCCTCTTCAAGAGCAGTGAATTCCTTGGAAACTTGTTCCAACAGCTCTTGGCACTGAGTCATGCCGCTCATCATGTTCTACACAGTGGTACTAACGGCTTGTTGTCTCAGCTGCTGCTCAGTTAATGGCGTCTGCTTATTCAGCTTATCCTTCAATGTGGCAATATCAGCCTCATAATAAATCTCTTTATCCTGCATCTCTGACTACAAGGATCTCACCTTATCTCCGATCCTCATAACTGTGTCTACAGGATCATCCTGGATTTCTATGCCTTCAATATCCTTCGCAACATTAGATATGGTAGTCTCTAAGTTCCGTCGGTGGTCCTGTTCATTTCGTAGCTGCATGTCTGCACACAACTCGAGCTGTTTGTTTGCTGTGGTGAGCTCCGCTTGTGACTTCATTGACTCTACTGTTCGGTCATGCATCTCCTCGACGATCTGCGTGTGGATGAAGTGCAATCCTGGTAAGGGGATTTTTTCCAAGTTGAGCTCTACCCGCTCAACTCCCTTTGTGTCTAAGACCAACTGCTCTGCCATTGGTAGTGCAACAACCAATGGGTCTACGTGGACAATTCTAGTCTTCGACGACAGTGTTATTGCTAGCTATGGCGGTTCTTGCTGCGAGGTTCCTGCCGACCTCCCTTCGGCTCCTGCTTCCCGTGGCAAGGTAAGGCTTTTCTAGACATCGTCCATTTTCTTCATCAGGCCTTGCATTGTGAGCCGTGTCTTCCGTAGGTCATCCTGGATGACCTTATCCTTCTTATCTTTAGCCGCCATGAGCTCCTTCATTTGTTCTAAAACTGTTTCGGCTATCATTTCATAATCATCTTCATTCAGGACTGCCTCAGATTGAGTCTTGTAGCCTTCACCTTCTTTCTTTCCTTCGGCTTCTACGGAGTCTCTGGCTCTTTGTGCTTGCCAGTTTCTTCAACAATCGGGCATTCCAGCAGGATTGGCTTGTCCTCTTCAGAGTTTGTCTCAGCATCCATGACTTCCACACGGAAGTCGGTGGGCCAATCCTTCATGAGGGCTTCAATGTCCTCCTCATACATGTGGTAGTTACCTGGGAACCACTCTGGGTTCTTCATTTTTTCCTTTGGTGCGATGAAGATACATCGCATGTCTGCGCTGAAGTCCAGAACGTGAATGTACTTTGACATTATCTTATTTGTGATGCGGGGTGTACGGACAATCGCATCGCACAACTGAGTATACTATTGGTAGAACACCTCAGCTGTCGCATGCTGTCGCTCTGTGATGACATTTTCCCAGAGGTTGGCATACCGGAATCCTCTGGGATCATTGGTTTCTATGTTAATCCCCACATAGTCCCTTGGCTCCTTCCATCCACAAAAGGCGATGAGGATGATGAGCCATGTGAAGTGGAACTATCCACCGTTTTCCTGGGTATCATTGAGTTCATCCAAGAACTCATTCAGAAGGAATTGACACCAATTGAACTCGGTGCCCTCAGCCACTACGAAACCAAGTAATACTGCGCCCGCAGGCACCTCCGGAAGCCTAGCCGTTCTGAGGATTTTTCCTGCAAGTAACTGGGTCACAAATTTTTTCGTTCTGTCCTCAATGTCTTCTGTGGGAAAACCTCTTTTCCCCTTTGTCAATGGCTGACTTTTCTTCATTTTCTCAACAGCTTCTTTTTCTTTGCTCTTCCCTTGGAAGAACTGCTTAGGATCTTTACCATGCTTGCTGAGACCTGTTATGCGGTGGACCAAGGAAATATTGACATCAATGTTTTTATCTAGCCACATGTATCCCTGGTGGATTCGTGCCATCAGTGTGCGAACCACCGCATTAACTTCCGCTGATCGGTCAAAATGTGGTAGTTTGAGGAGGTTTAACAAGCCTGACGGAACTATCGGCGTCAGCCAGCTTTTGGAAACCAAGTTAGGTGTACCCTTGGCATCTTTCTTCCAGCACATGCACTGATTAGGCTGGAATTGTGGGTACTTAGGCGCGTGGGGATCTTCCTTTTGTACGCCTAAGAGGTCAAAATCTTCCCACTTGCAATCCAGAATCTTTCCAAGCAAGTTCTTGGAAACGTCTACATGCTTTGAGATCGGTGACAATGGGATCTCATACTTAACATTCTTAACCAATTTGAAGACTGGGGCGTCCAACGCCCAAGGTGATATGTACTCTTGTGTGAGTTTCAGTGGTTCATTATGAAAGACTGACGATTTTTGTGCCGACGAGCCCATCTTGATGATTGTGCTTCGTGGTGCAGTTACGTCTTTCTCTTTCTCTTTCCCTTTTTCCTGCATGACTGGATTATGACGAGGTGATCTTCGAAATGCTTGACCTGGCTCGATTATAACCTTCTTGGCAGGGGTTTTCATTAACTTTGCAATTCCCCGTACCGAAAGACCTCAAGTGCTTCTTCAATGGTCAGCTCTTCTTCTCTATAGGAGGGTTAGAACATTCACTGGTTAGCTAAAGGCTGTGATAATAAGATGATAGAAGAATACTAGCTCAGGGAGTGATCGCTAGAAAATTCTGAGTGCTGAGTAATGCCCGCGAGTCCTGTAGCATTGTTATTTATAGACGCAGCTAGGTCCTCCCCGCACCTCCCAACGACTATATCTACATTTAATGAGTTGTCCGTTGGCCAATTTGTATAGATCCTCCCGTCTCTTCTATCGTCAGTGTGTCCAGAATGATTATTTTTCCTTTAAATACTTAAGCAATTCGTTGCAACAATTACATAACGGCTATATTTTTCCAACGGCAGTGTAACAGCTATTTTTCTGAGTGCTGCGCCACTCTATGCGGCAAACCATTTCGACTCCTGCGCAGTTTCTTCGCAATACTGATCTTTGAACTGCACGACTGTTTTTGCACTGTTGTCTTGCTCGTTCCTACGCTTCTTCCTCAGTGCTGTGCTGCTCATACATTCTTCCTTTGTGATACATGTACAGACTCTATACATTTCTAGTGCCCAATTTCAACTGTACTTGGCACTTAGAAATTTCTCCCCGCATTTATCTTTCTGTGTGCTGTGAAGCAGGACTATCGCGGTACAATTTAAGTCTACTTCCATTTATCATAGTGGGTAGAGTATCACCAGCTAAAGTGGCTAACTGGACTGCACCACTGTTAGTGACATACATAACAATATATGGGCCAAGCCAATGCATTTTAAACTTGCCAGGAAATTTCATGAACTTGCTATCATAGAGGAGGACTAAGTCACCTACCTGAAATCATTTGTTCCTAATATGGCGATCATGCCATGCCTTTTCACGATCCTTCTGGACTTGCTGTTGAAAGCCTGCAATGAAACGATCCTCCTCCAAGCCGACTAAATGTAACAGTCTTTCATCTAATGCTTCGCGATCTGCCATTCCAGTGAACGCAGCAATCCTTAGACTGGGGACAATGTACTCCATTGGAATTATGGCCTCCTGCCCATAAGCCAACCGGAAGGGTGTCTGTCCCATCAAATTCTTACAAGTTGTTATGTATGCCCATAGTACAGACGAGATGTGTAGGCCCCAATCATCCCTGTTTACGTTGCACACCTTCGTTAGCGCGTTTTCCAGTATCTTATTGAAAGCTTCAACAGTTCCATTCACCTGCGGATGATATGGTGTACTGCGGTGATGCCGAATGTGGAACCCCTCTATGAGGGCTTCAATGGTCTTATTCAGAAAGTGAGTGCCCTGATCACTCATCAAAATTTTTGGACAGCCGAATCTTGACAAAATTTCCTCAAAAATGAACTGTGCTGCAGTCCTTTACTGGTTTAGCTTCTGCCCATCTGGTGAGGTAATCCGTGGCAATAAGGATATACCTTGCACCAGTTCTCTTCCCTGGTGGGTTTATAGGTCCCACAAAATCAATTGCTCACTTCTCAAAAGCATGTAAGGTCAACTGCGGGTTCAATGGCATTTCATCTCTCTGCGACGGCTTCCCTTTCCTTTGTCAGACATCGTAGTTCCTGCAGTATTCCTTAGAATCTTTGTGGATGGTAGGCCACCACAGCCCTGCGCACAATATCTTCTGCGCAGTAGCCCTTCCTGCCTAATGACCTCCCGCGATCCCTGAATGCGCATCTGCTAGTATATATGGTTTCTCGTGGTCGAGTACACATCTACGCAGGACTTCATCTAGTCTGAGTTTGTATAACTGACCTGCAATGATAGTGAAATCTGCGGTGCACACTACTAGCTGCTTCTTCTGCCGAACAGAAAATTCTTGCAATGCCATCCCTGTTGTCAGAAAATCAATGATATCCTTATAGTAATGATCTGCAACTTGTATAGCAAACATCTGCGCATCAGGAAGACTGTCTTCAATGTTTGTCGGCTCCTCTCCCGACTCAATTCAAGATAGGTGGTCAGGTCCCAAATTCAGCCTGTCGGGTTTAACAACGATCTCGAAGTCGTACTCCTGGAATAGCAACAACCATTTGCATATACGCCCCACTAACACTGGCTTATTGACCAAGTATTTCAATGCAGAATGATCAGTGAACATAAGGAAGTGCGCACCAAGTAGATAGTGTCTAAACTTCTGAAGGGCATATACGATCGCAAGTCCTTCCCGCTCAGTAGTGGTATAGTTCTTCTCTGTTGTCAATAGCTTCCTACTAGAAAATGCGATGGGGTGGTCGATACCCCCTTCTCTTGGCTGAGCTAACACAATGCCCAGGGCAATGCATGATGCATCCACATGAACATGAAACGGCTTTGCCTAGTCTGGAAAGACAAGTATCGACGCAGTAACCATCTTTTCTTTAGGGGTGTCAAAACCCTGTTCGCATTCTTTGTTCCAAATGAACGGCACGTCTTCTTCAGTAGCTTCTCCATTGTTGCGGTGATCTGCGCGTAACCTTTAATGAACTTCCTGTAATAGCCTGTATGGCCCAAGGTAGAGCGTAGCATTTTAACTGAAGTTGGTGTAGGCAAATTTGCAATGATGGCAATCTTTGCAGGGTCCACCATCAATCCCTGTTTGCAAACAATATGTCCTAGTAAAATTCCATAGGGCACACAGAAGATGCACTTCTTTAAATTCAATGATATTTGATGCTGGCCGCACTTGTCAAGCATCATCCTTAGGTTCACGCAATGGTTCTTCAACAAACCAAAGACAATCTAGTCATCAAAATATGCTTCCAGAAACTTATGCATGAAATATTTGAACGCCGCAACGACAACTCTGGAGAAGATGGCAGGCGCGTTCTTCAGACCAAACGGCATGACTGTATACTGGAACGACCCCCATTCTGTAGAAAATGTCGTCTTATGCATGTGTGTGGGCGATCCTGATCGGATGATAACCGGAGAAACCATTAGTAAATGAATAGGCCTCATTCCCTCCAACATTGTCAAGTACCTCATCTATAAACGGAGTAGGGAATGGGTCATGCATAGAGGCATCATTAAGTTTTCTGAGATTGACACAAATCCTTATCTCACCCTTCGTCTTCTGGTCCTAGAAAACCATAGGATTGATCCATTCAGATTCCTCGACAGGTTCAATGATTCCTGCCTCTAACATTTTCTCCAACTCTGCGTGGACTCTCTCTTTATACCGTGGATTCAGTCTATACGATCACTGCTTCATAGGTTTAGCGCCTGGCTTCAGAGGGATTTTCATGACTCCTAAGTCACCCAATATTCCTTTAATCTCTGTAAACTTGGTTGGAAATAGCTCCTGATATTCATGTAAAGTGTCCGCAATCTCCGTGACAGTCTGATCATCCCAGTAGTCTCCGATAGATGCAAACTTTGGCTCTTCACTGGTGCCGATGTTCACCTTCTGTGTCTTAACCGGTCCACTCATGTCCGGGATTTCCAATGGCGGTCCTTCTATATCACGTGCACCTTCTGATTCTGGTATATTGATATTGTGCGGATCATCTTCATCTTCTTCTCTTCCATGCTCATCATCTTCAGCTAGATTATAACACTCTATCGAATGTTCTTCATGTTCTTTCCATTCTGAGTGTATGTTCGCAGGACTGTCATATGTGCCGAAGAATTCTTCCCGTGACACATCTTCGCGAGGACAATCTTCTCTGAATACACGTTCCTTGATTATCTGCAATGCCTTATGTATCAAAGGGTTCTCATCCTCGAAGCTGAAATCTTTTTGGAAGTTCGCAGTTAATGTATCCCAATCTGTGGTCTCCCTGCATAACTCCAGGTCTAGATACCATTTCTTCAGAATATCCTCTTCCAAAGTATGCACGAACAAGTGCACCCACTCTTCAGGTGGCCTTTCTTCCCATGCCTGCAAGCAGACTTTCAAATGCTGACTGGGATCTGTCTACTCATTGAACTTCTCAAAGGGTAAGGTAACCCTTTCTATAAACCGAATCTGCATCTTTGTTCTGCATTGATCCCAAGTGATCAATATCTGCTTGTGCGAAGCCCACCATCTGGCGGGTATGCCACGCAGTGCCATATCCAATGCTGGCAACCTATGCTCTTCTGGAACTGCTGCAGTATAGTCTTGAATAAAAGTATGAACATTAGCAGAACCATCAAATGTAGGGATCAGGCTTACCTCCTTTCCAATCCAACGCAGTGATTTCATGACCTGCGTGCACCTTCTAGCTGACACTTTGTGCATGCGATTCTGCCTGTTTTCCAGTCCAGCGTCCGAGTCAGAAGCGCAGGAGCTATCGCATCTCCAACTAAGTGCACCGTCCGCAGTAGGATTAATGTAATCCTCCTGGTTCCTAGTCATCTGGTACAGCCGATCCAAGTCCTGGGCCTTAGATTCTTCTTGAATCGGCTCACTATATCTGTCCCCATCTGCAGGGTCCAATGGTGCGATAACCCGCAGATGCTTGCCTTCGAATATCATCTTCTTTGTTTTCAAATTTATAATAGATAAATTGTCAATAGCCCAGTCAATTCCTAACAGCGCAGGAAAGGGCTGGCTATCGTCAACAATCTCGATGACTTCAAAGTCCGCATGGCTCTGTACTCCGTCAATATCAACCACAACATTGGCTAAGCGGCCAAATGGTATAACTTTCTCTTGGTTGGCCATTCTCAGTTGGATAGGTGACCACGACAGCTTTGGTCGACCCATCTGCTGCCATGTCTGCTTGGTCAAGACATTTACTTCTGATCCTAGATCAAGGATAACTTCGTCCATCTCAAAGTCTCCTATCTGTGCAGTGAGCCTCATCTCTTAGCCCGACCTTTTCTATTTCTTTATATGATGTAGTGCGCCATCAGAAGTTTATGCTTCTGTCTGTGGTTCGTATAGATTTATTAGCTTCTCCAGCTCTGCTATCGTGTTTTCATTTTTCAGCAGCTTCATGCAGCTTCTTAGGAACTGCGCAACAGAAGTGCTAACATCCGCTGTGTGTCTTGTCTTGTCATACGCAGCAGGTGTGTCTTTAACACATGGTACTTCGCTACATAGCGGGATCCTTGGTGATTTAGGTGTTGGTTCTCTGAAAGTATCCCATGCGTCAACAAATGCTTCTTTGTTTTTCTTCAGATCTAGAGCAGGCGTCTTTCCTGGGGCTTTTCTTACCCATATTGTTTCAAGAGGGCTCTGCTTCACATGAGCCTCTCTTGAAGTGGAAGCCTCTGCTCCCCTATCACGGACTGTCTCCACGCTACTGTGTGTGACTACTTTAATGCTAGGATCCGCAGGTCTGTTCTCTGCTATGATCCACTGGATGTTTGGGGCTGGCGCGTCTATCCTTCTTCTTTTCTACATCTCTACCTCTAGCACCGGGCAATCTTCTATAACATGCTCAAATGATTTACAATAATTACATGTGGTGCATGGATTTACACAGTCTCTGGATACGTGACCTAGCTGGCCACAGTTGTAGCAGATGACCCCGCCGCGGCCTCTTCCTTGTGCCGGGCCAGTATTTCTTCCTCTACCGCGGTATCCACCACCACGGTCTCTGTAGGCAGATTGATCATAATGTGTGTTTTCTTGCTTTGGCTGGTTATCTTCTTGCACTCTGTACAAGCTAGTGCCTCTCATTGAATCCATGTCGCGCTTTCTTTCATTCATTAGTTCATAGGCGCGGCAGTTGGATTCATCATGTCCAACTGATTTACAGAAATTACAATATAGATTCTTAGGTGTCTTCACATATTTCTGTATTAGGTAACAATCTTCAGGTCTATGATCGGTGGTTCTGCAGATCTCGCACCAAGGTGCTTGGTTTTGATTAATGGGGTTAGGCGCACCACTACCGAGATAGTTGCGGTATAGGGGACAATGTTTGCGGTCATGCCCTTCTCCTTTTCAACTCGTGCACCAGGTCTCATGACGAGGTTCATATCGCTGCTCTTTTCCATTCTTCATGCTCTGCAGCTCCAGTGTCAGGGTGGTAAGCTGGTTCTGAATCTGCGTCATCCTAGAACTAGACTCACCGATCGATGAAGCCTCCAACTTCATTGCGATCTCTAAGGCCTCTGCCTGTGACGTAACCTTCTGCTGCATCAATGGTAATCTAATGTGGGGTAACAGTGCAGCAATGAACCATTCCTTGTGCTGATTCGGAGCTATAACAAAGCTTACTTGGTCTAATAGGGTCTTGAACTTCTGATCAAACTCCCAGACCGATTCAGTCTGTCTCTGCTTGATTTCCTTCAGTTCAGTTATACATTGAGATTCAGACTTTGGTTTCTTGAACTCTGCTATCAGCGCAGTTTTAATCTCTGCCAGGGTTCTGGGCTGCGTGGTAGAATACTTCATGAACCAGTGCAGAGCTCTATCTCTGAATGTGGTAATAAGCTGGGCTTTCTTCTCATCATCATCCTGAATCTGTCTGGCACTCCATACAGCTTCACAAAGGAACCAGTGCTGATCAGGATCTTCTAGACCCATCCCTTTGAATATAGGCAGCTTCATATCCGTATGGGCCATGGCTCTAGGGGGAGGTGTAGCACTCGAGGGGGCACCTTAAGGTGTGCCCTGAGGGGTGCTAGGGTGTCATATAGGACTCTGTGCAGTGAAAACAAATGGGCATATAGGGGTCGACGTACTAGGTTGTATATTCGGCGGGGTTGGCTCTACAAGTGGAGGATTCTGAGGGGTAAATGGGGGTGTGGCTTTGTTTTCAATATCAAAAGGAATCTCAGTATCTACGTGGAGTCCAGAGCCTCCGGGATTCTTATTGAACTTGTATCTTTTCCCACTTCTTAAGTTGTGAGTATCTTCGTCGGAATCACTATAAATGTTATTTACCATGACAACTTGAAAATATTACTGCATTCTTAAAACGCTTTTCTCAGCTAACAACATCTTAATGTATAGACTGAGATTGTTCAGGAATTTACCTTGGAAACCTGCGAAAAAGTGTGCCTCTGCTTGGCTGTAGGATTTGAGCGTATCCACAGCAAACTCTGTGACAAAGCCTTCTAGCATATGATCGACCGAAAAGTCCACTGCACAAGTCAATGTGCTATCTATTGCTTTGAGCTGTGATATGAGCTCAGGATTCCACTCTGTAGGAACACCTCCTTGAAAACAGGTTTTCTTTTCTGCGACCCGCGAGATCCACGCGTGTAGCTCGTTCGAAAATGTAGCCTAGAAAATCTCGTGAATGTTGTCCAACAGATATCTATCCGACCACTGTGTGTCGCTTGGACGCGGATGTCTATTTTCTTGTCTTTTAAAGTCTCTTATGGTCTTATCCCACCAAGCCTGAATTTTTGTCTTCTCAGGATGCCAGTTCAACGAACCTTCCGGGAACTCGGACTCTTCGTCGCTCATCACGACTGGAACTCATCACGGATTCTAGCACGACAATGGAACCATTTGTTGGCTAAACAATGTTGACCAGAGGTTTTATGAAGACCTAGGTTCTGCGCGGTTACCTTAAACAAACAAAACCCCTTTGCACCGGCCCTTTCAGCAACAGCCCGCGAGCAAGCTGAGGTCTCACCTGAGGTGTTTCTAATGGGGCACTGCAGACTTAGATGTCCACAGTGAGTGATGAGTTGATGACTATGACGAAGTTCACGGAAGCGCACTAGCTGTGTGCTGCGACGGTCGGACTACGCGGCGATGGCCAACACCGCAGTCCGCACCACTACCTTCTTCCTTACTACGGGGCTTAATACGACACTGCAAACACTACCACTTGACTTCCTATTCTTGGACTAAGTGCAAAATGCTTAAGGCAGAGAGATGAATACCACTTATCCACTTATTCATTCACGTAACTAACTTACTACTTAATGCTCATAACACACACTTAGAATGTTACTATTTCAGGCATAACGCTCAGGTGCAAAATAACTGTTATACATTCATCGACTGCATCCATTTAAACGTGTAAACAACTTTTCCCATGCTCAAGCAAATGATAGATTCACTGTCCTTAGAAGAAAAGCTAATACTAACCATAAATCCATTCATGCAGACCTAACATATCATTCCATACTCTCTTGATGGAGAATGCATATAAAAGCCTTCTCATAACAGACTACAAGCCAATATTCAGACATCCAACTACAGAAACAAATAAATATAAACACACATATAAACATTCAGTCACTCGACACACTATTTAATGTGGTTCACTCCCCTAGATGGGAAGCTACGTCCACAAGAATTGTGTTTGATATTTCTTTTAAGGAAGGGTTCATAGTTCTTAGTCGCGCACTCAGCTGCGGCTCTCTTCTTGCTCAGAGAGGTCTCTGCACACTCAGCTGCAGAGCCTTTACAATATTTTCTCGACTCAAAAGATATTACAATACAATATGGCCACAATGACTAGTCTTTCCTGTCTTGAGCAACTAACCAAAACCCAACAACTCCTAACCCACCTTCACCAACCCTTCCTATACAAAATCGTCTTCTTAATATAGATCACGCTCGAAGGTCATGTCTTTACAACAATGAAGACCGAAACCCTCAGGGTTTCCAAACCACTGCGGTCCCTCTGAACCGTCATGCAGTCTTCTGGTAGCGATTTTGCTGTCATGGTAGTCCTCCATGCCTTAGATTCGTCACTTTCAGCCTTTCTCTTGTGCGCACACCAACAGGTCATCCGTTTCGAACTGCCCTTCCACTAACGGACTCGTGCAACTAGCTCAACTCCCAGTCGCTTTCCTTGTAGGTCGTCTGTCCTCTAACGGCCGCGTATAACTGGCTCAGCTCCAGTCACTGTCCATCCGCCGTTTTCCTCTTAACGATCATGTACTCTACTGTACACCGAACTGTCACTTTCCCGACCCGTCTTCTGCTTAACGAACTTGTATAGTCGACCGCCTTCCTGATCTGCTTATGCCCTCAACTCGGCATCTTTCCAGCAGTCTTACCAAAAGTAGATCATCGCTGGTCTATCCACTCTATCTGGCCATCCTCCATCCAGTACACAACTTTACTAGCTCCACATGGCCTACTACCTTCGCAGCACTGAACCTGTTCAGCGCTGATCTTCACAGCATCCTTCAAAACTCGGTACTGCGCACATCTTCACAGTACCCCCAATACTTAGCCAAAATTTACTTATTTTATGAGTTGTGCTCAGCTCAATTCCATTTAGCCTCAAAAATGTTATAAAAAATGGCCCTATTGGGCCAGGCCCAACAATAACTAAGAAATCCATTTTGCGCAATCTCATGTTTGTCTTTCAACAATGTTTGTTTCTTCATGCAACAATTTCATTTTTGCATCTGCATTACTAAATTCAAATAAATACCCTAATATGTATTGTATCACTTGCAATATAAATCATCAGTAACTTAATGCATGTGTTAGTACTATTATCCACAGTCTGATCATCCAAAGGAAGCTTTACCATACACTGAACTAACGAAGATCTCTAAGTGAAGTCTAGAGCGACAATGACATGGAAAGGAGGAAATACAACTCACCCTATGGCGAAAGATCAACTGTGGAAGATATAGAGGTGGATGAAATATTGATGGCCGATTGATTTCAGATCAATGGCTGATATCTCATTCAGCATTTCAAAGCGCTCGATGTTTATCAAGCTCAGAGCGCCCCTGAATGAAAACCAATGTAAACATGTGGAAGCCTCAGAACAGTTCAGGGCCTCGAAAGCAGTTTACCTGAACCGCTTACTCGGAGCCCTGAAACTGCTAAGATCCACCACAGTGGTTTTTAGCCACGAGCCTCCAAGCAGTTAAGCCGTCAGAATAGAGGGGCCTGCCCCATAAAGTTGCACCGATTGGTGCATATCTCAAGAGGACAAAGGGACGAGATCAACGGACACCTGATATTCATGGTTTTGAAAGCGCTCGGAGTTTAACACTCCTAAGGGACCCCTGAACGGAAACCAACTGTTCCACATGGCGGCTTCACGTTGAGTCAGGGCCCAAAAATAAGTCTTCCTAAACTACCTTCTCGGAGCCCTGAAAATGCTAAAATCCACCAGAATGGTTTTTAGCCACGATCCGTCAAGCAGTTAAACCGTCAGAAGAAAGGGACCCGCCCTATAAAGTTGCGCCGATTGGTGCATATATCAAGAAGATAGAGGGATGAGATCAATGGACACCTGATCTTCAGGGTGTTGAAAGCGCTCATAGTTTAACACTCCCGAGGCACCCCTGAACGAAAACCACCTGTCCCACGTGGTAGATTCACAGTGAATCAGGGCCCAAAAAGAATTCTTCCTAAACTTCCTTATTGGAGCCCTGAAACCACTTATGGGTTATGATTTACCGACTCTCACCTCAGTCCGTCCCCTTCTCTTTTCTTTAATTCACCCTTAAATGGTCATTACCGCCGCCATTTAGGAGTAAGTATCTCCCTGCATTCAAAGAACCAACTACCCCGCATCCAGCGAGCCAATCTCTGAGGGCCACATATACCTCGCATTAAACCCAACCAAATTCAAACTCCTCCCTATAAATACACCCCCGGGGAAACCACCTGGCATTCCACTTCTAACATTCCAAGCTCTCCATTCATCACTCTTTGTGCCAGTTTTCCCATCTCCTAAAGCCATTCAGTACCATCATTTCCTCCTCCTTTCCAGCATCATCATGGCCTCTGCATCTACTTATGAATCCCCCACTACGTCCACAACCCCCAGTCAAGAAGATCACCTTGGTGACGAGTTTTTCGACATTCATGATTCTATATCTTCTTTCCCAAACCTGCATAATTTATCCCGTGAAGCCGAAGAGCAGGCAAAGAGTGGAAGTGACCTATTCAATGTATGGAAGTCTGGATTGGCAATAGCTTTACTGCGATATGTAAAAGTCTTGCCAAGCATAAATGCATGCAAACCAAGTTTCTCTTTATAACATAATAAAGTAGATGCTAAGTAGAAAACCACTTTCAACCTCGTGTACAAGCTTGGGTAAGAAATACCACACGATATCAAACTTGGTGCAACATAGAATAACCCCCTTTCTATAAAATAAGTTAGCTTCATAATTCGATGTTAACTTTAACACAACACTCTCAACTAGAGTCATTTAACATTCGAAGTATGCCTATGTACTATCGGTCTCATATAATTATAAACCAAGATCTACACACCTGTCTTTTCATCTAATGACATGCAATACATTAAACCAATAATGAAAGATACATCACGGTGCAACTACTTGTGGAGTAATAACTCAATTCGATACTTAAGCATACTTGGTAACTTATAACATTAAATGCAACAACGTACAAGCATACGTCCATGTGTTAGATTCCATTTCATCCAAATATACTCCTTCAAGAAGCTACAAACTTAATCAACCTTTAGAAAGCTTGTCGACACATCATTAATGCATAATGGAAACCTTCTCAAATGCATGAATATGCAAACCGAAATAATATTCAACATCATGGTGTCGTAGTTTCATTAACAAGAAATTCAACTAACCATTAGATGTAAATGTACTATAAACCTCACCATAAGTTAATGACGACACAAATAAGCACATGCATAATAATATGAAAACATGTCAAATCTTTCTTTTACTCCACATGAATACTAAGTCAACCTTAGACTAGGTTATAAAGGCTAATCTCTTTTCATCAAGCACAAGCTGTCTATCGACATGTTCTTTTCAAACTTACCCTTACATATATCATTACCAAATGCAAACTGATCTAAGGTCATGTTTCAATCATAATCCACATAAGACTTTACACATTTATTCCAATGCACAAGAAACTCATTCATCCTTTTATGCATTCACAATCACATGCTTTCCCATTAATTACAATGTCTAATATATGTTTTCACCTCAATGACATAAAATGGTAAACTCTAAGCATGTGTATGATACTAACTTCCCGAGGGTGAGCATCATATCGAAATCTCTTTTCAAACAAGTTAGCCTCTTTCTTGTGACCATCCAACAATCAACTTTACATGAATACATGAATGAGTAACATAATTTTTACTTACATTCATCAAATACAAGTAGGGTCACAACGAGACGAGCCAATGTATATACATATCAATGCATATGATAAATTCACAACCATACTTTCCTCACCACCTTGGTGAAACTGAGAAAATCTTATTCCTTCCGTTGTCTGATTCCTGTATCCATCATTATACTCACGACATACATTAGTACAATAAAACATACAACAATAAGTATAAATTTCATTTCATTAATCATGATACATCAAATTAATATCACAAAACATAACCATGTAATAGGGGAATAATGTGGGCAATGCAACGCTCCACCCAACCGTAGGCTCTTCAACAGCATATACTCAGTTCGTCCGAAGGCCACCCCCGAGCTAGGCATGGTGATCCACAAATAGGATAGAGAGCCTCAAGTCTCGTCACCCTAGAACTAACCACACACAACTCTAGAGATTAATGCAGCCAAGGGTAGTACTCCTTCCTAGACACTTCTCATGTCCTAACCTCGTGCATAGCTTGGTGTTGTTCTCGGCGGTAATACCATAAGTAATAAAACTGGTGCATTCGACAAGCCACCCAAGCATTAGATATGCACTCAAACATTCAACATGCAATCAAACATATCATGTGAGACAAGCATCCAAACAAATGTAGATGAAACATAAGACACGCATTCGACATGCAACCACACAAAAGGTGTTCATAACAAAAATAACATGACTATGTAATATAAGCCCCATCTGATGCATTCAACATGCAACGTGTGGATTCGTCATGCAACTACTGGACGTAAAGAGCTACTGGCATCATACACTATGTACTTAACCAATGCCTACCATAATCGCCTTAAATTATAAAAACATTGCCACCTTCACCTAGATATGAATAACACCTACACCCTTTGCTTCCGAGTTCCGATTGCATGCAACATTCCATAACAAAAATTATGAATACAACCAAAATTCATGTAAGTCTATGAATGCATACCACATTCATATGATAAGTATGAAGGCCTACTAATACATCCGACATCAATAGAATTTGTGATTTTAATAGCAATGTATATATAGGAAATTGTGATAAATAAAAGTAAGCAAAAAAAAAAAAAAGTAAATCGGGCTCCAAGAAACTGAAGGAAGAAGTACGTTGAGTTCTACACTGAGGAATATGGTGGCTTCGTTGATGACGGATGCACAGCACAAGTTAGCAGAGCAGACTCCAGGCTCGTGGTCAGTTTGCTCTACTTATTAACTGTACAGACTGGAGATTCCTTGTTTTCACGGTCAGGTGATTCTTTGGTTTATCGGGCAATGGTGGTCATTAACACTGGCAGAGAGCACTCATTTTAGGAATCAAACCATGGATCATATGGGTTTATTTTGAGCACGATATTGGCTGGGATTCTGAAAAGTTCGAATACCCTGACGTGGTCTGGGCAGAGAACCGGGTCGTTGTCTTGCTGTATGATGCAGTGTAGCCATTGCTCCTGGCTTCATATGGGCGTGTTTTCGGGTTCCTGTTCTGATTTGAAGTGGCTTATGGAGGGGTGGGCTGTTTGTGCATAAACCCTGCGGCTGTGAGTTGGGATCCATGGGATTTGGTGTGAACGGTGGATAGGGGACTGGGCCCTATCTGGGTTTCTATCTGTTATTTAGCTGACTGCTCGGTCGGGGTCCGGCTTGAGGGAACCGCTGGGGTGGTATGGGGAGCGGATATGAGCAGGAGGTGGACTACACCTCGGGTGGGGATTGTGACATAGGGATATTTGATCTTGGAGCAAACAATTCGGCGGATTATGGGTCGGGGGCATTGACTAGCCCTTTATTGTCAGGCAGGGGGACCGGGGATCTACCTGGGTCCGAGGGAGCGATGGATTCGCCGGTCATCTCTCTTGGGCTGGAGGGTTTCGAGGAGGATTTAGCAACCTTTCAGTCTTCTGCTAGCATTAAGGACAGGCCAGATTTGGCGGGTCTCCTGGGGCGGACGCTGCAACCCCAACTGGGGTCTTATACAAATTTTCCTATTCTTTCGGAAGGCCGTGATTACATGCGGTCGGGTGGCGGACCAGCTTCTCTCTCTTTCGGAAATCTGCTTCAGTCAGTGGAACTCCGTGATGTGGAGGTACGGGGACCGGCCAGTGGTGGTCAGGGAAACACAACTAGAGCATCTGCTGCGGTGGCATCTGGGGTGGGAGTACTCCTACCTGATGATGAACCTTTGATTCCTCGTGCAAGGGTTTCTGCATCGGCGGCTTCACAAAAACATTCTGCAAACAAGGTCAAGGAACGGAGAAGGAAGGACAAACTGGTGTTGGGTGTGGATGTCTCGATGGAGGAAGCGGAGGACTTCTCCCACATAGCTGTGGTTGGACATGCCCGTGGAAAGAGGCTCGGGCGGGGTTTCCTACAGCGATGGGCGGCCGAGAATTGGAAGGACCTGGTAGCTGCTGCACCTGAGATTAGGGTATTGACGAAGGGTTGGTTCTCCTTTATCTTGGCAAATATTGGAGAGGTAGAAGTTGTTTTAGGCCGACATTGGATGATGCTGGGCGTCCCCATTGTGCTGAAACGATGGTCGCCCTTCTTTGACTCCAAAACTGAAAGAATCGACCGTGAACCAATTTGGGTGAAGCTACCGGGGCTCCCCATGCATCTCTGGAATGAATCAAGATTTGCTGCCATTGGGAACTTCCTTGGCGAATACATTTGCGCTGATCATTCCCATACTGTAACAGGTAATTATTCGGTGGCTAAGATATTGGTCAAAATCGATCTTAGGATGGGGCTTTCGGCTGAGATCTCCGTTCAGACAAAGGATGGGGATTTCACACAGATCTTGGACTATGTGGGGGTGCCGTTTCGCTGCCACCGATGTCACGCTCATGGACACCTGGTAGCAGGGTGCACGCTACCATTTCGGGGTAGCAGACCGCCGGTTGTTCCTGTAGCAGAAGTTAGGACTGATACTGCGCAGAAGGGGAGTCCACTGATGGCAGGGGATCATGATATTGTGACTACTATTGCCACTGGGGCTGTCGTATCAATGCAACCTGAGGCATCGTGTGGCATACCGGGTTCCGGGACACCCTTGACTACTTTGGAGAACGTGGGCTGGGATAACATTCGAAGCTTGAAGATGGATGGAGTGGGGACTGCATTGGGCTCCACGACACCCTTAACTCGAGCAGCCTCCAGGAAGACTCAAGAGCAGATCTCTCGTCGGGGCTCACCTCCCCTGGGTAAGTCTCAACATTACTCTTCTAATGATCCTTTATTTTCTGTCTCCACTGATTTGGGGGGGGTATGTTTAAAGTCACATCCTCCTGACAGCCCTGTATCACCTTGCACAGTAGATCCTTGTGTAATACCTGTCACAAATTGTGTTTACACGCCACCTCTAGTATCCACTCTACCCTCTCCCAATTCTGTGGGTCGAAGTATCCGGTATGCTCTTAGAAATAGGGTGATCTCTGCTGATGGATCGGGGGGTAGGGGACTTCCTGAATTGGCTGCAAATACTATGGGGAAAGGTCGGGGACGGAAATCTCACCTGTCCAAAGCACAAGATCGAGCAAAAGTTGATTTGGTAATGGGCACTCAATCCACTATTGAATGGGCACTTAGAGCTGCGAAAACCCTGGAAGGGGGTTTCATATGAAACTATTGTCATTCAACTGTCGTGGGTTGGCGAGTCCCATTAAAAAATCGTCTCTCCGGAGGTTGGTGGATTTAAACCAACCTGATATATTACTACTACAAGAAACACTGGGCGGCAGTGTGGAGGTGGTTCGGGTATTGGAAACTTTGCTACCTGGCTGGAAGTTTGTGGGTGTGGATGCTCGTGGTCGCTCTGGAGGGCTGGCAACGGGGTGGAAGGTGAAGAATTGCAGATATGATAGCTCTTGGGGTATCTCTTCTGGTATTGGGTTGGAAGTATGGGATGCTGAGATTGGCAGGATGATAACGATTCTCAATATCTATGGACCCTATCTTAATAGGGATGGATTCTGGGACTCATTGCTAAGCATGGATCTCTTTGACGGAAGGGATGTGATCTTGGGTGGAGATCTCAATCTATCCCTGGGGTCATCTGAAGTTTGGGGGCCTCGTGCTGCTCCGGATCCATTAGCAAACTTTTTCATTCAAGCCTTCGCTGGAAAGGATCTACTTGACATACAGCCTACCAAGTTAACCCCGACGTGGAGGAATAAGAGAGCAGGGGATCAAAGGGTGGCAAAAAGACTGGATAGGTTTCTGGTGGCTGATGTGTTGGCACTGGGGGTTGATGTTGTAAAGCAATGGGTTGGGTCTGGGGGGGTCTCTAACCATTGTCCCATACTACTGGAATTAAGAGGCAGTCGTAATAAACCCCCTAGTCCATTCAAGTTCAATCCTAGCTGGTTGAAGGAGGAGGATTACCTGAAATTAGTTCAGCAACAGTGGGTTCATCGACCTTTGGAGTCACTGGAACATGCGGGCGCTCACTTTCAACTCAATCTCAAGCGTATAAAAGAGGCCACTGATAAAAGGGTAAAAGATGATCAGATTCTGAGGGATGCTGAGCTGAATATTGATAGACTACTACATTGTCGGGGTATGGGATATCTGGATGAACAGCAGAAAGGTGAACTGCTGGACTGGGAGAGCAGAAGAAATGTGTTACTGTGTGAGCGTGAAGAGATGTGGAGAATGAAAAGCAGGGCGATTTGGCTACAGTGCGGGGATGAGAACACAAAATTCTTTCAAGCATATGCAAAGGGAAGAAAATTCACTAACTCAATCTGGGAATTATCTTCATCTGAAGGGGAACGGGTCTCCAGCTTTGATGGCTTGGCTGAGATGGGTGTCCGACACTTCGAAGATTTATTCACCGCTCAACCTGGGGCCTCCATAGCTGAGGTTATCAGGATGGCTCAGCTTTTCCCACGTTTTGTGGGGGAGGAAGAGAACAGACTTTTGATGGAGGAGGTGCAACCGATTGAGCTCTTGCAGGTTATGTAATCATTTCAGAAAGATAAAAGCCCAGGGCCTGATGGCTGGCCAATTGAATTTTACTTGGGATTCTTTGACTGTTTTGGGGAGGAATTATTGACTGTGGTGGAAGAATCTAGAAAGGCTGGATTTGTACATGGTCCCTTTAACTCGACTTTTATTGCTCTCATTCCCAAAACAGACAAGCCTGATCGATTTGATGAATTCAGACCTATTTCACTCTGCAATTGCATATATAAGATCATATCAAAGGTTATGGCAAGGAGACTTAAAAATATCCTGTCTCAGCATATCTCATGTGAACAATTTGGATTCTTGGAAGGTCGACAAATTCACGAGGCCATTGGTGTAGCACAAGAAGGTTTACATACCCTGAAGGTTCAGAAGCAGAAGGGTGCAGTGATAAAGATTGACCTCTCTAAAGCTTTCGACCGGGTGAGTTGGCTTTATATCCGGATGCTTCTCACACATCTGGGCTTCTGCTATGAATTTGTTCGATGGATTATGGCATGCATTACCACGGTGAGTTTTGCAGTATTGATCAATGGTTCGGCTAGCACATTCTTCCATGCAGGCAGGGGGCTACGACAAGGTTGTCCACTATCACCGCTGTTATTTCTCCTTGTTGCAGAAGGCCTCAGTCGTTTTATCCTGAAAGCAAAGGCTGATGGATCCTTTCGTGGCATCTCCATTACCCAGGTAATGTATATCACACATCTCCTATTTGTTGACGATATTCTCATATTTTGTGATGGCTCGCAACAGGCTATTGATAAGGTGGTCGAAGGACTCAATCTACTGCAAGTCGCCGCGGGCATGCTTGTGAATACTGATAAATCAACTATCTCATGCTCGCAATTAAATGAGCAGGAGATCCACCGACTGGCCATCAGACTTCCCTATAGGATTATGGATATTGATGATGGATTAAAGTACCTTGGATTTCACTTAAAACCCAATGCATATCATAAGGCTGATTGGCACTGGCTAATTGCCAAATTGGAGCAGAGACTACATGGATGGAGTCAAAAATGGCTCTCGCGGGCTGGGAGACTGATTCTGGTTAAATCAGTTTTGGAAGCAATACCGGTTTACTGGATGTCACTTGCTTGGATTCCCAGAGGCGTCTTGGAGCAGATCCGTCGGTTGGTTTTTGCCTTCCTTTGGAAGGGTAAGGGAGTGAATCGAGCCTTGGTGTGGGTTGGATGGGATTTGATTGCGATCCCCAAAGCACTGGGAGGCTGGGGCTTAAAGAATATTTTTCTATTTGCCAAAGCTTTGGGGGCAAAGGTGGCATGGCGAATTATCCATACCCGGAGCCTCTGGACAAAGGTGGTATACCACAAATATATTGCTCCCTTAACCCTACTTGAATGGATTAGGCTGGGCAACAAGTCGAGGGCAAATTGCTCTGTGGTATGGAAAGCGGTGGTTCAACATTTTCAGCTGGTGGGATCGGGATTAGTGTGGCGAATTGGGAATGGGCAATTTCTCCGTATTGGACTGGATCCTTGGGTAGGATGCAGGGGGGGACATGTCCTGCCTGTGGACTTAAGGACTTTTCTGGCAGCTAGGGGATGTCTGTTCTTAGCTGATATAGCACAACCGGGTTTATCCACTCTTATGCACCAGGGATGGACCTCTGCCCAGCGACTTGAGGTTCCTGAGGATCTGATCGGGGTTTGGGAGGACTACATTCGGACCTTAAGACTCACAAATATTCGGCTGACAGATAGGCCTGATGAACTTATCTGGGATCACCATCCCTCAGGACAATACACACCAAAACTTGGATACATACAGCTAAATTTGGAGGTGCAAAATCGGGCTTTGGTGTGGTGGTGGAGATACCTGTGGAAACTAAAATGCCCTGGAAAAGCCAAACTACTCTTTTGGGCGATTTTAGAACAAAAGGCTCCTACATGGGATACTCTGAAAAGACGATTCCTACAGGGCCCGGGCTTTTGCCCACTCTGTAGGGAGGCGGACGAGACTCTATCACACTTATTTGTCCACTGCCGATTCACACAGACGGTATGGACACAAATATGCCAATACTTGGATATCAACACGCGTTGGTGGGGCGAAAATGTAGATGAGGCATTCAAAGATTGGTGGACTGAACAACAGACTTCTACCATCTGTGCGGTCCCATGCATTTTTGCCTGGGGTATATGGATCACGCGGAACAAGATTATTTTCCAGGACTGTAGAGTCCCGATGGAGCAGGTAGTGGCTCAAGCTGTGGCCATCATTATTCATTACAAGTCTGCTCCTAAACCGATTAGAACTCGTCCAGTGATCGCTGAATCGATTGATACAACATTACCGTGGGCTTTCTTCGATGGCGCATCAATGGATCAATTGGTGTGCGGTGGGGGGATCGTATTACATTTATCTGATTCACATTACTTCCACATAGTGGCTGGATTGGGGAGCGGTACAAACAACTATGCAGAAATCATGTCACTTAGACTGTTGCTGATTTTTGCACTTGAACAGGGTTGTCGTTCATTACAGATTTTTGGTGACTCACTGATTGTTATTGATTGGGCCAATGAGCATACCCGATGTAATGTGATGGTTCTCTCACCTATACTGGAAGATGTTTTACGATTAAAGCAGAATTTTAATCTTATAACATTTACACATGTATACAGGGAGAGAAATGGCATGGCAGACCTTCTATCCAAAGAAGCTACGCAACAACGTCTAGATCTCGGCACTTGGAGAATTACATTATATACTACTGCTACATCCTACAGTTATTACCATATGCCCTTCAACGTGGCATTGGAGGACAGGGTGGGAGATTGATTGGTTCCTGTTGATCAGCATTCACAACAGTTCTGTTTTGGTTACTTTATGGTTCTCTTTGTTTATTAAAGTATGGTGGTATTTCATTGGTCTATTTGAGGCTTTGGTGGAACTGTGATGGAGCATTTACTTGCTTACATCTGTTCTGTATGGTGCTTTAGGGCAGATTAGACTGAGTATCTTTTGATTGGAACTACTACATTTTGAAGTTACTATTGGAATTTGAAACCGGCTATAGGTGTGCGGTTATGGACAGCATATATTTTGAGATTGTATGGATCTCTAGACCAGTAAGAAACATGAACAGCAAATATGTGACAATGTAGGGATCACTATGATTCTATTACATGTGCAGAATGTAATTTTTTTCAATCTATTGAAATAAAATTACGAATTTTTCCATGGAAAAAAAAAGCAATGTATATATATGTGTGAACCTATCTAATAAGGGGCCGATCCCCAAGGTCTGCGCAGATGTCAAGATAAGTAATGCATTCCACAAGTAATACATGCAAACCCAATATTGTTGCAGGCAATGTATATAGGTAGGTATACAATTTACACCAAAATTGAAGACAACAATCATAAATGAACATAGAGCTCACACCACTCGATAGCACTACAGAGAACAACGCTCTTCCAGGAGCCACGTTTTTGGTCTCGCCCAAATGTAAAGGAAAACAAATGACCCACTTGAAAATGAAAAGCACAACATTCTTCTAGGAGCCATGTTTTTGGTGATTCAAAACTGGGATACCGAGTTTGGAAATCAATCTCCAGGCAAGCATGAAAGCTAAAAATGTTTTTAAAGATTCACTACTGAGATACAGAGTCTGCAAAACAATCTCCAGGCAAGCATTACACCTAAAAATGTTTTTAAAGATTCAATACTGAGATACAAAGTCTGCAAATCAATCTCCAGGCAAGCATTACATCTAAAAACGTTTTTAAAGATTCAATAATGAGATACAGAGTCTGCAAATCAATCTCCATGCAAACATTATATCTAAAAACGTTTTTACTCATCCCTGGAAACCCACTGAGCATAAAAACGACCTTCTGCCCTCAATGGGCATACACAGAGCATCCAAAAACATTTTTACTCATCTTTGGAAACCACTGAGCATAAAACGAATTACTTCCCGCAATGGGCAAACACACAGCATCAAAAACGTTTTTACCCATCCATGGAAACCCACTAAGCATAAAAACGAATTACTGCCCTCAATGGGCACACACACAGCATCAAAAACGTTTTTACTCATCCATGGAAACCCACTGAGCATAAAAACGAATTACTGGAAACCCACTGAGCATAAAAACGAATTACTGCCCTCAATGGGCACACACACAGCATCAAAAACGTTTTTACTCATCCATGGAAACCCACTGAGCTTAAAAACGAAATACTGCCCTCAATGGGCACACACACAGCATCAAAAACGTTTTTAAACCAGATCCATCAACAGGAAGAGAGCCAAAACGTTTTATTTTTATCAACACAAGCATCCTACAACAATCCCAAAAACACATTTTTCCAAGTTAATGGGTGAATACAGAGCTCCCAAAACTCCCTCTGCGTGATGACCAGCCAAAAAGAAGAAGCTACCCCCAAAGCATATATATAGCAAACTCTTCCATAAAACATAATAAAAATCTTCCATATATTATTTTCTCACTTCATAAAATAAAACATAATCATAAATATATCTAGCCCAAAAAACCCATGTGAATAATATTAATAACATCAACAAAATTCCAATCCATATAATTTTCTTTTCTATATTTTCTCATATAGAAGATTCAAATAAGGCATTTAAAACATATAATTCATGTCCAACTATATGTATAAAATATGTATATGCTTCTCAAATTTATAATAGCATAAGCATATAATACATGCCTTTCAACCTGTAATGACATCAAAATGCAACAATTATTTTAAACATAAAGTTCATAATTTAAAATACTACATAAATACCTATATACGTATTCCCATGTAAACAACATACTTGTAAACTATTTATATATTCTTGCATATTTTGGATAAAAATATAATTATGCATATAAATAATTTATATGTATTTAATATACATATATATATAGCTTATCTCTCATTATTTACATTCATGTATTGCTTCATGCTCCTACATGAGATTACTTAATACATGTGTAACATGGAGTCCTATATAGAATACAAAGCCATGAAATAAAGTTGGGCTATCTTTGTGAGAGCATGAACACATAAAAAGTGTGCGATGTCATTTAATTATGTAAAAAAATATAAGCACATAAATATATTTGCATTCTCATATGCTCATATAAAACACCCGTAATTGTAAGTACCTATGTAATCAAAATTAATGGTTAAAAAGTCGACAAACCAAAAGATAATCTTTTAGGTAGACTCACTAACAAAAAAATCAAACACAAAGCAACATAACTCAAAATCAAGAGTTAATCCAAGACAAGGACGACGACGACGGTTACGAACTTACGAATTACTTACTCTCCCCCTTGTGGTTCACCATGCCCTTTTCACTCTTGGTTGCATTGCGAGAAAAAAATGGTTTAGGCTCTAATTAGTGTCGTCATGCAGATAGACAAAAATTAAATAATTAAAAGCTTTTACCAGAGATGGAGACATGATAAAACTCTCCCTCTTGGAATAACACCGTCCTCGGTGTTGTGTCACTTTTTGCACTATTTCCCTCGTGCATCTTTCTTTCATGCATTTCTATCGCATGCAACCCAATTCTCCTACCAAATATATTAACCACATAATATTTTGGTAATAAAAACATGACAAGGACATTGTTTTTATACCTGCAATGCTTGTCTCTCGCATCACTATGCTCCCTATCTTGGGAAATTGTAATTACTTTTCAAGGTTGGTACCAGTTCCACCTGGTTCACCTGTTAGTCTCATATCATAAAACATAAAATTGTGGAGCCACATGCTCCCATGCATAATTATTTATTGTTTTATTGTGCATGTTTATTTAACTTGCATGGTCTTGCTAACATTCCTGCATGTTAGTTTACAATATACACATATTAATTCTTGCAATGTGATATTAAAGTTGCTCAAATTCGGCCTGAAACTGTATTCGCCGAAAAATTTAGCACCCCTAAGTGCTTTCATTTTATCATGCTACAAAAACAACTATCACACCAAGTGACCATATCACATCGAATGTGTCAGAAAACAATATACATGCATAATGCTACCAGTATACCAAGTACAATGTTCAACCAAACATTACCTGTACTTCAACAATCAAATAGACTTGCATACCAAACACGAGACCTCTGCAAACTCGGCAGGAAAGTGTGACAGTCTTACTCTGCAACTCATTACAAAGCTTCCCCTCATCGAATCTTCTTGTGGGCTCAGTTCTAACACCACAAGGAAAAAAAAAGTTAAGTCTCCTCAGAGAATCTCTTGTGTGCTCTGTTCTAACAACACAAGGAAAAATTTGTGAGCCCTTCCTCTGCTCAATTCGATGGATATATAGATTGCCTATGTCTTTTGGGTCAGTATAACATTCAACGAGCCACCTGCTCTATTCCACTTCCATGGGGAACATGACCACATTCTTAGGGAAGTTGCACCCTGCAATGGCTAGTAAGTGAGTGCAAGATGCAGCCCCTGCTCAAGTCCATGAAAATATTATTTTCCCCTCAAACCTTCTCATTTGAGTCCAAGAAATATATTTCTTAGTAATAGTCATTTATAAATTTTTGTATGCCACATGCAGCATAATAACAACAATATACTTATCATAATCTATGCATTTTGATGTTTACACATCATCAGTCATAAGTCTCATGTGCATGCAACAATGTCTCATAAAATTGCATTAACGAACCCCTTGGTTCTCATTGTGGCTCTCATGCCACTATCATGGCTAACCGGCTTGACATCACAAGCTTCAAGTTATGCCTACGACACATAACCATATATGAAATGTGACAACCATATAGAGGGCCAGAGGCATTCACTTACAGTGATTTTTGGCGAAGCTCTTTTTGATCTAGCGATTCTCTCGCCATTGATATGCTTTGGCTCTTAACTGCCAAGCCCTTGCTTCGTGCGATCAATTCCTCGCACACAACAACCAATTATGCATATTAGTTAATGCCTCATGGACGTAAATATTCAATAAAAAAAACATAATCATAATTACATTTTTTGGGATTCATATTTCATTTCAACTCAAAATCTATGTTGCAGCATCGAACATAAATGAGCCTATAGGTCCTAGAGTAGGAACCATCGCTCTGATACTACTTGTAACATACCCAAAATCCCATACACTTTTAAACGGAAATGGGGAGAATTTTGTTTTGTTTTGTTTTTAAAACCACATACTATCAATATCCATACCATCATCCATTCCACCTACCAGGGCGAATAACATATAGACAATCAGATACATAGCATTACTGCAATATGTAAAAGTCTTGCCAAGCATAAATGCATGCAAACCAAGTTTCTCTTGATAACATAATAAAGCAGATGCTAAGTAGAGAACCACTTTCAATCTCGTGTACAAGCTTGGGTAAGAAATACTAGACGATATCAAACTTGGTGCAACATAGAAGAACCCCCCTTCTATAAAATAAGTTAGCTTCATAATTCGATGTTAACTTTAACATAACACTCTCAACTAGAGTCATTTAACATCCGAAGCATGCCTATGTACCATCAGTCTCATATAATTATAAATCAAGATCTACACACCTATCTTTCCGTCTAATGACATGCAATACATTAAACCAATAATGAAATATACATCACGGTGCGACTACTTGTGGAGTAATAACTCAATTCGATACTCAAGCATATTTGGTAACTTATAACATTAAATGCAACAAAGTACAAGCATACGCCCATGTGTTAGATTCCATTTCATGCAAATACACTCCTTCAAGAAGCTACAAACTTAATCGACCTTTAGAAAGCTTGTCGACACATCATTAATGCATAATGGAAACCTTCTCAAATACATGAATATCGAAACCGAAATAATATTCAACATCATGGTGTCAAAGTTTCATTAACAAGAAATTCAACTAACCATTAGACGTAAATGTGTTATAGACCTCACCATAAGTCATTGACGACACAAATAAGCACATGCATAATAATATGAGAATATGTCAAATCTTTCTTTTATCCCACATGAATACTAAGTCAACCATGGACTATGTCGAAAGGTGTAATAACAACCTTAGACTAGGTTATAAGGGCTAATCTCTTTTCATCAAGCACAAACTGTCTACCGACATGTTCTTTTCACACTTACCCTTACATATATCATTACCAAATGCAAATTGATCTAAGGTCATGTTTCAATCATAATCCACATAAGAATTTACACATTTATTCCAATGCACAAGAAACTCATTCATTCTTTTATGCATTCACAATCACATGCTTTCCCATTAATTATAATGTCTAATATATGTTCTCACCTCAACGACATAAGATGGTAAACTCTAAGCATGTGTATGATATTAACTTCCCCAGGGTGAGCATCATATTGAAATCTCTTTTCAAACAAGTTAGCCTCTTTCTTGTGACCATCCAACAATCAACTTTACATGAATACATGAATGAGTAATATAATTTTTACTTACATTCATCGAATACAAGTAGGGTCACAATGAGACGAACCAATGTATATACATATCAGTGCGTATGATAAATTCACAACCATACTTTCCTTACCACCTTGGTGAAACTGAGGAAAGCTTATTCCTTCCGTTGTCTTATTCCTGTATCCATTATTATACTCACGACATACATTAGTACAATAAAACATAATACAATAAGTATAAATTTCATTTCATTAATCACAATACATCAAATTAATATCACAAAACATAACCATGTAATAGGGGAATAATGTGGGCAATGCAACACTCCACCCAACTGTAGGCTCTTCAACGGCATATACTCAGTCCGTCCGAAGGACACCCTCGAGCTAGGCATGGTGATCCACAAATAGGATAGAGAGTCTCAAGTCTCGTCGCCCTAGAACTAACCACACACAACTCTATAGGTTAATGCAGCAATCCTGCAACCAAGGGTAGTACTCCTTCCTAGACACTTCTCGTGTCCTAACCTCGTGCATAGCTTGGTGTTGTTCTCGGCGGTAATACCATAAGTAATAAAACCACTACATTTGACAAGCCACCCAAGCATTAGACATGCACTCAAACATTCAGCATGCAATCAAACATATCATGTGAGACAAGCATCCAAACAAATGTAGATGAAACATAAGACACACATTCGACATGCGACCACACAAAAGGTGTTCATCACAAAAATAACATAACTATGTAATATAAGCCCCATCTAATGCATTCGACACTTAACGTGTGCATTCGTCATGCAACTACTGGACGTAAAGAGCTACCAGCATCATACACTATGTACTTAACCAATGCCTACTGTTATCTTCCAAAAAGTTTGTCGAGTTGATCATTTTTGGACAATAGGATGTCATTGGAAAATTCATTTCTAAGCTTCTTAAGGCTCATTGTTGATAGCTTTATGCATGTAATAAAGTTTGAAAGCATTAGATTGGGTTCTCATTTCAAAAATTTCAAAAGACAGGTTTCGGTAGCTAAGCACTTTTTTAAAACGGTTCCTAAGCTACCGAAAGCTCTGCTTTCGGTAGCTTAAACAAAATTTTCAGAACTCTTCAAGCTACCGAAAGGAAAGGGATGTGTCATGTATCGTGGAACATTTTTCAGTGTTTAGGCAGTTATGACAGTTGTTCACTAGCCACCGAAATAGAGCTTTCGGTAGCTAACAGAAATTAAGCTCAGACTTACTAGCTACTGAAAGCCTAAAAATCACAGAAAATGGCTATTTTTGCACAGATCCAATTTTTATCATTCTAAAGGACATGAGGATGGTTTCTAAGTGAAGGTTACAATTAATAGGATCTGTTTCAATGTGCTGTTCCAGTAGTGAAGGTGCCAGCAAGATGGAAATAATGAAGAAATGTGGCGTTTTTACTGTCTCTAGTCATCATTTTCAAATAGCGATTCTGAGCGGCTGGAGAATCATTTTGCAAAATGATTTGAGTTTTTTGTTCCTAACATATCAGAGCACAATAACCTCTCTTCGGTTTCCTACAGGTGTTGCAGGTTGAGAGAATCGAATCCGTCACTGAGCCCCAATTTTTGGATCCCAGAATCTGCCTGTTCGACACATGTTCTTGAAATGCAGATCTCGAGCAAACAAAAACGATTTTCAAAGATATGAGAGAGGTTTTTGCTCACAACAAATCAATGCACAATAACCTCTTTCAGTTTATACATAGGTGTCACATAGCTGGATAACTGAGCCCATCTCTGAGCCTCTTTTTCAGCAGTTTCAATAGAAATGGCGTTTTTACTGTGCAGAGTCATAATTTTCAAATGATGATTCTGAGCGACTCGAGAGTCATTCTGAAAAACAATCAGAGGTGTTTCTTCCTAACAGGCCAGAGAACAAAAACCTCTCTCAGTTTTCCTACAGGTGTCACATATTGGGAGAATCGAACCCATCTCTAAGCCCCATTTTTCAGCAGTTTCGCCAGTTAAAAAAATGATTTTTTTGGTTTAAAAAAAAAAACGGCTTGATCTTCTATCTAGAGGATTTCGACCTAGCTTCTGGGGATCTAGGGAAGAGCTTTGTAATGGCTATAAATTCCAGAACTGATTTAAGAGAATGGTTGGAATTTGGAGACTTTTTCACATGTTGTAAACTCTGACTTCTTATGTTATATCAGAAAAAACAAGCTTCTTTCACCATTAATTGTTCAGATTTCCATCTTTTGTCTATTCTGTACTTGCATTTGAAAACTATATTCATGATGTTATGTTTAGTTACACTTGATGACTGTCACCTTATCAATGTATTCATAATCTTAACTCTGCAAGTATTCTGTGATTATTGTAATCTGCCATTCATATATATGCTTTTATGTATGATTCTGCTGGTATGATAGTTACTTCTCCACACACTCATTTATTTACAAACCCCCTGAGCATTAGTGGTTGAGAGCCTTGCCCTTCTGAGCGCATTTAGATAAGTTTTGAGTTGATGAGGATTGACCGAGTCATCCAACTTGATCCAACCTTTTTATATTACTGAGATTTTGATTAAGTTACCAGGCTCTTTCGACTGCAACCTAGAAAGACTCCTGGAGTGATAACAAAACGACGCCATTGCCGGGGAGAGGAGATTGAAGCTCAGCTTCCCTGGGAGAACGACATAGATCCAGCTTTGATGATAGACAACGACTGGACATTTTCTTGGTTGTAATCAACTATCTGGCGACTCCATGAAGGACGGATTCAGTGGCCACTCCATTGCTCAAAAATCTGTTGGCGACTCCATTGGTATGAAATGAACTATATCTTAACAAAGAGGTATGCTTTCTGCGATTTCTCAAACATTTTTGGTTACCCTCACCCAGTACCTAGTAGAGATGAATGGGAAAATAGTCTTCCTAGTTTTCAAGGAGAAGAGTGGGAAGTGCCAGTTGAACACTTGCTGGATTTTCATGACTTTATTCATCGGCTTGGAATTATACATGAGGATGTTCAAATTAAGCTTTTCAGATACTCATTGGAGGGAGCAGCCCTTGATTGGTGCCGATATCTTCTAGATTTAAGTATTCACTCATTATCAAGTTTTCATGATGCTTTTCATTTGTTTTGTAAAGATGATTTTCCAGTTGAACGTCTCTTTGAAGATTGCTGTGATGAATTTGAGAAGCAAGTTCAACAGGAAGTAGTTCATTCTTATGTTTGTAAAAAGGAAAATTATGTGGTTAAGGAAGAGCTTCTTGATACAATGAATTATGAGGATTGCATGGTTGTAGATGCATCAGGCCTTGTCTTTGATGCACCTGTTACTTTTGATTCGTATGAAGAAATAGTTATAGAAGAAGAATCTACTGAAATTTTTCAAGAGGCTTCCTACAATATGATTTCACCTGTAAGTGAAGAGAAAGATCAGAAGATTGTGTGTTCTTCTTTGCACAATGCAGAGGTTTTTTGTTCTCCGATGTTTGATGATTATGAAGATGAAGAAGAACAGATTTCTACAGGAGATGATGTTGGCTTGAGCCACAACCAGTCCATATATGACAGCTACAAATCTGATTTTGATGAGCCCTTTTCTTTTCTCATCAAGGAACAACATCATGTTGAAATCAACCATTCTGTGCTTGCAGCAGACATTAAACATGACGAGTTTAATCTGTAGAAAGATTTAAGACCTTCTCTTCTGTTTGCAGCATCTCATGAGCAAAAGACTGATATCATTTATGAAAAAGATATCAAACAAGAAGGGATTCACAGTCAAATCAACTCGCTGCTATTTTCAGAATTGCAGAAACCTGTTTATGAGCAGATCCATATATTAGAAGGGGAAGAAAGGATTGAGGGGCAAGCAGAGTTAACTTCATTCTATGATTCGGTAGTCGTTTATATGGATTTATGTTTTTCAGAAGCCTTCAGTTGTGCAATCTTTGGAATCAAAGAAAATGATGATTGTAAGTATGATCTGCAAATAGAAATTCCGCTGCTCGACATGAAGTGTTCTCTGAAATTTATCTGCATGCAAAAAGATGCTGTAAATAGTTCGATGTTATCATGGCTTCATTGGGAGCATGATGTCACTTGATAAGAAGCAATACAATGGCTAGAGTAGGGTAGCGTAGATGAATGCTCACAGCTGAGCATTTCAAGTTTGCATAATGCATGATGCTTGCATTTAGTGTTGTGATTGCAGTTTTGAAATAAAGACTCCATGCCCAATGGATGTAAGGCATTGCTAGCATGTTTATAGTTGAACATTTGTAAACAGATTACAGAGATTTGGTGGCATTTTAAACGACTCCATGCCCAACGGAACACTAGACTAGGTTCTGTATTTTTTTTATCCACGAAAGGCATTAGATATGTGGTTCTTGAAACCTCACTGGGAGGTTTTCATCCCCGAGTAGGAGCCAGTGTTACCTCCCCAAAAGTTTGTCGAGTTGATCATTTTTGGACGATAGTATGTCATTGGAAAATTCATTTCTAAGCTTCTTAAGGCTCATTGTTGATAGCTTTATGCATGTAATAAAGTTTGAAAGCATTAGATTGGGTTCTCATTTCAAAAATTTCAAAAGACAGGTTTCGATAGCTAAGCACTTTTTTAAAACGGTTCCTAAGCTACCGAAAGCTCTGCTTTCGGCAGCTTAAACGAAATTTTCAGAACTCTTCAAGCTACCAAAAGGAAAGGGACGTGTCATGTATCGTGGAATAGTTTTCGGTGTTTAGGAAGTTACGACAGTTGTTCATTAGCCATCGAAACAGAGCTTTTGGTAGCTAACAGAAATTAAGCTCAGACTTACTAGCTACCGAAAGCCTAAAAATCACAGAAAAATGGCTATTTTTGCACAGATCCAAGTTTTATCATTCTAAAGGACATGAGGATGGTTTCTAAGTGAAGGTTACAATTAATAGGATCTGTTTCAATGTGCTGTTCCAGTAGTGAAGGTGCCAGCAAGATGGAAATAATGAAGAAATGTGGCGTTTTTACTGTCCCTAGTCATCATTTTCAAATAGCGATTCCGAGCGGCTGAAAAATCATTTTGTTCCTAACATGTCAGAGCACAATAACCTCTCTTCGTTTTCCTATAGGTGTTGCAGGTTGAGAGAATCAAATCCGTCACTGAGGCCCAATTTGTGGATCCCAGAATCTGCCTATTCGACACATGTTCTTGAAATGCAGATCTCGGGCAAACCAAAACGATTTTCAAAGATCTGAGAGAGGTTTTTGCTCACAAAAATAAATGCACAATAACCTCTTTCAGTTTATACACAGGTGTCACATAGCTGGATAAATGAGCCCATCTCTGAGCCTCTTTTCAGCAGTTTCAGCAGAAATGACGTTTTTACTGTGCAGAATCATCATTTTCAAATGATGATTCTGAGCGACTCGAGAGTCATTCTAAAAATCGCTCGGAGGTTTTTCTTCCTAACATGTAAGAGAACAAAAAAATCTCTCAGTTTTCCTACAGGTGTCATAGATTGGGAGAATCAAACCCATCTCTGAGCCCCATTTTTCAGCAGTTTTGCCAGTTAAAAAAATGATTTTCCCCGTTTTTTTTTTTAAACGGTTTGATCTTCTATTTGGAGGATTTCGACCCAGCTTCTGGGGATCTGGGGAAGAGATTGTAGTGGCTATAAATCCCAGAACTGATGTAAGAGAATGGTTGGAATTTGGGGACTTTTTCACATGTTGTAAACTCTAAGCTCTTATGTTATATCAGAAAAAACAAGCTTCTTTCGCCATTAATTGTTCAGATTTCCATCTTCTGTCTATTCTGTACTTGCATTTGAAAACTATATTCATGCTGTTATGTTTAGTTACACTTGATGACTGTCATCTTATCAATGTATTCATAAGCTTAACTCTGCAAGTATTATGTTATTATTGTAATCTGCCATTCATATATATGCTTTTATGTATGATTCTGCTGGTATGATAGTTACTTCTCCACACACTCATTATTTACAAACCCCCTGAGCGTTAGTGGTTGAGAGCCTTGCCCTTTTGAGCACATTTAGATAAGTTTTGAGTGGATGAGGATTGACCAAGTCATCCAACTTGATTCAGCCTTTTTATATTACTAATATTTTGATTAAGTTACCAGGCTCTTTCGACTGCAACCTAGAAAGACTCCTGGAGTGATAACAAAACGACATCGTTGCCGGGGAGAGGAGATTGAAGCTCAGCTTCCCTGGGAGAACGACATAGATCCAGCTTTGATGATAGACAAAGACTGGACATTTTCTTGGTTGTAATCATCTATCTGGAGACTCCATGAAGGATGGATTCAGTGGCCACTCCATTGCTCAGAAATCTGTTGGCGACTCCATTGGTATGAAATGAACCAGATCTTAGAAAAGAGGTATGCTTTCTGCGATTTCTCAAACATTTCTGGATACCCTCACCTAGTACCTAGTAGAGATGAATGGGAAAATAGTCTTCCCATTTTTCGAGGAGAAGAGTGGGAAGTGCCAGCTGAACACTTGCTGGATTTTCATGACTTTATTCATCGGCTTGGAATTATACATGAGGATGTTCAAATTAAGCTTTTCAGATACTCATTGGAGGGAGCAGCCCTTGATTGGTGCCGATCTCTTCTAGATTTAAGTATTCACTCATTAGCACGTTTTCATGATGCTTTTCATTTGTTTTGTAGAGATGAATTTCCAGTTGAAAGTCTCTTTGAAGATTGCTGTGATGAATTTGAGAAGCAAGTTCAGTAGGGAGTAGTTCATTCTTCTGTTTGTAAAAAGAAAAATTATGTGGTTAAGGAAGAGCTTCTTGATACAATGAATTATGAGGATTGCATGGTTGTAGATGCATCAGGCCTTGTCTTTGATGCACCTGTTACTTTTGATTCGTATGAAGAAATAGTTATAGAAGAAGAATCTACTGAAATTTTTCAAGAGGCTTTCTACAATATGATTTCACCTGTAAGTGAAGAGAAAGATCAGAAGATTGTGGGTTCTTCTTTGCACAATGCAGAGGTTTTTTGTTCTCTGATCTTTGATGATTATGAAGATGAGGAAGAACAGATTTCTACAGCAGATGATGTTGTCTTGAGCCACAGCCAGTCCATATATGACAGCTACGAATCTGATTTTGATGAGCCTTTTTCTTTGACCATCAAGGAACAACATCATGTTGAAATCAGCCATTATGTGCTTGCAGCAGACATTAAACATGATGAGTTTAATCTGCCAAAAGATTTAAGACCTTCTCTTCTGTTTGCAGCATCTCATGAGCAAAAGACTGATATCATTTATGAAAAAGATATCAAACAAGAAGGGATTAGCAGTGAAATCAACTCGCTACTATTTTCAGAATTGCAGAAACCTGTTTATGAGGAGATCCATATATCAAAAGGGGAAGAAAGGCTTGAGGTGCAAGCAGAGTTAACTTCTTTCTATGATTCGGTAGATGTTTATATGGAGTTATGTTTTTCAGAAGCCTTCAATTGTGCAATCTTTGGAATCAAAGCAAATGATGATTGTAAGTACACTAGTACAAAATGAGAGATAAGTGACCAGGTGACCAAAACATTTGGTCACCACAACTTTTTCAAGGGATAAATGACCAAAATTGAGAAATTTTAAGTGAACTGACTAAAAATGACCAAGATAAATGACCAATTTGGTCATGGGATAAGAACTAAACTAAAAATGACCAAGATAAATGACCAATTTGGTTAGGAGATAAGAACTAAATTAAAAATGACCACAAAACAATTGGTCATTTTTAGTTGTGTCATTCCAGCGATGGAAAATTATAATTTTGAAAATTATAATTTACTAAATTTTAACACTGTAGATGGATTCGGAGGCCCCCGTAAAGGAGGCCTCCGAATCCATCTACAGTGTTAAAATTTAGTAAATTGTACATTAATACTACACAACTTGGATTATTTTTCAATACATGTCTTCTAAGAGATCATTTCTTTGAAGCCATCCCAATACCTATTGTGTTAGATGATAGGAGAATATTCTAAGGGATCATTTCTTTGAGTTCATATTTTGTTTGAACAAAACCATTATCGTTTGACCATCTCGACAGTCTGATATATTAATCCTTGATTTTAACTGATTGATTTTCACTCACTTGCATGGGATGAGGTTTCGTGTTGGAGGCACCCTAAGACATAACTATTTATTTTGGTTATAATGATAGGTGTGAGTTATGGGTTTATTTTGTTTCCCTCTAATATTTATGAAACTTGGTAGTTGTACTTTAATTTTGGCATCTTGATACTTTTTAGGTTATTCTCTTGGCTTTTCTATATGAATGTTTATCTCTTCTAAAGATTCTAGTAAGCATAAATTTAGAAGAATATCATGGCCTTTTTTGTGGCCATTTTTGTTCCCTAATAATTTCACATGTGAAATGGAGTAATCCAAGAACCTTTGTTAATTTTGATATCAAGTTTTAACAAAGTAGAGACTTTGCTCTCAAAATTTTAACATGGTTAATGCATACATGCACATGTGTGATAGTGTGAGAGAGAGTTGCATTAGAGTTCAATTTTAGTAAGAAGATCACATTAAATGGATTGCATTAAGAGTTCAACTTTAGTAAGAAGATCACACTGAATGGATTGCATTGAGAGCTCAACTTTAATAAGAAGATCACATTGAATGGATGGCATTGAGATTTCAATTTAAGTAAGAAGATCACATTGAATGGAGCGTATCATTTACAATCATACTTATATAACATAAATCATAACATTTATGAATAAATTTAAATGGATCATTATACAAGCATGCTATTAATTTTTTCAAAATAAACATATTACATATACTCACGATTTTTTTACGACATTGTTTGCCCTCAAAGAAGTAATTGCTAGTTAATAAATTTGAGGATGTATGTATGTGTGCATACATTGAATAAGACTAAGATACATTTTAACACTAAATATTTGAAGCACAAAAGCTTTACATTTCAATTTCTTTTTGATATTTAAAATTGTATAAACTACTTATTTCATATATACAGAAGGAAGAAGTCTAAAACTGCGATGATTTCGACTTCCTGATGGGTTTTGGCCAGAATCTGACAATGATTTCTTTAAGAAATATAAATTTTGTGTTGTTCAAATAATGATTATGAATTCATAAATGGATTCAATGCCCTCAAAAACCCCAAGGAACCCATATTTTTAGATTGTAAACATTGTTATTTGGAATTTTAAGAATTCCTTTGAAATTTCTATTGGATTCTATCAAATTCATGCTAGAAAAAGCCCTCAAGAATGGTTGAAATTGTAGCACTTTTAAGCTACATGCATACAGAAGTTGTCTTTTTAAGTTTAAGTGACAATTTCTTCTTATTTTTTTCAAATTTTATTTATATTTTAGAATTTCGACCTCCCTAGCACAAGGCCCAACTCCACAGGACTCAAGGCTTGAACCCGTGACCTCCCCGCGCTGGGAGAGTGTGTGTGAGCTAACCCTTAGGGCTATAAAATAGTTAAGCTTAATTAAAAGAAATTGATCATTTTATTTAAAAAAAATCAATTTTAATGTTAAATTTTGAGAAGATTTAACCAAAGTAAGGTTTAATGTATAGAGTAGTATAGAAATATTTTACTCGACCTAGAGTTCCGGAGTAACAATAATAAAAAGAAAAATCTATGGAATCCGGACACATGCAATAAAAACAGTGGCACAAATAAAACTCTTTTGCAAGTGAGAGGAGTATATATAAATATTTCACTAAATTGTGATAACAGATTAGATGTTAAGGTTGAAAACTGGCATTTCGATTATTTTTAGCAATGAACAGAGGTCTCATATGAAACACATGAAGCCTTTAGGTTGGTTTGATTGGAACACATGCATTTGAGATCGATCAGTATCTCTCATTTATATAATTATGCCAATGATTCTTCCACCATATTCCTACCACCATATTCCTATGCCTGCCCAAATCCTTTGTTTCTACAATTCAAAGTGTTGGCATTCTAAGGTATTTTTCACTCTCCCCGATTTTGTCTTTTTGCACTTCAATTTTCTTTCTTGATCTTCGAGTTATATATATATTAGTTCTATATTATAATATAGCTATATATTATTAGATATAAAATAAATAACAAAAACATAAAAAAAATATATATTAAATAAACACAAGAAAAACACAAATCATTATTTTCATTTTGGTTTTCCTCCCTTTCCATTTGGGACTCAAACGGATGGAACCCTCATGTGTTGCAGGGGTGTCGAAGCTGAAGACGCCATAGGTCCTTCACCCCAGGCAAGATCTTCTCTTCAGTTGGACCGTCTCTTCACTCTTGGAAGGTGAGTCTTCCTCTTCAATGATATTGACTTGGGAGAGTGACTAGGGTTTTGCAGGTTTCGCCCGCGAAGGGAGTCAGTATGAGGGCTACATAGGACAATGTATGATGACGAGGTAGTGGTTTTCCTCCCTTTCCATTTGGGACTCAAACCGATGGAATCCTCATGTGTTGCAGGGGTGTCGAAGCTGAAGACGCCATCGAAGGAGGGGATTTAGGTAGATCACTAAAATGAGAGAAACCTTGGATTATGAATCAATGTACTTGAGTTTTGGGGATGTTCACCATCTTCCATTTTCACAGTCAAGAATGAGCTCTGTGGAACGGAATGGATCTCACTTTCCACTTGATGGCAAGGAATTGAATGTTAATGGGTGGAATTTGTACTGGTTAATGGACCAAAGTGTGGAGGATTCCACCAGGCATAGAGTGAAGACAATGCCAAGGAGCAGTGTAAAAATGGGTCTCACCGTGGTTTGAGCATGGGTCTTCAACGATGGAGGATGCAATTCTCTTCAAGCGGTTCCTGGAGTTTTCAATCAAAAGGTTTTCAAGTAATATTTCAACAATTCAATTTATAAATTGATCATTATAGGGATAACTTGCTTTTCCTCCCTTTCCATTTGGGACTCAAACAGATGGAACCCTCATGTGTTGCAGGGGTGTCGAAGCCGAAGACGCCATCGAAGGAGGGGATTTAGGTAGATCACTAAAAGGAGATAAACATTGGATTAGGAATCAATGTACTTGAATTTTGGGGATGTTTACCATCTTCCATTTTCATAGTCAAGAATGAGCTTTGTGGAACGGAATGGATCTCACTTTCTTCCATTTTCATAGTCAAGATTGAGCTTTGTGGAACGGAATGGATCTCACTTTCCACTTGATGGAAAGGAATTGTATGTTAATGGGTGGAATTTGTACTGGTTAATGGACCAAAGTGTGGAGGATTCCACCAGGCATAGAGTGAAGACAATGCCAAGGAGCGGTGTAAAAATGGGTCTCACCATGGTTCGAGCATGGGCTTTCAACGATGGAGGATAAAATGCTCTTCAAGAGGTTCCTAGAGTTTTCGATCAAAAGGTTTTCAGGTATGCTTTCAGCAATTCAATTTATTAATTGATCATTATAAGGATAAAACTTGCTAGGTTTATCCTTCTTTTGGTTTGAACAAGTCCCAAACAAAGGAATCCTAGAATTTAGTCCCTCCCCTCTCGAGTCCCCAGTGAACTTCTCTCTTAAATAGATGTCCCTTAGTTGTAGTAATGGTCCATTTGATGAACCCTGGAAAAACATGCTGAAGAATAAATACATTCATCACAGATGTTTCGATCTTATAGGAGAACCATTGTCTGCAGGATACTTGGGAAATGGGCTGCAATTATGATAACCTAAGGAGGCCACCTCATAGGACGTATGATTTATTTTCATTTTTAGTTAAACACCGGTTAAGGTTAGCATGATTTCCAAATTCCCTAGATGTCTCTTGTCCATTAGTTTTGTATGTAGTATTCTCAAAACAAATCCTTTAAGTTTTTTCCAATCCCAGATAGCATTAATTGTGTTCCAAATTTTTAAATTGGTGTTTAGCACAAAGGATTTCGTAATTGTACATAATACATATTGTCAATTTTTTGGGGGTTAAACTTTGTAAGAAATTGTTATTCTCTACACATTTTAGGTGAGCACTTCACTCATCATTTGGAGCACCAAAGAAAGATCATAAGAATTTCCATCGAAGACAATCATATGAATATAAGGGCAGGGAGGGTAGATTTGGAATTAGAATCCATGGGAGAAAAGAGACGGTTAAGACCTTTCAATGTAAGTCAAAAGGTAGTAAAAAAGTATTAATAATTTAATGTAAATGTCGTTGAAATGATTACAATTTCAAGACAAGTTAATTCAAGGTAGGTTGGATCTCCTTGCATTGGTTGTTAATGACCTTGTGATTTTAAGTTATGTTTAGACACATAGAATATCCACCAGCATGATGATTGTGTTTCTATAATTTTTACTAATCATAGAACAATGAACCATGGGAAATCCTGTCATTCAGGTGATTTGACACCCTGGTTTCACATAGACAAGCTCAATTACCTATCAATGTTATGCCATTCGCTAGATATGCATGTAATAAAGAAACATATCTTGAACCTGTGACAAACTGCTGGTAGCTGCCACATGCTGGTAGATGCATTAAAGGGGGGTAATCAGATGTGACAAACTGTTGGTACCTGCCACATGCTGGTAGATGCATTAAAATGGGGATAATTAGATGTGTGCATCCTGTGTTATCTGGGATGTGGGAATTTATAATCATTCTATACAGCGCATATGCTGCAATCATTCTATACAGCGCATATGCTGCAATCATCCTAGCTTAGGTGATTCAGTGGGTATTCAGTAAAAAAACATTAGCAATGATACTTTGGCCAAGCTAGCCAGAACAGTGCAATCTTTAAAGGAGGAGAAGAAGCAGAGGTTGCAAAAGGTAATGCCTGTTTCCTTTGAAAATAGATTATATGCTTGATTCCCTACATGTTACTCTGAATTAATGAACGACATATTATCAAATAGTAATACTTGACACATAGACAATGCTCGTGGTTTGCATTGAGGTTAAATTGCCATTCTGAGAAAATATTATATCTTAATACATTTTTAAGTAATCCTGGTGAGATTTATCATTTAACCTAATGATATTACTTAGGATGTATGTGCTATATATTAGAAAATAATATGCTGAGGGGATTCCCTCAAAACTAGTTGTAATCCAGTGCCTTTAAATATGTTACAAAACTTCAAAAAATTGAAGTTGAGCAGTATATAAGTAGGTAAACTTTTAGAATATATATTTAAATTATTGAAAATGTTATGAAAAGAAACTGCCAAGTTCCCTTCATTATCCATAGTGAAGTTTCCCTGGTAAAGACATTTTGTACTCTATCCTTGTCTAAAATTGGATGGTGTATTGTACAAATCAGAGGAATCATTGTTCTTGTAAACATTGGGCTCATACAGACAGGCTAGCACACAGACTAAACCAAGGTTCTCTCTTCATGGGGCTTCAAGTATGGGAGCAAAGATTTCCTGTCTCATTGAGATTTTACCATATTAAAATCACTGCAAACCAACCAATTGGTCTCCATTAGCTCTTTGGCCATCCAACACCAAAAGTCTGCTCATTTGAAGGCATTGTTCGAAGCATAAGTTCAGGAACTACGAGAGTATGGCTATCTAGGTGGAGCAACACGTAGAGCAATATTTGGTTCAGGTCGACTCCCCACCCAATGATAACTTCATTCTATGCCACCCTTTCAAGTTTCCTTCCTTGTGAGTTGGGTTGTATGCAAATGAACCTATCCATATAAAAATAAGTCGAGTCTTGACTTTTTGCAAACAAACAATATCTAAATCTTTCAATGTTTGGCACAACCATCTGACATTGTATTTACAGAAGGAGAGATATTGAACATTCCAAGAGAATCCTTTCATTCAAGAGGGAAAAATCCTATCCTGCCTTCATCTCTATTTCCAATATCCATACCATCTTCTTGATTCAATGCCCCAAATGAATTGGATATCATTTCTAGAATCAATGGGAAAAATCATGTGGCGTCTTAGGTTTCCTTTGTTGTTTTATGTTTTTGCATGATTCAGCATGTGGGAAGATATTGAGAATTCCTTTGAAGTTTGAACATCATTGTGGCTTTGGGAGATCCAAGGGCTAGAAGCTGCAGCTTTGGGTGCAATGCTGGTAGAATGTGAGAGGCTTTTAATGCCCAACAAAGAGGCAATTAGCTGAAGGGTGGCTTGGGTTTGAGGCTGCTTGCTAGCTTTGGAGCCCTTTTGACACACATCTGTCCAACCATCATGTCTAGCATTCGAAGCTAGAGGGGCCTGGCAAAGAGCTTGAGGTACAGGGGTTGTAGTCAGCAACTTAACCATATGGGTACAGTCTTTAATACGGTGCTTTGGCTTTGACAATGGAAACATGTGTTGATCAAATTAACAACTGGGTTATTCCTACAGATCAGAGCTTGCTGCCTTGCACTACATGATGGTCACACCTTGTGATCTCATTAAACCTAAAAATAAAAATCTCTTGGTTAGTTTTCTTGCACTTGGAAATGCCAGCCAAATGGCTCTCAGGCTTCTAGAATCAAAGACTAGATCATGTTCTTAGTGGGGATACTTATACAACTGGAAAAGTATCCAACTAGGGCATGGATGCTATATTCACAAGTATCCTTATATTCATCAGAAGAAATTTTAGCTCGAGGATCAACAAGAAGGACTGAAACATTCCCGTGTGGTAAACCTTGCGGACAAACTTGCAAGACTTCTGGGGTGCCATTCTTCCCATGTTTCTGTCAACACTATGGCCAATACTGGGAGTAAGGTCCCTGCCCATATTGTTGGAAACGCCAACCTATGGATACTGAAACTAAATGCACATTAAGGCCAACAAATATAAAGCATGCAAAGTGTAACATCAGCAAAAGAAGGAGTAATTGTGACAGGACCACCAGCAAACCCTCCTAGGTAATGACCCCTACCAGAGATTGATCTTCACTTAGAAAAATTGAAAAGATTATCAAAAACAATGAACACCACCTTGGATGTTGGCTTTAGCCTTTAGGTGGAACTTCAATGATTTGATCATTCATGTTCTTTGATTGGTTCCTTTATTAACAATATTTCCTGAATTCACAAAGCCTGAAGCTTTTCCTCATATTGTTCCCTTTCATGTTGTAGCTGAGAATTTGACGAATGGGTCTTTATGGTCTGATGTTTGTCTTTGTTATCACATTTGGATTTCCTTTTTTTGGTAGTTTCTTGTTAACCTAGTTGATCTTTTGCTGCCTTTGGGATTCTTCCCTTTGGACTTCAATCAATGTTGTTGCAGAAAAGCCAACTAGCTCCTCTCCTAGGTATTTTTCCACCCAACTACATTTCTTTCTTCTTTCTCACTTTTTGAAACCACTCTGGTCTGTGGTAGTGTAAAATTTTCCTCCTTGTTGCAACTATTTTGGATGCTCTGCCATCTGATGGTCTGTTCTGTTTTTTTGTAACATCTTGTATCTAAAAGCCATATTTTCATAAACTACAGGATTGTTATGAAAAGTCCTATAACACTTTAGGACAATTCCCATCACACTTATCCTCAGGATTATGCTGTCCAGTAATATGTTTCTTAAATCTAGTTTACACAAATCCTGGCACCAAGCATGAAACCTTCCTTGAGCTTACTTTTGTCAGAAAGAATAAAATTGCCCAGAGTGTTACCAAGTACCAACTACATCCATCACCTCCTCATGCCAAATATGTAAAGGAATACCGGGAAGTCTTACCCACACAGGGTTTGTGTATATGACATGGAAACTGGGTCAAAGTCTGGAAATGACAGTTTCACAAAAGGACTGGCTCTAATGACTCTTTCTTCCATTTGGTTTCTGAAAATAACCTATGAAAAGACCTTTTGCACATAAGTTTACCAAAATGTATATAGATCAGTTTGCAATGAGCCAGATTGTAAGTGCTAAACTGTTTGATCAGAATCCGTTGAAACAACTGATAAGGCCTCTTTTGTTGTAGTAATTGTTACTATCTTGTGTCATCTTGGAATAAACGTGCACCACCAGAGATAGTTAGTTCATGGACCAAGACTCCCAACATTTTAATACACACACAGGATGACACACATACACAGACACACATATGCTTTTTTCACATTTTCATGAACCAGATGTTTGGATAGCATTCTGTACAGGGAACCGAACACTACCCTAAAAGTGAGACATCTCCTAAATGGAAAAATTTCTGTGAAGAGGTTTGGATGATGTCACTTTGAGAAGGCATTAATCCAACCATGGATTTTCTTAGATGTTGGAGGCTAAAATAGATGGAAAATCAAAAGCTTGCATGATCCCAAGAATGGGATGAACAGGGAGATAGGTACTTGGTTTCGGTCTTATGGTGCTAGTCTACAGAAGGGATGAATGCCAAATGAATCAAAACATAAACTAGGCCATAAATAAAGGAAATAGTAGCATCACCTCCTTAACCACTGCATCCAACACATTGAAATATCTGAGATGCACGCAGTTTAGCAAAACTTCGACAAAAACAATAAGTAACTAACCCTTATTTGTAGCAAATAGGTCAAGGAAATTTCGTAACACTTCAATTGAACTGACTATATAGCACTTAGCTTAAGCTAAGGTCTCAAGCATGTAATTCCAATTTCAGACTGGAGACAAAAATGACTAAACCAACATGCAACTTATTATCTTAAACTAGAAATAAAAATCCCTCTTAGAAAAACAAGAATCATTGGATCTAAAGAAGGCTGCCTCTCGCCAAGAAAGTTAGGAGCTAAAGACTGGATAAAATTTAATAATAATGTTCAAAATTAAGGTCCTTCTACTTGTACTTTAAGGTGGTCACATTTTATTTATTTAGCTTGTCATGCTTTGAGAAGAGAGAATTTCTTGTTTAGCCTTCCAAAGGTCAGATGGGCATTTGTACCCTTTGATCTTTGAGACCACTTTAGTAAGACTCTTTCATGAGAAAATTTGGTTTCTCCTGACTAAGCAGGCAACATAAATTTTGGTGTTTGTGTGGCCCCATCCTTAGTGAAAGGTTTCTATGTAGTTAGGATGAGTTATCCAAATATTCGGCTTTAGCAGAACGAACCCAACTTAATCTCACTTATGGAGCAGCACTGTTTCCTCTCTCCATATGAATTAACATTCAATGGTGATAAATAACCAATTGCTGAATCCATAATGAAGGTTCCCACAACTAAAAGGAAACCATTTTGTTTCAAAGCATCAACTGCCTGAGGAAAACCCACACCTTCAGAAATACAGAAGGCAAACGGGAAGCATAAAATTCCAAAAAGATTTGAAGATGATCCGATGAAAACCAATTTCCTCCAGGGGAAGCATGCCTCCAACATTTCATAATGCTCCAGTAGTTTGTACTGTTCCCCTATTGCTTCTCCTCTGATGTTTTGATTTCATAAGTTCTTTTCTTGCAGATGAAAACTCTTGAGTTGGAAAAGGTATTCATGCAGCGAGATTTAGCTAGGCTAATGGAACTGACCAAAGAAGAGAAAGAAAATGCAAATACCAGAAATACCAGCTTGAACATCTAAGAAAAAACCCTAAAAACAACAGTGAATGAGCAGGTAAGGTTCACACCTGTTTTGATACCATGTTGGGATGACAAACGAAAGGAGTGGCAACCCAAAATTCTGCAGTAAAAGGAAGAAAATCCAACACTAAGGAAGTGTGCTAGAGAGACAAACATGACCAAGCATGAATGTGCTATATATTAGATGTACACATGCACATAAAAGAGAAAATGTGACAGCCACTAGACAACGCCAAAGGTGTATTCTCGGTAGGTATAAAACAATTGTATTAGAGAGCTTGAGCTGAATGATAAAAGATGATTTACGAATGAGGTTTGAGTTGTGTATTGTAGGGTATCCACCCACGAGGGGTTATTGGGCTACATAAGTAGGGTGCACTCCCCAAGAAAGTTACCCAAAGTATCAAAGTTGACTAGGTTGGCCTTAACTATCACCTAGTAATATAGTAGATGATGGCCTTAGCCATAATTAATTCCTAACTAAATGAGTAAATGACACAATATGAGATAGCCGTGGCCAGATGTGATGATTATACCATTCTTAACAACCTTGGTAAGATTGATGTTTATGATGAATGGCTTCTTCCAGCGTTCAAAGCTGCATTGGTTAGTATGTCTGAAAATAACAGTATAAATAGAATCATCTCAGAGTGAATCACCAACCCCCTAAAGAGATTGAAGATATGGGAATTTCACCATACCAAGAAATAGTAGAAGTATGTAACAAAATAGTTCTATTTCACCATTCATGTTTTTGGTGAATTCTCAATATTTTATTTTTTATTATTTTTAGATCATATATATATATATTGCCATCCCAAACTGGTCATCCTCTGAAAATTTGTGGGATGTCCTCTAGCCATTCCAGTCACCCCTTCTTCTGCACCCCCCACCATTCCCCTGTTTCGGAAACTTGTGCAACTTAGGATTTGCAAGTCTGAGTTGACTGGGCACAGTCTGGTAGTGCTCGTATCTAGAATTTAGTTCTAACTTCTATGTGATGTTCCTAATTGAAGAAGCAGAAATGCTTGTTTGTAATGCATTGATAAAATAATCCATGATCTCAACCATTGGTTATGTCGTGAATATTTGTGAGAGATTGCACCTTAATTGATTTCAATAGCAGAACAAGATGCTCCAATTTGTTTTGAAATTTGATAAGTTAACTTCATTGGATAGTTGATGTTGATTGAGAATGCCTTTGTGAAGTTCTTTAAACTTAAACAAGAGTATATTATTGGGTGGAAATTTTAAGACAGTCATGTGATTGTTTTAATTTAATTTGTTGCAAGTTCTCATAAAATATTGGACATTAGAATGGCATAAGAATCAACTTCTTACAAGCAAACAGTAGAAGCATTCTTTGAAATTTATACCTTAATTGCTGGAAAGGACCATCATTCAGATGGCCTTTTTGCAACAGTTTCTGGACTTTTGTGTTGTTTTATGTTTGGGTTTGAACAATTTCATGGTGCAGAATTGTATTGTTTTCTTTTTGGTTTTGAACAATTTCATGGTGTAGAATTGTGTATGAACTATGAAAAGGATAATTTGAGATCAGGCTTGGATTTTAAGAATCATGTATATATGCTTTTGTTTATCATTCCCAATTATGGACCTTTCTGTATGTTGTTTCTGGTAGTAACAAATTAACAATTCTCTTCGTTTTAGAAGATCCATGAAATGTGGTGTCAATTTCTTTAGAAAAGTTTGATGTTTTGCATTTATATCATTCTCGTGGGCCCTACTTGCTCAAATCCCCTTTAAACATAATGAATGCTATATTTTAATATTTTCTACCTCAAACTGTCTCTTATGTAATTCTTCGAATGTTTGTTTGCAGCGTATTTTCCTATTGAAATTTCTTTGTGAGGAAGCCCTAAGCTCAATGACAATTCATGAACATCTTGATCAGTGTACAGAGATTTCGTTGGATCCGCAACAGAAATTATGCTCTCTTACTACAGAATGGAGAAATCTAAAAGCAAAAGAAGAACTTCTGGTCTTCCAGGCCACAAAGCAAAGTGCCAGAAGAGTTTGTACAACTGAATAGAATACTATGGAAATTAGACAGATGGCTGCTTTTGTCACCATGGAGGAAGGGACAAAATATGAAGTTGTCTATGAAAATGGAAAAAATATCTCCAAAGCTCTATCCACTAATAGTGGACTAGGTGGAAGCATGGAATTGGATCATGGAATTCAGGGAAATGGCTTAGTTGATGTGGATAAGCATCTGAATTATGCATATTCACCCAATGAAACTGGAAAATCACTGCTTTTTCATAAAAAGGACTCTGTGCCTGTTTGTAATGTACTAGTAAGTGGACAGGAAACCCATAATGTGCCAGTTCAGAAGGAGAGCTGTGTTGCAGGAAAAGAGCAAATGATGGAAAATGTATCACAGGGAAAATCTTCAGAAAATATTGATACATTTAATAGGAAAGAAACACATCAAGTTGAGAGCATGACAGGTCAGCTAAATGGCATTGGTGGAAATGGTCCAGAGAGTAGTCTAGACCAGCGGCTGTCTGTTTCAATGCCTAAAGAACAGAATATGGAATGCTCATTTGGGAGCAGTGGCAAGTACCTTTCTCAGGCCGATGAATCACTTTGTCATGAATTTATTGAGAAGAAAAAAGAGGTAGCGCAGGCAGGCCCAGATTTAAATTTAACGTCAATTGTGGAAATTGGAGTACTTGATGTCCCTTATTTAAGGGTTGAACAGGCAAATGGTGAACATGTTGGGCTTATGGATGTTGATTACTTAAGTGTTCATTTATCAACTCAGTCAGCAGAAGAGTCAAAAGCTAAATATGCTCATTTGGATAGGGGAATTGCAATTCATGGTACTGAAACTCTGCCTCATCCCTCTAAATGTCCGGAAATACACGATGTTGAATCAAATTTACAACCCCCTATACAGAGCGCCATTCAGATTTTGCAAGAAAATATCATCAGTCCAGAGGCCCAACTCTCAAAAGCCAGTGTACGAAGAGAATTTATGGGCAGAGATGGCATAGGTCGATTGTACTGGGCCTTAAGTAGGCACAGTAAGCATCCTTGGCTAGTGGTTGAAGTTCCACAAGCACAGAATAAAGGGATATCTCTTGCAGAAAATGAGAATGTTACAGGCATTTGGACGAGGCCTTGCGAGGGAGAAAGTATGAATGTCTCATTTCATTGTGAGAACAAGCTATTGCCAAATACCTTTGGTAAGATTTCATCTGGGGGAGTGATGGAGTTAATTGAGAACATGAGCAAGGAACCCCAACAAAAGTTTGGAGGAGGAAATGTAGTTGCTTCTACGTGGGTTTTGTATGAAACTGAGGCAGAAATTGAGGAGCTCCTCAGCTGGTTAAGAGACAAACACCCAAGAGAGAGAGAACTGGAGGCAACCATTTTTCAGTGGCAAAAATTAAGATCTCATCAATCAAAAAATGCTGTGTACAAGATATTCAAATGTTTCAAGTGAAGCAATTTAAAGATAATGCAAAATGTGGCATTTTCCCTAGTACTAAGGCTGCTTTGCTTCTGGAAAAGAAATTTGGTCCTTGTCTAGAATCTGAATCTTCCGAAGTTCCCAAGCATCGTGGGAGGAAACCAAAATTTCAGAATGATGAGAGAATGTATCGGTGTGAATGCTTGGAGCCTGTGTGGTCATCCCGAAGTCATTGTCTATCTTGTCATCATACATTTCTTTCTATTTCAGAGCTTCAGACACATAATGAGGGAAAATGTGCATTTAACAGAGCTTCAGTTCAGGAGGAGGCTACAGAGAATAACGATGTAACTCCAAAGGTGAAGAGACGAAAACGTGAAAGCGGTCACTGACAGGCAGTTTGTGTCTCTGAGCTAATGGAGACTGCCTCACAGACTCCAAATAAAAGTGGCAAGTCACATCTATCTTCAAAGTCTGGTAAATTTAAAAAGAAAAAAGTCAGAAGTATTCCATATGATTTGACATAGATATGCAAGAAATTTATAGTCCCATGTTCAAATAAATATTTAGTGCGTGGGATAGGCTTGATTGCCTCTAATGGTATAGCAAGCTTTGTTTCAGCACCTTATTATTCTCCTTCTCTTGATCTGCGTTTCCAAACAAGGTGGAGATCAATTAGATCCCTCTGCACCCAACCATTCAACTCTTGATGTTGTCTCTATATAATTAGGAGTGAGTTAATAAGTGGACAAACTCCATTTTACTGGTAAGTTTTTTTTTCGGCACAAAGTTCTGCCTGAGTGGCTCATTTGTTTGAAATTTTGACTGTCTGGTACAGTATTTTAAACCAAAATCTTCATAGACAGTTCCATGGTCAAGTTCAAGGGAACTATAACTTTCAACAACATCTCTAAGAAATTTGGAGAATATTTTTTGTATTAAAGAGATTGAGTTTATTCACTTATTAACTTACTCATTTTATTTTCACTTTTTTATTTGAATTCAAATTGCAATAGGTAAACCAAAAATAAGATCCATATGATAAACTTTACCCTGAGTACCATCCTCAAAATGAGGGGAAGTTCCAGGGAGGTTTTCCCCAGGAAATTTACCTGGAAAAAAAATGACCTAATTGTTACCAAATACTTGGAAATGAAGACTTTCATGGAATCTGAGATCATTTACAGGATAAACACCAGCAGGGCTGCAACCTATTGTACAGATTTCAGTTAGTCAGAAGGACCCATGTTCAAATGCAAACAGAGTTTCATACAGACAACATTGTTTTGATTACCAGGCTTTCCAGAAAATAAAGGGAATGAGGGAGACGAGGTTGACAATAGTCCACAGATAACCATATGATTCAATGGAACTTGAATTTGAGCTAGCATGCCCAGGGTGAAAGTGATGTGGGTTTATTGCTGCTTTCTCACCCACAAGACTGCCCAGAATTGGTCTAATGTGGCTATTTACTGCTGCAACTATGCTCAGACTTGCCTAGATCTGAGATTCATTATTGTTGGGAGGCTGAAACATCCGTATAAATGCCCAAATTATGCCTAGAATGAAGGATTAGGTTGTTAGAATACCTTAACATGCGCATACTAGCATAGGATACCTAGAAATTGTGCTCCTAATTGATCTGCTGTAAGTGACCTTTTAGCTAATGCTGTTTGATGTAGAAGACAATCCTGGGGATGCTTTGTGGCTGGCTAATGTAAAAAAAGCCCTTTCTTCAACTCAAAATATATGTATTCCTTTGCTCTGATATGTGTTGGAAAGAGTCCCTCTGTAAATCCAAAATGCCCCTGTATTTATTGGTAATAGGTACCATGTAGAAAAAAAATATAGCGACAAGTATTCAGATGTTTTTCTATTTTACTATTGAGTTTATTTAGATGAAAGTACTCAATTCATTTTTCCTTTTGCATGTAGCTAATAAAAACAATGAAGTGTATGGCTAAAGAAAATAGAGGAGAACATTACATAGTTTGGGTTTTTCCCTGGGTTGGTCTGTAGGTATTCAAGAATCAGATGAACCAAAAGTCTAATATCCTTATTTGGTTTTCAGAAAATCTAGCAAAGATGACTTCAGATGCAATTAAACATTACAAGGGAAGATGGAGAAAAAATGATTAGAAAAATGGTGCAAAGGATGTTTGGGAGGAAAAGCCTGAAAATTCAGGTACTTCACTTGGTTTAATGAATGTGAATGGAAGTTACAGAAATAATCTCCATATTGTTTTAATTTGCTGAGAGAACCAAAATTAGAGTGCAGTGTTTAATCTTCAGGTTGTTTGCAGGTTCCAAGACAAGTTATGATCATGAAGGTGAAAGAGGTTCATTTTACTGCCATGACATTTATAATTCATACTGCACAAAATTTGGAAGCTAGTTCACAAGAAAATGTATGAAATATAGCAATATTACTTCAAAGATAGGAAGAGAGATTGTATTGTGTCAGAAAAACATCCTGCCCTTTGATTTACATACAGTTGTTCATGTGCTTGTGAGTTGAGTAAAATGCCAAAAACATGTGTGGCCACAGACCAACATGCAGGAGTTTCCCTAAGTATGCCTGTGGGATCAAGGCTTATGAACACTAACCAAGGTAGCGAAAAGAGGCCTTTGCCTCTGCATGATCTATATAATTCTGCAGCCCCAGGTAATACCGCCATTCCTTTTAAAAATGAAATTTTTTCCATAAAAGTAACTTAAGTATGACTTTTAACTTAGTCTTGTAGCTCCTTTATGAGATCTCTCTGCATATGGCCTCTTTCATATTATGATGCTGCTATGGATTCCCTAGCTTCTACTCGCACTTTAACCCATCTGGTGAAGGTTGTTAACTGTTCCACAAAGGAAAAGGTAATTACCAATTTGTTTGTGATGTTACCTCTAGAGTTTATGTGTGTTATATTTGAGATTGAGGTAGATATTTTGTATTCATGAGCCTCTAATTTGTTTCTGTCTTTGGTGAATGCTCCCAGGTCCTAAGGGTTGCTGTTTTAACACAGAAAAAACTTGCTTTTCAAAGATACATTTGCAAGTGAGATGGTGGATATTGGGTTGCCACAAATTGTGCAAAACTTAAAATCACAAACCTGGAGTGATGAGGTTGGAAATCAATTTCTCTTTCGAGTGACCATAAGCTTCATTATTTTAAAATTTTCTTTTGGTGTTACAGATAGCTAATTATTTTGAGGATCTTGAAATGCTAATCATTTTATCCATTTATTTGTACAGGATCTAGTAGAAGCATTGAATTCCTTGGAAGAAGGGTTGAAAGATAGCATTAAAAGGCTAAGTTCTTTTGACAAATATAAACAAGAAGTTCTTCTAGGAAATCTTGATTGGTCCCCGGTGCATAAGGATCCATCATTCTGGCGTGAAAACATAAAAAAATTTGAAGATAATGACTTTCAGGTATGCTCATGGTAGTTTTCTACACAAAACCTTTTTATAGTAAACTCAGACACTATGTTGAGTGGGAAGCCCCACCCACTTTGTCATCGATGAACCTCCTCTCCGTTTGGGTTGGTGCATGTAGATTAGGGGGGTGTCCCTAATCTTAGAATACTATCCAACTTATAAATCTGCAATATAAACCCATAAAACATTAGAAAATAATGATCATTGGTTTGCAATGAATCTACCAAAGGGATAAAAAAATAGTTTACTGATTTTTTATGATGGAAATTCCTACATGTAACAATTTTAACGGTAAATGAATGGGAGAAAAGCGCTCTAAATAATAGTTAATCATCAAAATAAAGAGAAAAGTTATTTTAAGATAGATTGGCACCTCTGCTTATTTTCATTTATTCATAACTTTGTATTTATATGGAGACTCCGGCTTGGTGTGTCCAATGTTAATATCTCACTCCTTACATTTTCCTACGGGCATCTTCTAACACTGTTGGCAGGCATCTTTTCCATATGCTGGTGGACATTTTTTATCATGTCAGCGGGCATTTTTCTTCATGGCTGCAGGCATTTATTTAGTCGGAAATTTTATTCTCATATCAATCCATAAGGAATTCTATTTAAGGGTGCTAGCTCAATGGTAGAGCACCTACCTTATAGGCAGGAGGTTGGTGGTTCGATTCCACCGTGCCCTATTTATATTCTGAAACCACTAAAAATAGATAAATGACTAAATAAATGACCAAAATTTGCATATAAACAACCACCAGTACAATGTGATAGATAAGTGACAAAAAAAATGACCAAAATATGCATATAAATGACCACTTTTGAGTTGACGATCGTTGGTAGCAAATTAGTGGCAAATTAGTGGCCCTTTTCTTTTCTCATCAAGGAACAACATCATGTTGAAATCAACCATTCTGTGCTTGCAGCAGACATTAAACATGACGAGTTTAATCTGTAGAAAGATTTAAGACCTTCTCTTCTGTTTGCAGCATCTCATGAGCAAAAGACTGATATCATTTATGAAAAAGATATCAAACAAGAAGGGATTCACAGTCAAATCAACTCGCTGCTATTTTCAGAATTGCAGAAACCTGTTTATGAGCAGATCCATATATTAGAAGGGGAAGAAAGGATTGAGGGGCAAGCAGAGTTAACTTCATTCTATGATTCGGTAGTCGTTTATATGGATTTATGTTTTTCAGAAGCCTTCAGTTGTGCAATCTTTGGAATCAAAGAAAATGATGATTGTAAGTATGATCTGCAAATAGAAATTCCGCTGCTCGACATGAAGTGTTCTCTGAAATTTATCTGCATGCAAAAAGATGCTGTAAATAGTTCGATGTTATCATGGCTTCATTGGGAGCATGATGTCACTTGATAAGAAGCAATACAATGGCTAGAGTAGGGTAGCGTAGATGAATGCTCACAGCTGAGCATTTCAAGTTTGCATAATGCATGATGCTTGCATTTAGTGTTGTGATTGCAGTTTTGAAATAAAGACTCCATGCCCAATGGATGTAAGGCATTGCTAGCATGTTTATAGTTGAACATTTGTAAACAGATTACAGAGATTTGGTGGCATTTTAAACGACTCCATGCCCAACGGAACACTAGACTAGGTTCTGTATTTTTTTTATCCACGAAAGGCATTAGATATGTGGTTCTTGAAACCTCACTGGGAGGTTTTCATCCCCGAGTAGGAGCCAGTGTTACCTCCCCAAAAGTTTGTCGAGTTGATCATTTTTGGACGATAGTATGTCATTGGAAAATTCATTTCTAAGCTTCTTAAGGCTCATTGTTGATAGCTTTATGCATGTAATAAAGTTTGAAAGCATTAGATTGGGTTCTCATTTCAAAAATTTCAAAAGACAGGTTTCGATAGCTAAGCACTTTTTTAAAACGGTTCCTAAGCTACCGAAAGCTCTGCTTTCGGCAGCTTAAACGAAATTTTCAGAACTCTTCAAGCTACCAAAAGGAAAGGGACGTGTCATGTATCGTGGAATAGTTTTCGGTGTTTAGGAAGTTACGACAGTTGTTCATTAGCCATCGAAACAGAGCTTTTGGTAGCTAACAGAAATTAAGCTCAGACTTACTAGCTACCGAAAGCCTAAAAATCACAGAAAAATGGCTATTTTTGCACAGATCCAAGTTTTATCATTCTAAAGGACATGAGGATGGTTTCTAAGTGAAGGTTACAATTAATAGGATCTGTTTCAATGTGCTGTTCCAGTAGTGAAGGTGCCAGCAAGATGGAAATAATGAAGAAATGTGGCGTTTTTACTGTCCCTAGTCATCATTTTCAAATAGCGATTCCGAGCGGCTGAAAAATCATTTTGTTCCTAACATGTCAGAGCACAATAACCTCTCTTCGTTTTCCTATAGGTGTTGCAGGTTGAGAGAATCAAATCCGTCACTGAGGCCCAATTTGTGGATCCCAGAATCTGCCTATTCGACACATGTTCTTGAAATGCAGATCTCGGGCAAACCAAAACGATTTTCAAAGATCTGAGAGAGGTTTTTGCTCACAAAAATAAATGCACAATAACCTCTTTCAGTTTATACACAGGTGTCACATAGCTGGATAAATGAGCCCATCTCTGAGCCTCTTTTCAGCAGTTTCAGCAGAAATGACGTTTTTACTGTGCAGAATCATCATTTTCAAATGATGATTCTGAGCGACTCGAGAGTCATTCTAAAAATCGCTCGGAGGTTTTTCTTCCTAACATGTAAGAGAACAAAAAAATCTCTCAGTTTTCCTACAGGTGTCATAGATTGGGAGAATCAAACCCATCTCTGAGCCCCATTTTTCAGCAGTTTTGCCAGTTAAAAAAATGATTTTCCCCGTTTTTTTTTTTAAACGGTTTGATCTTCTATTTGGAGGATTTCGACCCAGCTTCTGGGGATCTGGGGAAGAGATTGTAGTGGCTATAAATCCCAGAACTGATGTAAGAGAATGGTTGGAATTTGGGGACTTTTTCACATGTTGTAAACTCTAAGCTCTTATGTTATATCAGAAAAAACAAGCTTCTTTCGCCATTAATTGTTCAGATTTCCATCTTCTGTCTATTCTGTACTTGCATTTGAAAACTATATTCATGCTGTTATGTTTAGTTACACTTGATGACTGTCATCTTATCAATGTATTCATAAGCTTAACTCTGCAAGTATTATGTTATTATTGTAATCTGCCATTCATATATATGCTTTTATGTATGATTCTGCTGGTATGATAGTTACTTCTCCACACACTCATTATTTACAAACCCCCTGAGCGTTAGTGGTTGAGAGCCTTGCCCTTTTGAGCACATTTAGATAAGTTTTGAGTGGATGAGGATTGACCAAGTCATCCAACTTGATTCAGCCTTTTTATATTACTAATATTTTGATTAAGTTACCAGGCTCTTTCGACTGCAACCTAGAAAGACTCCTGGAGTGATAACAAAACGACATCGTTGCCGGGGAGAGGAGATTGAAGCTCAGCTTCCCTGGGAGAACGACATAGATCCAGCTTTGATGATAGACAAAGACTGGACATTTTCTTGGTTGTAATCATCTATCTGGAGACTCCATGAAGGATGGATTCAGTGGCCACTCCATTGCTCAGAAATCTGTTGGCGACTCCATTGGTATGAAATGAACCAGATCTTAGAAAAGAGGTATGCTTTCTGCGATTTCTCAAACATTTCTGGATACCCTCACCTAGTACCTAGTAGAGATGAATGGGAAAATAGTCTTCCCATTTTTCGAGGAGAAGAGTGGGAAGTGCCAGCTGAACACTTGCTGGATTTTCATGACTTTATTCATCGGCTTGGAATTATACATGAGGATGTTCAAATTAAGCTTTTCAGATACTCATTGGAGGGAGCAGCCCTTGATTGGTGCCGATCTCTTCTAGATTTAAGTATTCACTCATTAGCACGTTTTCATGATGCTTTTCATTTGTTTTGTAGAGATGAATTTCCAGTTGAAAGTCTCTTTGAAGATTGCTGTGATGAATTTGAGAAGCAAGTTCAGTAGGGAGTAGTTCATTCTTCTGTTTGTAAAAAGAAAAATTATGTGGTTAAGGAAGAGCTTCTTGATACAATGAATTATGAGGATTGCATGGTTGTAGATGCATCAGGCCTTGTCTTTGATGCACCTGTTACTTTTGATTCGTATGAAGAAATAGTTATAGAAGAAGAATCTACTGAAATTTTTCAAGAGGCTTTCTACAATATGATTTCACCTGTAAGTGAAGAGAAAGATCAGAAGATTGTGGGTTCTTCTTTGCACAATGCAGAGGTTTTTTGTTCTCTGATCTTTGATGATTATGAAGATGAGGAAGAACAGATTTCTACAGCAGATGATGTTGTCTTGAGCCACAGCCAGTCCATATATGACAGCTACGAATCTGATTTTGATGAGCCTTTTTCTTTGACCATCAAGGAACAACATCATGTTGAAATCAGCCATTATGTGCTTGCAGCAGACATTAAACATGATGAGTTTAATCTGCCAAAAGATTTAAGACCTTCTCTTCTGTTTGCAGCATCTCATGAGCAAAAGACTGATATCATTTATGAAAAAGATATCAAACAAGAAGGGATTAGCAGTGAAATCAACTCGCTACTATTTTCAGAATTGCAGAAACCTGTTTATGAGGAGATCCATATATCAAAAGGGGAAGAAAGGCTTGAGGTGCAAGCAGAGTTAACTTCTTTCTATGATTCGGTAGATGTTTATATGGAGTTATGTTTTTCAGAAGCCTTCAATTGTGCAATCTTTGGAATCAAAGCAAATGATGATTGTAAGTACACTAGTACAAAATGAGAGATAAGTGACCAGGTGACCAAAACATTTGGTCACCACAACTTTTTCAAGGGATAAATGACCAAAATTGAGAAATTTTAAGTGAACTGACTAAAAATGACCAAGATAAATGACCAATTTGGTCATGGGATAAGAACTAAACTAAAAATGACCAAGATAAATGACCAATTTGGTTAGGAGATAAGAACTAAATTAAAAATGACCACAAAACAATTGGTCATTTTTAGTTGTGTCATTCCAGCGATGGAAAATTATAATTTTGAAAATTATAATTTACTAAATTTTAACACTGTAGATGGATTCGGAGGCCCCCGTAAAGGAGGCCTCCGAATCCATCTACAGTGTTAAAATTTAGTAAATTGTACATTAATACTACACAACTTGGATTATTTTTCAATACATGTCTTCTAAGAGATCATTTCTTTGAAGCCATCCCAATACCTATTGTGTTAGATGATAGGAGAATATTCTAAGGGATCATTTCTTTGAGTTCATATTTTGTTTGAACAAAACCATTATCGTTTGACCATCTCGACAGTCTGATATATTAATCCTTGATTTTAACTGATTGATTTTCACTCACTTGCATGGGATGAGGTTTCGTGTTGGAGGCACCCTAAGACATAACTATTTATTTTGGTTATAATGATAGGTGTGAGTTATGGGTTTATTTTGTTTCCCTCTAATATTTATGAAACTTGGTAGTTGTACTTTAATTTTGGCATCTTGATACTTTTTAGGTTATTCTCTTGGCTTTTCTATATGAATGTTTATCTCTTCTAAAGATTCTAGTAAGCATAAATTTAGAAGAATATCATGGCCTTTTTTGTGGCCATTTTTGTTCCCTAATAATTTCACATGTGAAATGGAGTAATCCAAGAACCTTTGTTAATTTTGATATCAAGTTTTAACAAAGTAGAGACTTTGCTCTCAAAATTTTAACATGGTTAATGCATACATGCACATGTGTGATAGTGTGAGAGAGAGTTGCATTAGAGTTCAATTTTAGTAAGAAGATCACATTAAATGGATTGCATTAAGAGTTCAACTTTAGTAAGAAGATCACACTGAATGGATTGCATTGAGAGCTCAACTTTAATAAGAAGATCACATTGAATGGATGGCATTGAGATTTCAATTTAAGTAAGAAGATCACATTGAATGGAGCGTATCATTTACAATCATACTTATATAACATAAATCATAACATTTATGAATAAATTTAAATGGATCATTATACAAGCATGCTATTAATTTTTTCAAAATAAACATATTACATATACTCACGATTTTTTTACGACATTGTTTGCCCTCAAAGAAGTAATTGCTAGTTAATAAATTTGAGGATGTATGTATGTGTGCATACATTGAATAAGACTAAGATACATTTTAACACTAAATATTTGAAGCACAAAAGCTTTACATTTCAATTTCTTTTTGATATTTAAAATTGTATAAACTACTTATTTCATATATACAGAAGGAAGAAGTCTAAAACTGCGATGATTTCGACTTCCTGATGGGTTTTGGCCAGAATCTGACAATGATTTCTTTAAGAAATATAAATTTTGTGTTGTTCAAATAATGATTATGAATTCATAAATGGATTCAATGCCCTCAAAAACCCCAAGGAACCCATATTTTTAGATTGTAAACATTGTTATTTGGAATTTTAAGAATTCCTTTGAAATTTCTATTGGATTCTATCAAATTCATGCTAGAAAAAGCCCTCAAGAATGGTTGAAATTGTAGCACTTTTAAGCTACATGCATACAGAAGTTGTCTTTTTAAGTTTAAGTGACAATTTCTTCTTATTTTTTTCAAATTTTATTTATATTTTAGAATTTCGACCTCCCTAGCACAAGGCCCAACTCCACAGGACTCAAGGCTTGAACCCGTGACCTCCCCGCGCTGGGAGAGTGTGTGTGAGCTAACCCTTAGGGCTATAAAATAGTTAAGCTTAATTAAAAGAAATTGATCATTTTATTTAAAAAAAATCAATTTTAATGTTAAATTTTGAGAAGATTTAACCAAAGTAAGGTTTAATGTATAGAGTAGTATAGAAATATTTTACTCGACCTAGAGTTCCGGAGTAACAATAATAAAAAGAAAAATCTATGGAATCCGGACACATGCAATAAAAACAGTGGCACAAATAAAACTCTTTTGCAAGTGAGAGGAGTATATATAAATATTTCACTAAATTGTGATAACAGATTAGATGTTAAGGTTGAAAACTGGCATTTCGATTATTTTTAGCAATGAACAGAGGTCTCATATGAAACACATGAAGCCTTTAGGTTGGTTTGATTGGAACACATGCATTTGAGATCGATCAGTATCTCTCATTTATATAATTATGCCAATGATTCTTCCACCATATTCCTACCACCATATTCCTATGCCTGCCCAAATCCTTTGTTTCTACAATTCAAAGTGTTGGCATTCTAAGGTATTTTTCACTCTCCCCGATTTTGTCTTTTTGCACTTCAATTTTCTTTCTTGATCTTCGAGTTATATATATATTAGTTCTATATTATAATATAGCTATATATTATTAGATATAAAATAAATAACAAAAACATAAAAAAAATATATATTAAATAAACACAAGAAAAACACAAATCATTATTTTCATTTTGGTTTTCCTCCCTTTCCATTTGGGACTCAAACGGATGGAACCCTCATGTGTTGCAGGGGTGTCGAAGCTGAAGACGCCATAGGTCCTTCACCCCAGGCAAGATCTTCTCTTCAGTTGGACCGTCTCTTCACTCTTGGAAGGTGAGTCTTCCTCTTCAATGATATTGACTTGGGAGAGTGACTAGGGTTTTGCAGGTTTCGCCCGCGAAGGGAGTCAGTATGAGGGCTACATAGGACAATGTATGATGACGAGGTAGTGGTTTTCCTCCCTTTCCATTTGGGACTCAAACCGATGGAATCCTCATGTGTTGCAGGGGTGTCGAAGCTGAAGACGCCATCGAAGGAGGGGATTTAGGTAGATCACTAAAATGAGAGAAACCTTGGATTATGAATCAATGTACTTGAGTTTTGGGGATGTTCACCATCTTCCATTTTCACAGTCAAGAATGAGCTCTGTGGAACGGAATGGATCTCACTTTCCACTTGATGGCAAGGAATTGAATGTTAATGGGTGGAATTTGTACTGGTTAATGGACCAAAGTGTGGAGGATTCCACCAGGCATAGAGTGAAGACAATGCCAAGGAGCAGTGTAAAAATGGGTCTCACCGTGGTTTGAGCATGGGTCTTCAACGATGGAGGATGCAATTCTCTTCAAGCGGTTCCTGGAGTTTTCAATCAAAAGGTTTTCAAGTAATATTTCAACAATTCAATTTATAAATTGATCATTATAGGGATAACTTGCTTTTCCTCCCTTTCCATTTGGGACTCAAACAGATGGAACCCTCATGTGTTGCAGGGGTGTCGAAGCCGAAGACGCCATCGAAGGAGGGGATTTAGGTAGATCACTAAAAGGAGATAAACATTGGATTAGGAATCAATGTACTTGAATTTTGGGGATGTTTACCATCTTCCATTTTCATAGTCAAGAATGAGCTTTGTGGAACGGAATGGATCTCACTTTCTTCCATTTTCATAGTCAAGATTGAGCTTTGTGGAACGGAATGGATCTCACTTTCCACTTGATGGAAAGGAATTGTATGTTAATGGGTGGAATTTGTACTGGTTAATGGACCAAAGTGTGGAGGATTCCACCAGGCATAGAGTGAAGACAATGCCAAGGAGCGGTGTAAAAATGGGTCTCACCATGGTTCGAGCATGGGCTTTCAACGATGGAGGATAAAATGCTCTTCAAGAGGTTCCTAGAGTTTTCGATCAAAAGGTTTTCAGGTATGCTTTCAGCAATTCAATTTATTAATTGATCATTATAAGGATAAAACTTGCTAGGTTTATCCTTCTTTTGGTTTGAACAAGTCCCAAACAAAGGAATCCTAGAATTTAGTCCCTCCCCTCTCGAGTCCCCAGTGAACTTCTCTCTTAAATAGATGTCCCTTAGTTGTAGTAATGGTCCATTTGATGAACCCTGGAAAAACATGCTGAAGAATAAATACATTCATCACAGATGTTTCGATCTTATAGGAGAACCATTGTCTGCAGGATACTTGGGAAATGGGCTGCAATTATGATAACCTAAGGAGGCCACCTCATAGGACGTATGATTTATTTTCATTTTTAGTTAAACACCGGTTAAGGTTAGCATGATTTCCAAATTCCCTAGATGTCTCTTGTCCATTAGTTTTGTATGTAGTATTCTCAAAACAAATCCTTTAAGTTTTTTCCAATCCCAGATAGCATTAATTGTGTTCCAAATTTTTAAATTGGTGTTTAGCACAAAGGATTTCGTAATTGTACATAATACATATTGTCAATTTTTTGGGGGTTAAACTTTGTAAGAAATTGTTATTCTCTACACATTTTAGGTGAGCACTTCACTCATCATTTGGAGCACCAAAGAAAGATCATAAGAATTTCCATCGAAGACAATCATATGAATATAAGGGCAGGGAGGGTAGATTTGGAATTAGAATCCATGGGAGAAAAGAGACGGTTAAGACCTTTCAATGTAAGTCAAAAGGTAGTAAAAAAGTATTAATAATTTAATGTAAATGTCGTTGAAATGATTACAATTTCAAGACAAGTTAATTCAAGGTAGGTTGGATCTCCTTGCATTGGTTGTTAATGACCTTGTGATTTTAAGTTATGTTTAGACACATAGAATATCCACCAGCATGATGATTGTGTTTCTATAATTTTTACTAATCATAGAACAATGAACCATGGGAAATCCTGTCATTCAGGTGATTTGACACCCTGGTTTCACATAGACAAGCTCAATTACCTATCAATGTTATGCCATTCGCTAGATATGCATGTAATAAAGAAACATATCTTGAACCTGTGACAAACTGCTGGTAGCTGCCACATGCTGGTAGATGCATTAAAGGGGGGTAATCAGATGTGACAAACTGTTGGTACCTGCCACATGCTGGTAGATGCATTAAAATGGGGATAATTAGATGTGTGCATCCTGTGTTATCTGGGATGTGGGAATTTATAATCATTCTATACAGCGCATATGCTGCAATCATTCTATACAGCGCATATGCTGCAATCATCCTAGCTTAGGTGATTCAGTGGGTATTCAGTAAAAAAACATTAGCAATGATACTTTGGCCAAGCTAGCCAGAACAGTGCAATCTTTAAAGGAGGAGAAGAAGCAGAGGTTGCAAAAGGTAATGCCTGTTTCCTTTGAAAATAGATTATATGCTTGATTCCCTACATGTTACTCTGAATTAATGAACGACATATTATCAAATAGTAATACTTGACACATAGACAATGCTCGTGGTTTGCATTGAGGTTAAATTGCCATTCTGAGAAAATATTATATCTTAATACATTTTTAAGTAATCCTGGTGAGATTTATCATTTAACCTAATGATATTACTTAGGATGTATGTGCTATATATTAGAAAATAATATGCTGAGGGGATTCCCTCAAAACTAGTTGTAATCCAGTGCCTTTAAATATGTTACAAAACTTCAAAAAATTGAAGTTGAGCAGTATATAAGTAGGTAAACTTTTAGAATATATATTTAAATTATTGAAAATGTTATGAAAAGAAACTGCCAAGTTCCCTTCATTATCCATAGTGAAGTTTCCCTGGTAAAGACATTTTGTACTCTATCCTTGTCTAAAATTGGATGGTGTATTGTACAAATCAGAGGAATCATTGTTCTTGTAAACATTGGGCTCATACAGACAGGCTAGCACACAGACTAAACCAAGGTTCTCTCTTCATGGGGCTTCAAGTATGGGAGCAAAGATTTCCTGTCTCATTGAGATTTTACCATATTAAAATCACTGCAAACCAACCAATTGGTCTCCATTAGCTCTTTGGCCATCCAACACCAAAAGTCTGCTCATTTGAAGGCATTGTTCGAAGCATAAGTTCAGGAACTACGAGAGTATGGCTATCTAGGTGGAGCAACACGTAGAGCAATATTTGGTTCAGGTCGACTCCCCACCCAATGATAACTTCATTCTATGCCACCCTTTCAAGTTTCCTTCCTTGTGAGTTGGGTTGTATGCAAATGAACCTATCCATATAAAAATAAGTCGAGTCTTGACTTTTTGCAAACAAACAATATCTAAATCTTTCAATGTTTGGCACAACCATCTGACATTGTATTTACAGAAGGAGAGATATTGAACATTCCAAGAGAATCCTTTCATTCAAGAGGGAAAAATCCTATCCTGCCTTCATCTCTATTTCCAATATCCATACCATCTTCTTGATTCAATGCCCCAAATGAATTGGATATCATTTCTAGAATCAATGGGAAAAATCATGTGGCGTCTTAGGTTTCCTTTGTTGTTTTATGTTTTTGCATGATTCAGCATGTGGGAAGATATTGAGAATTCCTTTGAAGTTTGAACATCATTGTGGCTTTGGGAGATCCAAGGGCTAGAAGCTGCAGCTTTGGGTGCAATGCTGGTAGAATGTGAGAGGCTTTTAATGCCCAACAAAGAGGCAATTAGCTGAAGGGTGGCTTGGGTTTGAGGCTGCTTGCTAGCTTTGGAGCCCTTTTGACACACATCTGTCCAACCATCATGTCTAGCATTCGAAGCTAGAGGGGCCTGGCAAAGAGCTTGAGGTACAGGGGTTGTAGTCAGCAACTTAACCATATGGGTACAGTCTTTAATACGGTGCTTTGGCTTTGACAATGGAAACATGTGTTGATCAAATTAACAACTGGGTTATTCCTACAGATCAGAGCTTGCTGCCTTGCACTACATGATGGTCACACCTTGTGATCTCATTAAACCTAAAAATAAAAATCTCTTGGTTAGTTTTCTTGCACTTGGAAATGCCAGCCAAATGGCTCTCAGGCTTCTAGAATCAAAGACTAGATCATGTTCTTAGTGGGGATACTTATACAACTGGAAAAGTATCCAACTAGGGCATGGATGCTATATTCACAAGTATCCTTATATTCATCAGAAGAAATTTTAGCTCGAGGATCAACAAGAAGGACTGAAACATTCCCGTGTGGTAAACCTTGCGGACAAACTTGCAAGACTTCTGGGGTGCCATTCTTCCCATGTTTCTGTCAACACTATGGCCAATACTGGGAGTAAGGTCCCTGCCCATATTGTTGGAAACGCCAACCTATGGATACTGAAACTAAATGCACATTAAGGCCAACAAATATAAAGCATGCAAAGTGTAACATCAGCAAAAGAAGGAGTAATTGTGACAGGACCACCAGCAAACCCTCCTAGGTAATGACCCCTACCAGAGATTGATCTTCACTTAGAAAAATTGAAAAGATTATCAAAAACAATGAACACCACCTTGGATGTTGGCTTTAGCCTTTAGGTGGAACTTCAATGATTTGATCATTCATGTTCTTTGATTGGTTCCTTTATTAACAATATTTCCTGAATTCACAAAGCCTGAAGCTTTTCCTCATATTGTTCCCTTTCATGTTGTAGCTGAGAATTTGACGAATGGGTCTTTATGGTCTGATGTTGTCTTTGTTATCACATTTGGATTTCCTTTTTTTGGTAGTTTCTTGTTAACCTAGTTGATCTTTTGCTGCCTTTGGGATTCTTCCCTTTGGACTTCAATCAATGTTGTTGCAGAAAAGCCAACTAGCTCCTCTCCTAGGTATTTTTCCACCCAACTACATTTCTTTCTTCTTTCTCACTTTTTGAAACCACTCTGGTCTGTGGTAGTGTAAAATTTTCCTCCTTGTTGCAACTATTTTGGATGCTCTGCCATCTGATGGTCTGTTCTGTTTTTTTGTAACATCTTGTATCTAAAAGCCATATTTTCATAAACTACAGGATTGTTATGAAAAGTCCTATAACACTTTAGGACAATTCCCATCACACTTATCCTCAGGATTATGCTGTCCAGTAATATGTTTCTTAAATCTAGTTTACACAAATCCTGGCACCAAGCATGAAACCTTCCTTGAGCTTACTTTTGTCAGAAAGAATAAAATTGCCCAGAGTGTTACCAAGTACCAACTACATCCATCACCTCCTCATGCCAAATATGTAAAGGAATACCGGGAAGTCTTACCCACACAGGGTTTGTGTATATGACATGGAAACTGGGTCAAAGTCTGGAAATGACAGTTTCACAAAAGGACTGGCTCTAATGACTCTTTCTTCCATTTGGTTTCTGAAAATAACCTATGAAAAGACCTTTTGCACATAAGTTTACCAAAATGTATATAGATCAGTTTGCAATGAGCCAGATTGTAAGTGCTAAACTGTTTGATCAGAATCCGTTGAAACAACTGATAAGGCCTCTTTTGTTGTAGTAATTGTTACTATCTTGTGTCATCTTGGAATAAACGTGCACCACCAGAGATAGTTAGTTCATGGACCAAGACTCCCAACATTTTAATACACACACAGGATGACACACATACACAGACACACATATGCTTTTTTCACATTTTCATGAACCAGATGTTTGGATAGCATTCTGTACAGGGAACCGAACACTACCCTAAAAGTGAGACATCTCCTAAATGGAAAAATTTCTGTGAAGAGGTTTGGATGATGTCACTTTGAGAAGGCATTAATCCAACCATGGATTTTCTTAGATGTTGGAGGCTAAAATAGATGGAAAATCAAAAGCTTGCATGATCCCAAGAATGGGATGAACAGGGAGATAGGTACTTGGTTTCGGTCTTATGGTGCTAGTCTACAGAAGGGATGAATGCCAAATGAATCAAAACATAAACTAGGCCATAAATAAAGGAAATAGTAGCATCACCTCCTTAACCACTGCATCCAACACATTGAAATATCTGAGATGCACGCAGTTTAGCAAAACTTCGACAAAAACAATAAGTAACTAACCCTTATTTGTAGCAAATAGGTCAAGGAAATTTCGTAACACTTCAATTGAACTGACTATATAGCACTTAGCTTAAGCTAAGGTCTCAAGCATGTAATTCCAATTTCAGACTGGAGACAAAAATGACTAAACCAACATGCAACTTATTATCTTAAACTAGAAATAAAAATCCCTCTTAGAAAAACAAGAATCATTGGATCTAAAGAAGGCTGCCTCTCGCCAAGAAAGTTAGGAGCTAAAGACTGGATAAAATTTAATAATAATGTTCAAAATTAAGGTCCTTCTACTTGTACTTTAAGGTGGTCACATTTTATTTATTTAGCTTGTCATGCTTTGAGAAGAGAGAATTTCTTGTTTAGCCTTCCAAAGGTCAGATGGGCATTTGTACCCTTTGATCTTTGAGACCACTTTAGTAAGACTCTTTCATGAGAAAATTTGGTTTCTCCTGACTAAGCAGGCAACATAAATTTTGGTGTTTGTGTGGCCCCATCCTTAGTGAAAGGTTTCTATGTAGTTAGGATGAGTTATCCAAATATTCGGCTTTAGCAGAACGAACCCAACTTAATCTCACTTATGGAGCAGCACTGTTTCCTCTCTCCATATGAATTAACATTCAATGGTGATAAATAACCAATTGCTGAATCCATAATGAAGGTTCCCACAACTAAAAGGAAACCATTTTGTTTCAAAGCATCAACTGCCTGAGGAAAACCCACACCTTCAGAAATACAGAAGGCAAACGGGAAGCATAAAATTCCAAAAAGATTTGAAGATGATCCGATGAAAACCAATTTCCTCCAGGGGAAGCATGCCTCCAACATTTCATAATGCTCCAGTAGTTTGTACTGTTCCCCTATTGCTTCTCCTCTGATGTTTTGATTTCATAAGTTCTTTTCTTGCAGATGAAAACTCTTGAGTTGGAAAAGGTATTCATGCAGCGAGATTTAGCTAGGCTAATGGAACTGACCAAAGAAGAGAAAGAAAATGCAAATACCAGAAATACCAGCTTGAACATCTAAGAAAAAACCCTAAAAACAACAGTGAATGAGCAGGTAAGGTTCACACCTGTTTTGATACCATGTTGGGATGACAAACGAAAGGAGTGGCAACCCAAAATTCTGCAGTAAAAGGAAGAAAATCCAACACTAAGGAAGTGTGCTAGAGAGACAAACATGACCAAGCATGAATGTGCTATATATTAGATGTACACATGCACATAAAAGAGAAAATGTGACAGCCACTAGACAACGCCAAAGGTGTATTCTCGGTAGGTATAAAACAATTGTATTAGAGAGCTTGAGCTGAATGATAAAAGATGATTTACGAATGAGGTTTGAGTTGTGTATTGTAGGGTATCCACCCACGAGGGGTTATTGGGCTACATAAGTAGGGTGCACTCCCCAAGAAAGTTACCCAAAGTATCAAAGTTGACTAGGTTGGCCTTAACTATCACCTAGTAATATAGTAGATGATGGCCTTAGCCATAATTAATTCCTAACTAAATGAGTAAATGACACAATATGAGATAGCCGTGGCCAGATGTGATGATTATACCATTCTTAACAACCTTGGTAAGATTGATGTTTATGATGAATGGCTTCTTCCAGCGTTCAAAGCTGCATTGGTTAGTATGTCTGAAAATAACAGTATAAATAGAATCATCTCAGAGTGAATCACCAACCCCCTAAAGAGATTGAAGATATGGGAATTTCACCATACCAAGAAATAGTAGAAGTATGTAACAAAATAGTTCTATTTCACCATTCATGTTTTTGGTGAATTCTCAATATTTTATTTTTTATTATTTTTAGATCATATATATATATATTGCCATCCCAAACTGGTCATCCTCTGAAAATTTGTGGGATGTCCTCTAGCCATTCCAGTCACCCCTTCTTCTGCACCCCCCACCATTCCCCTGTTTCGGAAACTTGTGCAACTTAGGATTTGCAAGTCTGAGTTGACTGGGCACAGTCTGGTAGTGCTCGTATCTAGAATTTAGTTCTAACTTCTATGTGATGTTCCTAATTGAAGAAGCAGAAATGCTTGTTTGTAATGCATTGATAAAATAATCCATGATCTCAACCATTGGTTATGTCGTGAATATTTGTGAGAGATTGCACCTTAATTGATTTCAATAGCAGAACAAGATGCTCCAATTTGTTTTGAAATTTGATAAGTTAACTTCATTGGATAGTTGATGTTGATTGAGAATGCCTTTGTGAAGTTCTTTAAACTTAAACAAGAGTATATTATTGGGTGGAAATTTTAAGACAGTCATGTGATTGTTTTAATTTAATTTGTTGCAAGTTCTCATAAAATATTGGACATTAGAATGGCATAAGAATCAACTTCTTACAAGCAAACAGTAGAAGCATTCTTTGAAATTTATACCTTAATTGCTGGAAAGGACCATCATTCAGATGGCCTTTTTGCAACAGTTTCTGGACTTTTGTGTTGTTTTATGTTTGGGTTTGAACAATTTCATGGTGCAGAATTGTATTGTTTTCTTTTTGGTTTTGAACAATTTCATGGTGTAGAATTGTGTATGAACTATGAAAAGGATAATTTGAGATCAGGCTTGGATTTTAAGAATCATGTATATATGCTTTTGTTTATCATTCCCAATTATGGACCTTTCTGTATGTTGTTTCTGGTAGTAACAAATTAACAATTCTCTTCGTTTTAGAAGATCCATGAAATGTGGTGTCAATTTCTTTAGAAAAGTTTGATGTTTTGCATTTATATCATTCTCGTGGGCCCTACTTGCTCAAATCCCCTTTAAACATAATGAATGCTATATTTTAATATTTTCTACCTCAAACTGTCTCTTATGTAATTCTTCGAATGTTTGTTTGCAGCGTATTTTCCTATTGAAATTTCTTTGTGAGGAAGCCCTAAGCTCAATGACAATTCATGAACATCTTGATCAGTGTACAGAGATTTCGTTGGATCCGCAACAGAAATTATGCTCTCTTACTACAGAATGGAGAAATCTAAAAGCAAAAGAAGAACTTCTGGTCTTCCAGGCCACAAAGCAAAGTGCCAGAAGAGTTTGTACAACTGAATAGAATACTATGGAAATTAGACAGATGGCTGCTTTTGTCACCATGGAGGAAGGGACAAAATATGAAGTTGTCTATGAAAATGGAAAAAATATCTCCAAAGCTCTATCCACTAATAGTGGACTAGGTGGAAGCATGGAATTGGATCATGGAATTCAGGGAAATGGCTTAGTTGATGTGGATAAGCATCTGAATTATGCATATTCACCCAATGAAACTGGAAAATCACTGCTTTTTCATAAAAAGGACTCTGTGCCTGTTTGTAATGTACTAGTAAGTGGACAGGAAACCCATAATGTGCCAGTTCAGAAGGAGAGCTGTGTTGCAGGAAAAGAGCAAATGATGGAAAATGTATCACAGGGAAAATCTTCAGAAAATATTGATACATTTAATAGGAAAGAAACACATCAAGTTGAGAGCATGACAGGTCAGCTAAATGGCATTGGTGGAAATGGTCCAGAGAGTAGTCTAGACCAGCGGCTGTCTGTTTCAATGCCTAAAGAACAGAATATGGAATGCTCATTTGGGAGCAGTGGCAAGTACCTTTCTCAGGCCGATGAATCACTTTGTCATGAATTTATTGAGAAGAAAAAAGAGGTAGCGCAGGCAGGCCCAGATTTAAATTTAACGTCAATTGTGGAAATTGGAGTACTTGATGTCCCTTATTTAAGGGTTGAACAGGCAAATGGTGAACATGTTGGGCTTATGGATGTTGATTACTTAAGTGTTCATTTATCAACTCAGTCAGCAGAAGAGTCAAAAGCTAAATATGCTCATTTGGATAGGGGAATTGCAATTCATGGTACTGAAACTCTGCCTCATCCCTCTAAATGTCCGGAAATACACGATGTTGAATCAAATTTACAACCCCCTATACAGAGCGCCATTCAGATTTTGCAAGAAAATATCATCAGTCCAGAGGCCCAACTCTCAAAAGCCAGTGTACGAAGAGAATTTATGGGCAGAGATGGCATAGGTCGATTGTACTGGGCCTTAAGTAGGCACAGTAAGCATCCTTGGCTAGTGGTTGAAGTTCCACAAGCACAGAATAAAGGGATATCTCTTGCAGAAAATGAGAATGTTACAGGCATTTGGACGAGGCCTTGCGAGGGAGAAAGTATGAATGTCTCATTTCATTGTGAGAACAAGCTATTGCCAAATACCTTTGGTAAGATTTCATCTGGGGGAGTGATGGAGTTAATTGAGAACATGAGCAAGGAACCCCAACAAAAGTTTGGAGGAGGAAATGTAGTTGCTTCTACGTGGGTTTTGTATGAAACTGAGGCAGAAATTGAGGAGCTCCTCAGCTGGTTAAGAGACAAACACCCAAGAGAGAGAGAACTGGAGGCAACCATTTTTCAGTGGCAAAAATTAAGATCTCATCAATCAAAAAATGCTGTGTACAAGATATTCAAATGTTTCAAGTGAAGCAATTTAAAGATAATGCAAAATGTGGCATTTTCCCTAGTACTAAGGCTGCTTTGCTTCTGGAAAAGAAATTTGGTCCTTGTCTAGAATCTGAATCTTCCGAAGTTCCCAAGCATCGTGGGAGGAAACCAAAATTTCAGAATGATGAGAGAATGTATCGGTGTGAATGCTTGGAGCCTGTGTGGTCATCCCGAAGTCATTGTCTATCTTGTCATCATACATTTCTTTCTATTTCAGAGCTTCAGACACATAATGAGGGAAAATGTGCATTTAACAGAGCTTCAGTTCAGGAGGAGGCTACAGAGAATAACGATGTAACTCCAAAGGTGAAGAGACGAAAACGTGAAAGCGGTCACTGACAGGCAGTTTGTGTCTCTGAGCTAATGGAGACTGCCTCACAGACTCCAAATAAAAGTGGCAAGTCACATCTATCTTCAAAGTCTGGTAAATTTAAAAAGAAAAAAGTCAGAAGTATTCCATATGATTTGACATAGATATGCAAGAAATTTATAGTCCCATGTTCAAATAAATATTTAGTGCGTGGGATAGGCTTGATTGCCTCTAATGGTATAGCAAGCTTTGTTTCAGCACCTTATTATTCTCCTTCTCTTGATCTGCGTTTCCAAACAAGGTGGAGATCAATTAGATCCCTCTGCACCCAACCATTCAACTCTTGATGTTGTCTCTATATAATTAGGAGTGAGTTAATAAGTGGACAAACTCCATTTTACTGGTAAGTTTTTTTTTCGGCACAAAGTTCTGCCTGAGTGGCTCATTTGTTTGAAATTTTGACTGTCTGGTACAGTATTTTAAACCAAAATCTTCATAGACAGTTCCATGGTCAAGTTCAAGGGAACTATAACTTTCAACAACATCTCTAAGAAATTTGGAGAATATTTTTTGTATTAAAGAGATTGAGTTTATTCACTTATTAACTTACTCATTTTATTTTCACTTTTTTATTTGAATTCAAATTGCAATAGGTAAACCAAAAATAAGATCCATATGATAAACTTTACCCTGAGTACCATCCTCAAAATGAGGGGAAGTTCCAGGGAGGTTTTCCCCAGGAAATTTACCTGGAAAAAAAATGACCTAATTGTTACCAAATACTTGGAAATGAAGACTTTCATGGAATCTGAGATCATTTACAGGATAAACACCAGCAGGGCTGCAACCTATTGTACAGATTTCAGTTAGTCAGAAGGACCCATGTTCAAATGCAAACAGAGTTTCATACAGACAACATTGTTTTGATTACCAGGCTTTCCAGAAAATAAAGGGAATGAGGGAGACGAGGTTGACAATAGTCCACAGATAACCATATGATTCAATGGAACTTGAATTTGAGCTAGCATGCCCAGGGTGAAAGTGATGTGGGTTTATTGCTGCTTTCTCACCCACAAGACTGCCCAGAATTGGTCTAATGTGGCTATTTACTGCTGCAACTATGCTCAGACTTGCCTAGATCTGAGATTCATTATTGTTGGGAGGCTGAAACATCCGTATAAATGCCCAAATTATGCCTAGAATGAAGGATTAGGTTGTTAGAATACCTTAACATGCGCATACTAGCATAGGATACCTAGAAATTGTGCTCCTAATTGATCTGCTGTAAGTGACCTTTTAGCTAATGCTGTTTGATGTAGAAGACAATCCTGGGGATGCTTTGTGGCTGGCTAATGTAAAAAAAGCCCTTTCTTCAACTCAAAATATATGTATTCCTTTGCTCTGATATGTGTTGGAAAGAGTCCCTCTGTAAATCCAAAATGCCCCTGTATTTATTGGTAATAGGTACCATGTAGAAAAAAAATATAGCGACAAGTATTCAGATGTTTTTCTATTTTACTATTGAGTTTATTTAGATGAAAGTACTCAATTCATTTTTCCTTTTGCATGTAGCTAATAAAAACAATGAAGTGTATGGCTAAAGAAAATAGAGGAGAACATTACATAGTTTGGGTTTTTCCCTGGGTTGGTCTGTAGGTATTCAAGAATCAGATGAACCAAAAGTCTAATATCCTTATTTGGTTTTCAGAAAATCTAGCAAAGATGACTTCAGATGCAATTAAACATTACAAGGGAAGATGGAGAAAAAATGATTAGAAAAATGGTGCAAAGGATGTTTGGGAGGAAAAGCCTGAAAATTCAGGTACTTCACTTGGTTTAATGAATGTGAATGGAAGTTACAGAAATAATCTCCATATTGTTTTAATTTGCTGAGAGAACCAAAATTAGAGTGCAGTGTTTAATCTTCAGGTTGTTTGCAGGTTCCAAGACAAGTTATGATCATGAAGGTGAAAGAGGTTCATTTTACTGCCATGACATTTATAATTCATACTGCACAAAATTTGGAAGCTAGTTCACAAGAAAATGTATGAAATATAGCAATATTACTTCAAAGATAGGAAGAGAGATTGTATTGTGTCAGAAAAACATCCTGCCCTTTGATTTACATACAGTTGTTCATGTGCTTGTGAGTTGAGTAAAATGCCAAAAACATGTGTGGCCACAGACCAACATGCAGGAGTTTCCCTAAGTATGCCTGTGGGATCAAGGCTTATGAACACTAACCAAGGTAGCGAAAAGAGGCCTTTGCCTCTGCATGATCTATATAATTCTGCAGCCCCAGGTAATACCGCCATTCCTTTTAAAAATGAAATTTTTTCCATAAAAGTAACTTAAGTATGACTTTTAACTTAGTCTTGTAGCTCCTTTATGAGACCTCTCTCTGCATATGGCCTCTTTCATATTATGATGCTGCTATGGATTCCCTAGCTTCTACTCGCACTTTAACCCATCTGGTGAAGGTTGTTAACTGTTCCACAAAGGAAAAGGTAATTACCAATTTGTTTGTGATGTTACCTCTAGAGTTTATGTGTGTTATATTTGAGATTGAGGTAGATATTTTGTATTCATGAGCCTCTAATTTGTTTCTGTCTTTGGTGAATGCTCCCAGGTCCTAAGGGTTGCTGTTTTAACACAGAAAAACTTGCTTTTCAAAGATACATTTGCAAGTGAGATGGTGGATATTGGGTTGCCACAAATTGTGCAAAACTTAAAATCACAAACCTGGAGTGATGAGGTTGGAAATCAATTTCTCTTTCGAGTGACCATAAGCTTCATTATTTTAAAATTTCTTTTGGTGTTACAGATAGCTAATTATTTTGAGGATCTTGAAATGCTAATCATTTTATCCATTTATTTGTACAGGATCTAGTAGAAGCATTGAATTCCTTGGAAGAAGGGTTGAAAGATAGCATTAAAAGGCTAAGTTCTTTTGACAAATATAAACAAGAAGTTCTTCTAGGAAATCTTGATTGGTCCCCGGTGCATAAGGATCCATCATTCTGGCGTGAAAACATCAAAAAATTTGAAGATAATGACTTTCAGGTATGCTCATGGTAGTTTTCTACACAAAACCTTTTTATAGTAAACTCAGACACTATGTTGAGTGGGAAGCCCCACCCACTTTGTCATCGATGAACCTCCTCTCCGTTTGGGTTGGTGCATGTAGATTAGGGGGGTGTCCCTAATCTTAGAATACTATCCAACTTATAAATCTGCAATATAAACCCATAAAACATTAGAAAATAATGATCATTGGTTTGCAATGAATCTACCAAAGGGATAAAAAAATAGTTTACTGATTTTTTATGATGGAAATTCCTACATGTAACAATTTTAACGGTAAATGAATGGGAGAAAAGCGCTCTAAATAATAGTTAATCATCAAAATAAAGAGAAAAGTTATTTTAAGATAGATTGGCACCTCTGCTTATTTTCATTTATTCATAACTTTGTATTTATATGGAGACTCCGGCTTGGTGTGTCCAATGTTAATATCTCACTCCTTACATTTTCCTACGGGCATCTTCTAACACTGTTGGCAGGCATCTTTTCCATATGCTGGTGGGCATTTTTTATCATGTCAGCGGGCATTTTTCTTCATGGCTGCAGGCATTTATTTAGTCGGAAATTTTATTCTCATATCAATCCATAAGGAATTCTATTTAAGGGTGCTAGCTCAATGGTAGAGCACCTGCCTTATAGGCAGGAGGTTGGTGGTTCGATTCCACCGTGCCCTATTTATATTCTGAAACCACTAAAAATAGATAAATGACTAAATAAATGACCAAAATTTGCATATAAACAACCACCAGTACAATGTGATAGATAAGTGACAAAAAAAATGACCAAAATATGCATATAAATGACCACTTTTGAGTTGACGATCGTTGGTAGCAAATTAGTGGCCATTTATCACGTCACAAAAAATGTGGTCATAAATTTGGTCATTAATTGTGACAATTAATGACCAAATATATTTTCAAATTAATGACCAAATATACGACCAAATATATGAACACAAGATAAGCTATAAATGACTAAGCTAAATATGACCACATTTTTGGTCGCGTGATATATGGCCACTAATTTGCTACCAGTGGTCACCAATTCAAAAGTGGTCATTTATATGCAGATTTTGGTCGTTTTTTTGGTCACTTATCTCTCATTTTGTACTAGTGGTATGATCTGCAAATAGAAATTCTGCTGCACGACATGAAGTGTTCTCTGAAATTTATCTGCATGCAAAAAGATTCTGTAAATAGTTCGATGTTATCATGGCTTCATTGGAAGCATGATGTCACTTGATAAGAAGCAGTACAATGGCTAGAGTAGGGTTGCGTAGATGAATAAGCTCACAGATGAGCATTTCAAGTTTGCATAATTGCAGTTTTGAAATAAAGACTCCATGCCCAATGGATGTAAGGCATTGCTAGCAGGTTTACAGTCGAACATTTGTAGACAGATTGCAGAGATTTGGTGGCATTTTAAATGACTCCATGCCCAATGGAACACTAGACTAGGTTCTCTATTTTCTTTATCCAGGAAAGGCATCAGATTTGTGGTTCTTGAAACCTCACTGGGAGGTTTTCATCCGCCAGTGTTATCTCCCCAAAAGTTTGTTGAGTTGATCATTTTTGGATTATAGGATGTCATTGGAAAATTCATTTCTAAGCTTCTTAAGGCTCATTCTTGATAGCTTTATGCGTGTAATAAAGTTTGAAAGCATTAGATTGGGTTCTCATTTCAAAAATTTCAAAAGCCAGGTTTTGGTAGCTAAGCGCTTTTTTAAAACGGTTCCTAAGCTACCGAAAGCTTTGCTTTCAGCAGCTTAAACGAAATTTTCAGAATTCTTCAAGCTACCGAAAGGAAAGGGACGTGTCATGTATCGTGGAACAGTTTTCGGTGTTTAGGCAGTTACGACAGTTGTTCATTAGCCACCGAAACAGAGCTTTCGATAGCTAACATAAATTAAGCTCAGACTTACTAGCTACCAAAAGCCTAAAAATCACAGAAAAATGGCTATTTTTGCACAGATCCAAGTTTTATCATTCTAAAGGACATGAGGATGGTTTCTAAGTGAAGGTTACAATTAATAGGATCTGTTTCAATGTGTTGTTCCAGTAGTGAAGGTGCCAGCAAGATGGAAATAATGAAGAAATGTGGCGTTTTTACTGTCCCTAGTCATCATTTTCAAATAGCGATTCTGAGCGGCTGGAGAATCATTTTGCAAAATGCTCGGAGTTTTTTGTTCCTAACATGTCATAGCACAATAACCTCTCTCCGTTTTCCTACAGATGTTGCAAGTTGAGAGAATCGAATCCGTCACTGAGCCCCAAGTTTCGGATCCCAGAATCTTCCTGTTCGACACATGTTCTTGAAATGCAGATCTCGGGAAAACCAAAACGAGTTTCAAAGATCTGAGAGAGGTTTTTGTTAAAAAAAAATCAATGCACAATAACCTCTTTCAGTTTATACACAGGTGTCACATAGCTGGATAACTGAGCCCATCTCTGAGCCTATTTTTGAGTAGTTTCAACAGAAATGACGTTTTTACTGTGCAGAGTCATCATTTTCAAATGATGATTATGAGCGACTCGAGAGTCATTCTGAAAAACACTTGGAGGTTTTTCTTCCTAACACGTCAGAGAACAAAAACCTCTCTCATTTTTCCTACAGGTGTCACAGATTGGGAGAATCGAACCCATCTCTGAGCCCCATTTTTCAGCAGTTTCGCGAGTTAAAAAAATGATTTTCCCGGTTTTTTTTTTTAAAACGGTTTGATCTTCTATCTGGAGGATTTCGACCTAGCTTCTGGGGATCTGGGGAAGAGCTTTGTAATGGCTATAAAGTCCAGAACTGATGTAAGAGAATGGTTGGAATTTGGAGACTTTTTCACATGTTGTAAACTCTGACTTCTTATGTTATATCAGAAAAAACAAGTGTCTTTCGCCATTAATTGTTCAGATTTCCATCTTCTGTTTATTCTGTACTTGCATTTGAAAACTATATTCATGCTGTTATGTTTAGTTACACTTGATGACTGTCATCTTATCAATGTATTCATAAGGTTAACTCTGCAAGTATTCTATGATTATTGTATTGCCATTCATATATATGCTTTTATGTATGATTCTGCTGGTATGATAGTTACTTCTCCACACACTCATTTATTTACAAACCCCCTGAGCATTAGTGGTTAAGAGCCTTGCCCTTCTGAGCGCATTTAAATAAGTTTTGAGTGGATGAGGATTGACCAAGTCATCCAACTTGATCCAACCTTTTTATATTACTGATATTTTGACTAAGTTACCAGGGTCTTTCGACTGCAACCTAGAAAGACTTCTAGAGTGATAACACCTACCATATTCGCCTTAAATTATAAAAACATTGCCACCTTCACCTAGATATGAATAACACCTACACCCTTTGCTTGAGAGTTCTGATTGCATGCAACATTCCATAACAAAAATTATGAATACAACCAAAATTCATGTAAGTCTATGAATGCATACCACATTCATATGACGAGTATGAAGGTTTACGAATACATCCGACATCAACATAATTTGTGATTTTAATAGCAATGTATATATATGTGTGAACCTATCTAATAAGGGGCTGATCTCCAAGGTCTGCGCAGATGCCAAGATAAGTAATGAATTCCACAAGTAATACATGCCAACCCAATATTGTTGCAGGTAATGTATATAGGTAGGCATACAGTTTACACCAAAAGGCAACAATCATAAATGAACACAGAACTCACACCACTCGATAGCACTACAGAGCACAACTCTCTTCCAGGAGCCACGTTTTTGGTCTCGCCCAAATGTAAAGGAAAACAAATAACCCACTTGAAAATGCAGAGCACAAAGCTCTTCCAGGAGCCATGTTTTTGGTGATTCAAAACTGGGATACCGAGTTTGCAAATCAATCTCTAGGCAAGCATGAAAGCTAAAAACGTTTTTAAAGATTCACTATTGAGATACAGAGTCTGCAAAACAATCTGCAGGCAAACATTACACCTAAAAACGTTTTTAAAGATTCAATACTGAGATACAGATTCTGCAAATCAATTTCCAGGCAAGCATTACATTTAAAAACGTTTTTAAAGATTCAATACTGAGATACAGAGTTTGCAAATCAATCTCCAGGCAAGCATTACATCTAAAAACGTTTTTACTCATTCCTGGAAACCCACTGAGCATAAAAATGACCTTCTGCCCTCAATGGGTATACACAGAGCATCCAAAAACGTTTTTACTCATCCTTGGAAACCCACTGAGCATAAAAACGAATTACTGCCCTCAATGGGCACACACACTGCATCAAAAACGTTTTTACTCATCCATGGAAAGCCACTGAGCATAAAAATGAATTACTACGCTCAATGGGCACACACATAGCATCAAAGACGTTTTTACTCATCCATGGAAACCAACTGAGCATAAAAACGAAATACTGCCCTCAATGGGCACACACACAGCATCAAAAACGTCTTTACTCATCCATGGAAACCCACTGAGCATAAAAACGAATTACTGCCTGCAATGTGCACACACACAGCATCAAAAACGAATTACTGCCTGCAATGTGCACACACACAGCATCAAAAACGTTTTTACTCATCCATGGAAACCCACTGAGCATAAAAATGAAACACTGTCCTCAATGGGCACACACAGCATAAAAAACATTTTTACTCATCCATGGAAACCCACTGAGCATAAAAACGAAATACTGCCCTCAATGGGCACTCACAGCATCAAAAACGTTTTTACTCATCCATGGAAACCCATTGAGCATAAAAACGAATTACTACCCTCAATGGGCACACACACAGCATCAAAATCGTTTTTACTCATCCATGGAAACCCACTGCGCATAAAAATGAATTACTGCCCTCAATGGGCGCACACACATCAACAAAAACGTTTTTAAACCAGATCCATCAAGTGGAAGAGAGCCAAAACGTTTTTTGTTTACCAACACAAGCATCCTACAACAATCCCCAAAAAACGTTTTTCCAAGTTCATGGGTTAATACAGAGCTCCCAAAACTCCCTCTCCAAAAAGAGGAAGCCGCCCCCAAAGCATATATATATCAAACTCTTCCATAAAACATAATAAAAATCTTCCATATATTTTATTTTATCACTTCATAAAATAAAACACAATCATAAATATATATAGTCCGAAAAACCCTTGTAAATAATATTAATAACATGAACAAAATTCCAATCCATATAATTTTATTTTCTCATATAGAAGATTCAAATAATGCACTTAAAACATATAATTCATGTCTAACTATATGTATAAAATATGTATATGCTTCTCAACTTTATAATAGCATAAGCATATAATACATGCCTTTCAATCTATAATGACATTAAAATGCAACAATTATTTTAAACATAAAGTTGATAATTTAAAATACTACATAAATACCTATATATGTATTCCCATGTAAACAACATACTTGTAAACTTTTTATATATATATTCTTGCATGTTTTGGATAAAAATATAACTATGTATATAAATAATTTATATGTATTTAATATATATATATATAGCTTATCTCTCATGATTACATTCATGTATTGCTTCATGTTCCTACATGAGATTACTTAATACATGTGTAACATGGAGTCCTATATAGAATACAAAGCCATGAAATAAAGCTGGGTTATCTTTGTGAGAGCATGAACACATACAAAGTGTGCATTGTTAGTTAATTATGTAAAAAAATATAAGCACATAAATATATTTGCATTCTCATATGCTCATATAAAACACCTGTAACTGTAAGTATCTATGTAATCAAATCAATGGTTAAAAAGCCGACAAACCAAAAGATAATCTTTTAGGTAGACTCACCAACAAAAATAAATCAAACACAAAGCAACATAACTCAAAATCAAGAGTTAATCCAAGACAAGGACAATGACGACAGTTACGAAATTACGACTTACTTACTCTCCCCCTTGTGGTTCACCATGCCCTTTTTCACTCTTAGTTGCATTGCGGGAAAAAATGGTTTAGGCTCTAATTAGTGTCGTCATGCAGATAGACAAAAATTAAATAATTAAAAGCTTTTACCAGAGATGGAGACATGACAAGGATGTACATTTATGAAAGGAAACAGTGCCAGGACCTTTAAGGAACCAAATGAAGTTGTACCGTTCAAAGTCAAGAGTAGAAATGCTTAGAAAGAAGTGGAATAACTACTAGCATCCTTTGACTTCCCATTAAGCATAGTTCAAAAGTATGATCTGAGAGGGATCATCTCCCAAAAAATGCAAGCTGCTCGGTCTACAACTTACTCCCACAAGTCTCATCCATTGTTGGACAAAATAACCAACTTAGACAGTTGGGAGCAGAGCCAAGCTGCATTGAATCCTAGCAAGATTGCCAGGGCGTCGGTCATCCCAACACCTCTTAAGGTGGACACTTTGGGAAAAAGGGGCACATCAGAGCTCACATCTACAACTGAAAATGAGGTATCAGGGAGTGTGGGATCAAAAGTGAAGATATTGAAAATGGAAGGAACATCCAGTGCAACATCGAAAGTCATGTCGGCACCCACCTCTTTGATGCCTGTGATCCTGGAAAGTTTCCCATCTACAATGTGGCCCGAGAAGCAAGAAACTCAGTCCATAGAAGGTGCTTTGGTTACCACGTCGCCTGTTAAATCGGGTTTGTTCGGGCTATACTCGCAAATTAAAGATGACAACGTCGACCTGGAGAAGTCCTTGTTCCCAAAGAAGGAACTTGACACAGGGAATCAATCTAGGATGTTGTCAGCACTAGATTTGAGACAGGGATCCCTAAAGATGGCGATACTAGAACCACTGGTGCCCGGGGGAAAGAGGGTGCCCTTGAATTTCAAAACTACTCAGGTGACAATAAATTTGGACGTGTTCCCTTCCAAAGACATCATGGAACTTCACCGGAAGACAGGTGAAGGAGTGTACCAAGATGTGAGGAAGTACACTATGAGCACAAATAGGCTACAAGCCGTGGTCCAAAGGTTGGAGAAGCAGTTGAAGAATGAGAAATCCTCTAACAAAGCTAAGTAGTTGAAGATAATGGACTTAGAGAAACAAATCATGAAAATGGTGCAAAATCCAAGTGACATGGCTCCATTACAAGCCATACTGAAAGAAAAGGATAAAGAAATTGCATCCTTAAAAAAGAAGCTCAGCATCCCCACGACTGAGCATTCATAGAATGAAGAAGTATCTGCAATACATTCAGAGTTGGATAAATCAGTGATTGATGGTCAATCTCTAAAAGAAAGGATTGTCGTCTTAGAAAGCGAGTTGGATGAGGCAAGAAAGCTAAATCAAGACATCCTCCAATAGAAGGACGCATCACTCTAAGCCTCGTCATCCGCAGATTCCACTGATAAACTGGCCCAAGCAGTAGCTGAAATGAGTCTTAAAGACGAGCAGTTGAATGAAGCGCATGACCAACTAAAGTTGAAGTGTGAGGATCTCTTCCTCATAAATGAAAAGTTGATTCGAAGAGACCAGGTCATCTCGGAGCTGCAACAATCTAAGGAGGAACTTCGGGGTGAAGTCCAAGAACTATCCAGAAAGCTGACCGGCAAGCCTTTGATAAAAAGTGCCAAATTTGCAATATGGGAGCAAGCAGTAGCTTTGATAACCACACAGTGGGGCTATTTCAGCATATCCCAAGAAGAATCGGAAATTGCTGAAGCTGCCACGCAGGATGCGCGATCAATAGGGAACAATATAAGTAAGAAGACCGAGTTAGGAAAAGCAGCGATCGAATTCTTAAATGAGAATACCTTTGATGGGATTCAAACATATTCTGTCTGTGACCGAACTAAAATCATCATGGAAGAAGATAAGGTGATTACCAAGGGATTGTTGGCCAAGAACATTGTTGACATGGCAGTTTAGCTGAAATAGGATGTCCACTCGTTCAAAGAGGTTTTCAAGTCATTCTTTCCCCTTGGAATCTCTTCTTTCTGGGATGGACATGGAGACCTCTATCCAAAGGAAAAATACAATGCCATTATGGTGGATGCGAGGAAATCTGAAATCCAACTGATAGATACTCTACAAGAGCTAAATGGGAGAATAATCGTGGACATGCTGCATACCAATTTTGAGATGCTCAATCACCTTCAGACTATTTTCAAAAGTCTGCCGAAGGCTTCTTTTAAGTGGTATACTGAGCTAGATTCATCCCTCATAGAACTCAGAGTTTTCCATATCCTCTGGGAAAGGATTGGAAAAGCATCACTAATTTTCTTCAGCTCCAGCAGTTAGAGAAGGATACAAAGGCACAAGCAACAGTCACAGATTCATTATCACATCCAGCAGAAGGGACCTCTTCCATGCAGTAGGATGTTCCTCCACCTTAGAAGGGTGGACCCCAGCCACAATAGCAAACAAGTCAACATTAGTCCGAGGGACTATTCTTGTAACTGATTTTGTTAGAAAATACAAACAGAAACATATAAGTCATTGGGCTGTAACAAACTATTTTGTAAGGCCTGTAAAGGCTATATATAGAATAAAAGGAAAAGGCCAAAGGGTCAACTTTTAGTTGTAAGAAGTGTAAATTTAGACATTGGAAGTCTGATCAAGATATAAAGAAAGAACTTCAATCCCAATCTTGGTGTCTTGTGGATTCAAACCTTTGATATTTCCATTTAGTAATTTCTTCTCTTGTAAATTCATCTCTTTCATATATGTTCTTGATTTGCAAAGTTAATTCTCATTCAAATATGAGTGCTATCATCTTAAATTGTTGTTTCTAATATGGTTATGGCGTGAAATATTCATGTTATGTTATTTGGTTATAATATCCTAAAACTATTCAGATTTAGCTCTATGATCATTCTATTTAAACTACTGAATTCCTTTTTCGGCTCAGTACGTTATTCATACACATAAGACAAAGATTTACTTCCATTGAGGTACATTTTTCTTGTGCCATTTCATTAGTATCACCCTCATTCAAGTTTTTCCATTATCATATTGAAGTACTGCCCACATTACTCCAAGTTTGGCTATCTGCATTATACTCAAATAAATGTGATTTTGATTAAGCAAAGAACACATTAAATTTCATTGATGCCCAGGCACAGTTCTAAAACAGCCTTAGAATGTCTCTGGGCCCTAACATCTATAATTTTGGGGTGCAGGACATAATTCCTTAATGACTTAAGGGCTTTGACTAATGCATAAGCCTGTTTTTCCATCGTGCTCTATTTCAGCTCAACATCTCTCAATGCTCAACTGAAAAAGGTGATGGGTTGCTCATGTCCTTCGTGTTAGTTTTTGTACCTAGGGAAGTGTTCCCCTAGTGAATTTTGCCTAAGTCACTTAGAAAGGAGGAAAAAGTGACCCTCACATTAAATGACTTGTGAAAAGCATTTAATGAGACTTTATAACCATAAAGTCACTTTTTGATAATTTAAGTGGGTGAGTGAAATCAATATTTATGAGAAATAAATAGGAGCAATCAATTTTTTATGAAATCAATCTAATCTAATCTCATCCATTGTATTTAGAAAACCATAGGGTTTGAACAAAAAGTGTTGATGTATATGTAACTTCGGAATGTATTTCATCTATGTATTTCATATATATTTATTGTACCCTTATTAGAGATGTGTTATTCCTCTATAAGGAAGTGTCGTCATGTGGATTGACAAGTGTCGCAAGTGTGTGTACTTGCCGATGGGTTATTAGACCACCATGTGGGGTCGGCCTTGAATTATATATATTATAATGTGGATGTACCTAGCTAGACAAGTCGGCCCCATAAGGTCACTGGGCAAACAAATTAGTATAAATAGAGATCAGGTGATCTCTATTTAGATCACTCGAAAAAGTATCTCACTCTCACTCAGAAAGTGGCGCACTAGTGAGGAGGAGGATCATCTGCTACTAGGAGACTATCTCAGTGTATTTTGGTTGTACTTTGGTTGAGCCATTGCTCTCTCTATCTCTGAGGAAGTTGTGGGGTTTTTCACCTTAGGGTTTTCCCCACGGAAACTCTGTGTCTCTTGTCTCTCATGCTTTTGATTCTTGTGATGCTTGTCATGCTTATTGTGATTGTCATGCATTGATATATTGTATATGTTATTCTCTCAGCAAAGATCCTAGAGTATTGTGAATTAATGCTCAAAATTTAACATGGTATCAGAGCTAACCTGAGAAGAAGACATTTTGCAGTGACGAAAACTTGAGTTTCTTGTTTATTGGGTTTCTCTCCATAGATTTTGGAAAAACAGTATAGTAGATTGACTCTACTCATCAAGGCGCATCTATCTGTCCAATCAAAATTCAATTTCGAGCATTTTTAGATTTGGCCCTAAAAATTAGGGTTTCCACAAAAATAGGAATGTCTGGAATTTGAAGACACAGCTGGAAGATCCTTGCAAAAATCAAAGTTTAGAGCTTTGGATCGAGATTTTTGGCTGGGTAGATCTCCGAGAAACTCAAACCCTAATTCAGGGTTCTTCCCAGTGAACCCGTGAGGACAAAAAGTCAAATTTGAAGGGTAAAAATTTGCTGATCTCAAATTCTGAATGCACCAAGATGATAAGCTCATCAAAGCGCATCTTTCTATCCTTTTAGAAATTTGAAATTCACATTTTGAATTTTTAGGGTTTTTTCGACAAACCCTAATTCGAGACCAGATCCAGTTTTCAGCATTTCAAGTGGTAAGACCTAAATCTTTTCTATTTCCATTTGAAGTACCCTTTAAGATGTCTCTCCACACCAAGCTTGAGGATAAGCTTGAAGGGGATGATAACTTCCGAGCCTGGAAGTATAGGATTGGGTTAATCCTGGAAGAGAATGAGTTGGATTCATATATAAAAGAAGACATCCCTATCCCAGAGGATGAAGAGGCCAAGGTATTGCATAAGAAGAACTTGGTCAAGGCAAAGAGAATCATTGCTGATTCTATCAAAGACCATCTCATACCCCATGTGTCTTCTCTTAAGACACCCAAGGAGATGTTTGACTCTTTGACCAAGCTATTTGAAGGGAAGAACATAAATCAAAAGATGACCCTGCGGAACCAATTGAAAGGAGTAAAGTTTCAGAATGGAGAAACCATTCAATCTTATTTTTCAAGGGTCTCCCAGATAGAGTAACAACTAGAAGCAGTAGATGAAATGGTGGAGAATGGTGAAGTGGTGATGACCACTCTAAATGGCCTACTTAGGTCATTGGATTCCTTTATTCAAGGAATTTGTGCAAGGAAGAAGTTGATCTCCTTCAACAGATTGCGGGAAGAATGTTCTCAAGAAGAAGCTAGACTTATAGCTCGTGAGGAAAAGATGGGAGGTGAAGATCAAGCTCTTGCAGCTCACACCAAAAGAAGCAAGCCCAAGAAGGAGCACTCTCGCCACAAGAGATCCTATCAAAAGAGTAAGAAGGATCTAAGATGCTTCACATGCAATGAGAAGGGTCACTTTGCTTCAGATTGTCCAAAGAACAAAAGGGATAATAACAACAACTTCAGCAAGAAGAAGAAGGGCGGCAAAAGAAAGTTCCATGCTCATGCTGCCGAGGATGATGAACCTCCAAAGAAGAAGGCTAGGGAAGAAAGTGATGATGACTCATCAAGTGAAGAAGAGTATGTTCTAATCTCTACTCTCACAGGTACTATCTCCCATGGTTGTAATGATTGGTTGATTGATAGTGGGGCTTCCAAACACATGGCTGGGTTTGAGAATCCTTTGTGAATCTATTTGAACATGAATCACCTCATAAAGTTAAAATTGGGGATGATTATCAATACCCAATCAAAGGAAGCGGTGAAGCCTCCTACAACCTAGATTCCGAAAAATATTTGAAGATAAAAGAAGTCCTTTATGTACTTGGGCTCAAGAAGAACTTACTCTCCATCTCTGCATTAGATGCAAAAGGTATGAGGGTTGCATTTGTAGATGGCCAAGTCCTAATGTGGCCAAAGGGTAAAACAATCGATGATGCAGTAGTGATTGGAGAGCAAGAGGGAGGTTTGTACAAATTGAAGGGACAACCTGAACATGCCATGGTGACATAAAGACAAAGATTCATCCATAATCATGGATCACATAGAGGTATGTATAATTTGTTTTTGCAAAAGTTAACTAATGAGTTATGCAAGTCATTGAAGAGAAGAAGAACACATTGCTAGACATAACTAGCAAATATGTTGACCAGGGATGTGTTTCTTATATCATAGGATCTATCATATAAGTATGCATGGCATGATTGATGATGATTTTTCATAAGTTTGAATAATCATGGGTATATGCATATTATGTGTCTTACCATAATTAATGATATGACTAACCAGAAGAGTCATAGGTTTGAGTAATTACAGGTTTAGACATGTTATGTTTCTTATGATATGACTAACCATAAGAGTCCTATATAAACCTTGAATGCTAATGCTTATTATTTCTGTTTGAAATGATCATGACTATACATGCGTGAGATTATTGTGTTTTAATAGTATACTAATGAATGTATGATTTTGTATGAGATCACAAGGATAACACAATCATGATACTAATAAGCATGCATAGGGACCAAGGATGAATATGAGTTCAAGAACAGGTAATCTAGACGGAGCACACTCCAGTGGTTTCTGCAAGGGTGCAGATTTTCAGAGAGATTTGTCCATCTCTCTACATTCCACAACAGAAAGGTGTAGAAGAACTCCAGCAGCTCCTACAAGGAAGCAAAGACTCAGAGGGAGTCCACCCAACAAACAAACAAAGATAAGTATTTTAATTATCATTTCTTGCATATTTGTTTGCTTCAATAAAATTGTTCAATGATGTATATGCTCATGTTCCTAGACTTAGGATATGTATTGTGCATATTAGAATGATTGCATTAATGAACATTATACTACTAATATGCATGTATTGGGTAAGTGGCCTATGGCACTGTACAACATTCCATTTCTACTTATCTAGAATGAAACCTCTTTGCTGACATATTGAGAGTGGTGCAAACTCTTAACAATGTTCTGGTAGAGACTGGAAGGCATCTAGAAAGTTATGGAATATGGATAAATGTTGTATTGAAGCATTGGCTTAAACAATTGCATGACTATATGACATATTTCTTTATGTGAAAGAATTTGTTCTGAAAATTATGAGATGTTTCTAATCATGCAATTTAACTTGTTTTGTAGGAAAGACCGTATACCTTCACCTACAAAAGAAGGATTACAACATTTGTTCAAGCAACAAAATTATCTATTGAAGATATTGAAGTTCCCAGGATACGGAAAGAATGCCATGATCCATTGATCATGAAGAACGATGTTTCGGATGCGGTCCCAAGAGCTGAAGGGAAGTCTGTTGTGACTTCCAAATGGAACTATCAGATCAAGCATGCTGCATAGAGAAATATAAAAGTGATGAAATAGAAAATACACCAGATGGATGTCAAGACTGCTTTCTTAAATGGTGTAGTTGAAGAGGAAGTATATGTGGAGTAGCCACTCGGTTTTGAAATACATGACAGGGAGTCATATGTGTGCAGATTGAAGAAAGCATTGTATGGCTTGAAACAAGCTCCCAGAACCTGGTATGGTAGGATGGACAGTTTCCTATCTAGTTTGGGCTTTACCAAGAGTAAAGCGGATTCCAACCTTTACTACAAGGTTGAGGAAGGGAATCCTGTGATTCTACTCCTGTATGTGGATGACTTATTTGTAACAGGAGATGATAGATTGATTGCAGATACTAAGAAGAAGCTTGCTGCCGAGTTCGATATGAAAGATTTGGGAATGATGCATTATTTCCTAGGTATGGAGGTGTCGCAGAGTGCAAGTGGGATCTTCCTTGGTCAAGGGAAGTACATAGTAGATATCCTGAAGAGATTTGGGATGATGGATTGCAAGGCCACGGCCACACCTATGGCATCGAATCTGAAGCTTCTATGTGATGCTTCATCTGAGCCGGTTGATGTCTCTATGTATCGTCAGATGATTGGGTCCTTGATGTACCTGACGAACACAAGACCAGACATTTGCTTTGCTGTGAACACATTGAGTCAGTTCCTGACAGATCCGAGGAGTGTTCACCTGGTTGCTGTAAAGCATGTTCTGAGGTACCTGAAGGGTATAGTGGATTATGGGCTCAAGCATGAAGCGAATCAAAAGTTTAACCTGCAGGGTTATGTTGATTCAGATTGGGCTGGCAGTGCTGCAGATAGGAAGAGCACATCTGGATGCTGCTTCAGTATGGGATCAGGTGTGATCTCTTGGTTTAGTAGGAAGTAGTCCTGCGTAGCACTGAGTATAGCTGAGTCAGAGTATGTTGCAGCCTGTTCAGCTAGTTGTGAGGCAGTATGGCTATGGAAGCTATTGTCTGAGTTATTTGATCTCCCGTTGGATGCTACTGGTATCTTTTGTGATAACCAGAGTTGTGTGAAGCTGTCGGAGAACCCAGTGTTTTATGACAGGTCGAAATACATAGAGATCAAATATCACTATATCAGGGATATGGTGCAGAGAGGAGCTGTGAAGCTCCTGTATGTTGCAACGGACGAGCAGATTGCAGATGTGCTGACAAAGCCACTAGCCAGCGTGAAGTTCGAGTACTTCAGGGAGAGGCTTGGTGTTCTTCAGATCAAGGAAACTTTGAGGAAGAAGTGATGGACACATTTGCTGAAGCCATTCCAAGCATGTTGGAAGGAGGATCCTTCACATGGCTGTGGATGTAAGCGCTGGCTGATGAACATCAGGATGATGTTCTGGTTTCTGCTTTGTATGATCAGTTGGATCATTTTTATATGTATGCATCATGTTGGATGCTGGATATGATCAATTGGATCATTTATATGTATATGTATGTACGCATCATGTTGGATGCTGGATATGATCAGTAAGATCATTTGTATGTATTTTGTATGCATCATATTGGATGCTTGGACCATGTATCTGTATATGTATCAGGTGGATACATTGTATGATCAGGTGGATCATGTATGGTGATATGTATCATGTATTTGTATTTGTATCAAGTGGATACATTGTATGATCAGGTGGATCATGTATGATGATATCTATCAGGTAGATACTTGGTATGCATCAGGTAGATGCATTATATGATCAGGATGATCATGGATGATGAGCTTCAGGATGTTGCTCCAGATGACATGTAGCAGGATGTTGCAGTGATGATGATCAGGATGATCATGTGTACATCAGGATGATGTATGGTGAGTATTAGGTTGATACTCTATGGCCGTGGATCAGGTTGTGCAGATGAGCATATAATTTGGCCCTGGGAGATTTGCAGATAGTCTTTCGAGGTTTTGCCTATGGCATGTAATTCGTACCCTGGGATATCTGGCAAATGCTCTTTCGAGGTTTTGCTCTGGGAGGACATATAATTTGGCCCTGGGAGATCTGCAGATAGTCTTTCGAGGTTTTGCCTATGGCATGTAATTTGTGCCCTGGGATATCTGGCAGATGCTCTTTCGAGGTTTTGTCCTATGGCATATAATCTGTCCCTGGGAGATCCGATAGGTTGGGCTGTGTGCCCGTAATAAGTCCTAGGATGCTCTTGCAAGGTTTTGCCATGACCACATATAATCTGTCCCTGGGAGATCCTATAGGTAGAGCTGCGTGCTCATAATAGCCTGGGATGCTCTTGCGAGGTTTTGTGGTGACCACATATAATCTGTCCCTGGGAGATCCTATAGGTAGAGCTATGTGCTCATAACAGCCTGGGATGCTCTTGCGAGGTTTTGTGGTGAGGTCACATATAATATGGCCCTGGGAGATCCTATAGGTAGAGTCGTGTGCTCGTAACAGCTTGGGATGCTCTTTCGAGGTTTTGTGACGCACGTAATAAGTCCTGAGGATTCCACAGTATGGCTAGTGATGACGAAGACCTGCAGGTAGTGGGTCTACATCCAGAATGAAAAAGGACTGGCTCTGTAGAACTTCCTATGACGAGTAGAGTCAGATATTGGTTGAGATAGCAGTAGCAGTGATGATGACGATGACGATGCATCGATGATGATGATCCCGAGAAGAAGACTTGTCTAGCAGATCTGTGTCGAGAAATACCTTCCTAGTTAAGAGGGAGTGTTGATGTATATGTAACTTCGGAATGTATTTCATCTATGTATTTCATATATATTTATTGTACCCTTATTAGAGATGTGTTATTCCTTTATAAGGAAGTGTCTTCATGTGGATTGACAAGTGTCGCAAGTGTGTGTACTTGCCGATGGGTTATTAGACCACCATGTGGGGTCGGCCCTGAATTATATATATTATAATGTGGATGTACCTAGCTAGACAAGTCGGCCCCATAAGGTCACTGGGCAAACAAATTAGTATAAATAGAGATCAGGTGATCTCTATTTAGATCACTTGAAAAAGTATCTCACTCTCACTCAGAAAGTGGTGCACTAGTGAGGAGGAGGATCATCTGCTACTAGGAGACTATCTCAGTGTATTTTGGTTGTACTTTGGTTGAGCCATTGCTCTCTCTATCTCTGAGGAAGTTGTGGGGTTTTTCACCTTAGGGTTTTCCCCATGGAAACTCTGTGTCTCTTGTCTCTCATGCTTTTGATTCTTGTGATGCTTGTCATGCTTATTGTGATTGTCATGCATTGATATACTGTATATGTTATTCTCTCAGCAAAGATCCTAGAGTATTGTGAATTAATGCTCAAAATTTAACAAAAAGGAGAAGGGAGGCAAATGAAGATCACTTTTTGAGATGAGAGTGAGCAAGAGAGAGCATTGGCACACATTTTGAGGAGGCATTTTAGCAAGTTTAAGTTGGCATGCATTTCGAGGCTGCTAGCTGTGCATTAAATGCACTATACGGATTTGTGAGCAACATTTTTTATTTTCTTCAATACAACATGCATCCCGAGGTGTACAGTACAATAGTCATTTGGGAACGGTTTTCAAGGTTAAACTGGGCATGCGTTTCGAGGAGAAACTGGGCACTATTTTCGAGACAGTCAGCACGCAGCCGAGGACATTCTGGGCACAAATACCGAGAATTTTTACACAGTTTTCAAGGTAGAATATTGGGCATAGAAACCGAGGTCTACTGCATAGTTTTCAAGGTAGATTTAGGGCACATAAATCAAGATAGGTTGCACAGATTTCAAGGAGGACCGTACAGTACAGATTCTGTACCTTCAACACAGTTTTCGAGGCACCCACAGGGATAGAAATTGAGGCTGTAGTTTGACACTGATTTAGAGATATTTTGTTGGGTGAAATTTCATGGTGGAGATAAGTACATTTCTACTGTAAAATTTATGTACTAAGATTTACTGAAGAAATAATAAACTCTCTCTCTCTCTCTAACTGGTTTTCCCCGTGGGGGTTTTCCAGGGCTATTGGCCAAAAATTTATGAGTCTTATTTTTTATGGTGTGCTTGGTTAAAATTTATTTTCTGCCTGTTAAAGTGTATTTGCAGCGTGTTTATTGTTTTGTAAATTTCATAAGTAATTTTCAGCTAATGCAAAACCGCCTGGGGATGAAAAACAATGAAAATTTTGCATAAACCAGTAAGCTGATTTGCACAGAAAAATTTACATGGTATCAGAGCTTGGGGGCAGAAAACAATAATATTTTGCAGACACACAGAAATATGCAGAACTCAGTAATTTCAATATTTTTCTTCTGTTAGTGAACAACAGTTTGTTGGGTTGGATGAAAAATGGCTACAAGACTTAGGTTGGAGGATAGGCTAGAGCGGACGGGAAACTTTGTGCCATGGAAGGCTAGGATTTTGTTGATTTTAGAGGAGAATGAACTGTGGGAGGAGGTGGTTAGAAATACTACAACAAACCCCATTCAGATTCCCGCTGCCACAGATGCAACAACATTATCAGCCTTCAACAAGAAGGACTATAAAGCTAGAAGAATAATCCTTGATGCAGTTAAAGATTATATCATCCCTCACATTTCAGGAAAAGCTAGGGCACATTTGATGTGGACTGCTTTGACCAGTTTGTACTAGAGTACCAATGAGAACCGAAAGATGGTTCTCAAGGAGAAACTGAAGAGTATAAAGATGAATGGTGGAGAGGGAGTGACAACTTACCTTACTAGGATATCTATAGTTAGAGATGAGCTAGCAGTAGTTAGGGAGGTGGTCACTGCTACTGATCTTGTGTGTACAACAGTGAATGGGGCTTCGAAGCCTTGGGGTGCATTTGTGTAGGCTATAGTGGAAAAAGAGAACTTACCTTCATGGGAGAGACCGTGGGATGACTTTTTTGCAGGAGGAGACCAGGAGAGGTCTCATACAGGGCAGTTCATCACAAGGTAGGGAATATGAGGAGAACGTGGCTTTGACAACAAAGGGGAAGAAGAAGAAGAAGGGTCCCAAGAAGGGTGGGGCCAAGCAGCAGCAACAACAGGGTGGGCAGAAGAAGGACTTGAGTAAAATCAAGTGTTATGGTTGTCAGAAATTTTGGCACTATGCTTCACAGTGTCCAAACAAGAAGAAGAAGGGACATTAGATGACAGCTTCAGCGGAGGTTGATGACTTTGGAGACAGATTTCAGAGAGAGTTTTCTCTGTGTGCTGGACAGATTGAGAGAGAGAGACTCTTTAGTTATCAGCACTGATGTGGATATGGAGATGGAGTATTCCTTGTTGACAGGCCATCAGACGAGTGCATCCACCACTGGTACTTGGTATATTGACAACGGAGCTTCAAGCCACATGACAGGTGCTTGAGAGATGTTCTCTGAGCTTTCATAGATAGGTACATATGTGGAGGTTGTACTAGGTGATGACACCATTGTTAGAGCAGTTGGTCGGGGGACCATTACATTTTAAAGGGAGTCTATGAGTCCCATGACTCTGAGGGATATGTTATATGTCCATGGGTTGAAGAAGAACCTTGTATTAGTTTCCACCATTGAGGACAGGGGCCTTAGGGTATGTTTCTCAGATGGGAGAGTGCAGGTATTCCCCAGGACTATAGGTGTATCTACCTCCATGGAAATTGGGGTTAGATGTGGAAAGCTGTACAATCTCTTATTTCAGCCGCAACACGCTCTAGCACACAACAACAGCAGTGAGATATGTGAGCTATGGCATCAGAGGATGGCCCACTTACATCACCAAGATATGATATTGTTGAGGAGCATGGTTACAAGTTTACCCGAGTTCAACACTAAGTAGAGTGATGTGTGCAGGGGGTGTGGTTTGGGAAAGTACACCAAGACTGTTTTTCCAAGCAGTGACACCAGAGCAGCAGGAGTGCTTGACTTGATCGATTCTGATATTTGTGGTCCTATGTCATCAGTATCTTTGATCGGTTTTGAGTATTATATCATTTTCATTGATGACTACTCTAGGAAGACCTGGATCTACTTCTTGAGGAGCAAGAAGTCACCCTTAGTATTGAGAGTCTTCCAAGGGTTCAAAGCCCTTGTGGAGAAGTAGATAGGGAGGAAGATTCAGATGTTGAGATCGGACAATGGGGGTGAGTATACCTCCAAGGAGTTCGATGGATTTTGCAGATATGAGGGTATACAGAGACAACTGACAGTTCCTTACACTCTTGAGAAGAATGGAGTAGCAGAGAGGAAGAACATATCGATTGTGGGAGTAGCGAGAGTGATGCTCCATGATCAAGGTTACCATTATTTCTATGGGCAGAGGCCTGCAACACTGCAGTTTATCTGCAAAACATGAGTCTTCACTGTGCTTTGGGGAGGAAGACTCCTGAGGAGATGTACACAGGAAAGAAGCCTGAGGTGAGCCACTTTCGTATATTTGGTTCTTTGACTTACTCTCACGTCCCTTCTGAGAAGAGGACAAAGTTTGATCCCACTGCAGAGAGAGGAATCTTTGTGGGATATGATGAGACTTCGAAGGCCTATCGGATTTACCTTCCTAGCCAGAAGAGAGTTGTTATTAGGCGGGAGGTGAAGTTTGATGAGGAGAGAGCCTTCAGGAAGTCTAGAGAGATAGAGCAGGGGGAGCCACCGGCTTCCACACCTCAGGTGACTCAGGCTTCTTCGATACAGGTTTCAGGTCCACAGGTTTCCAGAATGACTGGATCACAGAGTACAGGCACAACTTCTACAGGTTCAGTGGTTCAAGTGACAGGTACTTCAGGGACAGGTTCAGGATCTGGTTCTCAGGTTACAAGTTCTTCAGGACTGGTTCATCAGTCACTGGTCCTCGGGGTGTTGGACCTTCTACTTCTGGGAGTTCTTCACATGAGGATAGACCAGTATGGGAGGAGCCTTCAAGGAATAGGAATCCTAAATGGATTCAAGACACCTTGAAGGAAGCAGAGGCATTTGGTATACCCCAAGAGGAGATCAGGATAGTAGTGATGCCGGATAGACTGGTTATGGCTCTTGTTGCGAGTCTTCGTGATTCAAAGCCTTTCACATTTGAGGAGGCGTCTTAGCATTAGGTTTGGAGAGATGTCATGATGGAAGAGTACCATTCCATCATGAAGAATGATGCTTGGGAGATAGTGTCGAGACTAGAGGGGAAGTCCGTTGTGACTTCCAAGTGGATCTATAAGGTGAAGCATGCTACGGGTGACAGTGTGGAGAAGTACAAGGCTCGATTTGTGGCACGGGGGTTTTCACAGGTTGAGCGAGTTGGCTGTGATGAGACTTTTGCGCCAGTTGCTCGGTATTCTTCCATCAGGGCAATGATTTCTATAGCAGCATATATGGGTTGGAAGATCCACCAGATGGATGTGAAGACCGCATTTATCCATGGTCGTTTGTAGGAGGAGGTGTACTTAGAGCAGCCACAGGGATTCGAGATTCATGGGAGAGATTCTCATGTGTGCAGGATGAGGAAAGCCTTGTATGGACTGAAGCAAGCTCCTAGAGCTTGGTACTCTAGGATCGATGCATACTTGACTTCGATGGGTTTTCAGAAGAGTGAGGCTGATCCCAACCTTTACTACATTGTGGTTGGTGGAGATCCTCTCATTCTTTCGTTATATGTTGATGACTTGTTTATCATTGGAGAGGAGCGTCTCATTTCACATTACAAGAGAGACCTTGCTACTGAATATGAGATGACTGACAATGGGTTGATGCATTACTATCTGGGGATGGAGGTTTGGCAGGAGCCTGGACATATTTTCCTGGGACAGGGGAAGTATGCAGTTGATATTCTAGAGAGATTTCGGATGGAGGATTGCAGGCTGATGTCTACACCTATGATCACCAACTATAAGTAGCTTCATGATTCTGAGGGTAAGTTGGTGGATTCTACACTTTACCGTTAGCTCATTGGGTCGTTGATGTATCTGGTCAACACCAGGACAAACTTGTGTTTTGCAGTGAACACTCTTAGCCGGTTCATGGTGGAGCCTAGGAGTGTACATTGGACTGCCGCAAAACATGTGTTGAGATATCTTACAGGTACAGTGGACTATGGTTTGGATTACAGGGGTTCGGGTGGAGTCAGTTTGGTTGGTTTCACAGATTCAGACTGGGCAGGCAGTGTGAAGGATCAGAAAAGCACTTCTGTTTGTTGTTTCACTTTGGGCTCGGTAGTAGTGTCATGGTTCAGTAAAAAATAGAATTCCATTGCATTGAGTTCCGTCGAGGCTAACTATGTGGCAGCCAGTCAGGATACTTGTGAATCATTGTGGCTTCGCAAGTTGTTGGTAGACTTATTTGATCATGAGCTTAGACCTACGGTGATCTATTGTGACAATCAGAGTTGCATTCAGCTCTCTGAGAATCCAGTGTTCCATGATAGGTCAAAGCATATTAAGATCAAGTACCATTTCATTCGTGACTACATTCAAAGAGGAGTAGTTGAGTTGCAATACATATCCACTGATGAGCAGGTAGCAGATATCCTGATGAAATATTTGGGGAGGGGCAAGTTTGTCTTCTTCAGAGACAAGTTGGGAGTGGTGCAGAACACCTTCCTCGGTAAGAGGGAGTGTTAGTTTTTGTACTTAAGGAAGTGTTCCCCTAGTGACTTTTGCCTAAGTCACTTAGAAAGGGGGAAAAAGTGACCCTCACATTAAATGACTTGTGAAAAGCATTTAATGATACTTTATAACCATAGAGTCATTTTTTGATAAATTTAAGTGGGTGAGTGAAATCAATATTTATGAGAAATAAATAGGAGCAATTAATTTCAGCCATTGATCTAATATAATCTCATCCATTAGATTTAGAAAACACTAGGGTTTAAACAAAAAGGAGAAGGGAGGCAAATGAAGATCACTTTTTGAGATGAGAGTGAGCAAGAGAGAGCAAGAGAGCATTGACACACATTTCAAGGAGGAATTTTAGCAAGCTTCAGTTGGCATGCATTTTGAGGCTGCTAGCTGTGCATTAAATGCACTGTACGGATTTGTGAGCAACATTTTTTATTTTCTTCAATACGACACGCATCCCGAGGTGTACAGTACAATAGTAATTTGGGCATGGTTTTCAAGGTGAAACTGGGCATGAGTTTTGAGGAGAAACTGGGAACTATTTTCAAGACAGTTAGCACGCATCCCGAGGACATTCTGGGCACAAATCCTAATAATTTTTGTATAGTTTTTGAGGAAGAATATTGGGCACAAAAACCGAGGTCTACTGCATAGTTTTTGAGGCAGATTTAGGGCACATAAATCGAGACAGGTTGCACAGATTTCAAGGAGGACCGTACAGTACGGATTCTATACCTTCAACATTGTTTTCGAGGCACCCACAGGCACAGAAATCGAGGTTGCAGTTTGGCACTGATTTCGAGATATTTTGCTGGGTGAAATTTCATGGTGGAGATAAGTACATTTATGCTGTAAAATTTATGTAATAAGATTTACTAAAGAAATAATAAACTCTCTCTCTCTCTGACTGGTTTTCCCCGTGGGGGTTTTTCCAGGGCTATTGGCCAAAAATTTATGAGCCTGATTTTTTATGGTTTGCTTGGTTAAAATTTATTTTATGCCTGTTAAAGTGTATTTGTAGCGTGTTTATTGTTTTGTAAATTTCATAAGTAATTTCCAGCCAATGCAAAACCGGCTGGGGATGAAAAACACTTAAAATTTGGCATAAACCAACAAGCTGATTTGCACAGAAAAAATTACACTTCGCTATTCTTTTGTAAGAGGACTGCTGCAATGGTGACCTTAGAGGAAAATGAGAATATAAGAAAATCCTTTATATAATCAGGACTAGTCAAAACAGGTGCTTCTCCTAAGGAGTCTGTTATCTGTTTAAAGGAATCTCTTGCAGCTATGGTCCATTTGATCTCAACATTTTTTCTTAACATGTCAGTGATTTATTTCATTATTTCAACAAAATTGGGGATGAATCTTCGTAGAAAATTTATTTTTCCAATGAAGGAATGTACCTCCTTTTTATTCCTTGGGAGCTCAATTAATTTGATAGCAACTACTCGATCAGGATCTATCTTCAGACCATCTTTGGAGACAATGTTCCCCAACAACTTTCCCTCTATCATTGCAAAAAACGATTTTTTGGGATTGAGAGACAGACCGAATTTTCTGCATTTCCTGAAGGTCTGCTTCAGATGTTTAAGATGGTCTTCATCAGATTTTGAAAATACTGTCATATCATCCAGATATATAACAATAAATTTATCTTTTTCACCTATGAATGCTATGTCCATAGCCCTTTGAAAATTTGCACCAACGTTAATAAGACCGAAGAGAATTTTATCATACATGCAAGTTCCCCTTGGTGTAGTAAAAGTTATATTTTCCCTATCATATAGGTGCATGGGGATCTGGTTATAGCCTGCGAATCCATCATCCATCATAGACACTCTAGTTGACCCAACCACTTTTTGTAGAATGTGATCCATTTTTGGCAAAGGGTAATTGTCCTTTAAAGAACACTTATTCATATTTCTAAAATCAACACATAAACGGATTTCTCCATTCTTCTTCCTGACTGGTACTAAGTTATCCACCCACTCTGAATATCTGAGGGAACAATGATTTTTGCATCAAGTAACTTTCTCACTTATTTTTCAATTATAGGGAGTAATATAGGATTCACTTGCCTCAACCTTTGCCTTACTGGTTTAGCATTTGCCTTTAGTGGGATTCTATGTTGTATGCTAGTTGTATCATAAGTTTTCAGGTCTTCATACTTCCACGCAAAAAAATCTGCTGCACGACATGAAGTGTTCTCTGAAATTTATCTGCATGCAAAAAGATTCTGTAAATAGTTCGATGTTATCATGGCTTCATTGGAAGCATGATGTCACTTGATAAGAAGCAGTACAATGGCTAGAGTAGGGTTGCGTAGATGAATAAGCTCACAGATGAGCATTTCAAGTTTGCATAATTGCAGTTTTGAAATAAAGACTCCATGCCCAATGGATGTAAGGCATTGCTAGCAGGTTTACAGTCGAACATTTGTAGACAGATTGCAGAGATTTGGTGGCATTTTAAATGACTCCATGCCCAATGGAACACTAGACTAGGTTCTCTATTTTCTTTATCCAGGAAAGGCATCAGATTTGTGGTTCTTGAAACCTCACTGGGAGGTTTTCATCCGCCAGTGTTATCTCCCCAAAAGTTTGTTGAGTTGATCATTTTTGGATTATAGGATGTCATTGGAAAATTCATTTCTAAGCTTCTTAAGGCTCATTCTTGATAGCTTTATGCGTGTAATAAAGTTTGAAAGCATTAGATTGGGTTCTCATTTCAAAAATTTCAAAAGCCAGGTTTTGGTAGCTAAGCGCTTTTTTAAAACGGTTCCTAAGCTACCGAAAGCTTTGCTTTCAGCAGCTTAAACGAAATTTTCAGAATTCTTCAAGCTACCGAAAGGAAAGGGACGTGTCATGTATCGTGGAACAGTTTTCGGTGTTTAGGCAGTTACGACAGTTGTTCATTAGCCACCGAAACAGAGCTTTCGATAGCTAACATAAATTAAGCTCAGACTTACTAGCTACCAAAAGCCTAAAAATCACAGAAAAATGGCTATTTTTGCACAGATCCAAGTTTTATCATTCTAAAGGACATGAGGATGGTTTCTAAGTGAAGGTTACAATTAATAGGATCTGTTTCAATGTGTTGTTCCAGTAGTGAAGGTGCCAGCAAGATGGAAATAATGAAGAAATGTGGCGTTTTTACTGTCCCTAGTCATCATTTTCAAATAGCGATTCTGAGCGGCTGGAGAATCATTTTGCAAAATGCTCGGAGTTTTTTGTTCCTAACATGTCATAGCACAATAACCTCTCTCCGTTTTCCTACAGATGTTGCAAGTTGAGAGAATCGAATCCGTCACTGAGCCCCAAGTTTCGGATTCCAGAATCTTCCTGTTCGACACATGTTCTTGAAATGCAGATCTCGGGAAAACCAAAACGAGTTTCAAAGATCTGAGAGAGGTTTTTGTTAAAAAAAAATCAATGCACAATAACCTCTTTCAGTTTATACACAGGTGTCACATAGCTGGATAACTGAGCCCATCTCTGAGCCTATTTTTGAGTAGTTTCAACAGAAATGACGTTTTTACTGTGCAGAGTCATCATTTTCAAATGATGATTATGAGCGACTCGAGAGTCATTCTGAAAAACACTTGGAGGTTTTTCTTCCTAACACGTCAGAGAACAAAAACCTCTCTCATTTTTCCTACAGGTGTCACAGATTGGGAGAATCGAACCCATCTCTGAGCCCCATTTTTCAGCAGTTTCGCGAGTTAAAAAAATGATTTTCCCGGTTTTTTTTTTTAAAACGGTTTGATCTTCTATCTGGAGGATTTCGACCTAGCTTCTGGGGATCTGGGGAAGAGCTTTGTAATGGCTATAAAGTCCAGAACTGATGTAAGAGAATGGTTGGAATTTGGAGACTTTTTCACATGTTGTAAACTCTGACTTCTTATGTTATATCAGAAAAAACAAGTGTCTTTCGCCATTAATTGTTCAGATTTCCATCTTCTGTTTATTCTGTACTTGCATTTGAAAACTATATTCATGCTGTTATGTTTAGTTACACTTGATGACTGTCATCTTATCAATGTATTCATAAGGTTAACTCTGCAAGTATTCTATGATTATTGTATTGCCATTCATATATATGCTTTTATGTATGATTCTGCTGGTATGATAGTTACTTCTCCACACACTCATTTATTTACAAACCCCCTGAGCATTAGTGGTTAAGAGCCTTGCCCTTCTGAGCGCATTTAAATAAGTTTTGAGTGGATGAGGATTGACCAAGTCATCCAACTTGATCCAACCTTTTTATATTACTGATATTTTGACTAAGTTACCAGGGTCTTTCGACTGCAACCTAGAAAGACTTCTAGAGTGATAACACCTACCATATTCGCCTTAAATTATAAAAACATTGCCACCTTCACCTAGATATGAATAACACCTACACCCTTTGCTTGAGAGTTCTGATTGCATGCAACATTCCATAACAAAAATTATGAATACAACCAAAATTCATGTAAGTCTATGAATGCATACCACATTCATATGACGAGTATGAAGGTTTACGAATACATCCGACATCAACATAATTTGTGATTTTAATAGCAATGTATATATATGTGTGAACCTATCTAATAAGGGGCTGATCTCCAAGGTCTGCGCAGATGCCAAGATAAGTAATGAATTCCACAAGTAATACATGCCAACCCAATATTGTTGCAGGTAATGTATATAGGTAGGCATACAGTTTACACCAAAAGGCAACAATCATAAATGAACACAGAACTCACACCACTCGATAGCACTACAGAGCACAACTCTCTTCCAGGAGCCACGTTTTTGGTCTCGCCCAAATGTAAAGGAAAACAAATAACCCACTTGAAAATGCAGAGCACAAAGCTCTTCCAGGAGCCATGTTTTTGGTGATTCAAAACTGGGATACCGAGTTTGCAAATCAATCTCTAGGCAAGCATGAAAGCTAAAAACGTTTTTAAAGATTCACTATTGAGATACAGAGTCTGCAAAACAATCTGCAGGCAAACATTACACCTAAAAACGTTTTTAAAGATTCAATACTGAGATACAGATTCTGCAAATCAATTTCCAGGCAAGCATTACATTTAAAAACGTTTTTAAAGATTCAATACTGAGATACAGAGTTTGCAAATCAATCTCCAGGCAAGCATTACATCTAAAAACGTTTTTACTCATTCCTGGAAACCCACTGAGCATAAAAATGACCTTCTGCCCTCAATGGGTATACACAGAGCATCCAAAAACGTTTTTACTCATCCTTGGAAACCCACTGAGCATAAAAACGAATTACTGCCCTCAATGGGCACACACACTGCATCAAAAACGTTTTTACTCATCCATGGAAAGCCACTGAGCATAAAAATGAATTACTACGCTCAATGGGCACACACATAGCATCAAAGACGTTTTTACTCATCCATGGAAACCAACTGAGCATAAAAACGAAATACTGCCCTCAATGGGCACACACACAGCATCAAAAACGTCTTTACTCATCCATGGAAACCCACTGAGCATAAAAACGAATTACTGCCTGCAATGTGCACACACACAGCATCAAAAACGAATTACTGCCTGCAATGTGCACACACACAGCATCAAAAACGTTTTTACTCATCCATGGAAACCCACTGAGCATAAAAATGAAACACTGTCCTCAATGGGCACACACAGCATAAAAAACATTTTTACTCATCCATGGAAACCCACTGAGCATAAAAACGAAATACTGCCCTCAATGGGCACTCACAGCATCAAAAACGTTTTTACTCATCCATGGAAACCCATTGAGCATAAAAACGAATTACTACCCTCAATGGGCACACACACAGCATCAAAATCGTTTTTACTCATCCATGGAAACCCACTGCGCATAAAAATGAATTACTGCCCTCAATGGGCGCACACACATCAACAAAAACGTTTTTAAACCAGATCCATCAAGTGGAAGAGAGCCAAAACGTTTTTTGTTTACCAACACAAGCATCCTACAACAATCCCCAAAAAACGTTTTTCCAAGTTCATGGGTTAATACAGAGCTCCCAAAACTCCCTCTCCAAAAAGAGGAAGCCGCCCCCAAAGCATATATATATCAAACTCTTCCATAAAACATAATAAAAATCTTCCATATATTTTATTTTATCACTTCATAAAATAAAACACAATCATAAATATATATAGTCCGAAAAACCCTTGTAAATAATATTAATAACATGAACAAAATTCCAATCCATATAATTTTATTTTCTCATATAGAAGATTCAAATAATGCACTTAAAACATATAATTCATGTCTAACTATATGTATAAAATATGTATATGCTTCTCAACTTTATAATAGCATAAGCATATAATACATGCCTTTCAATCTATAATGACATTAAAATGCAACAATTATTTTAAACATAAAGTTGATAATTTAAAATACTACATAAATACCTATATATGTATTCCCATGTAAACAACATACTTGTAAACTTTTTATATATATATTCTTGCATGTTTTGGATAAAAATATAACTATGTATATAAATAATTTATATGTATTTAATATATATATATATAGCTTATCTCTCATGATTACATTCATGTATTGCTTCATGTTCCTACATGAGATTACTTAATACATGTGTAACATGGAGTCCTATATAGAATACAAAGCCATGAAATAAAGCTGGGTTATCTTTGTGAGAGCATGAACACATACAAAGTGTGCATTGTTAGTTAATTATGTAAAAAAATATAAGCACATAAATATATTTGCATTCTCATATGCTCATATAAAACACCTGTAACTGTAAGTATCTATGTAATCAAATCAATGGTTAAAAAGCCGACAAACCAAAAGATAATCTTTTAGGTAGACTCACCAACAAAAATAAATCAAACACAAAGCAACATAACTCAAAATCAAGAGTTAATCCAAGACAAGGACAATGACGACAGTTACGAAATTACGACTTACTTACTCTCCCCCTTGTGGTTCACCATGCCCTTTTTCACTCTTAGTTGCATTGCGGGAAAAAATGGTTTAGGCTCTAATTAGTGTCGTCATGCAGATAGACAAAAATTAAATAATTAAAAGCTTTTACCAGAGATGGAGACATGACAAGGATGTACATTTATGAAAGGAAACAGTGCCAGGACCTTTAAGGAACCAAATGAAGTTGTACCGTTCAAAGTCAAGAGTAGAAATGCTTAGAAAGAAGTGGAATAACTACTAGCATCCTTTGACTTCCCATTAAGCATAGTTCAAAAGTATGATCTGAGAGGGATCATCTCCCAAAAAATGCAAGCTGCTCGGTCTACAACTTACTCCCACAAGTCTCATCCATTGTTGGACAAAATAACCAACTTAGACAGTTGGGAGCAGAGCCAAGCTGCATTGAATCCTAGCAAGATTGCCAGGGCGTCGGTCATCCCAACACCTCTTAAGGTGGACACTTTGGGAAAAAGGGGCACATCAGAGCTCACATCTACAACTGAAAATGAGGTATCAGGGAGTGTGGGATCAAAAGTGAAGATATTGAAAATGGAAGGAACATCCAGTGCAACATCGAAAGTCATGTCGGCACCCACCTCTTTGATGCCTGTGATCCTGGAAAGTTTCCCATCTACAATGTGGCCCGAGAAGCAAGAAACTCAGTCCATAGAAGGTGCTTTGGTTACCACGTCGCCTGTTAAATCGGGTTTGTTCGGGCTATACTCGCAAATTAAAGATGACAACGTCGACCTGGAGAAGTCCTTGTTCCCAAAGAAGGAACTTGACACAGGGAATCAATCTAGGATGTTGTCAGCACTAGATTTGAGACAGGGATCCCTAAAGATGGCGATACTAGAACCACTGGTGCCCGGGGGAAAGAGGGTGCCCTTGAATTTCAAAACTACTCAGGTGACAATAAATTTGGACGTGTTCCCTTCCAAAGACATCATGGAACTTCACCGGAAGACAGGTGAAGGAGTGTACCAAGATGTGAGGAAGTACACTATGAGCACAAATAGGCTACAAGCCGTGGTCCAAAGGTTGGAGAAGCAGTTGAAGAATGAGAAATCCTCTAACAAAGCTAAGTAGTTGAAGATAATGGACTTAGAGAAACAAATCATGAAAATGGTGCAAAATCCAAGTGACATGGCTCCATTACAAGCCATACTGAAAGAAAAGGATAAAGAAATTGCATCCTTAAAAAAGAAGCTCAGCATCCCCACGACTGAGCATTCATAGAATGAAGAAGTATCTGCAATACATTCAGAGTTGGATAAATCAGTGATTGATGGTCAATCTCTAAAAGAAAGGATTGTCGTCTTAGAAAGCGAGTTGGATGAGGCAAGAAAGCTAAATCAAGACATCCTCCAATAGAAGGACGCATCACTCTAAGCCTCGTCATCCGCAGATTCCACTGATAAACTGGCCCAAGCAGTAGCTGAAATGAGTCTTAAAGACGAGCAGTTGAATGAAGCGCATGACCAACTAAAGTTGAAGTGTGAGGATCTCTTCCTCATAAATGAAAAGTTGATTCGAAGAGACCAGGTCATCTCGGAGCTGCAACAATCTAAGGAGGAACTTCGGGGTGAAGTCCAAGAACTATCCAGAAAGCTGACCGGCAAGCCTTTGATAAAAAGTGCCAAATTTGCAATATGGGAGCAAGCAGTAGCTTTGATAACCACACAGTGGGGCTATTTCAGCATATCCCAAGAAGAATCGGAAATTGCTGAAGCTGCCACGCAGGATGCGCGATCAATAGGGAACAATATAAGTAAGAAGACCGAGTTAGGCAAAGCAGCGATCGAATTCTTAAATGAGAATACCTTTGATGGGATTCAAACATATTCTGTCTGTGACCGAACTAAAATCATCATGGAAGAAGATAAGGTGATTACCAAGGGATTGTTGGCCAAGAACATTGTTGACATGGCAGTTTAGCTGAAATAGGATGTCCACTCGTTCAAAGAGGTTTTCAAGTCATTCTTTCCCCTTGGAATCTCTTCTTTCTGGGATGGACATGGAGACCTCTATCCAAAGGAAAAATACAATGCCATTATGGTGGATGCGAGGAAATCTGAAATCCAACTGATAGATACTCTACAAGAGCTAAATGGGAGAATAATCGTGGACATGCTGCATACCAATTTTGAGATGCTCAATCACCTTCAGACTATTTTCAAAAGTCTGCCGAAGGCTTCTTTTAAGTGGTATACTGAGCTAGATTCATCCCTCATAGAACTCAGAGTTTTCCATATCCTCTGGGAAAGGATTGGAAAAGCATCACTAATTTTCTTCAGCTCCAGCAGTTAGAGAAGGATACAAAGGCACAAGCAACAGTCACAGATTCATTATCACATCCAGCAGAAGGGACCTCTTCCATGCAGTAGGATGTTCCTCCACCTTAGAAGGGTGGACCCCAGCCACAATAGCAAACAAGTCAACATTAGTCCGAGGGACTATTCTTGTAACTGATTTTGTTAGAAAATACAAACAGAAACATATAAGTCATTGGGCTGTAACAAACTATTTTGTAAGGCCTGTAAAGGCTATATATAGAATAAAAGGAAAAGGCCAAAGGGTCAACTTTTAGTTGTAAGAAGTGTAAATTTAGACATTGGAAGTCTGATCAAGATATAAAGAAAGAACTTCAATCCCAATCTTGGTGTCTTGTGGATTCAAACCTTTGATATTTCCATTTAGTAATTTCTTCTCTTGTAAATTCATCTCTTTCATATATGTTCTTGATTTGCAAAGTTAATTCTCATTCAAATATGAGTGCTATCATCTTAAATTGTTGTTTCTAATATGGTTATGGCGTGAAATATTCATGTTATGTTATTTGGTTATAATATCCTAAAACTATTCAGATTTAGCTCTATGATCATTCTATTTAAACTACTGAATTCCTTTTTCGGCTCAGTACGTTATTCATACACATAAGACAAAGATTTACTTCCATTGAGGTACATTTTTCTTGTGCCATTTCATTAGTATCACCCTCATTCAAGTTTTTCCATTATCATATTGAAGTACTGCCCACATTACTCCAAGTTTGGCTATCTGCATTATACTCAAATAAATGTGATTTTGATTAAGCAAAGAACACATTAAATTTCATTGATGCCCAGGCACAGTTCTAAAACAGCCTTAGAATGTCTCTGGGCCCTAACATCTATAATTTTGGGGTGCAGGACATAATTCCTTAATGACTTAAGGGCTTTGACTAATGCATAAGCCTGTTTTTCCATCGTGCTCTATTTCAGCTCAACATCTCTCAATGCTCAACTGAAAAAGGTGATGGGTTGCTCATGTCCTTCGTGTTAGTTTTTGTACCTAGGGAAGTGTTCCCCTAGTGAATTTTGCCTAAGTCACTTAGAAAGGAGGAAAAAGTGACCCTCACATTAAATGACTTGTGAAAAGCATTTAATGAGACTTTATAACCATAAAGTCACTTTTTGATAATTTAAGTGGGTGAGTGAAATCAATATTTATGAGAAATAAATAGGAGCAATCAATTTTTTATGAAATCAATCTAATCTAATCTCATCCATTGTATTTAGAAAACCATAGGGTTTGAACAAAAAGTGTTGATGTATATGTAACTTCGGAATGTATTTCATCTATGTATTTCATATATATTTATTGTACCCTTATTAGAGATGTGTTATTCCTCTATAAGGAAGTGTCGTCATGTGGATTGACAAGTGTCGCAAGTGTGTGTACTTGCCGATGGGTTATTAGACCACCATGTGGGGTCGGCCTTGAATTATATATATTATAATGTGGATGTACCTAGCTAGACAAGTCGGCCCCATAAGGTCACTGGGCAAACAAATTAGTATAAATAGAGATCAGGTGATCTCTATTTAGATCACTCGAAAAAGTATCTCACTCTCACTCAGAAAGTGGCGCACTAGTGAGGAGGAGGATCATCTGCTACTAGGAGACTATCTCAGTGTATTTTGGTTGTACTTTGGTTGAGCCATTGCTCTCTCTATCTCTGAGGAAGTTGTGGGGTTTTTCACCTTAGGGTTTTCCCCACGGAAACTCTGTGTCTCTTGTCTCTCATGCTTTTGATTCTTGTGATGCTTGTCATGCTTATTGTGATTGTCATGCATTGATATATTGTATATGTTATTCTCTCAGCAAAGATCCTAGAGTATTGTGAATTAATGCTCAAAATTTAACATGGTATCAGAGCTAACCTGAGAAGAAGACATTTTGCAGTGACGAAAACTTGAGTTTCTTGTTTATTGGGTTTCTCTCCATAGATTTTGGAAAAACAGTATAGTAGATTGACTCTACTCATCAAGGCGCATCTATCTGTCCAATCAAAATTCAATTTCGAGCATTTTTAGATTTGGCCCTAAAAATTAGGGTTTCCACAAAAATAGGAATGTCTGGAATTTGAAGACACAGCTGGAAGATCCTTGCAAAAATCAAAGTTTAGAGCTTTGGATCGAGATTTTTGGCTGGGTAGATCTCCGAGAAACTCAAACCCTAATTCAGGGTTCTTCCCAGTGAACCCGTGAGGACAAAAAGTCAAATTTGAAGGGTAAAAATTTGCTGATCTCAAATTCTGAATGCACCAAGATGATAAGCTCATCAAAGCGCATCTTTCTATCCTTTTAGAAATTTGAAATTCACATTTTGAATTTTTAGGGTTTTTTCGACAAACCCTAATTCGAGACCAGATCCAGTTTTCAGCATTTCAAGTGGTAAGACCTAAATCTTTTCTATTTCCATTTGAAGTACCCTTTAAGATGTCTCTCCACACCAAGCTTGAGGATAAGCTTGAAGGGGATGATAACTTCCGAGCCTGGAAGTATAGGATTGGGTTAATCCTGGAAGAGAATGAGTTGGATTCATATATAAAAGAAGACATCCCTATCCCAGAGGATGAAGAGGCCAAGGTATTGCATAAGAAGAACTTGGTCAAGGCAAAGAGAATCATTGCTGATTCTATCAAAGACCATCTCATACCCCATGTGTCTTCTCTTAAGACACCCAAGGAGATGTTTGACTCTTTGACCAAGCTATTTGAAGGGAAGAACATAAATCAAAAGATGACCCTGCGGAACCAATTGAAAGGAGTAAAGTTTCAGAATGGAGAAACCATTCAATCTTATTTTTCAAGGGTCTCCCAGATAGAGTAACAACTAGAAGCAGTAGATGAAATGGTGGAGAATGGTGAAGTGGTGATGACCACTCTAAATGGCCTACTTAGGTCATTGGATTCCTTTATTCAAGGAATTTGTGCAAGGAAGAAGTTGATCTCCTTCAACAGATTGCGGGAAGAATGTTCTCAAGAAGAAGCTAGACTTATAGCTCGTGAGGAAAAGATGGGAGGTGAAGATCAAGCTCTTGCAGCTCACACCAAAAGAAGCAAGCCCAAGAAGGAGCACTCTCGCCACAAGAGATCCTATCAAAAGAGTAAGAAGGATCTAAGATGCTTCACATGCAATGAGAAGGGTCACTTTGCTTCAGATTGTCCAAAGAACAAAAGGGATAATAACAACAACTTCAGCAAGAAGAAGAAGGGCGGCAAAAGAAAGTTCCATGCTCATGCTGCCGAGGATGATGAACCTCCAAAGAAGAAGGCTAGGGAAGAAAGTGATGATGACTCATCAAGTGAAGAAGAGTATGTTCTAATCTCTACTCTCACAGGTACTATCTCCCATGGTTGTAATGATTGGTTGATTGATAGTGGGGCTTCCAAACACATGGCTGGGTTTGAGAATCCTTTGTGAATCTATTTGAACATGAATCACCTCATAAAGTTAAAATTGGGGATGATTATCAATACCCAATCAAAGGAAGCGGTGAAGCCTCCTACAACCTAGATTCCGAAAAATATTTGAAGATAAAAGAAGTCCTTTATGTACTTGGGCTCAAGAAGAACTTACTCTCCATCTCTGCATTAGATGCAAAAGGTATGAGGGTTGCATTTGTAGATGGCCAAGTCCTAATGTGGCCAAAGGGTAAAACAATCGATGATGCAGTAGTGATTGGAGAGCAAGAGGGAGGTTTGTACAAATTGAAGGGACAACCTGAACATGCCATGGTGACATAAAGACAAAGATTCATCCATAATCATGGATCACATAGAGGTATGTATAATTTGTTTTTGCAAAAGTTAACTAATGAGTTATGCAAGTCATTGAAGAGAAGAAGAACACATTGCTAGACATAACTAGCAAATATGTTGACCAGGGATGTGTTTCTTATATCATAGGATCTATCATATAAGTATGCATGGCATGATTGATGATGATTTTTCATAAGTTTGAATAATCATGGGTATATGCATATTATGTGTCTTACCATAATTAATGATATGACTAACCAGAAGAGTCATAGGTTTGAGTAATTACAGGTTTAGACATGTTATGTTTCTTATGATATGACTAACCATAAGAGTCCTATATAAACCTTGAATGCTAATGCTTATTATTTCTGTTTGAAATGATCATGACTATACATGCGTGAGATTATTGTGTTTTAATAGTATACTAATGAATGTATGATTTTGTATGAGATCACAAGGATAACACAATCATGATACTAATAAGCATGCATAGGGACCAAGGATGAATATGAGTTCAAGAACAGGTAATCTAGACGGAGCACACTCCAGTGGTTTCTGCAAGGGTGCAGATTTTCAGAGAGATTTGTCCATCTCTCTACATTTCCACAACAGAAAGGTGTAGAAGAACTCCAGCAGCTCCTACAAGGAAGCAAAGACTCAGAGGGAGTCCACCCAACAAACAAACAAAGATAAGTATTTTAATTATCATTTCTTGCATATTTGTTTGCTTCAATAAAATTGTTCAATGATGTATATGCTCATGTTCCTAGACTTAGGATATGTATTGTGCATATTAGAATGATTGCATTAATGAACATTATACTACTAATAGCATGTATTGGGTAAGTGGCCTATGGCACTGTACAACATTCCATTTCTACTTATCTAGAATGAAACCTCTTTGCTGACATATTGAGAGTGGTGCAAACTCTTAACAATGTTCTGGTAGAGACTGGAAGGCATCTAGAAAGTTATGGAATATGGATAAATGTTGTATTGAAGCATTGGCTTAAACAATTGCATGACTATATGACATATTTCTTTATGTGAAAGAATTTGTTCTGAAAATTATGAGATGTTTCTAATCATGCAATTTAACTTGTTTTGTAGGAAAGACCGTATACCTTCACCTACAAAAGAAGGATTACAACATTTGTTCAAGCAACAAAATTATCTATTGAAGATATTGAAGTTCCCAGGATACGGAAAGAATGCCATGATCCATTGATCATGAAGAACGATGTTTCGGATGCGGTCCCAAGAGCTGAAGGGAAGTCTGTTGTGACTTCCAAATGGAACTATCAGATCAAGCATGCTGCATAGAGAAATATAAAAGTGATGAAATAGAAAATACACCAGATGGATGTCAAGACTGCTTTCTTAAATGGTGTAGTTGAAGAGGAAGTATATGTGGAGTAGCCACTCGGTTTTGAAATACATGACAGGGAGTCATATGTGTGCAGATTGAAGAAAGCATTGTATGGCTTGAAACAAGCTCCCAGAACCC